>OY821764.1:30882706-31482706 GCA_963682095.1 Potentilla sterilis
TTCGTGTCGAGCGGTTGCTGAGCCTATCGAGTCAATCCGCTACTCCGGTAGCAATCGAGTCTGCTACTCTGGTAGCAATCGAGTCAGTCCGCTACTTCAGTAGCAATCGAGTCGTTACCCCGGTAACACACACCCGTGGTCTTGGTTTAGCTCTGCTTTGCTTCTCCAGATCAAAGTAAGATCCTCAATCCTCAGGGGGTTGGGAAGAAAATCCTGTTAGAGAGTTCTATTCAGATCTTGTTCGAGCCCTGTACGCCGGCTTAGTCAACGCCCGCGTAACAGTTGCTTGGTCGAGAAGTCAGAGTCTATTGGGAGCAGACGAGATGACTCGCCAGGGGTCGTCCGCAGTCGAGTTGCACCACTCCAAAGGTGCTGGCACGCCTAAGCACACAGAAGACACGCGAGGAGCACGCTTCCTCCACCCCCAAGTGCTGACTGTTCGCCAGGTGCTAAATCTGCCACGAACATTTTGGCACGCCCAGTGGGACACAGTGTCAAGATTGCGGGATCTACGAAGGGTGATCCTTACAAAAGGATAACCATGAATTGTTTGAAGAATTCCCATAAGGAGCTGATCAAGCATGAAACAGCTGATTCTAGGGGATTAACTGACGCTGAAGCTAAGGAAGTGTTTGGCGGGACTCTGGGGGATGAAGCAACTATTGCTGCAGCCCTCAAGGTCGTGCGAGACAGGAAGAATCAAGCCCCAGCATCCGTGGCACCAGTTGTCGCGAATGAGGGGGAGATAGTAGAGGTGACGGCTGCTTCTCAGGTGGATAATGGTTCTTTTGGCCTTACCAACCGGGCAACCTCATTTGGTTTCTTAGAGGAGGGGTTTGCGGACGAGTCCGCGGATCCGCCTGCGTCACCTGTTGCACCGTTTACCGGGGAGACTGCATCTCCCACAGAGGTGACGGACACTCTGAGTTGATCGACAAATCTTGTCGTACAGATGAAATTCTGAAGAAGGCCAACAATGTGGTCGTTAATCTATGTGAATCCGTTAAGCGAATGGAGACAGAGCAAACGGGGTTCACTGCCAATTTCAACTATCTCGCCGGACAGCAGAGGCTATTGGCGGATAGCATGGCTGCCTATGTCAGAAAATCTGATAATTGCTGGCGACAGCAACAGGAGCAGTTGGCGGCTACCAATGCCACGCTCGAGAACATGAACACCTTGATGGGGCAGCTTTATGATCGGTTCGACCAGTCGGAGGGGTCTGACCGTACAAATCCGCCGAAAGACAGGCGGGGACGAGCAGCTGGTCGTGGCAGGTCTGGCGGACCTAATGCTGGGGCTGCCAGTAATCAGACAGGTGGCAATGTCCCTCCTAATGCCAGTTGGCAACAATCCGCCAGAGCCACCGGCGGATGTCGTGGCCCAGCTGACCATGGAGGATATTGACAGAGTTTTTGCTGAGAAGCTTAGGGAACTGCAGGGGTTACTCGACGTCGACAAGACGTACGAGAATCCATTAACTCGAGAGATCAATGCAATACCGTTCCCTGCCGGATTCAAGCCAATCCGCTTCACTCTATTCACCGGCCAGACGTCGGAGGATGCCGAAACGCACATTATGCGTTTTACTAATGAGTCTGGTCAATATGCTGAAGACCCAGTCATGAAGTTGAAGCTCTTTCCCACATCTCTGGCGGGGGAAGCCGCTATTTGGTACAGCGGTTGAAGCCTGGATCAATACCAGACTGGAAGACTATGGAGGTTCTCTTCAGAACCATGTTTGGTATTGTTGAGGAGAAGATTGGGGTCAAGGACCTAGCTGAAACAGAGCAGAGGCCTGGCGAATCCGCCATTGATTATTTAAGGAGGTTTAAGCTGGAATTAACCCGTTGCGAGATGGATATTCCAGAAGAGCATGCAGTAAAGATGGCGATTGATGGTTTGGTGGATGAGATCCGCCAGAGATTCAGGCAGGTGCATGTGACCACTATGGCGGATCTGACCAATCGACTAGGTCAGGAGCAGCATTATGTGGATCGGTTTAAGGAAAGGAATGAAAGGAGAAAGGGGACTCCTTTGGCCGATTATTCGGGGACTCTGAAGCCCAAGACTCCACTTCCTGCTGCTGCTAAGATTATGGCGACTATCCAGGCGGATGCAGTGCCTGGACCAATCCTTACAGGAGTTGATGATGAAGACTTGGATCCACAAAGCACTAGCAGTTCCCTCATCTCTTCATCAGGAGTTGATTATGCGGGATCCGGTCACAGATTTACCTGTGCTCATCAAGGCGGATGAGCGTACTTATTCCATAGCGGCCGTCCAGTTGGAAGCCAGCTATTATACAAGAAACATGAGACCTCTCAGAGTTGAGGATATTGATCATAAGGGACATCCAATCGGGGTGACCCAGAACGAATTGTCTCAATGGGGAATTGCCCAGGCTATGGCGGATTACAGCCATCCAATTTCCATTGAGCTTCTTCCCAACGTATCCAATGAGTGACGTCCTCTCATGTGAGGAGTCAGAGGCCTTTGCTTTATTAATGCAACAGTTGTCTATCTATAGAATAGAGCAAATGGCCTGGGAAGGGGTTGCACTGGTTGAGTGCATTGAGGAAGAGGACATTGACGCTTTTGCGGGGGTGGAAGTAATTCAGCCTGCTCCAGCAGCTTTGGATGACACTCCACCCAAGGTACGTGATCCCGTAGAGAAAGTTAACTTGGGGACAGAAACAGAGCCCATGGAAGTGGGGATTAGTTAGTACCTTGAACCAGATTTGAGACAGCAACTGATTGGGTTGCTGTATGAGTTTAAGGATTGCTTTGCAGAGAAATATCAAGATATGCCGGGTTTGTCAAAGAAGCTGGCTTGCCATCGCCTTCCCATCAAGGAAGGATGTAGGCCAGTTAAGCAAGAGCAACGGCGGATGAATGCTGAAACTGCAATGGCGGTCACACAAGAAGTTCAAAGCATGTTTGAGGCTGGGATAATCAGACCGAGTCTTTATCCGGAATGGTTATCCAACATTGTGCCTGTTAGAAAGAAGAATGGCAAGATTAGAGTCTGTGTGGACTACAGATCCACTTTGGGGGCAGCCATTTATATTTACTATTTAGTTTACTGGGCTTTGCTTTGTCTTCCACACATCCGCGCAGCCAAGTGAACTAGGAGGGCAACCTAAGGGCAATATCCGCTATAGTTTTCGGATTTTTTGGAGGGCAGAATTTTGAAAATCGGGTGAGGCCCTTTCATCCCCTGAATTAGGGTTTTCAGGAGCATCCGTTTGGGGTGCGCCCTTATTCTCGCCTTTGGTAATAGGACATTCAGTGCATGTCTTGATTCTAAAGTGATGTTTTATTTGCAAAATAAGGGGTTTTGCCGCCGTGGCTATTACAAAGGCAGAATTTAAATAAAGAGACATATCCGCCAACTATCTCTGATACTATCCCGATGCATAGGACATATCCGCTAGTCCTTCAATCTGAAATTCCGCCGAGCGGATAGAGCATGAAGATTGTTTGGCAGAGTCAGTATTAGTTCCTTTCGGAGCAGAGTGGCGAATAGGGACTTGCTGCCTTGAATCTCTTGTTGCTCCAAGAGCCCATTAGACGAGTGCCATCTATTTCCGCCGAGGAGGGGCCAATCTCAGGTTCGGAAGACGATCACTGAGATAGAATTCCCTTCATAACAAAGAGGACAACGGGTCTGTCGAGGCATCTCCACCCCCATACCGGCGTGGCCTCGACTCAGGTGAAGAAAAATGGTCACATGAGGCCAGGGGATGGTACCCGAAACTGCATCCATATTTGGCCCCCGGCCGATGCGAATAGAAGGGCGCCCAGTCAGCAGCTACCAATCTATGATCACATCCGCCCAAGACATAACATGGGATGTTATGTTTCAGGATTTATTTAACATGGGGTGTTATGGTTCAGGGGTGTTCGGAGGAACATCTGGATTTGATCTGGTAGAAAAGATTGAGGAAGCCATAGCGGCTGATGAGGGAACCTAAGGAAATAAATAAGGAACAACATTATCAGGCGTTTTGGGGTTCTCAATTTCGGCCAAAGGGTGTTGCTTTTATAGCCTCGTTTGGAAGCAATCCAAGGGCTAAGTTTGAATTGCGCAGTTATTAGGCAGTTGGGTATGGGGGCCGTTTGCGTTTGAATTTCAAATTTTTGAGAAACGGTTCTGCAGCTTTGCCAGTGATGATAGGACAGATGCGCAGAGCCAGATCCGCCAGGGGTCGCAGAGGACTGGGCGAATGGAGAGGTGACGACCAGGCCCGTGAGTGCTTGATTCTATGGCAGGGGGATCGGCCCCATAGCTGATTCCACTGGGCCAGGGTCCGCCACCAATGGGGTGGCACTGTTGATTGCCACATTATCATCATCCACCTGTTCATAGGAAAGGAGGGTTAGGAGCAGTTCTAACCAAGGAAGGTGGCAATTCAGGGGGATGTATAACATACCTCAACAATCTCTGGCTGGGGGATTACTTCTGTCCTATCATGAGGAAGCTCTTGCTGCTCTCGCTGATTAGGACCAGGCAGGTCATCCGCTGGGGTTGGAGTTTGTTCAACTCGGGGGGCAGCGTCCGCCAAGGATGCTCCACCAGGGACATCTGCTGCTTCTATCAGTGCTTGATCAGGTAGAGGGGTGGAAGGTTCAGCACCAATAATAGGCGGCTCTTCTCCTAGCTCCAACCCAAGAGATGAGCTGGAAGCCAGCGGATTGGGATTCGAAGAGCTGCAGGGCGCGCCACTAGAATGTGGCTCATCTACTGTAGTCTCGGCCACATTGAGCTCCGGATCTTCCCTCGTCTTCAGTCCAGTTTCTGCAGCGGCAGAAGGGGTCAGTGTTGTCTTAATTGAACTCTGACCAACTGCTGGAGAGGGGCTGGAAGGTGTACCTACATTGGGATCAAGATAGCACAACAGTCCAAATATTTAAATGCTGCGGATGGGCCGATGTTTGGGGCTCAGTCTCCCTTCTATTTCATTGGACTTTCAATATCGGAGACTGGGGGGCAATGTTTGGGCCACAATTGGAATTTACTTCAATTGGGCTTTTACCCCGAGGCCCAGAGGGGTTTAGGTTAAACCGAATCAAATATGAGCACACTTCCTGTTCCATTTGGGGAAGATTGCTTGGAACAAAAGTATTGATTTGCTACCCGATCAGATTAGGGTTATTTTGTAGTAATCTAATTACACAATATACGATTTACCTTAACGGATAATAAGGTGTAAACGCTGATTGGGTTAACTAGGGATTGTTTTTGATAGCAATCTATTTCCGAAAGGTATCTTAAGCCAAATCAGTGATTGATTCTCTTTGGAGTCGATTTGGCTTATCTCGGCTTTAATTGAGTGATGATCCGGACAATATACGGTGTGGAATGAGTTCCCTACGTAAAGGGAAAGACTGATCTCAATTTATTCTTAATTGATTTAATTGGAGTCGGTTTGAGGAAGGACAATCCTAGTCAATCCCGGAATCCGCCAGTCTGGATCTTCAAGCACTAGGGTTTCGTGAACCATATAAATATAACTCTTTTGCAACTGAAAAAGGGTTCTCAACAAACTACAAACACACACAAGTTCTAGCGCACCGCTAACTTGCCAAAGCCTCTCCGGAGCAACTCATGCAATTTACCTCCACCTGCGATTGATCCCATCTCGCATTCGTGTCGAGCGGTTGCTGGGCGTCTCACTCAATTTTCCTCCACCTGCGATCGACCACGTCTCGCATTCGTGTCGAGCGGTTGCTGAGCCTATCGAGTCAGTCCGCTACTCCGGTAGCAATCGAGTCTGCTACTCCGGTAGCAATCGAGTCAGTCCGCTACTCCGGTAGCAATCGAGTCGTTACCCCGGTAACACACACCCGTGGTCTTGGTTTAGCTCTGCTTTACTTCTTCGGATCAAAGTAAGATCTTCAATCCTCAGGGGGTTGGGAAGAAAATCCTGTTAGAGAGTTCTATTCACGTCTTGTTCGAGCCTTGTACGCCGGCTTAGTCAGCGCCCGCGTAACAGTTGCTTGGTCGAGAAGTCAGAGTCTATTGGGAGCAGACGAGAGGACTCGCCAGGGGTCGTCCGCAGTCGAGTTGCACCACTGCAAAGGTGCTGGCACGCCTAAGCACACAGAAGACACGTGAGGAGCACGCTTCCTCCACCCCCAAGTGCTGACTGTTCGCCGGGTGCTAAATCCGCCACGAACAGTCTCATGTAGCAGTGAATGTCTATTTCGGTTGTGTTGTGTATTTCTTTTTAATCAGTAGACTCCTATTACTTATCAATGAAGAAAATATATTGACTGGTTTGTTTGGATATCTTACAGAATGGTTGCCACTGCTTTTCGCCACCCTGTTGGGATCATTCAACTCCATGGTTCTGTTAGTGATGCTGGCTCTGCTAGCAAATGTGGGCATTTGTCTTTCAGATTTGTCTCCAAGAATTACGCCGTTGATGTTGCTTTGCTTAGAAAAGGATATTGCAGCTATAGACAGGGTCAACAGCTTGTAGTTTGTGCATTATCTTCTCAGGCTCAGACTACTTATCCAAGTTCTTCCAGTTCCCATGGTATCACCATCAAATTTTTTAATTAATTCAAAATGTGTTCATATTCTCTTAACACAAACAACACTTATGTATATTTAGGCATTTTCTCATAATTGTATTTCCCTTACGCTTCTTTGTAGTCGAGAGTGCTTTGATATTAATTCGTCATGGCGAATCTATGTGGAACGAGAAGAATTTGTTCACTGGTTGTGTAGATGTGCCTTTAACAAAGAGAGGTGTAGATGAAGCAATAGAAGCTGGTAAGAGAATTAGCAACATCCCTGTAGATATGGTTTATACATCTTCGCTGATTCGTGCACAGATGACTGCCATGCTTACCATGACCCAACACCACTGCAAGAAGGTACCTTTGCTCAAATTATAAGCTTTTGCAACATGTTGACTCTTGAATATCTAAGTTGAAATAGATAGTTTCCAGCAGATCATTGCTTCACTAGCAGACGGCATTATTAAGCATCACAATATGATTATAACCCGAATATAACTTGGACCTACCTCTACCTCTACCCGTTTCTGTCCCTTGACATCTACCAGAAGCAAATTGTCCTTCTAAAATTTAATTTCAGAGAGACCATCAACTTTTTGCAGTTTTCCCGGCCATTCCACTTACCTGTCGAGTTTATATATAGAACATTGTAGACATATGCTTTAGAGGTCAGAAAGTATATATATAGGAGTTTAAATGGATTTGAACATAATAAGTATCACCATATCATACTTTTACCAATCAAATCATATGCTGTTTTCCATTCCAGAATTTTGGTTGTGATCTATGGAGATGTGTGCCTAAATGTTCTTATTATGCTTTTATCAATCACTACTGAACATTGTTCTCTCTTGCTATATGCTGTCAATTTTAAATAAGCACTTTATGAACATCCCCTGCAATGGTGACTGGTTGCTGAACTCATTGGTTATTCTGTTTATAGTTTGTCCACCATAGGTTTAAACAGAAACCATATACTTTAGCCACTTAAACCATTATGGGCAGCTCAAAAGTCTTGAAATCCTGTTTTTGTGTGTGTGTGTGTGCTTAAGGTCAAGCAGGTTGGTCTTTTTTACTTTAATTTACACTCCTTTCCAATAATTTTACAGTGTAGCAAAAAAGACTCAAGAGAAAGATGTTAAACCAGCTGACTATGAATTAAGTGATTCGTTATCTATCTGTTTTAACAGAGATACCTACAAAGTCTGATAAATGAGATTGCTTATCTCTTAAACAACCTAGATTAGGGCTGGGCGCGGGCCGGGCCGAGCCTAAAATTCCTAAAGCCCGACCCAAAACCCGATCCCTTCGGTCCGAGCCGAGCCGGGCTTTTTCCAAGACGAGGACCGACCCGAGCCCGAGCCCGACGGGCCGAGCCGGACTTTCGGGCTTTTTCGGGCTCGGAGGAGGAGAGGCGATAGGAGCAACTGGAGAATGATGAGGCTGAAAGGCGAGGAGGAGGAGGGGGGGCTAGTCGGGTCGAATCGACGGAGGACTTGTGGTTGGATGGGGGTGTTGTGCAACGGTGCGGGGAGGAGGAAACCGGCGATGCGGTCGGAGTAGAGGCGAGGTCGTCGGCGAGAGAGAGAGAGATGAAAAAGGGATTGAGATGAAAAAGGGATGGGGGGACGGGACGGGCCGGAGACGAGGGCAGGGCGTGGAGAGAGAGAGGAGAGAGAGAGAGAGTGAATCAGATAAAGGTGAATCAGAGAGAGTTTTTTTTTGGGGGGACAGAAGAGGATAAGAAAACGTGGGGGTGGGTGGTTTTTGTTTTATTCACATAGGGCCTTGGGCTTGGGCTGAAATCGTTTTGGGCAGGAGGATTCGGGTCGGGCCGAGCTTTCGGTCCCAGAAAAAACAGGGCCCGAGCTCGGACCGTTATTAGCACTTTCGGGCCGGTCTTTTAAAAATCTGGGCTCGGCTCGGACCAAATTTTTTTCGGGTTTTTGGGCCGGGCTTTCGGTCCCACGGGCCCAAACGCTCAGCCCTAACCTAGATGATCTGATACTCAATTTCTAATGTACTATGAAGGGAAGTTATTTATGTCATCCCAATTATGATTTCAGATTCCAATCATTGTGCACAATGAGAATCGACAGGCAAAGACATGGAGTCAAGTTTACAATGAGAAGCAATCGATTCCAGTTATAATTGCCTGGCAGTTGAATGAAAGAATGTAATCAGTCAATTCCCTTGCGCATCCTTTTAGTGATTTTACATTGAACATATATAAGTAAGTATTACTGGCTGTTGTAATCTACAGGTATGGTGAATTACAGGTCTCAATAAGTTAGAGACAGCTGAAAGATATGGAACAGATCAAGTACATGAATGGCGTAGGAGTTACAGTAGTCCTCCTCCCAAATGGTGAGAGCTTGGAAATGTGTTCCAATAGAGCTGTAGCTTAATTTAAAGACCATGTAAGTAAACCATATTACTCTAATATCTGACATTTACATACAATGCCTATGTAGAGCTGAGTGCCGTAATGTGTTACTGTCTAAGCACTTAATGAGAGGAAATCACATTGCAGATTCAACCACAACTACAATCTGGAAAGCATGTGATGGTTGCTGCCCATGGGAATTCATTAAGGTAAGGTATCTCGAGAGACTAACTTCTCAAGAGGTAACAACTTTTATTATCAAACTCCTCATTACCCAGATAGTTCTTTATAATTGCGACAAATAACTCAGTACTTTATCGGAAACAGGTTGTTAGCTTAGAGCTACCAACTGGCCTACCACTTCTTTATATCTATAAGGACAGGAAATTTATGAGGAGGGGAAGTCCAGTTGAACCCACAGAAGCTGGTGTTTATGCCGATACTGAGGTATGAACTCTCTACTCCATCACTGTTGTTAAACTGCACAAACTTTGAGCCAATTGTGTCTACCTTTACATTCTATCTTCATGTAATTACCCTTAAAAAACATTTACTTACTGGGGATTTGAAACTATTCTGAAAATATACTTAGTGGAAGGAAAGAAGTAAATACTTGGGGGGAGTAGCTGTCCTCCTTACTATGGCTTGGTAGTCTGACAGAGTATATAGAATGCTTTTGTGCTATATTCTATCTAAACTATCCTTCCACATGTGGCAGCAAATAATAGTTAACGGCAATTGCCAAGCCAGCTCTCATAAGCCTGGTTGAGCTGAGCTCCATCGATTCTGGCTCGACTCTGATATTTAATCAGTACAATATTGAAGTAGCTCAGGGAATTCGCAACCCTATGGGCCTGAGAAATGCGAGTGCACTGATATGCTAGTTAAATGTTCAGACTAGTTTTCTGGTCATGCCAAGACTAGTGACCTTATCTTGCGGCATAAGAGTATAATGTGTCTCTAGTTCTCTCTTGTACTTTTGGTTGACAACAACAATTGAACCCCTTAAGTCAGGTAGGTTTAGGGCCAAAACTAGTTTTGTAATGAGTCAACCAACATTGTGTCTCTGTGCGATATGCTTCTATATGTTTTGCCTTGATTACCTCTACTAGTCTAATATTTCTCATTTTCACACTCATCCTTGATTCCTTGCAAAATACATTATAATCTGCTTGTAACACTTTCTGCGTGCAGAACTTAGCCCCCCTTTACAAGCAAAAGTTGGATGAAAAGTTGTTTTGAGAACTGGTAAGCTCCTTAACAATCTTCTACTCTGAACATTCTAGTTGAAAAAATAGATGGCACTAAAATTCACTGCACTCATTGTTCTTAATCACATGTATGCCTTATTTCCAGGGATATCCATGACATAAATTGGATGTCTAATGTTCTTTTGCCATGGCATGGATTGGTTGGGTAGTTCAGTCTTCATAAGAAATAAATGTTGTCTTATCCACCCAGACATCTATCAAGCCAATATATAGGATTCAGAACTTATCAGTTCAAGTATAACTATTATCTGCTTCATAGAAAGTGTACCATTTTTGTCTCATATGCGGTTGTTTTTGCAGAGGCAACGTATTTTTCCTTGCTCAGGCTTTTCTGGAGCGTCTGAAACAATTGAACCCCTATGCAGTGAGTTCCATTCATATAAAAAGTTAAATACTGGTAATTTAATCTCGGACACTGAACATGACAAACAGGCCTTGCAGTGAAAGTTTTTGTAGAACAAAAGGTAACATCATACTTGATGGCGTTAACCCACGATAGGATTTGGTAATGCCGAGTAATATTTATAGCGACTTTGGTAGGCAGTAGTTGACGATCTGAGGTAGATTTCTACTCTTCAAATTGGAGCTGTATTTTTATATGACTACTTTGCTAGTAAACTAGCTGCATCCAACTATGTCAGGGAAACTAAAAGCATGTATTGAATCTCAGTTTCATTGTCTATGAAGGTCCTACAGGGGGGGTGAATAGGACAACTTGCAACTTTTTCGTTTCAAATTGGTTTCAAGGATAGTAATAGAGTTTACTATCCTGAATCACAATCATACGATTATCAAATGTAAAGTTGCATGAAATATAAATAACACCATGATGTTTTTTATTCGCAGAAACCTTGATAACAAGGAGAAAAACTGCGTGCTCCCAACTCTTGGAGAGCAAAACTTTGCACTATGAATCACACAATACTTATTACAAGCTTGTAGCATCTACTGGATACGAAACCACGTTTCTATCCCGTCTCAGACTATCCTAGTCTCTCGACAGACCTACCTAGCTTATCTCAAGAGTATTTGTTCATAAGCAAAATAAACAGAAGTTCCACACAAGATCTTAGCAACACTTTGCTAAATCTACTCAGGACACTTCATGGACTGTTGCATCACCAAGCTTCCACAACTGGTATGTAAATGCAATATGAGTTTTAAAGAGTTTTTGATCAAGCTCACAAGGTTATAACACACGTATAACTTGAAGCTTAACAAGAAACAATATCAAAGATATAAACCTTAACAAACAAACAGACAGACTGAACTTATCATAAACACTTCTCACAAAATATGATATGAGACACACACATACAAGGAAGGGTTTGCCTCCTTTATATAGGCATGAGTGAGGCTTCATGGGAACATAAAAGCAGCCAATAGAAAGGCCTCAAAAGAGCACAGTGGTTATGATAATCCTATTACAGACCACTTGTCTAGGAGCATGTCAGACCGTAATGATCAAGAGTAAAGAAAGCAAAATGAGATACTTCTTCTCTCATTAATGAAGCATGGTTAAGAGGGAACATAAACACTATTTCATTTAATGAGGCACTTAATGAATCATTAAATGAAGCTAGATATTTTTGTTTCAAAGTTCCAAAGATTTTTTTCAAAAGTAAAAGATATTTTCTTAACCAAGAAAATATCTTCTGTTTAATGATTTTAAAATCAGTACAGAAGTTTTAGGATAGCAGACAAAGTCATATCCTAAAACAGACACTCATGAAATGTATATGCACCTTTTATACCTGAGTGTTTAAATGGGCCTTCAACATGGGCTTTTCTTGATCAGGGCTTTATCTCTTTAATCATCATGAGCCTTTTTGTTCAAGACAAAGATTGCCAATATTTTCATACTAACAATCTCCCCCTTTGGCATTCTTTGAACAAAACAACTACTTCAGGATAGCACATGAGTTTCCTGTAATACCAAGTTTTTTACAAGAAACCAACAGGATAGGATATGTACCACATATCACATATGCATAACCCAACAGTAGGATATCACATGCAGTATGTATCATAAAACCAGGTTTTAAAACAAACATGCATATATACATATAAAACCAGGTTTTAAACAAACATGCATATATACATATCAAAGCACATATCAAAGCAAACATGCAGTAGTTCTCCCCCTTTTTGTCACAGAAGGACAAAGGGAAACAGAGAACAAAGTGTTAGCAAAAGCACAAACATAACATATGTCTTTATAAAACAGGAAATAACATATATTAAAAGGAACTAGTCTGTGTCCTTATCAACATTATCAGAATCACCAGGTTCCTTATCAGAATCCTTTTCAGGGGAGAAGCCAGCTAAATTCACAGCATGGAGACTTCTATTCGCAACATTTCTTGGTTGCTTGGCCGAGGATGGCTTGGGTCCTTGATCTCCGGCAGCATATGGAGATAGAGGAGGACGAGATGATTTTGAAGATCCAGCAAAAATTCCTAAATGAACCTTAGAACTCTTGTGAGGCAAATCACTGATATCCACCTTCCTCTTTCTTGTGATGCTAGATAAGTGTTCGGCAAGAGTGGGTTCCTTCAGATCTGTTGAAGGACTGGTGGCAGCGGCAGAGGCAGGCACTCCATCAAAAGGGATTGATGGAGAATTAGGGATCACCTGAAGAGGAGGTAAGTCCAACGGAAACATGTCCGAGTGAAATGGCTCAAAACTTTCAGGAGGTGAGTTGAGATCTTCCATGGGTGAAATCTGGATTCAAAAACTCTTGGGGAAAAAATATAAGATGAAGAGATTAGTCGTTATAGGATTAAGAGAGAGAAGTGAGGGGTTAGACTGCATGCAGACGTGATTAGACCATGATGGTCTATGATAACCGTAATTAAAGCCCACTCACTTTTCAATAACCGAAAAATTTAATCATCCTCAAACTTTTCCTCCCAAAAACGGTACCCAACCAAATCTTTCCTGTAGAAGATCTTTTTGAACAACAAGTGCATGCATTATCAGTTAATCAATAATCACCTAGCATGGAGACTAGATAATAGAGCACTTGAGTTGCTCACAAACCTTTTCACAATCTTCAGACAAGGACAAAAATAGCCATAAATGTTGAGTATCATGACTATAATGACTCTCCCCCTATGAGAGTGCATATAAAACAAAATTTATTTAATCCCTTGATTTTTATGACAAGACAAGGCATTGTCACTCAAAAAAGCACATATTTTTATAACATAATAGATATACTCATCATAACCATGAACAAATGACTGAGACAGATATATATACATGGTCCATAGTTAGAGTCACATAGTCAGCTAAGTGTTGGAAAATTTTCCAAAAAGGGACTTGTAAAATCCATAAATACTAGTTGAAATAAGATCATGTAGCAATTTTCAGCAGGAGAATTCTTGACTTATTGGGTAAAGAACAATCTTTATCTTTTTACCCCAATTTTTTTAGAGAAAACTATCTCAACTTCTCAAAAACTATCCAGGGATAGGATGTCTTCCAAGGATCCTAACTGATCTATGTAACGAAGAATTTACCAATGACTCCCAAATCAGTTGATTTTAGGGCACTAAGCATAACAAGGATGCTCCAAGGGGTAAATGGTTCAGATTCAGTTAACAGAGAGATCTCAACTTTTCTTGTTTTTGGATCATAGACTTTATTTTTCCTTTCTCCCCTTTTCTTTTGGTTTGACCAAATCATTCATATTTCTGCCCACCCTTGGTGAGACCAAGGAATGTATACTCAAAATGATCTGGTCATGGTTTTTCAAGCTCCTGAAATGACCAAAACCATTCACATTTCTGCCCACCTTTGGTAAGACTAAAGAATGTGTACTCAGAATAGCTTGGTCAGATGCAATCCCCAATCTTATTTCAATTCAGTATTCTGGATTTCAGATAACCCACAAAGATATTCCATAGAGAACAAATAGCTTGACATGTTATTTAACAAACTGACCACATGGAGTATCAGAGTCATCAGATGCACATATTCATGCCAATAGGAGAGTTTCTATTATGAGAAAAAAAACTTCCTAGGACATATTCAAAATCTGTTCAGGGAGAGCACCATTACTATGTATCACAAAAATGCAGAAAATAAAACTATTTACATATGCATATTTCAGGGGAGAGACTAGTCCATGTTACCCACACCAATAGCCTTTCTAAGGTAAACAAACCGAAGATTGTCAAGTGGTTTGGTAAACAAATCAGCCAATTGCTGCTCAGTTGGAATAAAAGATAATTCAAGTAATTTTTCCTCAACCAAGTTTCTGATAAAATGATATCTAATCTCAATATGCTTTGTTCTGGAATGCAACACTGGATTCTTAGATATATTTATTGCAGATGTATTATCACAGAAGAGGGATAGCAAACCTTGATGAAATCCATAGTCTGCAAGCATATGTTTCATCCAGAGAAGTTGAGTGCAGCCACTACCAGCAGCAATGTACTCTGCTTGAGCAGTAGATAATGATACACAGTTTTGTTTCTTGCTGTGCCAGGAAACCAGATTGTTTCCAACAAAGAAAGCACCACCAGATGTGCTCTTCCTATCATTTGCATCACCTGCCCAATCTGAATCGGTGTATCCTGCAATTTCAACATTTGTATCAAAAGTGTATTTGATTCCAAAATCAGAGGTTCCTGAAATGTACTTTATGATACGTTTTACTGCTTTGACATGAGATTCTTTTGGATTTGCTTGATATCGAGCACAAACACCAACACAGAAAGAGATGTCAGGACGACTTGCAGTGAGGTACAGCAAGCTACCAATCATACTCCGATAGTGAGTTTGATCAGCATCTATTCCATCTAAATCAGCACTGATTTTGCAGCTAGTTCCCATTGGATTTTGAACAGCAGATGATGTTTCCATCCCAAATTTTCTCACAAGTTCTTTGGCATATTTAGCCTGAGTTATGAACAATCCATCACTTCCCTGCACAACCTGCAGACCTAGGAAGAAATTTAACTTCCCAAGATGACTCATCTCAAATTCTTTTTTCATAAGATCAGAAAATTCATTTATCATAGAATTTGAGGTGGAACCAAAGACTATATCATCAACATATATTTGTGCAATAATCATATCTACTGAGGTTGTTTTAACAAACATAGTCATATCAATCGAACCTCTAACATATCCATTTTTAATTAGATGAGTGGATAGTTTTTCATACCAGGCCCTAGGTGCTTGCTTAAGCCCATAAAGAGCCTTATCAAGCCTATAAACATGCTCAGGATAACACAGGCTTTGAAATCCTGGTGCTTGTTCCACATAAACCTCTTCTTCAAGAATACCATTCAAAAATGCACTCTTGACATCCATTTGGAACAAAGTGAATTTTAGGAAGCAGGCAATAGCTAAAAGGAGCCTAACTGATTCCATTCTTGCCACAGGGGCAAAAGTTTCACCAAAATCTAAACCCTCAACTTGAGTGTAGCCTTGAACAACAAGCCTAGCCTTGTTCCGAGTTATTATACCTTTCTCATCGGATTTGTTTTTGAACACCCATTTAGTGCCAATAACATTTCTCCCTTGGGGTCTAGGTACAAGATACCAGACCTTGCTTTTCTCAAATTGGTTTAGCTCTTCTTGCATGGCATTTATCCAATCAACATCATTCAAGGCTTCTTTGATATTTTTAGGCTCGATATGCGATACAAAACCATAGTGGGAGACTTCATTTATGCTAAGTCTATGAACACTAAGAAAACCATTGAACACTACAAAATTGCTTACCAACTGGGTTGCCTTACCTCTGGTCTTTCTTGGTTCATCTATCTTACCAATAATGTCAGAAAGAGAATGATCTTTCTCAACTTGTCTTTTTCCAGTTCGATGAGGAGTCTGGATAACAAGCGACTCATCCATCCTGCCTTCTGCAGGGTCACTTCCTTCTTCATCTGAAAATGATTTTTCTGGCGTGATGATCACAGGTTCAAGTTCCCTTGTGGGTACACTGGGAGAGTTTACCTGTTCAGGAACGCAACCAGATTTGTGAGTACAAACAAGACCATCATTTATAGCCACATTTACAGTCTCCATAAATTTACATGAGACTTTGTTATAGACTCTATATGACCTGTTATTTAATGCATAACCAAGAAAAACTCCCTTATCACATCGAGCATCTAGCTTGATTAGATATTCTCTATCTTTGTAGATGAAACAAGGAGATCCAAAAACCTTCAGATGAGCCACACTTGGCTTTCTTCCTTTCCAGATCTCATAGGGAGTTTTGATAGTTCCAGACCTGAAAACAGCACGATTCAGAGTATAGCATGCATTGCTAAAAGCCTCTGCCCAAAATGAATGTGGGAGACCTGAAGATGCAAGCATCACTCTACACATTTCAACTAGCACACGATTTTTCCTTTCAACAATCCCATTTTGTTGGGGAGTGATAGGAGCAGAGAACTCATGATGCACACCAGTTTCATCACAATATTCATCAAATTTTGAGTTATCAAACTCAGACCCATGATCAGTTCTAATTCTAACCACATGCTTATCTTCATGTCTTTTCTCATTTGAAACCTTTTTGAAAAACACAAAGTATTCATCGAAGGTTTCAGATTTTGAAGTTAAGAATTTTACCCAAGTGAACCGTGAAAAATCATCAACAATTACCAATGCATATTTCATGCCATTTATACTTGCAGTATCAACAGGTCCTACTAAATCCATATGAAGAAGCTCAAGAAAGTTTGAAGTAGGTTGGGCATTTAAAGAGACATGTGGAGATTTAGCAAGCTTACCTATTTTGCAGTCCTCACACATACCTGAAGCTTTTCCAGTAAGCTTTGGGAGACCCCGAGCACCATCCTTCGAAGATAGTTTGACAATGTCTTGGTGGTTTAGATGACACAAGCGTCTGTGCCACAGATCCAATGTATCTTCGGCAATCATGGATCGAAAACAAAGATTAGGAACAAACGGTTCCTTGGCATGAATACAATAACACTCATCACTTGTTCTTATACCTTTCATGACACATTTTCCTTTACCATCAAGGATGACACATTTTAATTTATCGAAAGTAACGGAGTCATGTTCATCAACAATTTGACTCACACTTAAAAGACACACTTCTAGATCTTTTACCAAAAGCACATTTTTCAAAAGTGGGATACCAGGGGCATCAACTATCCCTTTTCCAATGATTTTTGATTTTGCCCCATCACCAAACGTGACACATCCAATAGGAAAGTTTTCATCTCTAGAGATGAACCATTTAGGATCACCTGTCATATGCATGGAATAGCCACTATCGATATACCATGAATCAGAACGTCTAGCTGAAAAGGCTGTGAAAGCCACATTACATATGGCAATGATTCTATCCTCAGATGTTGAATCGAAGGATACTTGACTGAGAAAACACACAGGTTTTTCCTCATCATCAGAGTCACGTCCACAAAGATCCCAAGGTTTTTGTGCTATAGGATATCTAGTCCTTTGTGATCTCAATCCACCTCCTCTACCTTGATAAGACTGCCTATTTGCAGTGTCAGAATTAGGGATAGATAGTCCCTGGACAATCTTAGCAAACTCTTTAAAAGATTTCTCCAAAGAGGTTTGAAAAGAAGTGATTAATTCACTACTACGAGTGTTACTAGACTCAGATTGACTGTTTATCAAATCCCTACAGAAAGGTCGAATATGACCACGCTTGCCACAATGATGGCAGACAGGAACAAACTTTTTTATTGATCTAACAGTTTCAACGGGTTTGACCTCTGGTATGGGATTGGGCTCATGTTCAGATTCAGACTCTGAATCAGACATTGGTGCAATTTCAGTGGGTTCTATGCTTTGGACAAACACTGTTTGTCCAGCAGTATTAGAGGATTGTCCCTCTACATACCCCACTCCTTCTTTGTTTCTGCACAACTTTCCCATTTTGATAATTTTGCTTAATTTTTCTGAACTAATGGAAAACTTATCAAAGAGATCTCTTAATTCAAGAAAATCCTGTTCAAGGACAATTTTTTCAGAAGATATGATTTCTGCAAGATGGGTTTGATATTTTAATTCTTTTTGAAGAGATGTGATTTCAGTTTCAAACTCGACCCTTTTTGACAACCATCTAACCTTCCGGGATTGCAACTTCTTCTGCAAACCAAGATTACTTTCCTCACAGATCTTTAAGTCTTTAGACAAAAACTCGACTTTTTCTAACATTGATTTTGAGGCAGTACATAACTGAGTATATTTATTCTGAATATCATTATCATCATCATCATCTGACTCTTCAAACATGACAGATGCAACAAAAGCCACAGTTTCCTTCTCATCCTCAGAATTTGAGGAGTGATCAGACTCACAATCACTGTGAGTGGCTTTAAGAGACTTTCTCTCTCTATTTTTCCTTGTCGGACACTCCATAGCCCTATGACCTACCCCACCACATTCAAAACATTTATCATTTCTTTGAGTAGGTTTTGATTTGAAAACTCTATCAGCAGAGGAGTCACTATTTCTAGGAAGCCTAGACGATGAAGATGACCCTTTGGAAAAGTTTCGAGAAAAACCAGAAGGTTTCTTGTTTCTCAAAAATTTCTCAAACTGTCTGGTCAGAAAGGCAAACTGATCAATGCTACAGTCAGCATTATCAGAAGATCTTTCATCTTCTTCTCTTACCACAGAGAAAGCAAGTGATTTTTCTTTCTTTGATTTTTTCTTTGTTGCCTCAAAGTTTTTTAAATTTCCAACCAACTCATCAAGAGAATACGTATTCAAATCTCTAGCTTCTTCAATGGCTACTTGTTTGTTTTCAAACATGGGTGTGAGGCTACGAAGAAATTTTTTGACCATTCTTGAAGACTCAATGGGGTGATCTAAAGAATAACATTGATTTGTGATATTTAACATGCGCCCATGAAACTCATCAATTGTTTCATCATTATCCATTTTCATTTCTTCAAATGCATGCTGAAGGGAAAGAAGTTTTTGTTCCTTTACCTTTGTATTACCTTCATGGGTAGTGGCAAGAGCTTCCCATGCTAGCTTAGCAGACGGACAATGAAGAATCCTACGACGTTCGTCACTTGAGACCGCCATGAACAGACTATTCAGTGCCTTGGTGTTCATTCTTGACAATATTTTCTCATCATCAGATAACTGATTCTTTGGTTTTGGTAAAACCAAACCATCATCAGAAGTGGTCGTAGGATAGGACCAGCCATCCTCAACTACAACCCACTGTTTCCCATCATCTTGGGAAATGAGGAAGGTGGTCATCATAACCTTCCATTGTGAATAATCCTTTCCATCAAAATATGGGGGATGATTCACAGAAGGTGAGAAACGATGTTCCATTCTCCCCTCTAACAGGATCTCACCAGCACAGCCAGTGGCTGCTCTGATACCACTTGAAGGTCCTAGAGGGGGGGTGAATAGGACAACTTGCAACTTTTTCGTTTCAAATTAGTTTCAAGGATAGTAATAGAGTTTACTATCCTGAATCACAATCATACGATTATCAAATGTAAAGTTGCATGAAATATAAATAACACAATGATGTTTTTTATTCGCAGAAACCTTGATAACAAGGAGAAAAACTGCGTGCTCCCAACTCTTGGAGAGCAAAACTTTGCACTATGAATCACACAATACTTATTACAAGCTTGTAGCATCTACTGGATACGAAACCACGTTTCTATCCCGTCTCAGACTATCCTAGTCTCTCGACAGACCTACCTAGCTTATCTCAAGAGTATTTGTTCATAAGCAAAATAAACAGAAGTTCCACACAAGATCTTAGCAACACTTTGCTAAATCTACTCAGGACACTTCATGGACTGTTGCATCACCAAGCTTCCACAACTGGTATGCAAATGCAATATGAGTTTTAAAGAGTTTTTGATCAAGCTCACAAGGTTATAACACACGTATAACTTGAAGCTTAACAAGAAACAATATCAAAGATATAAACCTTAACAAACAAACAGACAGACTGAACTTATCATAAACACTTCTCACAAAATATGATATGAGACACACACATACAAGGAAGGGTTTGCCTCCTTTATATAGGCATGAGTGAGGCTTCATGGGAACATAAAAGCAGCCAATAGAAAGGCCTCAAAAGAGCACAGTGGTTATGATAATCCTATTACATACCACTTGTCTAGGAGCATGTCAGACCGTAATGATCAAGAGTAAAGAAAGCAAAATGAGATACTTCTTCTCTCATTAATGAAGCATGGTTAAGAGGGAACATAAACACTATTTCATTTAATGAGGCACTTAATGAATCATTAAATGAAGCTAGATATTTTTGTTTCAAAGTTCCAAAGATTTTTTTCAAAAGTAAAAGATATTTTCTTAACCAAGAAAATATCTTCTGTTTAATGATTTTAAAATCAGTACAGAAGTTTTAGGATAGCAGACAAAGTCATATCCTAAAACAGACACTCATGAAATGTATATGCACCTTTTATACCTGAGTGTTTAAATGGGCCTTCAACATGGGCTTTTCTTGATCAGGGCTTTATCTCTTTAATCATCATGAGCCTTTTTGTTCAAGACAAAGATTGCCAATATTTTCATACTAACAGTCTAGAATCTCATCTAAAGGATTATGAGTTTCCGATCGATCTCATTCTGTTGCAACCCAGAGATGCAATGTGCTATGTATTTTCTTCCTTATCTCAATTCTTTTGGCTTATCACCTTCTGTGTCATGTTTCAACTTATTCACGTCTAACTATAGATATTACATTATTATGCCATCAAACAATATATGAATATCATTTCAAAGACGAAACCAGCATTGTCAGAATTGGTGTACATACATTTTCCTCAGCTTTTACCACAACTTTGTTGCAATGGCCCGGGAAATTTAGTCCATGAGGTTCTAAGCACATATAAATTCCCCATCCGTGCATGCATATGTTTAGGCAATCAATCCAAATCATATGCCATGTAATACATATTGCGTGCTACTCTTCTTTTTCATGAAAAACTCACACGCGAGTTGTTTCATCTGTGTTAAATAAGCCAGTACAAGCTTCATAAAGAAATTATTTGCCAAAAGTTTTGCTAGCTTCCCATTGCTTCAGTTGTTAAAATCTCTCTAGAATAGTGAATGAGATGAGATGTTGGAGAAACCAATATCATGTATAAATCTGTTATTTCGTGGTGTTACACATCTGTGATTATTGACTCACAAGTCAGTAAAGCAAAGTCCAATTTTATGTCACTTGTGATGTATCCAATAATAGACCAATACTCTATAGTACCATATACATGCATATCACTTAGGCCCTGACAAAATCATAATATAATTTGAAAATTTGAATAGAAGAATATAGTGAACGAATCAGTTGTGACAAAATTAATTTGTAATCTTCATTAGGAAACTATGAAATCGATCTAAGCGGTGTAATTATTATTCAAAACTTTTTCTTTGGACAACATTTGAAGTTAATCCTAGATGAGGAAATGGTACCATGGTTACTAAGAACAAACGTAATCAAATTAATTCCGCCTTTTGCAGTTTGATGTTTGACCAAAGTTGCAACTTAGAAATGAGAATCCCGGTAAGTATGATCCAAAGTGATCCGTCCTCAGATTGTCTTAATAGGTTGTTACATGTACGTTAAAAGGAATTCTTCAGCTTCTTTGTCATGGCCGATCAGATATCATCGAAA
Source organism: Potentilla sterilis (assembly GCA_963682095.1). Classification (NCBI taxonomy): domain Eukaryota; kingdom Viridiplantae; phylum Streptophyta; class Magnoliopsida; order Rosales; family Rosaceae; genus Potentilla; species Potentilla sterilis. The sequence goes on from OY821764.1 coordinate 30,904,554, forward strand.
ATATGGTGAATCCAATTTGTCGATAATTGGTGGTCTCTCAGAATCAATCATCTTCATGAAAAAGAACGGTTTCAGAAAGCCACATTGAATATAGCAGTCCGAGATACATTACACTGAACCATTGGATGCCCTTTCGTCTTTCACATCTCTAAACCCGTTGTCCATTAACCTTCCAAAGACTATCACTTCGTTACTATAAATACCATTCTCTCTATCATTATCATCATCACCCACGATTCCCACGTTTCAGCCCTCATTCAATTACAGTATCACTTAACATGGCATTAGCAGCTATTGTTGCAAGCTTCATACTTCTCTCATTTTCGGCAGACGCTAGCTATGGTGGTTTCACTGTTGATCTTATACAACGCGACTCGCCGCTCTCCCCCTGGTACGACTCGTCCACCACCCATTTCGACCGCCTGCACAACGCCTTCCGTCGCTCCATTTCACGTGCACATCGCTTCATCAAGCCAAGCACGAATACAATCCAATCCAAAATAGTCCCAAGTGGTGGAGAATACTTGATGAACATCTCCATCGGAACCCCACCGGTTGAGTTTCTCGGAATAGCTGACACCGGCAGTGATCTTATCTGGACCCAATGCAAGCCATGCAAGCAATGCTTCGACCAAAACCCTCCTCTCTTTGATCCTAAACGCTCCTCCACCTATCGAACTGTCCCCTGCCAGTCCAACTCATGCTCAAATCTTGAAGAAGCCTCTTGTGGTATGTACTGTAAAACCTAATGATTTCATCTCCCATAATAATCAAAAGCTTTTCCTAGGGGGCGTAGGATGATCCATATACTTTATTTACTTGTATGGTTCCATAAGCATATTACAAAACTTTCGATCGAATCATATGCATCATTTCAGATTTCATTTGTCTTCTCGTTTCATTATGATTAATATGTAACTTCATTTGTAGGTGCGGACCGCGGTGACACTTGTGTATACAGTTATCGTTATGGAGATCGTTCGTTCACTCGGGGAAGTCTAGCTCAGGAGACCTTCACCCTTGGCTCGGCTTCTGGTAGGCCGGTTTCCCTTCCTAAATTTATATTCGGTTGTGGATATGAAAACGGTGGCACATTTGATGAGTCCGGCTCCGGCTTGATCGGTCTTGGCGGTGGCTCTCTTTCTTTCATTTCTCAACTAAACGGAGGGAAGTTTTCCTATTGCTTGGTTCCCACGTCAGCTAAATCCTCCGTTGCAAGCAAGATAAGTTTTGGTACTGCCGGAACAGTCTCAGGCAATGGTGCCGTCTCAACTTCTCTAGTTTCCAAACAACCCGACACATTCTATTACCTTACACTCGAGGCAATTAGCGTCGGAGAAAAGAGACTAACCTACAAGACCAGCCAACTCAATAAGGCTGTTGCTGCCAGTGAGGGTAACATTATCATCGACTCCGGGACTACGCTGACGTTGCTTCCACCTGGGATCTACGACGACGTCGTCACGGCCTTGAAAGTGGCGATTAATGCAGAGCGCGTTAGTGATCCGAATGGGGTTATGAGTCTTTGTTTTAGAAGCAAGAGTGATCATGACATTGATGTCCCTGTTATCACTGTGCATTTTAGTGGTGCTGATGTGAAGTTGAACGCTTTGAACACATTTGCTAGGGTGGAGGATGGTATGGTTTGCTTTACGATGATTCCGTCTGATGATGTTGCCATCTTCGGAAACTTGGCTCAAATGAACTTCCTGGTGGGTTATGACCTTGATGAAAGAACTGTATCCTTTAAGCCAACTGATTGCACCAAGCATTAGATTAAATAACATCACGTCACACAGTGATCACTCTACAAGTTTATTCTGATCTTAATAAATTTTCTTTTGATGGTAGTAGATATATTGAGTCGAAGTTTCGTAGTGTAATCATCTTTATGGCTAATACATATAGCTAGCCTCATCTAGGCTTTGCCTTAAGATTATGCACAGCCATGCATATATCAGTACTGTTATCGCAACATGTCACTTCCTTCAATTCACAACCAAAAGCCTTGTCCACAATAGCTCATCCATCAATCAATTTTTTTTTTATCGAATCAAAAAAGAACTTTATAGAACAAAAGGGTTTCACCGGAGGTGATTACAGTCATACTGAATGATATCAGTAATACAAAATGAAATATGGTCAAGCCAAGCCAAGAATATCCATAAGGACACTCAAAACCAATACTAACAAGTCTATGAGCAACTCTATTATATTCTCTAGGAACATAAATAATAGAAACATGTTGAAGTTTACTCAACGCATGTTTAATATCATAAATTAGTACACCATTAGGAAGAAGCACATGATCCCTAAGACGAGTTTGATGTATAGCTGTTAAGGCAATCACTTTCTACTTTCATTCATCAATCAATAGTTCAGATTTAACCATATCAATAAGGATACCAATAGTATATATGATTTTTTTTTGTCTTAATAACTGTATGATTTTATTGTATGAAACGTACAATACTAATCTCACTACCGGAAAAGGCGTCATAGCCGACGACGCCATCTCGTCGGCCGTTTCCATTAATTCGTCGGCTATAGTCATAGCCGACGATACTTCGTCGGCTATAGTCTCGTCGGGAATGCTCCGTCGGCTATAGTATAGCCGACGACACACGGGGTAAGTCGTCGGCTTATGAAACACCAGGTATAGCCGACGAAAAAAGCGTCGTCGGCTATACTTCGAACATTGCCGACGAGAAGATCGTCGGCTTTAAAAATTACGTAACTGCCCCTAACCCGAAGTATAGCCGACGACACTATCGTCGGCTATACGTCCAATATAGCCGACGACACTATCGTCGGCCATAACAATCGCCGGTACCAGAAACGGCTTTTTTTTGCCGGAAGCCGGGAGGGTATAGCCGACGACATATGTCATGTTCGTCGGCTATAACGGTTATAGCCGACGAAATTTGGTAAAAATCGTCGGCTATAACTGTTATAGCCGACGAAATAATGCCAATATCGTCGGCTATAACCCCTAAATATTTAAAAAAAATTAAAAAATTTTACTCGGGCCCAATTTCTCTTCGTCTTCGGGGGCTGCAGAAAATGCACAAACAAACATCCAAATATCCAACAAATATCCACATCAATCCATCCCTAATATCCTACATACTGTACAAATTAACCCACTATATATATCTACTCATCATCACCCCCTAAACGCGTAGCGTCGTCGACCGGATCGTTCGAGTTCCGGTGGCTATGGCTGTCCTGATCGGCTGGCGTACTCCGATGCGGGGGGGGAGTGGGGACGACGAACTGGGGCATCTGTGGCGGAGGCGGGGGCTGGAGTCCAGCCTGCTGGGCCTCCCAAGACTGCTGCATCCATCGGTACATCTCCGCCACAGATGCGTCTCTGGCCTGCTGCGCCGAAGCCTCCGCAGCCCTCGCCAACTCCGCCTGCTGGAGCGCCTCCACCGCCCTCGCCAACTCCGCCTGAGTCCTCTGCAGCTGCGTCTGCAAGTCTCCTCTCGTCGAAGCCGCACGCTGCGTGCTGGGATTGGCCGGCGTGAACTTGAGAACCCCATCTCCCGCCGCGCCTAGGCCTCTCTGGTAGAAGTAGTTGTTCCCCGTCCCTACCGCCGCGTGCATGATCTGAGAGGCCAAGCGCGGCTCAAGGGTGTCGATCGTGGAGGCAAACTCCGCGATCGCCTCGTCGGACGCCCCGTCTCCCAGAGTGTCTCGCGCGATCCCGAAGGTGATCGCGTCGGTCTCCGCATCTATTTCCGCCTAATTGACAAGAAAATATAATAAACGAATTAAAAATTATATATATAAATTAATTTCATGAAACACTTTTATTTAAGATGGACGAATACTTACCACTTGGTCGGGACGCCCCGGATATATCTGCGCATGAATCCACGACAACGGCCTCAGCGGTCGGTCCCTCCTCGCCATCTCTGCCCACTGCCTCCAGGAGCGGGCGCCGCCGTGGTGGGGGTGCTCGTTCCTCCTGCGGTTGTCGCTGTTCGTCCGCGAGATTTTCTGTATTATAACAACAAACATATAAACGCAAATATAAATTAGTAACTAAATTAAAATATTAGGAACTAACCAAAATAAAATTAATAACTAATTTAGTTACTAACTAATTTAATTTAATTAGTAACTACTTAACTAACTAATTTAATTAGTAACTACTTAACTAACTAATTTAATTTAGTAACTAACTAACTTACTAACTACCTAATTTTATTTAATTTAATTTGATTTAATTTAGTAACGAACTAACTAACTATGTAACTAACCAACTGACTTAATTTAATAACTAATAACTAACTAACTAACTAATTAATTGAATTAAGTAACTACATAATTTAATTATTAAATAACATTAAAAAGTTATATACTACCAGGCTAAATTTTCTTACCGAGACCCTGTCGCTCCCGAAGTAGGCTACCAGCCATAGCCACTCGTACTCCCTGTACCGGAACTCGTGGGGGGTTGCAGCTCGCCCCAAGCGCTGCTCCACATGGTACGTCCTGTAGTGCGTGGACAGCTCGTTCTTCCACTCGGAGTACCTATATTAACAGAACACAACTGTTAGATATATATATTCGTACACTGCCAATAAATATATTTATACAAAAAAAAGCAAAACACATAACCTGTTCTTCAGCTGCTCGTCTCTCCACCAGTCCAAGGTAGGATGGACTCTAAACCATTGCTGCAACATTATAAATTAATTAGAAAATATTTTTATATAGTTATAAGGACTGAATTCATAATTGTTTATTTTCTATAATAAAAATCATATTTAACTCACCGACAGTGCATTGTACACTCGCGCCTTGATCTCATCGGGCACAGAGCCCCAGTCGGGCCACAACAGTGGGACCCTGTCCCGCACGAGCATGCCCGTCGCGTTGATGTACTTGGTGGTGGTGTCTCTCCGCTCAATCGGGCGTCCATCCTCACCGGGACCGGGCAGGATCTCTCTGATCCCACCGGCCAGCTCCCTCTCCAGGGTGGACATGTTCGCTGGCCCTCTGGTCCGTCTCGTCCCCGCGGGTTTATTGACGAGGACGCCTGTTAAAATGAACACATAGTTAAATAATTATTTAAACTAACTAATTAAATAATTAATTAAACAATGTAAATAATTAATTAAACTAACTAATTACCTGCGTCGTTGTACTGCTTGTCCCTCTCACGAACGGCCCACAGGCCGCGGCAGTCCTCTGAGTCGAAAGGACTGTAGAAGTAGGCCTCCTCCCAGGGAATCTCGTGAGGCCGGTCGTGCCTCCAAATCTGCCTCCCCCTGGCGTCGTACTCAGGGATGGCAGGGAGGAACTGGACCATGTACATCCCCGATGGCGGAGACATACGGGGCGTGGACCCTGAGGGGCCTGCTCCCCCTGACGGTGGGCCCCGTAGCTGTGGACGCTGTCGCTGTGGGGGGACAGGGAGCATCTCTGGAGGGTCCAGATCGGCGCGCGGTGGGGTCGGCTGCCGATCCTGGAACAGTGCTGAAGTGCACTGGGGTCTGGTGGCTCTGCGTCCTCCTCCGACACTCGAGTCAGGGCCCGCTCCCGTCGACTCATACGAGGAGCCCCCACGTGGATCGCTCGGCGTCAATCCCATCAACGTCTCCTCTCGTCGACTCAAAGGCCGGCCTAGGCCCCGACGACCGCTGGATCCGCTCCCCCCACGGCTGGATCCTGCCTGAGCGTCGGGGTCGCTCTCGGTCCGTCTGCCAAGCCATCGGTCTACAAAGCGACGGTTTCCTGCACAATTAGTATATAAATTCCATAAATTGCACAAAAATTCCACAAAAAAATTAAAAACTTCATTCAATGTATATATACCTAAATATATTTATACCTAATTATATATATATATATTCCGAAATATAACACAAAATTCCTTAAATTTCACAAAAAAATAAAAAACTTTTTTAAATATATATATATACCTAATTATATATATACATAACTATATTTATACCTAAAGGTATATATATATACCTAAAAATTCTTGTTAATTCCTCAAAATTAAACAAAATTCTACACAATTCCATAAATTTCACACAAAAATAAAAAACTTCATTAAATGTATATATACCTAATTATATATATACCTAAATATATTTATACCTAATTATATATATATATATATATATTCCGAAATATATATATATATATATATATCCTCCTAAAAATTCCACAAAATTAACAAAAATTTCACAACATTAAAAAAATTTCCACAAACTTCCATATACCTAATTATATATATATATATATATATATTCCGGAAAATATATATATATATATATATCCTTCACAAAATTCCACATAATTCCAAAAAATTAACAACAATTCCACAACATTCCATAAATTGCACAACAACCCTAAATTCCACATAATTTCACAAAAACCATAAAATTTCACAAAAATACCTAAATTCCACAAAATCACAAAATTCCACAAAATTAACAAAAACCCTAAATGAGGGAGAGGGGGACTACCTGACATGGTGGTGCGGCTAGGGGACGAGGACGGCGGTGCGGTGCGGCGGCGACGGCGGCTAGGGAAGGACGGCGCCGATCGGTTCGAGTTCGGGTCGGGGAGGGCTCGGGAAGGCCGGGGACGGGGTGGGGAGGGGTGGGGGAGGGCCGGGGAGGCTTGGTCGGCGTCGGGGAGGCTCGGACGGCGTCGGGGAGGCTCGGGGAGGGGTGGGCGGCGATTTAGGGGTTTAGGTTTTCTGCAGAAATGGGGGAGAGGCGCCTCTGTTTCAGTTTAAATCGAGGGACTATAGCCGACGATTTCATTTTAATTCGTCGGCTATGACTATAGCCGACGATTTCGTCGGCTATAGTCTCTAACTAAATCCGGGCCGGGCCTAAGTTGGGCTTTGCGGGCCGGTTATAGCCGACGAAGTGTGCATATCGTCGCCTATAGTATGCACATCGTCGCGTATAGTATGAATCTCGTCGGCTATAGTCAAGGACCTCAGCAGCCGTCAGATCTCCCCCATCCAACGGCGGACAATGAAACGGCGCGGATCGCAACACTTTAGCCGACGAAGTTCTGTATGTCGTCGGCTATTCTTTGGTCAAACTTTCGGTCAAACCTCTGCGTGCTTTAAAACGGCAATTGGCCCGTCTAAATGACGTGTTTTGGCCTGACCTTCAACAGAGAATAGTTTCAAATCGATGCGACGCAACTAACCGTATAAAAATTTTCCTCCAAATATTTACCGACCGGCAGGCTACCCATAGGAAAACGGAAGTAAAAAACACCTAACCGCAACATTCGGCACACAGATTTTGTCCGAATCTTCCCATTTTTCAACCGTAGTCGTATTTCAATATTTCGGTCGTATCTTATTTCACGACACTTTTGCATTTGAACGGTCTACGTATGGTAACTATTTGAAACTATACATTCACTTAAACACTTAGTAAATAAGTTAAGGAACATTAGTGCATATGTTCCGATTTCGAATCTAAAAGTTTTGAAAATCTATTCCAACCGTCAGATATCACCGTTAAGATTAAATACATGTATGAAAAAAAATACAACTAGATCTGACAACGTTAAAGGCTCGATCGGATCGGTCAAACTGCTTGGTCAAACCTCTAAACGCTTTAAAACGGCAATTGGCCCGTCTAGATGACGTTTTTTGGCCTGACCTTCAACAGAGAATAGTTTCAAATCGATGCGACGCAACTAACCGTATAAAAATTTTCCTCCAAATATTTACCGACCGGCAGGCTACCCATAGGAAAACGGAAGTAAAAAACACCTAACCGCAACATTCGGCACACAGATTTTGTCCGAATCTTCCCATTTTTCAACCGTAGTCGTATTTCAATATTTCGGTCGTATCTTATTTCACGACACTTTTGCATTTGAACGGTCTACGTATGGTAACTATTTGAAACTATACATTCACTTAAACACTTAGTAAATAAGTTAAGGAACATTAGTGCATATGTTCCGATTTCGAATCTAAAAGTTTTGAAAATCTATTCCAACCGTCAGATATCACCGTTAAGATTAAATACATGTATGAAAAAAAATACAACTAGATCTGACAACGTTAAAGGCTCGATCGGATCGGTCAAACTGCTTGGTCAAACCTCTAAACGCTTTAAAACGGCAATTGGCCCGTCTAGATGACGTTTTTTGGCCTGACCTTCAACAGAGAATAGTTTCAAATCGATGCGACGCAACTAACCGTATAAAAATTTTCCTCCAAATATTTACCGACCGTCAGGCTACCCATAGGAAAACGGAAGTAAAAAACACCTAACCGCAACATTCGGCACACAGCTTTTGTCCGAATCTTCCCATTTTTCAACCGTAGTCGTATTTCAATATTTCGGTCGTATCTTATTTCACGACACTTTTGCATTTGAACGGTCTACGTATGGTTTCGGTCAATATACTTTAGCCGACGACTTGCAAGTCGTCGGCTACAGTATGGGAATTATAGCCGACGAATTGCAAGTCGTCGGCTAAAGTATGGGCATTATAGCCGACGAATTATGGTCCATTTCGTCGGCTATAACGCTGATCTTTCTGAAAATTTGCCATTTAGGGCCTGAAAATTGCCTATTTCACCTGATAAATTCCTGAATATCGCACAAACAAATCAATACAATTTCCCATAAATTCGAAAAACGGTAATTAAGGACAAAAATTATTTTCATACATGCATGCACCATCGTACACAAATACATACATAAATAGTATACTAAGGATGATAATCAGAATCATCCTCATCACTTGAGTCAGACGTAGTATAGTAGTTAATATCTGGCAACCGGTGCTCGTACTCGTCGTCTGAGTCATCGTCGGCCTGATATAGACGATTCGGATTAACATCATACATGGGCACCTGACCCCTAGGAAGTCGGACCACTCTGCCCGGCGTCACATTATTATCGCGGATGGTGGAGGATTCTGGAATGTCGCCGGCGTCAGGCTCTTGGTATGCGGTCGCTTCTTGACACTCTGTGCTCACACCAAGTGTGGTAGCACTGTATATGTCTCGCTGAGACACATGGTTCACTACCTTCCACGTGCCTTTGTTCAAAGGATCGTCAAGATAAAAGACCTTTTTGGCCGCTGTGGCGAAAACAAAGGGGTCGTCTTCATACACACTAGTGGCGGTATTCACCGAAAGTATGCCGTACTGATCGATCCGTGTGCGGTGCGGCCTAGTATCAAACCATCGACACTTGAACAAGTGGACTTTCATGCGGTTCCCATAAATGAGTTCAACAACTGACTGTAGGACACCGTAAAAATCCACGCCCCCCTCTGCACCATCGACCATCACCCCACAATTCTGTGTTTTGCGTTCCCCGTCTCTAGCTTCACATATATACTTAACGCCGTTGACATCACACATTGGGCGGACTGTGGAAGATATCGGCTTCATCGACAACAGCCTCAATTCCTCTGAGTAATTTGTATGACCACCCCTCGCAGCCACTTGCATCAGCTGAAAAATATAACTCAAATCACTCGGTGTGTTTATGATTAAAGAATAGGGAACTATAAAAGAAAGCCATCTAATATATATATTTATACACTTACCCATTGTGGAAAATAGTCTGCAAACGTCGTGTTGTGGTACTCGACATCACCGCGAACTTCCTTGCTGTGAAGATGGTGACGTTTCCAATATTGTACCTCCGGACAGTTTATTAGAACCCACCAGTGGGCAATCCCTACCTCATGGTCAGGCAACTTGTCCACACCCTTTTTCTTGAAGCTTCCGTATGGTACAACAGAGTTGGCGACGATAGATAGGTTGAACTCGGGGTCATCTCGACTTGGATGTTGTGGGGGGTCCTCCATCGCTCCCAAGTACAACTTGGCGTACGTTACACACTCATGCGCAATGTAAGCTTCAGCAATACACCCCTCAGGCGCAGATTTATTGTGCACATATTTCTTGTAGTCTCCAAGTTGTCTGCAAGGTTAACAAGTGCGTGTTAAGAGCATGCAACTTTTATTTAAAAACATGTATAAATCAAATTTATGAATAACATGTACCTTTCGATGGGATACATCCAAGTGTAGTGTACGGGACCGGTAAGCAACAATTGTTGGGGAAGATGGATCATCAGGTGAGGCATGATGTCAAAGAAGTTTGGGGGAAATATCCTCTCGAACTTGCACAAGATAAAAACGATTTCCTCATGCATTCTCATGAGGTCTGATTTTCTAACTTCTCTAGCGCATAACTTCTGGAAGAATCTTGACAACGCCACCAACGGCTCAACCACTTCATCCTCCAAGTACGCTCGAATGAAAATAGGGAAGAGGCGTTGAAGCAGTACATGGCAGTCGTGACTCTTCAATCCGTACATCTTGTTGTCTCGGTAGTTAACACACTTGCTTATGTTACCCGCATAGCCATAAGGATACCTGCATAGCCATTAACAACAATTAGATTTCATGCATATATAGTCGTCCAACAACAGATGGATTCTTTAGGGAATACATGCCTAATTAATAAAAACTTACCTGACATTACTCAGCCATCCAAAGATTTCATGTTTCTGGTCCCTGGTGACGGTGTAAGGAGCTTGGGGCATTTTGCTCCTGCCCTCTCTCAACCACAAATGGTCCCGCAGTCCCATATTTCTCAGATCAACGCGTGCCTTGGGGGTGTCTTTTGTTTTCTTCTCCCAATTCAAAACTGTGCCAACCACGGCTTCACCCACGTTCTTCTCTATATGCATGACATCCAGGTAGTATCTGGTAGCCAACCTGGCCCAATAAGGAAGTTCCCATAAGATGCTCTTGTGTGACCAGAACCTATACCGATCCGGCCTCTCTGGAATCGTGCGCAACACATCGGGATGATTGCTAAGCGGACCAAAGTCATACTCATTCAACACTGCCAATATTTCCTCCCCTGTCCATTGCTCCGGTGCCCAGCCCCTTTCTTCAGTCCCATCAAAAGCCTGTGCATCGTCCCTAAATGGATGGTCATGCGGAAGCCAACGACGGTGACGCATCTGGACAATCTTGCTGCAATGAGGACTGGAGCAATCAACAGTCATGCACTCTGAACAAGCCCTGTAACCCCTGGTGACGCTGCCCGACAACATACCCCTCCCAGGAAAGTCACTGATCGTGCCAACAAGCATGGCATGCATCCGGAACATCTCATTTTTGAACCGGTCGTAGACCAGGTGGCCGTTCAGACTCAAGTACCGAAGCTCCTCAATTACGGGTCTCAAATACACATCGAGACACTTTCCCGGATAACCTGGGCCTGGAATCAACAATGTGAGCATGTTATATTCCTTCTTCATGCACATCCACGGTGGAAAGTTGTACGGAATCAAAATAACTGGCCACACACTGTACTGAAGCTCTTTCTTGCCAAAAGGGTTGAAACCGTCGGATGATAGCCCTAGCCAAACATTTCGAACCTCTGATGCAAATTCGGGAAACTCCAACACGTTCTTCTTCCAAGCCTCTCCGTCGGCGGGATGTCTAAGGGTGTCATCGTCAGGCACATTCCTCTCAGCCCACCATCTCATAGCTTCGGCCGTGAAAGCACACATGAACAACCGCTCAAGCCTATCAATCAGCGGGAAGTACCGAAGTATCTTCACAGCTTTCTTGTTCCCTTTAGGAGTGAACTTATACCGCTCTGTATTGCATAATGGGCAGTATTCAAGATCTGCAAGTCCTTCCCCGTAAAACAGAACGCAATCGTATCTGCATGCATGAATCTTGATGTAGGAAAGGCCGAGATCTTTAAGGATATGTCGCACCTTATGATGACTGGTAGGAAGCCGATGTCCGGGGGGCATCGCCCCACCCCATAGCCGAAGCCAATCATCAACCGATTTGACAGTGCCTTTGTTCTCCGTTTTGATCTTCATCACTCCCATGACAGATTCAAGGACAGTCTTACTGCATCCGGGGTACAACGGAGTCTGTTGCAATGCGATCAGGTTGTTGTACTTTTCCATACCACTTGTGTTGACCGGAGATCGGGGTAATGGCTCGAGTGGCTCAATATCAGGGAAACACTCCATCTCCGGAGGTGGGAGTTGCACATCTGGTGCTTCCTCAAAGACACCGCTCTCACGAGGAAACATATCGTTGATCCAGTTCGTTGTCGGATCATTGGAGGAACTCCCTCTCTCGGCAAATTGTCCATGATCATGACGACCCGCAAACTCTGGTTCACCGTGATAAATCCAATTAGTGTATAGGACCCAAAATCCATATCTAGCCAGGTGTTGCTCCACTGTCTCTATGGAAAACCGGTGACGTGGGGTGGCACACTTGCACTTTTTACACGGACAATAATGAAGTGTAGTGTCTCCACAGTTAGCCATCACAAAATCCAGGAAACTCCTAACTCCATCATGATACGCCTGATCCCATCTTCCAAGGGTAATCCAACTCTTGTCCATCCTGTAAATTCAAGAAATAAATATAGCTATATATAGATATGTATATATGCACGTACTACGTACGTACTAATTAATTAAAAAATTCATCATTACACACACACACACATATATATATATATATATATATACACATGCATCCCTAAATTAATTAAAACATCGTCAATCTCCCTAATTAATTAAACACAATGTATTTTTTATATATACCAACAATATATTTTTAATTACAATTAAATTAATTAATATATATACATTTTTTCATCAAATTCATCTAAAATCACCTATAAATCAACATTAATCAATCACTAATCTTCAACAAAACTTCAATTCTATCTAACCAATACAACATATATATCAACCCATTAATAATCTCATCTCAACACATATATATATATATATATATCAAATTAATCACACATTTATTCTAATTAAACTCTAAATTAATACACCTCTGCATATAACCAACTAAATCAACACACACAGCAATATACGTACCTTTCAAGCTTATGGCCGAGGTTTTGGACGATTTCAGAGCGTTTTGGACGATTTCATGGACGAATGAGCTCCCTGATGCAGAAGGTCGATCTGATATAAGAGTTATAGCCGACGAATACCCCCCTCGTCGGCTATAACAAAAACTTTTCGTCGGCTATAACTTTTATATCCGACGAATACCATCCTCGTCGGCTATAACTAAAAACGTTTCGTCGGCTATAGTTATAGCCGACGAGTTGTCGGCAGTCGTCGGCTATAATATTATAGCCGACGATGTGGCCGACGAAATAGTAGTTCGTCGGCTATAACGGGTTATAGCCGACGAGGTACTATTTCGTCGGCCGTTTTTTCCCATATCGTCGGCTATAACCCCTTTTCTGGTAGTGTCTAGTGTCAAAGGTTTCACAAATAAAATGCCAAAACACTCATTATAAAATTGAAAAATTGCCTTAGTTTAATTAACCGCAATATGTCTATCTCACGGGTATATTTCTTATTTTAAAACACGTCTATCTCACCGATATGACATTAGTAATAAGATACTTTAATGATGTTGTAAGAGAAATAGATTGATAGTAAATTGTGTTTTTATTGATTGATAAGGAGACTTTTATATAGGCATTACATCAAGTATCCCTGTGAATTAGGGATTCCCTATCTAATACAGAATCTAGACTACTAGCCTTATTAGGACAAGACACACCACGGAAGTTACGGAATTAACCTTCCTTGAACACTCCCCCTTGTGTCGCGTCCTCAATGGTGCATGAACTGTTGCCTCGTTAAAACCTTTGCCAGCAAACAAAAACCTCTTGGACAAAAATAAAAGCATGGTCTAAGGGAAAAGAGTACAACGCACCAACTACAAGTATGTGAGACATGCATAACTAGACTCCCCCTGAAGTCTAGACGAGAACTCCCCCTGATAGTCAATCATTCTTTGAGTTCGGATAAGCGACACATACCAATGCGCTTTACATGCTTCATAAATGTAGATTTGGGTAGAGACTTGGTGAACAGATCAGCTGCATTATCTTCTGAGCTGACTTGCTTCACTTGGATGTTCAAAGTCTCTTGCTGCTGCTAATTGTAGAAGAACTTAGGCGAAATGTGTTTAGTATTGTCACCCTTGATGTATCTCAACTTCATCTGCTCAATGCATGCTGCATTATCTTCAAATATGCAAGTTGGTCCCATTGTAGTAGACTCAAGTCCACTAGACTCTCGAATGTGAGATATAACTGAGCGAAGCCAAACACATTCTTTGACTGCTTCATGTAGTGCAATAATCTCAGCATGGTTCGAGGAGGTAGCAACAAGGGTTTGTTTGGTTGATCTCCAAGATATCGCCGTATTTCCAATGGTAAAAACATAACCGGTTTGGGAACGTCCTTTGTGTGGATCTGACAAATATCCAGCATCAGCAAATCCTACCATCACATCATTTGGTGTATCTAAGTAGGAGGGGGTATCGCCAAAGCCGTATCGGGACCACGACTTAGCATCCTCGGGTCCGGATACGTTGGCGGATATGGCTGTAGGATGGCGGATGGCTGAGCCGCGGCTTGTTGTGGCGAGGCAGGGTGCTGCTGAGCCAAAGCCAGTCTTGGCAGCTGACCGGTGGCGATCCGAGCCACGGTTTGTGCTGTTGGATGCAAGAGATCGACTAGGTGTCGAATCCTGATGAGTGTATCGATAGTACAAGCCCATGTCAAGGGTTCCTTTAAGGTATCGAAAAATGTTCTTGATTCCAACCCAATGACGTTGTGTTGGCGCAGAGCTAAATCTAGCTAACACGTTCACTGAGAAAGCAATGTCTGGTCTAGTACACTGAGCTAGGTATAACAAGGCTCCAATTGCACTAAGATATGGATATTCAGTTGCCAAGACCTCTTCGTCATCTTCTTTCGGACGAAAGGGATCTTTGTTGATATCCAGACTTCTAACGACCATGGGAGTGCCTGTAGGATGCATAACTTTGTCCATGTTAAATCGCCTGAGCATCTTTCAGACGTATGCAAATTGGTGTATAAATATTCCACCACTTCGGTGCTCTAGTTCTAAGCCTAGGCAAAACCGAGTCCTTCCCAGATCTTTCATCTCGAATTCGGATTTCAAGTAGCTTGCGGTCTCATTGATCTCATTTAGAGTTCCAATGAAGTTCATATCGTCAACATAGACGGCTATAATGGCAAATCCTGAACTTGTTCTCTTTATGAACACACAAGGGCACAACTCATCATTCTTGTATCCTTTCCCAATCAAGTAATCACTTAACCGTGTGTACCACATCCTACCAGATTGTCGGAGTCCATGTAGAGATCGTCTCAACCTGATAGCAAATAAACTTCGTGGTTTTTGCTCACTTGACTTGGGTAACGAAAGTCCTTCTGGCACTTTCATGTACATCTCTGTATCTAGATCCCCATAAAGATACACTGTTACAACATTCATAAGCTGCATATTGAGTCTCTCTGAGACTACCAAACTGATTAAGTATCGGAAGGTAATAGTATCCATGACAGGAGAATACGTCCCCTCATAATCAATTCCAGGGCGTTGAGAAAAACCTTGCGCCACGAGTCGAGCTTTATATCGCTGGACTTCACCATTCTCATTTCGCTTTCTGACAAAGACCCATTTATGTCCAACAGGCTTCACGTTCAGCGGTGTAGGCACAACCGGTCCGAATACTTGCCTTTTCTTTAGAGAGTCTAGTTCAACCTGAATTGCTTCTTCCCACTTCGGCCAATCCGCCCTACGTTGACACTCATCAATAGTGCGGGGTTCCATATCGTCGTCGTCAATGACTTCTTGAGCAACGGCGTAGGCGAATGCATCATCGATATACATGGAATTCCTTTCCATAAGATTGTGCATGCATAAGTAGTTTAGTGAGATTTCCTTGTTCTCCAACATCAACAGTGAGTCTGAGGCGTCCCCCAGATGATTCAGAGTTGATTCTTGGACATAGGTATAGTCGGAGACAATCTCGTGTGACGGCGTCACAGTATCAATGATGAACGGATCGCTTTGTGCCTGGACACATGCCTTCTTTCTAGGTACATTGTCCTTGGAACCGATTGGTCTCCCCCTATTTCTAGGAGGATCCGAATTAAGTCGACGCCGGCCCTCCACTTGGAGGTGCTGAGCCTAGGCTGCCTATGGCACCTAGGGCTGCGGCTCCGAGACCGGCGGCGCGTGCTCGTGCATGGCGAGGAATGTTGAGCCTTGCAGGTACATTCGCAGCGGGTATGGTTGATCTTGTCACTTTCGCAATATCAGTAAAGGAGTCGGGCATCGAATCCGCCACCTTTTGTAGTTCCAATATGCGTTGTATTTCAGTCTCACACTGAGACGTACAGGGATCATAATGAGACATAGTGGGAGAGAACCACGTCAATTCCTGACGTTCATTAGGGACGGATGCGGCCCCATCTCCCCCTAACGGCGGGAAGGATGTCTCATTAAAGTGACAATCTGCAAATCTTGCAGTAAACAGATCACCTGTCATAGGCTCTATGTAGCGGATAATTGTTGGTGCTTCATATCCAACATAAATAGCTAATCGTCGTTGTGGACCCATCTTGGTACGCAATGGAGGCGTGATAGGTACATATACGGCACAACCAAAAGTACGCAGATGCGAAATATCAGGCTCGTAACCAGTTACCAACTGGTACGCACTAAATGGTTGGCTATCTGTGGGTCGTAGACGAATAAGCAAAGCTGCATGTAATATTGCATATCCCCATGCCGAAACTGGCAGGTTTGTGGCCATGACAAGAGACTTAGCTACAAGCTGTAGTCTCTTAATGGCTGCTTCTGCAAGACTGTTCTGAGAATGAACGTGGGGCACGGGATGTTCAACTTCAATCTCAACTGACATGCAATAGTCATCAAAACACTTTGACGTAAACTCTCCAGCATTATCCAGTCTGATTGACTTAATCGGATTGTCCGGGTGGTGAGCCCGAAGCTTAATGATCTGAGCTAGGAGTTTAGCAAATGCAGCATTCCTCGTGGACAACAACGCTACGTGTGACCAACGCGTTGACGCATCAACCAGAACCATGAAATATCTAAATGGTCCGCATTCTGGTGTTATAGGTCCACAAATATCACCTTGTATTCGTTGTAGGAACGGAATATTCTGTTTATTATCAATAGCAAAAGATGGTCTTGCTTGAAGTTTTGCTAGTGAACAAGCTTTGCAAAACGAACGATGAGCATTAGACATCGCTACAGAAGCATGAGAAGCAGGAGGAGGCCGAACCTCTCCTTCGAGCCGAGAGGCGGCTATCGACGGCATGGCGGCCGAACCGAGGCCGAGGCGCCCTCTGTGCTTTTGTGATCTGAAAAATGGATGACCGTGGGAGCATTTTAAAATACGAATCATCAGATCACGACCCGGATGACCGAGTCTCTCATGCCAAAGCTTGTAAGCATCTGAATCGCATAAGACAACAACATGAGATTCATTGGCTCTAATGGTTGTGAAATACATGCCGTTTCGAACACGCTTACACTTCTCCACAATGCGAGTACGCAAATTCTCAGTGGAGGTGATCAACTGATATTCAGTTCAATTTTCAACGTAAGTGCTGAGGTGATAGTCGTTGTCGCGCACATCCTTGAAAGCTAGCAAGGTTCTTGGCGCCTTAGGCGCATATAGGGCGTCCTCTACCCGAATTTCAGTGCCATTTGGCAATAAGAATTGTGGTGAGTTAACATCACCAGAATTGTGGTGAACTCAAAATAATTATGCCATTGAGAATTGGACGCATTGAACCATTTATGCTTTCATAGGGATGTAAAAATCTCAAATCATTCGTAGAATAAGAGAGATATTATTGATGACAACTCAAAAGTACATCAAGGTTGTTCTAAAAAAAAGCGACTTGTCAAACAAAGTCGTGATTTATTGACTATATTATGTCAAAATAACAAGCACAATCAAACTTGAACATGTATCTCATGACCTAAGTCAAATACTTATTCATAATCCGGAGTATCATACTCCTGAGTTCTACGTTTCTTGGTAGGTTGGAAGTCATCGATGGTGAAGTTGGTATCTTCCTCATCATATTCTTCTTCCTCAAAATCTCCTACATAGTTCGTTTCTTGTTCTATGTATTGTTTGTGTTTCTTGTAAGCGGCTTGAATCTCTCTACTTGCTGTGCAATCGCGTTGAAGATGATTCTTAGAGCCACATTTGAAGCAAGGAGTCGAAGCATTGTTCGGCGTATGGCCACCACGCCTGGGACCGGAACCAAAACTGTTCCTCCCTCTGGGAGCGGCGGCGCCGCCACCATCCCTTGTCCAAGAAAGCTGTCGGCCACGGCCGGCGCCTCTTCTCCCTCCTCGTCCGCCAGTGTTGCTCTTGGCGTACGTGGTGGTGGTGCTTGACGTTCATGAGGTTGATGCTGTTGCTTAGAAGCTTTACCACGGGCTTGATGAGATTCCGCAATGAATTTTGGTCCTCGAGGCCTCTTATTGGTGGTAAGAATCAACTCATAGTACCTCTCCTTTCTTTGAAGTACATTCATCAAATCACTGAAGGTTTTGATAGTGCCTTTCTCACGGAGATCGCGGTACTGATGCGACAACATGGACGCGGATTCTGGGAACGTCGTGAAAGTCTTCTCCATCATATCGTCATCGGTCTTTTCGACCCCACAAAAGCTCAAATCAGATTGCAAGTTTAGCATAGTCTGATGATATTCCTGGACGGAATCAAAATCCAATAAGCGGATTTGCTCACAATCGGACATGAGGTCTGGGAGTTGTGCGTCATGCACATTGTCGAAGCGGTCCTTGAGGATATCTCATAGCTCTTTGGGATTGGTTTTCCTCAGGTATTGCTTCTTGAGCGTTGGATGGATATGGCGCCTGAAAAACATCAGAGCTTGTGCTTTCTGTTCAGGAGAAGCTTGTAAGCTTGCATCCTCAGGAGGGTTGATGGTGGCGGTAAATCTTTTACCAATGAAGGTGTTCTCTACATCTGAGATCCACCTCTTGTATTCCTTGCCTTGGACATCCAAGATGTCAAATTCTGGACGCTGAGTGTCAGCCATCTACAGAACACAAACAGGGAGACGTTAGTATATTTGAATACTAATCAAGTTTGATTGTTCTTTTAGAACAGTGCCAAGATATATCATGGTCACATAAATCGATGCTTAACGTGACTTCAAGTCACAATCGATATCTTCCCTTTGTTTTCTTTTCAAAAAAAGAATACGTTATGGTTCACAGTGACATCACAGTCACAAGCATAACGGTGGCCGGTAACATCACAGTTACCCCAAAAAACGTTGGCACCGGGGTGACTAAATCCCCGTATGCCGTCCCGAGAGCGATAGAATCGGGATGAGGTAGCAGGGACACGAAAAGGTCCCGGAAGAAAAGAACAAAACCCAACTATTGAAAGTTCAGAAGCGGGAACGTTTATAAAATATTTACCTCTTCAAGAGAAGCTTGATCAAATGAAACTTGACTCTTGGGGAAGCTTGTTTTCTTCGATTCTTCTTGATTTCTTCTCAACAACGAACTAGGCTTTAAAAGCCGCTTGCTTGGCTTGAGAGCAATCTTGAATCTTCGGGTATGCGTGCAAGTTATGGCACGCAAGGGAGGGGAGGGGAGGGGGGGGGGGGGGGGTGGGGGCAGGCGGGCAGCGCAGGTGCTGCTGAGAAGAGGCCGACGGTGCCGAAGGGAAGAATCGGCGGCCGACGGTAGGTTAGGGTTTCGAAAAAAATTTCAGAATCAGGGTTTCTAGGGTTTTAGGGTTATTAGACGGGAGGCTAGAGCAACGTGTTGATAACGTGTTGTAAGAGAAATAGATTGATAGTAAACTGTGTCTTTATTGATTGATAAGGAGGTCTTTATATAGGCATTACATCAAGTATCCCTGTGAATCAGAGATTCCCTATCTAATACAGAATCTAGACTACTAGCCTTATTAGGACAAGACACACCACGGAAGTTACGGAATTAACCTTGCTTGAACAAATGATAAATTTTTGTTTTTGTTCAAGGAAGGTTAATTCCGTAACTTCCGTGGTGTGTCTTGTCCTAATAAGACTTGTAGTCTAGATACTCTATTAGATAGGGAATCCCTGTTCGCCAGGGATACTTGATGTAATGCCTATATAAAGGCCTCCTTATCAATGAATAAACACAGAGAGATTTATCAATCTATTTCTCCTACAACACGTTATCAGCACGTTGCTCTAGCCTCCCGTCTAATAAGCCCTAGAAACCCTAATTCCGATTTTTTTTTCGAAACCCTAACCTACCGTCGGCCGCCGATTCTTCTCTTCGGCACCGTCGGCCTCTTCTTAGCAGCATCTGCGCTGTTCGCTTGCCGCACTGTACCCTCGAGTACTGCTCCTCCTCTGCCTCTAGGCAGACAACCCGCTCGCCAGCAGCTCTCCCTTGCGTGCTACTTTTTGCACGCATCCGCCAGACGATCAAAATTGCTCGCAAGCCAAGCAAGCGATCCGCGAACCCTTATTCGTGGTTAAGAAGAAATCAAGAAAAATCGAAGAAAACAAGCTTCCCCAAGAGTCAAGTTTCGTTTGATCAAGCTTCTCTTGAAGAGGTAAATATTTTTATAAACGTTCCCGCTTATGAAAATTTCAATAGTTGGGTTTTGTTTTCTCTTCCGGGACCTTTCCGTGTCCCTGCTTCTTCATCCCGATTCTATCGCTTCTCGGGACGGCATACGGGGATTTAGTCACCCCGGTGCCAACGTTTATTGGGGTAACTGTGATGTTACCGGCCACCGTTATGCTTGTGACTGTGATGTCACTGTGAACCATAACGTATTATTCTTTTTTGGAAAGAAAACAAAGGGAAGATATCGATTGTGACTTGAAGTCACGTTAAGCATCGATTTATGTGACCATGATATATCTTGGCACTGTTCTAAAAGAACAATCAAACTTGATTAGTATTCAAACATACTAACGTCTCCCTGTTTGTGTTCTGTAGATGGCTGACACTCAGCGTCCAGAATTTGACATCTTGGATGTCCAAGGCAAGGAATACAAGAGGTGGGTCTCAGATGTTGAGAACACTTTCATTGGTAAAAGATTTACTGCCACCATCAACCCTCCTGAGGATGAAAGCTTACACGCTTCTCCTGAACAGAAAGCACAAGCCCTGATGTTTCTCAGGCGCCATATCCATCCAACGCTCAAGAAGCAATACCTGAGGAAAACTGATCCCAAAGAGCTATGGGATATCCTCAAGGACCGCTTCGACAATGTGCATGACGCACAACTCCCAGACCTCATGTCCGATTGGGAGCAAATCCGCTTATTGGATTTTGATTCCGTCCAGGAATATCATCAGACTATGCTAAACTTGCAATCTGATTTGAGCTTTTGTGGGGTCGAAAAGACCGATGATGATATGATGGAGAAGACTTTCACAACGTTCCCAGAATCTGCGTCCATGTTGTCGCATCAGTACCGCGATCTCCGCGAGAAAGGCACTATCAAAACCTTCAGCGATTTGATGAATGTGCTTCAAAGAAAGGAGAGGTACCATGAGTTGATTCTTACCACCAATAAGAGGCCTCGAGGACCGAAATTCATTGCGGAATCTCATCAAGCCCGTGGTAAAGCTTTTAAGCAGAAGCATCAACCTCATGAACGTCAAGCACCGCCACCACGTACGCCAAGAGCAATACGTGGCGGACGAGGAGGGAGAAGAGGCGTCGGCCGTGGCCGACCGCTTTCTTGGACAAGGGATGATGGCAGAGCCGCCGCTCCCAGAGGGAGGAACAGTTTTGGTTCCGGTCCCAGGCGTGGTGGCCATCCGCCGAACAATGCTTCGGCTCCTTGCTTCAAATGTGGTTCTACGAATCATCTCCAACGCGATTGCATAGCAAGCAGAGATATTCAAGCCGCTTACAAGAAACACAAACAATACATAGAACAAGAAGCACACTATGTAGGAGACTTTGAGGAAGAAGTATACGATGAGGAAAATACGAACTTCGCCATCGATGACTTCCAACCTACCAAGAAACGTAGGACTCAGGAGTATGATACTCCAGACTATGAATAAGTATTTGACTTAGGTCATGAGATACGTGTTCAAGTTTGATTTTGATTGTTATTTTGACAGAATAGTCAATAAATCACGACTTTGTTCGATAAGTCGTTCTATTTAGAACAACCATGATGTATTTTTGAGTTGTCATCAATAAAATCTATCTTATTCTACGAATGATTTGAGATTTTTACATCCCTGAAAGCAAAATTGGTTCAATGCGTCCAATTCTCAATGGCATAATCATTTTGAGTTCACCAAAATTCTGGTGATGTTAACTCATATCCGAAAAAAATCACAAAGACAAAAGGAGAGATCCGCGACACGCCATCCGCGATCCGCGATACGCCATCCGCGACCCGCGATACGCCATCCGCGATGCGCGATACGCCATCCGCGAGCCGCGATACACGATCCGCGATCCGAGATCCGCGATCCGCTATCCGCCAACTTGGTCGCGATCCGCCAGGACTCGCTCGCCATGGCTATTCGCCAACTAATCCTCGATCCGCGATCAGCGATCCGCCAACTTGGCTGCGATCCGCCATGCCTCGCTCGCCAAAGCCCATAAGCGCTTGGCCGCGACTCGCTAGGCCTCACTCGCCATGGCCATTCGCCAGCTTGGCTCAGCACCGAATCCGGTTTTTTGAAACCAACAATCGATAGCCTATCGAACAAATGCAATTTTTGCATCAATGGCTCGGCAACAAAGTGTCTTCGGACTCGTCATGCTTCGGATTTAGCTCAACCGTCGCATCGCATTGCCTCAATGCCTGACCGACTCTCACCACTCGCCTTGCTTCGGCTCGGCCTCTGGGTAGCTTTGGCCTTACCACAGCTTCGGCTTTGGCTTGGCCCCGGCCTTTGCCTTGGCCTCGGCCTTGGCTCGGCCACGCCACCTACGACGGTGTCCGGTCTCAATCTCTGAACTAGGCTATGATTATCATTGGTGATACTCGGTGATTAAAATGCGGCTTATCTCTTTCTCTCAAATTTTGTCGTTGCCATGGCTATGTTATTGGCCTTAATGCACTTCATTTTGTGATGATATATTGTTTCAGTACACTTACTTTAAAGTGTTCGCCAAAGTCTAAAGTAGACTATTGATTCAATTTACATTGTTTTTGTAGATGTATCAAGGCGAGATTGAGTGTTTGTTGGATTGTGCAACAACTCACACGATTCTGAGAAATCGGCAATTGTTTTCGGATTTTACGCCAAGAGAATCGTCGTTATCTACGATGACAGGAACTGGACCCGTAATTAAGGGTCATGGCACTGCTCAATTCTTACTGCCAAATGGCACTGAGATTCGGGTAGAGGACGCCCTATATGCGCCTAAGGCGCCAAGAACCTTGCTAGCTTTCAAGGATGTGCGTGACAATGACTATCACCTCAGCACTTATGTTGAAGATGGAACTGAATATCTGTTGATCACCTCCACTCAATCTATGCGCACTCGCATTGTGGAGAAGTGTAAGCGAGTTCGCAATGGCATGTATTTCACAACCATTCGAGCCAACGAATCTCATGTTGTTATATTATGTGATTCTGATGCTTATAAGCTTTGGCATGATAGACTCGGTCATCCGGGTCGTGATCTGATGATCCGTATTTTGAAATGCTCCCACGGTCATCCATTTTTCCGATCACAAAAGCACAGAGGGCGCCTCGGCCTCGGTTCGGCCGTGCCGTCGATAGCCGCCTCTCGGTTCCAAGGAGAGGTTCGGTCCCCTCCTGCTTCTCATGCTTCTGTAGCGATGTCTAATGCTCATCGTTCGTTTTGTAAAGCTTGTTCACTAGCAAAACTTCAAGCAAGACCATCTTTTGCTATTGATAATAAACAGAATATTCCGTTTCTACAACGAATACAAGGTGATATTTGTGGACCTATAACACCAGAATGCGGACCATTTAGATATTTCATGGTTCTGGTTGATGCATCAACGCGTTGGTCACACGTAGCGTTGTTGTCCACGAGGAATACTGCATTCGCTAAACTCCTAGCTCAGATTATTAAGCTTCGGGCTCACCACCCAGACAATCCGATTAAGTCCATCAGACTGGATAATGCTGGAGAGTTTACCTCAAAGTGTTTTGATGACTATTGCATGTCAGTTGGGATTGAAGTTGAACATCCCGTACCCCACGTTCATTCTCAGAACGGTCTTGCAGAAGCCGCTATCAAGAGACTACAGCTTGTAGCTAGGTCTCTTGTCATGGCCACAAACTTGCCAGTTTCGGCATGGGGATATGCAATATTACATGCAGCTATGCTTATTCGTCTACGACCCACAGATAGCCAACCATTTAGTGCGTACCAGTTGGTAACTGGTTACGAGCCTGATATTTCGCATCTGCGTACTTTTGGTTGTGCCGTATATGTGCCTATCACGCCTCCACTGCGTACCAAGATGGGTCCACAACGACGATTAACTATTTATGTTGGATATGAAGCACCAACTATTGTCCGCTATATAGAGCCTATGACAGGTGATCTGTTTACTGCAAGATTTGCAGATTGTCACTTTGATGAGACATCCTTCCCGCCGTTAGGGGGAGATGGGGCCGCATCCGTCCCAAATGAACGTCAGGAATTGACGTGGTTCTCTCCCACTATGTCTCATTATGATCCCCGTACGTCTCAGTGTGAGACTGAAATACAACGCATATTAGAACTACAAAAGGTGGCGGATACGATGCCCGACTCCTTTACTGATATTGCGAAAGTGACAAGATCAACCATACCTGCTGCGAATGTACCTGCAAGGCTTAACATTCCTCGCCATGCGCGAGCACGCGCCGCCGGTCTCGGACCCGCAGCCCTAGGTGCCATCGGTAGCCTAGGCTCGGCACCTCCAAGTGGAGAGCCGGCGTCGACTTCGGATCCTCCTAGAAAGAGGGGGAGACCAATCGGTTCCAAAGACAATGTACCTAGAAAGAGGGCATGTGTCCAGGCACAAAGCGATCCGTTCATCATCGATACTGTGACGCCGTCACACGAGATTGTCTCCGACTATACCTATGTCCAAGAATCAACTCTGAATCATCTGGGGGACGCCTCAGACTCACTGTTGATGTTGGAGAACAAGGAAATCTCACTAAACTACTTATGCATGCACAATCTGATGGAAAGAAATTCCATGTATATCGATGATGCATTCGCCTACGCCGTTGCTCAAGAAGTTATTGACGACGACGATATGGAACCCCGCACTGTTGATGAATGTCAACGTAGGGCGGATTGGCCGAAGTGGGAAGAAGCAATCCAGGCTGAACTAGACTCTCTAAAGAAAAGGCAAGTTTTCGGACCGGTTGTGCCTATACCGCCGAACGTGAAGCCTGTTGGACATAAATGGGTCTTTGTCAGAAAGCGCAATGAGAATGGCGAAGTCCAGCGATATAAAGCTCGACTCGTGGCGCAAGGTTTTTCTCAACGCCCTGGAATTGATTATGAGGAGACGTATTCTCCTGTCATGGATACTATTACCTTCCGATACTTAATAAGTTTGGTAGTCTCAGAGAGACTCAATATGCAGCTTATGGATGTTGTAACTGCGTATCTTTATGGGGACCTAGATACGGAGATGTACATGAAAGTGCCAGAAGGACTTTCGTTACCCAAGTCAAGTGAGCAAAAACCACGAAGTTCATTTGCTATCAGGTTGAGACGATCTCTATATGGACTCCGACAATCTGGTAGGATGTGGTACACACGGTTAAGTGATTACTTGATTGGGAAAGGATACAAGAATGATGAGTTGTGCCCTTGTGTGTTCATAAAGAGAACAAGTTCAGGATTTGCCATTATAGCCGTCTATGTCGATGATATGAACATCATTGGAACTCTGAATGAGATCAATGAGACCGCTAGCTATTTGAAATCCGAATTCGAGATGAAAGATCTGGGAAGGACTCGGTTTTGCCTAGGCTTAGAACTAGAGCACCGAAGTGGTGGAATTTTTATACACCAGTCTGCATATGTCCGAAAGATGCTCAGGCGATTTAACATGGACAAAGTTATGCATCCTACAGGCACTCCCATGGTCGTTAGAAGTCTGGATATCAACAAAGATCCCTTTCGTCCGAAAGAAGATGACGAAGAGGTCTTGGGAGCTGAATATCCATATCTTAGTGCGATTGGAGCTTTGTTATACTTAGCTCAGTGTACTAGACCAGACATCGCTTTCTCTGTGAACTTGTTAGCTAGATTTAGCTCTGCGCCAACACAACGTCATTGGGTTGGAATCAAGAACATCTTCCGATACCTTAAAGGAACCCTTGACATGGGCTTGTACTATCGATACACTCATCAGGATTCGACACATAGTCGATCTCTTGCATCTAACAGCACAAACCATGGCTCGGATTGCCATCCGCCAGCCATATCCGCCAGGACTGGCTTTGGTTCATCCATCCGCCATCCTGCAGCCATATCCGCCAACTTATCCGGACCCGCGGATGCTAAGTCGTGGTCCCGATACGATTTTGGCGATACCCCCTCCTACTCAGATACACCAAATGATGTGATGGTAGGATTTGCTGATGCTGGATATTTGTCAGATCCACACAAAGGACGTTCCCAAACCGGTTATGTTTTTACCATTGGGAATACGGCGATATCTTGGAGATCAACCAAGCAAACCCTTGTTGCTACCTCCTCGAACCATGCTGAGATTATTGCACTACATGAAGCAGTCAAAGAATGTATTTGGCTTCGCTCAGTTATATCTCACATTCGAGAGTCTAGTGGACTTGAGTCTACTACGATGGGACCAACTTGCATATTTGAAGATAATGCAGCATGCATTGAGCAGATGAAGTTGGGATACATTAAGGGTGACAATACTAAACACATTTCGCCTAAGTTCTTCTACAATCAGCAGCAGCAAGAGACTTTGAATATTCAAGTGAAGCAAGTCAGCTCAGAAGAAAATGCAGCGGATCTGTTCACCAAGTCTCTACCCAAATCTACATTTATGAAGCATGTAAAGCGCATTGGAATGTGTCGCTTATCCGAACTCAAAGACTGATTGACTATCAGAGGGAGTTCTCATCTAGACTTCAGGGGGAGCCTAGTTATGCATGCCTCACATACTTGTAGTTGGTGCGTTGTACTCTTTTTCCTTAGACCATGCTTTTATTTTTGCCCAAGAGGTTTTTGTTTGCTGGCAAAGGTTTTAACGAGGCAACGGTTCATGCACCATTGAGGACGCGACACAAGGGGGAGTGTTCAAGGAAGGTTAATTCCGTAACTTCCGTGGTGTGTCTTGTCCTAATAAGACTTGTAGTCTAGATACTCTATTAGATAGGGAATCCCTGTTCGCCAGGGATACTTGATGTAATGCCTATATAAAGGCCTCCTTATCAATGAATAAACACAGAGAGATTTATCAATCTATTTCTCCTACAACAGTTTTTTATTAAAATGATAATTTTTATATTTCAAACAGTTTTTAGAGGATCAGTTACGTGGACAAGAATGAAACGAGAAAGACACCACAGTTGGGGTTCTTCACAAACTGCATGTTAACTTAACGGTTTCTCCTCTTTACCGTCCTAATTAAGTTCTCCGAAAGCCTTGCCGCCAAAATCTCATCTTTCCAAAACAGAAAACACACAAAAAGGAAGTAGAAAGAGAAAATCATTGATCACATCAAACAAGACCAGCAAAACCCAAACCCAGAAAAAAAAAAAAAAGGCAAAAAAAACTCACCCATTTTCGAAGACAGTAACAAAAAATACGTTCACTGAAAGTGTGTGTGACCTAATCTTTGTCAAAGACTATAATGAATGAATGTCTTCCCATGGTGGAGATGCCAACGTCGATATGACCAAAGCCGCCGATGAGGTCATCAGCACCAGCGCCACCACCCCTACTGCTACCCCCACCACACCTGATAGCTCCGTCAAGAATGAAAAGAAAAAGAAGGTATGGTATTAATCCGAAAGAATTATGTTATTAACAATTCCTTTTTGTGGTTTAATTGTTGTTATATTTTTTGGTGTGAAGTCTATCATGCCTAGACTTTTTGGTTCAAAGCGAGCCGGGCGTGAAAGCTCAGAATCAGAGGGAGATGGAGAAAGTGGTATATCTCTCTCCCTTCCTCTCTTTCGATCTTTTTCTTTCTAGCTATCTCGATCTCCCACTTTGAATTAAATTTTTGTTTTCCTTAACAGACTTGGAGAAAAAGATAGCAGAAAGGAAAAAAGCTTTCATTGAGGCAGCCCCCATGATGAGAAAGAGTTTTTCAGGTATCTGATTATGCCTAGGAAATTAATTAGATAGTTCATGAATAAATAAATTTCAGAAACATACCATGTTATTGAAATTGTTTTTATGTACTTAAAAATATCGATGGGTAAGTTATCTTAGATCGGATATGAATGATGATGACAGGCCACTTACCATTAATGGAGGGGATTTTCCTTATCCTACAATGAATAATTTTGGTAGCTTACCTAATACCGATGAGGTGTTCGGATTACAGTCAATATATTTGTATTTAAGGGTTAGACATTAATGGGAAATAGAGAAATTTCTCTCTTTATTATTTGACCCTAAGGAGTTAGAGCAAGTCCAATTGATATGTCATTTAGAAAGTGTCAAATTTGAATTTGACATGTGACTTGGCAAATTTGAATTGTTATTGTTTGACATTTTTTTTGCTCCAATGGATGTGTCAAAATTTAAACATTATTATAATATAAATTAGGAGGAAGAGCTAAAAGAGAGAATAGAGAAAATAATGATAAAATAATAAGTGACATAAAGGAGAGAGAAAATAATGATAAAATAATAAGTAACATTAGCCTTGGTTCATGTCAAATTTGACATGAAGAGACTCTATGTCAAATCCACATCAGCTTTGACTAATCGGTTGGAAATGATTTTTTGATATTTTGTTACCGTTTTTGCTGAGATGGCAAAAATGACATATCCATTGGACTTGCTCTTAGGCCTGGAGAAATAACATTGAGTTTCATATATAATGGTGCCCTTTTCTTCTCTACTCGCAGAAAGACAATCAAGTCCGGGGATTCAAAGCCTAAACCTATCGAACTTTGAACAACACTCAATGTTGCCATCAACTGAGACTAAAGAATTCAGGTAACGATTTTGTCATAAGAGAAATATACATATATAGTTCAAAATTGTTTATTGAATATAAGACGGGGTGAATTCGGGTGCAGGATATTCGTGGCCACATGGAATGTGGGAGGGAAGTCGCCCAACAATGGCCTCAACCTTGAAGATTTCTTGCAGGTTGAAGGCTCTTCAGACATCTATGTGTTAGGGTATGATTCTTAGTTTGTCTGGAACAATTAACTTTTCATATTATCCAGTACATTGTTGGCAATTGATCGATTTTGGTTTTCGCTTTTCAAATGTTCATCAACGCTGAAATTTGTTCATTAGGTTTCAGGAAATCGTACCTTTAAGTGCTGGAAACGTTTTAGTGATTGAGGACAACGAACCAGCTGCAAAATGGTTAACCCTTATAAGCCAAGCCCTAAATAAACCCCAGAATGGCTGCCCCAATACGTTTTGTTCTTTAGATTCTTCGGGTCATGGTTCTATTAAGTCCTCACATAACAAGGATTCCAAGTCCCCCGGTAGTCTCAACTTTTTCCAGAAGCCTTCCCTCAAAGTTATCAGCAAAAGCTTCAAGGCAGATAGTAGAATTCTCAAGTCCTGCAGCTGCCCGTTGGAATTTCCGTCTAACGAAAGGCGGCGACAAAGAAAACTCAGTGATCCAGTCAGTAAAGTAGACTCCTCAGATGGTTCTTGTGATGGTAGGGTGGATGAATTTTTTGCAACTGCAGGGTTACAGTCACCGCCTTCCTCTAGCGAGATGAATTACTCTCTCATAACAAGCAAGAAGATGGTAGGAATTTTCGTATCAGTTTGGGTTCGAAAAGAGTTGGTACAACACGTTGGCCATCTTAGAGTGTCTACTGTAGGAAGAGGAATAATGGGTTGCCTTGGAAATAAGGTTAGTGAACCTCAGCTTCTTGTGTCTTGTACGTTTATGTACTGATGATATATACTTATATAGTGTATAGCTCATATACCTAATATTGGTAGGTCCTATAAGTAGTATAATTTCTTTTAGATTTACTTAGTCCATAATGTAATCGCTAAATGTGGTACATATAACGACAATATTTGAACAATGGCTTGATTATTTTTTGCAGGGATGCATATCAATAAGCATGACGTTGCACCAAACCAGCTTTTGTTTCGTGTGCAGTCACTTGGCTTCCGGCGAGAAGGAAGGCGATGAGCTGAAGAGGAATGCGGATGCGGTGGAGATCCTGAAGGCCACACAATTCCCCAAGATTTGCAAAAATCCAAATCGTCTTCCTTGCGAGAAAATAGTCGACCATGAGTATGTTTTATGTTTTTGAGTTATTTTTTCTACTATTTTTATTATTCACTCTCATGGTTCGATTTACTAATGACTGAAATGCTTTCTTTTGATCGATTAATGAAACTGTTGCAGTCGGGTAATATGGCTTGGAGATTTGAATTATCGGGTGGCTTTGAGCTATGAAGAAACTAGGGTTTTGTTGGAGGACAATGACTGGGATGCACTTCTAGAGAAAGATCAGGTTGATTCCCTTGCACCATTCTAGCTAAGATGATTGTTTTTTACGATAAAGGATTCTAGCTAGATGACTGAGTACACTTACAGTTAATTGTCCAAAATATTATAGACTACATGAGATCAGCTCATATATGATGCATATATATGGTATACAATTTCACAATTACATAAGATTTACTTACATGATCCGGTTTGATTTATGATGCAGTTGAATATGGAGAGAGAAGCTGGGAGAGTATTCAATGGGTTCCATGAGGGACAAATCTACTTTGCTCCTACTTACAAGTATTCCCATAATTCAGACTCTTACGCAGGAGAAACTGCCAAGTCCAAGAAGAAACGACGTACCCCTGCATGGTATATATCCTTCTCCTTGAATAAGAGTTTTTCCAACCCCTTGTTTTTACGAAGAATTCTTGATTATTAGGCTTCTGTTAACAAGATAAGTTTACAGGTGTGATAGGATACTATGGCGCGGTGAAGGCTTCGAACAGTTGTCCTATATTCGGGGTGAATCCAGATTCTCCGACCACAGACCTGTTTGTGCTGTGTTTTCAGTTGAAGTGAACCTAATTAGAAGCAAAAGCAACAGATTCAGAAAGGGTTATTCTTGTGCTGCTCCAAGATTCGAATTGGATGACTGCATGCCCCAAAGACACAGCTTCTATGAGTTCTAATAGAAACATCAGATCGTTCACTCAAAGAATTGTACATTGCATTAGGGATGTTAGGAATACTTTCCCACCTTTTTTTTGCTTCGTATATTTTTCTTACAAATGAACAAAATAGGGAACTAGCAACTTGTATGTAACCAGTGAGGCTTTGTTAAGCACTAAGGAGAGTAGAAAGGTACATTATTTTCACTAACGCTTATATATTACAATGTAGACGACATCAATATTATGAAGACTAATTAAAGAGGATTAAGTTTTTCAATACATAAACTAGAATCGATCGAGATGTGAAGATGATAAAAATTGTCTGTGGTAAAAAAAAAAAAAGGTTTGTAATACATAGCAACAAGAAGCAGAAATTGCATGTGATGAACTACCTATTTTGCTTTCTGACCTTATAAATTTGCATCGATATAATCATATCCCAAGTTCCAAATTGAAGTCGATTCTTGATTCATCTGTGGTATCTCTTCTTCTGGACATCGATTAAAATCCATATTTTCCCTTTGAATTTCAAATGCTGCATCCATAGCTAAATCTTCCATACTATCTTTCCAATAAGTACTTGAACAACCAGACACCACTCCACCGGCTTCGTTTACACTGGCCTTTTGGAGCTCCATATTAATCCAGTCCACCACACTTTCGAATTCTGAATCAATTGGGGAATGATCAGACGAAAAACTTGTTTCAACCTGCACTATTGAATCAGAAACATTCTTTTGTTCATGGCCTGTCCTCAATTTGTTATCCACAAAGCCAAAATCCCATTCAATGTTTGAAGGTTTTGGAAAGACATGCGAAACATCCAGTTCAGAGCCATCATCATCAAACATACACTTTCTCTTTTCGCTAGCATGCAAGATCATGGCGCCCGCAGTTTCCGGGCAGCTGATTGGTTTCTGAGCAGTACTATATTGGATAATTGCTTCTTCTTGGTTAACCACTTTCGACCAAATCGCGGCCTCCGTAGCCGTCATTTTATCCTGCAAGCACTTGGACTGCCTTACTAGCCTTCTAACCCTGTCCATATTAGGAACCATATGCTTAATCACTGCAGCCAAAGCACTTACTTTCCAAGCCTTTTTGAGGTCATGAGGTTTCCTATAAGGAGGAGGTCCATGCTCTTGAGAAACCCCTTGGTCACCCCACCATATCTCATTTCCCTTTGGCCACCACGGTGGAGCCAAACCTCTCTCCAAAGGAAACCGCCTCTGTGGTGGTATGCAGTGTTGCATTAGAGCCGAAAGCAGCGACCCCAGAGTCGTGTCTTGCAAGTCATGAAGGAGATGGACATAAGAGTCGTCTTGATCTAGCCCACTAGAACCTGCTTGTTCCAAAAGCACTTCTGGTAGATACTTGGAAATTGCAAGTGGCGCGTTCTGGTCGAACCGGACGTTGTCTTTCCACCACTCTCGTAAGCTATCCGACGATCCTGTCACCGGCTTCCCTCTCTTCGGAACGATCCCGTAGACGAAGCCTTGTGCTTGGCAAACTTCCATGATCTTGACCATGTTTTTGAGTACGGAATCTTGAGCTCTAGCCATCTTCTTCCGGCGAGACGCCTCTTCTTTCGCCAAAGTCAACTCAGGTTCTTCAGTCTTTCGTATCTCCTCGAGCTTCTCTAAGCGCACCCGATCCTTCCACATTCGCTTCTTGAGATCTTCATAGCTGATATCTTCAGCTTCCTCATCTTCCATGCTTAGATGATCATCAACTTCTTCGTGGATCTCTAGTTCTCTACCATGACTAACTGATGCAGTTATTACTTGTGTGAATATGTTCCATATCACATCACCAAGTTAATATTAATACAGAAACCAGATCCAGTGGCGGTGGGAGATCATAAATGTGAAGTCGGCGAAGGAACGATGACAATTCACGAGGTTAAGGGAAGATTTGGAAGGTTCTGAGGATTTCCGGGAACTACTAATGATTCATCAGTGAATGTGGTTTTTTTAACTATGGATGGTAGGTTGTATATATCTGATGCATATATTTTATAAGTATGTGCTGGCATGGATGCAAACGGGACACGGGGGTGTTCTTGGTGCTTGCAAGCAACTCGTCCATTCCAATATTCACTAAATAATTGTTACCGATCAAAGCAGTATATTGATGTGGAAGAGGTGAAGATTTGACCAAGTCGCCAAACTATCATGCAAGAGCTCGAGGATCGCGGTGCATATGAAGGAAGTTGCATCACCATATCCAGTCACCGGCCAAAAGACTGAAACGAACTTTGAGTGGTGAGTCGATTTCAAACCATGCATGCGTAAGAAGTTGCTACGTACACCCAGAGAGTGATGAACTGATGATGGCGGGTGTGGGCGGGTAGAATGCTCCAGTTGTACCATGTCACCTCCACTTCATGTTACACTGTATTCCTTCGTATTGCACACGCATGGCCGTTTCTTAAGGTTTAGGGTTTACTCCACTCTATTGTAGGGATACTCATCGTTACCATACTAATTTGTTGAGATCTCATTAATTCCTTTGTTCAGTACGTAGTGTTTCTGATTTATCTCCTTTCTTTACAATAATCAGATCGTTTAGCATCTGGGCGGTAGTTTAGCTAGGCTTTTTGTATAATTGCATTCCCTATATAAAATCGGGAGTTATAGTACTAAGCTAGATGTAAGGATCCTATTGAATGAGAAGCAATGACTGAAGTACGTACTAACGCTTCTGATCAGATGCAATATGATCTAGCAGAGTTTATGATTTGTCTCTCTCTCTCTCTATATATATATATACAATAAGGTGTACGCATGTACTGCTTAATTTGATAATTATAGTTTGGTGCATAGGGTTTTAATAAGTTAATAACTCAAGTACACTAGGGTTTCCGGCCAGCAATTAAACTTTGCACTACTAACTTTTAGGCCTATAGGGACGGAGGATAAATCCTCCCTACTGATATTATTGGGGACGGAATCCATCCCTATTGATGGTTGGGGAGGAAAAAACTGTCCCTCGCAGGACGTTGCCACTCCATTTCAAAATCTTGCAGTTTGGGGAGGAAATTAATAGTCCTTCCCACATATCAAACACACAGTTTTGGCTTCCTTCACGCGCAGTCTTCTATCCTTCACGCGCAGTTTCACGTCCATCCCTATATTCAACCCAAATTCGTTCTGTCCGTTCCCATATTCAAACCTGTCAAACCTCTCTAACCTATTCTGTCCGTCCCCATATTTAAACCTCTAAACCATATTCTGTCCGTCCCCATATTTAAACTTGTAAAACCTATTTTGTCTGTCCCCATATTTAAACATCTCAAACCTAAGATCTGTCCTGACGCAGTAGAAGTGTGGAAGGGTTGATCAACGTCGAACCCTCAATGAATGGAGAGTACAATCAACGTCGTACTCTAAAGAACAGGTCTGGAATCCACCAGGAATCAAGAGAAAACTCTTAGGGTTTTAATAAAATAAAATTAAATTCCCTGCATGTGATCCCAAAGGGATGCTTAAATACTGAAAAGAAACCCTAAGGCAACTGACAAGGAAATCTAAAAGCCCAAGGAATTAAAACAAAACAAATCCAAAATAAATTAGAAAACTTAAATCTTGAAAACATATTAAACTGCCGTTTGATTCCTGGCGTCGTTCCCTTTCCCGAATGGTATCATAATCGTCATTCGGACGCCGGACGCCAAATCTGCAGTAAACCGGGTTTTGACTTGCAACGGTCAATCTGCTCTTCAATGTTTGCTGCCATCCTTCCTACATCATGTCCGTCCCCATTTTCAAACATCTGAAACCTCTAAAACCTATTCCGTCCGTCCCCATTATAAATTTCAAACCTCTCAGTCCTCATTCCGTCCGTCCCCAGATTGTCGCAACAAATGAAAAAAAAATCCGGTGAAATTTTAATCAAATACCATTCTGGTTTGAAATGAATTATATCCTGGTTTTACAAAGCATCCCACTGTAGATGCTTTATAGTAACAACATTGTTACATGATAATTTCTACAAACATCACATTCACCCTTAAAACCATGAGATAAATTGTTGGATATATTATTATCTGCTTCTAAGCTCTGCAAGCACTTGGTTTTATAATAAGTAGCGTTCGTAATTATCATAACAACTTCATGAATAGATTTCTAGAGAAACATAGACATATTTCTATAAAAATACTCATATATAGTACTGCCGAAAGTTCAAGTGGTATAGAAAGCTAGCCATTACCCATTTATATCTCAACTGAGCATAGGTTTTTGTTCCAGTTGTCTGATGCAACCTCAACTGTTGACGATTTAGTACATTGACCTCTGCAATCTCCTACATGAAAGTGAGCTATTATTAGATGCAACCACATTATACATCTCATACACGTACTATAAGAAATGAACATCTAAAACATGAGAACCAATGTACCTGATTTTTTGCTTCATCCCATTTATTCACCAAAGCACGCCATTGCCCTGGATGAACGTGCTTATTGCCACATACGAACCTTCTTTCCATTCCCTTGTATGGTTTGTACCATTTTGTTTTTACCCTGTTCTTGAATGAGGTCCATCGCACATGTAATTTTTCTTCAATCAAATCTTTAATATTAGCTTTCGAAGCTACGGTTGCAGGTTCAGACCAATCCAATGCATCCTAAGTATAAATTGCATTTCAAGTAAATCAATTAACAAAGCACAAGATGTACAACGTACAAAAGATAGATTTTTGGTATTACTTACCTCAACAGTGAGCCAGTGATGTTCTGTCTCTAGCAGAGGGGATGGATTTGCTCTGTATTGAAATCTTATGGCACCAAGTAGGTACTGGCATACTACTATGTAGAGAGCAGTTTTGCATATATTCAATTACCTGGAATGGGGTACCTACATAATAATAATAATTCAAGTAAATCATTCTGATTTGAAGAGGGATTCTGTTAAGAAGATCAAGGAGATCAGATATCAATAACAATCAGAGCAACTCTATTTTAATATCATTATTAAACACAATGTGGTTATATGGCTCATAGTTTCAATATTTCAGACTAAACACTCCAGTACTGTATGATAGACAAAGACCTATGGTGCTTGTGAACATTGAAACTTCCAGAGAGCAGTGATATGCTAAATCACTTACTATTGGATGGACTCCCATTTGGCCAGAAGAGAACACTAACGCATTTGTAAAGATGGGACATGAGAGAGCTGTGGTTTCTATCCCACGGTCCTGTGAAATCAACAGCTCATTGATTGATTCTCCTAAGTAGTCAAAGGTCCAACTCTATCGGAGGAACCATTCACCCCCATCGAAATAATAGACATTATAAGCCAAGTAAGAACTCAATGATGAAATGAATGTAGGGAAAGGCTTTGAAATCAAATTGAAATTTAAAGACGTACTAGCAACCCACGAACTCGTTCAACAGTACCTAGAAGCTTGTTAAATCAAATGATTAACAAATTTGAGCAAAATCAGCAGAGGAAACCTATGGCCATTCTAATATATCATCAAACAAACAAGAAAAATCTCTAATCGAACCGATATTGCATATAGTGAATCAACCAATTAAGCGAATACAGTATTTCAATGAAATTGAAATTTAAAGGAAGACGTACTTATCGATCAAATTGCTTCACAAATCTGGTTGTATGTCGTTGGCGGGCTGCTTCCGTATCATCAAGATTTGTATCTTTCTCTTCTTGCTGAAACGAGGAGACGAGAGCAGTTTTGCATATGAAGAGGGAAAGAACTGAAGTGAAGAGGAAAAGGAAGAGAGGTCCAGCTGAAAGAAAATAGGGGGACGGACATATAAGATTAGAGAGAGAAGTGGAGACGGACGGATGGACGAGTCCGTCGCTGTTTTGGTTGTAGAAGGGGATTGCGGACGTGTCCGTAGCGGTTTTCGTTCCACAAGGGGACGGACAAGGTATCCAAACCATTGATTTGAGAAGACCGTAACGTTTTTGCGACATAAATGTTTTATCCCTCCCTAATTGCTCATACTGGCAACGGATTGACGGACCGTCCCCAATGGGTCCGTCCCTAAAGCCTGAATAGTTAGTAGTGTTGATAAGTCTATTAGTAGAAACGTGCCGGAGCATATGCAATATGATGTAGTAGAGTTTTATGGGGTGAAACATGTAGAAAAGCACGACAAGTATCTAGGCCTTCCCACTGAATGAAGTTATTTAAAAGAAGAAGCTTTTACTTATGTACGTAGCAGAGCTGGATAAGAGGTTCCAAGGTTGGAGGGATAAGAATCTAAGTGTAGCTGGAAAGGAAGTGTTAATCGAGTCAGTGTTGCAATCTATCCCATTCCCAACTTATGTTATGAGTTGTTTCGAACTTCCTCAACATTTGTGTTAAGCAGTGCTTAAGACCATGGAAAAGTTTTAGTGGGGATATAAGGGGGAAGTTCAGAAGATACATATATTGAATGGTTTGGGATCGTTTGTATTTGAGAATTCCGAAGAGTGAGGGAGGAATGAGTTTCAGGAATATGGTGAATTTCAATAGAGCTCTTTTGGCTAAGCAAAGGTGGAGGCTGCTATACACAGACCTAATTCGACGGTGACGCAGATTTTAAAAGCAAAATACTACCCCGGCCAATTGTGATTTTATGCAGACTTAACCAGCAAGGTGAACTAATCTAAGAGCAACACTCTTTGTTTTATCAAGTACTAGCCTTCCTGCACGCGCGATGCGCGTGCGAAAGGACCGCGCTCGCGCGTGCGTTTATTTGTTTTTCGATAAATACGTTGAGCATATACATAGAAGAAAAACGTGCGATGCACGTGTTGTTTGTGAATAGAAGAAAAACGTGGAATTTAATTTGTTTTTACCTTCTTTCATTTTGTTTAATGGTTTTTTTTATAGCATAATCCTTTTATGTAATTTAATTTAATACGAAGGGTAAAATGGGCATAACACAATTTGGTGATATTTCTAAGGGCCTGGCTTTCTAATAGTAGAGATATGTCTAAATGACTAAAAAAAATTACTTTAAAAAAAAAAATATTATCTAAGAGTTTTACACCTATTTCTTGTCGTGACTCGAAAATAGACTAAAATATATATCAAAATAACTTGCACAATGATGGATGATATGCTCAATTATTTATCTTGTGCCATGGCTACAAATCTTAGCAAAAACAAAAAAAAAGGCGGAGAAAAAATAGACAGAAGGAAAATCAAAAGGTCGATTACCCAAAGCACATGAAAATGGGATCAATAATGCTACATCTTTGCTTTCTGCCTTTATCTTTACCCTAAAGAACCTAAAGAGATTTGCAGTCATGGGGATGACTAGCAAAAAGTGCATGAAGGTAAATATGAATCCAAAAGATAGATGTATACAAATGGAAATTTCTACCTACCAAGCCCAGAGAAGTAAGAAAACTCATTGTGTTCTGTCACATATTTACAACCCAGTCACAAATGACCACTGCCATCCACATTTTCATTCCCTTATTTATGATGTCTTTGCCTTATATCATCTACCAATTTTAATGGAGGGTATGAACCAAAGATAGGTATTAGATTGGTTCCAGTTTTCTCAGCTTCGATCAGGCTCCTAGAGTACCCAGTGTACAGGGGCATACAGCTATTCCTTTTGACTCTTCTGCTAAAGATTCAGTAAATTCATAATTGATATTAAGCCACTGCTTAACCCCATTAATAAACTAAGTTACTGATAATAAAGATTTAACCTTTAAAAAAAAAATTTAGAAAAATAAAGAAATGATTAACTACTTAGCCTTACATAGATAATAGATTGCTGGATCTCTCCACCCCAACAAAACATGCATTCCTCTATCTAAAGATCCGTTGCCCATCAAAGATTGTGTCATCCCCTTTGATTTTTTTATTGGATCCCATACAGCAGAAAGTTGAATACTATATGAAGCTTGTATATACTGGAATATTCAATCAGAGGTTTATTCAGGAAAAAAAAAAAAAGAATGGAAAAGAATATTCAGCTTGTGGATTCAGGTTCACTTCCCCTTTTCAATGAAATTAATAAGGTTTAACTGTTGGAGTAGTGATATTACCACTGTCACAGTCCCACCTCCACTGCAGATTGGTACTAATATTGCAGAGCATTTCATAGCCCACCTGCCAAATTCCAAAAGAGTCCACATTTCCGGATATTTCTCTTAAATTCAGAGTTCAAAGCATCCACAAATATGAAGGGTATATAAATGACATTCGAAAGTGTCATTTTTCGCCTAGAGTGAGTGCGCCCCCTAGCTCTGAGACTTAAAGAGTTAAGACAGACATCTACCTCAATAGTGAAGGTTATAGACTTGTAGAGCAATTGACAATAAGACTAAAATTACATATATTGACCAAATTTGACATGATAATGTATAATCTATTTAAATTTGAACCACTTTATATAATGTGAATTTGTTGTAAGAGTGTCAAAAAAGTTTTATATCTTAACAAATTTGGTATATCTTGCTCATATGAGAAGTTATAAGTGTTTAACTAAATCTATTCAAGAGTTTTACTTTAGTTCACTTCAACAAGTCGACCAACTTATATCTCGGAAATGAATGTTACAAAAGGAAAATAATTATATCCGTATTAGAGATATTGAGGTTTTTATTCTCCTTTTATGGCATGTTTACTTCATCGGAATGGAATTGTATTCCCCCGGAATCGATTCCATTCCGGTGTTTACTTGCTTATGGGAATGGGAATGGTGGTGGGGCCCACCTCTGAATTTGGTACTGTTTTCCGAGAGGGAATGAGAGTTGTATTCCGGAGGGGGGAGGTGGGAATGGGAATGAAAAATTTCTTCCCAAAATATCCTCATGATTTATTAAAAAGAATTTTTTTGTTATATTTTAAAAAGGCATTTTGGTAATTAATTTAAATTTAATTACAATTCCTTATCATAAGTAAACAACAACAATCGTAATAGTTTCATTCCCATTCCTCCCATATTATTCCATTATGTTTCCCATTTCTTCCGATTCCTATTCCAGATGAATGCCATTCCAAATAAGTAAACGTGCCCTTAGGTCTGACCCTCGCATAAGGTTGAACAAACCACTTTCTCTTCTTATGCAAAATGTATTTGTCAAAGATTTTGAACCTAATTTCTGAAGACAGTTTTCTAAAAATTAATTAAGGGAAAATAAGGAGAGTGGGAGTCCCAATATGAGAAAGTCTACTCATTTTCTGTGCAGAAGAAGAAAGACCAAATATTTTGCATACAAGCGGATATTAAGGAGCCGTTAGAGCGTCGTCTCTCGTGAGAAAAAAAGCAGAGGGCAATTCTGTCTTCCTCTCACCATTTCCAACATGAATATGCATTTTCTGTGCTTCTGACACACCCAACAATTGCCTCCTCTGTTCTCTCTCTCTCTCTCTCTGGTTTGGACTAACACAGCGTTGATGGTGATTCTCAACCTCCTCCGCCGCACACACATACAAACTTTAAGAGAAATTTAACTACCAAAAGATAAACAGAGAGAGAAGAAGCAGAGGATTTATATATTTTGGAAAATATAAGACACACACTACGAGGCAGCTCCTTTTGCTCTGTTCTCTTGTGCTTTTCTTTTTCTCTCTTCATCACATTGATTGTGGTAATATTTGGCTCCTTTCATCATTTCAATATCAAGTTTTGGCCAAAATCTTTGTCATCAGAAGAAAAAAGGTATCTGCTTCACATTGATTGCTTTCAAGTTTCAACCTTTCTGTTAATGGCTCTTTTCTTTATGACTCTCCAACCACTCTCCTCTACACACAGCTTTACTCCATGAAAGCCAGAAAGCAACTACTCCTCCCCTCTCTGTTTTGCTCTGTCTCTGTTTAAAACCCCACAGTTTCAGCTTTGCTCTGTAACCAAGTTTAACCATTTCTGCCTTCTGGATCCTTCAAACCAAGCTCTTCCCCTACTGGGTTTTCCCCTTCCTGCAAAACCCATATCCCATTTTGTTCCTCTGCCTCTGTTTTACCACTAATTCAGGGTTTAGGGTTTAAAGATTGGTTTTTTATTGGTTTCTTAAGCCCTTTAGTTGAGCTGGGTTTTCAGTTTTCTGTTTTCTGTTTTACTAATCAACTTTGGTTAGTTTCATGAACTGGGTCCCCAAATTTGGGTCCAAAAATGGGTATAGCAAACTCTAAGACCGAAAAGGACGCAGCTTTGTGTCTGTGTAGAGAGCGCAAGAGGTTCATCAAGCAAGCAATTGATTCAAGGTATGCTTTGGCTGCATCCCATGTCTCTTACACCAACTCACTTCGCACCATTGGCATTGCTCTCCGGCGTTATGCCGAGGCTGAGGTCTTGATAGAGTCTTCTCTGTGCACCTCAGACAAGACCCCATCACATTCCTCCTACCCTTCGCCGTCGCCGTCCCCTAAGATTTCGGGGTCTCCATTGCACAATGAGAGGCCCATTTCGCCTCCGGGGGTGGCGACATTGAGTTACATGAGGTCAGGAGGAGGTGGTGCTGCTGTCACTATGAGGTTTAATCCTGTTAGTAGTAGCTATGTTGATGAGGAGATTCCATTGCCACCTCCTCCGCCGGATTCTTCGTGGGATTACTTTGATCCTGTTGATGCTGAGGAGAGTGAGAGCTTTCGGTTTGTGGGGAGTAGTGGAGTGGTGGATGTGAATTGTGATGATATTA
Source organism: Potentilla sterilis (assembly GCA_963682095.1). Classification (NCBI taxonomy): domain Eukaryota; kingdom Viridiplantae; phylum Streptophyta; class Magnoliopsida; order Rosales; family Rosaceae; genus Potentilla; species Potentilla sterilis. Next base: position 30,946,424 of record OY821764.1, read on the forward strand.
AAGGGTGGAGGCAGATGAGGAGTGAAGAGGGTGAGTATGGTGTGGGGGAGAGTAGGGGGAGATGGGCAAAGGTGGCGGGGAGTAATGAGCTTGATGAAGGAAGTAAGATGTTGGAGCAAAAGGTTTCGGGTGATTTGGTGACTCATAATGGAAGTGAAGAGCATAATGTGAATCCAGTGAGCTCGGGAGGGGGAGATGGTGAGTCGAGACAGTTAATGGTGGGACGACGAAATGGCAATGAGGGTTCAAAGAGGGAGAGGAGTAGTGTAGGAGAGAAGGATTCATGTGATGAGAGAGAGGACCCTTCGGAGTTTATTACCCACAGAGCTAAGGACTTTCTTTCAAGCATTAAGGATATTGAGAATCGTTTTTTCAGAGCTTCCGAAGCTGGCAAAGAGGTCTCAAGGATGCTTGAGTCAAATAAAATCAGGGTTGGATATTCGGTGGCAAAAGGTACTTGTTTATGTTTGTACTTTGTAAGAATGTTGTATCTCGACTTAAAAGACTGAATTTGATGGAGATCTCTGAATTGTTTTGTATTTACGTGAGTAAGACGGTAGTTTACTTCGATTATAACTTCTGTTTTGCTTCATGAACCTCTATTTTCAATTTTGTAGGTAAGTCATCAGGGCTGGCTCTTCTTGGAACTTTCCAGCTTGTTTGCTGCCAGGGAAAGTCTTCACTTGTTTCTAGTGGTGAGTTATAGGAATTGATTGATTATACTTCACAAGCTAATTTCGGATGCAATAGCTCGAAGGTTGAATATGCATCATCTTTAGCAAATGCAAGAACTTCCTTATGATTAAAGATGAGGTCTTTTACATTGATTTACTATTTTTTGGCGTATTGAATTCTAGAAATCCTTTCATCAGTCAAACTTCTTTTTGTCAAGGCTAGAAGTTTTATCTTTGGTAAAAATAAGCAGATAAACACAGTCGGTCCATTTAGTTTTGATTTTTTGTGTCGAATAGATTGCAGTCATTTGATATACATATACTATTTTGTTTGTGCATACATACTGCAGAATAAATGAAAGCCTCATTCTACCTACATTTTACAGTATGTTTACTATCTCCCATCTATTTGTACCATAAATTGAGATTTTAATGTTTTTGTAGAACCTGAACATGTTACCAAAAAAATTATTTGGAAGCGAACAACATCTTCGAGATCTTCATCATCAAGGAATCCCCTTGCTACAGCATCAAAAGATGATGGTGATGACAGTGGAAGTGACTTTATTGAAGAGTTCTGTATGATTGCAGGAAGTCATTCCTCCACTTTAGATAGACTGTATGCATGGGAAAGAAAGCTATATGATGAAGTGAAGGTACTTTTGCTATTACTTCTTTATTTGAGTGAATCAGCTGGCTCCAGAATCTTGTTGAACCTCTTGATTACAACCTATTACTGCACACTTTAAGTGAACTGCTATATGATTTGCATGCTACAATAGATCATGATTCAGCAAATAACTATGAATATGATAGTCCAAATGTGTAAGCGTAATATATGAAAAGGGATATTCCAACCTCTCATTCCTTATGTTGCAGTCTGGGTTTTGAGTACCACCCTGTAGCATCTTGTGCTTAAAATTTCAATTCCCGACACACCTGACTTATATTCTTGATCAAATTGTTCATAGATATAAATGTTGAGGTACATGCATATACATACTTGTGGAATATATATACTGAAGATAGAAAGAGAGTGAGAAATACATAGCTGATATCATCACATATATTGACGAGATGCATATACATACTTGTCGAATACACACACACACACCCACTGGATATAGAGCTTTATAAATCATGTTTTCATCCTCTTTATTTTATTGATGCTGATGCTTTCAATAATGAATATTCTAAGAAGCTAGCTAGAAGGTTTCCTCTTAGTGAGTGATTTGCATGTTTTTTTGATCCATTTTCCTACAAACCCTTGGAATCTTTGAGATACTCCTCAATTTGCTTGTGGTTTAAATTCTCCAAAAGATCTGACCTTGGGGTATGGCAAACAGATGGACCAAAAGTGGCTGGAAACATTAACTTTTTATCATGTCTTGTGAATTTCGTCTCTCTGATATATAATTGAAATTATCAAAATTATTTGTTTTGTAGTAATTTGCTTAATCATCCTCTCACTCCTTGGTTCCAATGTGTAGGCTAGCGAATCTATCAGGAAGCTTTATGATGTGAAGTGTGATCAACTTAGGAATCAATTTGCTAAGGATTGTAGCAGTCAGATTATTGATAAAACCAGGTCAACTGTAAAGGACTTACATTCACGAATAAGAGTGGCACTTCATGCTGTTAATTCAATATCAAAGCGGATTGAGAAAATGAGGGATGATGAATTGCTTCCACAGCTTTTGGAACTTAATCAGGGGTAAGTTTGTTCCTTTTGTTTCTTTAATGGCACATTGAAGATGATTCTCGTGGCCACTTGATGTCATTTATATCCAACCATTGAAGTTCATATTACTTGTTTTAAGGCAGGAGTAGTAACCATTGATATATAATTTGTGTTTCTGTGCAGATTGACCAGGATGTGGAAGGCAATGCTTGAATGCCATCATGCGCAATATATTACCATCTCGCTCGCATATCATTCAAAGAGCTCAACTGTAACTACCCAAGGAGATGGCAGCAGGCAGATCATGGCTCAACTTTTGGAGGAGATTGAATGCTTTGGACTAAGCTTTGCAAACTGGATCAACAGCCTTACTTCATATGTAGAAGCTCTGAATGGTTGGCTGCAACACTGCATTATGCAACCTCAGGAGCATTCCAAAAGCAGAAGGTCATCCGCATTCTCCCCTCGCCGAGTTTTGGCCCCACCTATATTTGTTCTCTTTCGTGATTGGGCAGCTGGGATCAGAGGATTGCCATCTACTGAACTTACTGATGCAGTCAGAACCTTCTTATCGGACCTGCGTCAATTGATGGAACAACAAGCCAGCACACAGAAACGACAGAGGGCGGCTGATGCAGACATCGGAGAATCAGAGAACAAAGATGAGGAGAACAAAGATCATGAGAATTGTGAAGAGTCATCATCGAACCTGAGCTGCATACATGCGAGTTTGACTAAAGTTCTTGATAGACTGACAAAATTTTCTGAGGCATCATTGAAGATGTATGAAGATATCAGACGGAAAAGCGAAGCAGCGAGAAATGCATATTCAAACTGCATCAGACCTATTAGACACTAAGTTGATGTAATTATCACATAAGCATCGGTTTTAGTTTGCGATTAGAAACAAAGTGCATGTAAAGTTGAGTGTTCCAAAGGAGGTAGGATGACTACATAGTTTGGGGCAGTGCTAGACTGCTAGTTGGATGATTGAGATTTGAACCAAAAGGAAGAGTTTGTCAGCAAAAAGTCATGGTTTTTTTTTTTTGTTTTTTTCTTTTCGTTTTGTTACTATTCAAGTGAAGCCCTTCTTAGCTTTTTTTGAGGTGGCTTCCTGTGCTTGCTGGTGGGGGCCGATCAAATACTGCTGCTACAGTGCTACTAATGCCTTTGCTCAGGGAGGAACCCATCAGTGCTGGTATGTTTTGGATGTCATGAAAATATGTCTCGTCTTCATGTCTACCAAGTTCAAGGTAGCAGTTCTCAACTACTTTAAGGCTATCTTTGAACTCATCTTGGAACTTGAAGCGCATAGACCCCGAATTACTCTACGCCTAGAATTGTGTCTGGAAAGAATTTGTCTCCACCCCACTCTAGATGTTCCCCCTCAGCTCTTGCTTGACCTGTTATGCTTGGTATCAATTTCTATCACCAGAAAACTTTGGGATGCGCATGAGATGTTAACAACGACCTCGTTGCTAAAAAATGGAGTGGCGAAAGTTTATTCCTCCAACAGGGAAATCTGTTCGAGTAAACTCCCTCTTGTGTTCGATGCAATCAAAGTTTTGATGGGGAAACCTGAAGAAGAAGACTCGGCAGCAAACACATTTAAGTGTCTCCTTCATGCTTGCATTGATCAAGGCTATAGATCGAACAGGAGCCAAATATAGTTCAACAGGTGTGTTCTATTGTTCAAAGCTTACTTGATTATCACCAGACTAATGCTCGTGCTCTCAGCATGGACCTTGCATTTGACATTGTTTGGACAATGTTCGATAAATTAGGAGCATATCCTTCTTAGTTCATGAGGGGCCCGCTGGAGACCTTGGCACACATGCACAAATTGCCTGATGATGAATTCCCTTTCAGGAAGCAAGCCATTTTCTTCTTCTAGGATTGCTTGTCGAGGAGAAATGTGGACTAAATGATGATAATATTATAGCTCTCCTGCACCAAGGACGACTCATGGAACTGCTTGCAAATTTTAGGAGCCTTAAATGTATATCTAAGCCGGGAACATTCTCATCGAAAATGGCAGATTTGCTTAGATTCGGAGCCCTTCTCCTTCTCAATAATAAGGGAGTTCTCGGAGGAAGGTACAAGTGCGGAGCCATATATGGTGCAGCGCAGATGACAGAGAAGATTTGACTCCAAGATAACTAGGCATCCTTTACCTTCTTAAAGAAAGCTGATCATCATGAGATTACAAACATTTACAGTAGCTCTCTGTAACATGTATACATGTTAATGATAATATTAACGATCACTTGTGTGTAATATGTAAAATAGTCCGATAGTACAATAATTAACACTAATGATGAAATGAGATGAGCCCAATCTGGGCATCCTTTAAAAAAGAAACTGCTCCTTGCATTAAAATTGCATGTTCGAAATGCAACAAATACAAGTAACAAAATTCTATTCCTTCCCAGATATCACATTCACTGTGAGTTGAGACCTTTAATCCTCAAACTCTCAAGTTCCAGACCATAAATTTTTCATTTCTAATTTGAAAAAGGAAGAAAAAGTATATGCGGGAGTACACCCTTCATCATTCCCATGTTTTGCCAATGTGGCACTTTGAAACCTATATTTTTTGTGATTCACTGTTGTTTCTATAAGGGATTAAATCCCACATGCTGTGTATACTGAGAGTAGGCACCAACTGCATTGCAATTGGGGCACGTGTAACATAATCTGGAATATCAAATGCGTCTACGAGTTCCCCTGCTATATTTCTCACTCGGAAACTCAGGTATGCAGTGAGCTTGTGGATAGCCTGCACAAAACACAAACGCATTAGTCAGAAACATGAAAACATTTGAACCTCAACTTGAATAGACCAGAATGCATTAGTCAAAAATTTGGAAACATATGTGGACTCAAATACAAAGAAAAACAAAAGAAGCGACATTTATTTCAAAACCATGCAATCCAAAGGTTTAGATCTCTTTTTTTCAAAACTAACTTAGCTTTATCATCAAAAAATGAATCTATACATTGATATCACTCTATCAAGATGCACCATTGACCATTCCTGGATTTCCTGCAAGTGGTGGGTGAATAATGCAGGAGTTCTATTCAGTTAGATGCAGACATGCAGATTAGAAAAAAAAATCAAGCTCAGTCAGATTACCAAGGAGTTTGTATACCTTAGCTTTGTTAGGTGCAACATAATCAACATTCCGATAGGTTCCTATGTCTTTCCATATTCGATCCAAGGCATAAAGATCACAGACAAGCTTCAGAGCAGCTCAAGAACTTGCATCCGGACAGCTGGAAGAAAATGGTTTAGATTAGTCACTCACAAGAAAAGTAAAGTAAAAAGAATGTAAGCGTGAGAGGAAGATTGGAACTAGGAGATACTTTTGCACAGCTTCTATAAACTTGGCAAGTATGACAGTTTCAATATGGGACTCTGCAAGTGTCAAAAGATGGTTTAAGCATCTGTTCCAAGCACCAAAACTTCCAAGAGGTTTAGAGTGCTTCCGAAGTCTAACAGCAACAGTTTGAAGTAGTCGAGAAGTTCGGTACTGCAAGATGAAAAGCAAGCCAATTCAGTTTTAAAACTTAATTTGATTATAGCTAACATGATGATTTCAATCATAGAAGCAAACTCACTCTGAAAGCATCCAACTGGAACTTAGGATCTCGCAAATGGTCTTCACTTTCCCATCGAGCAGTCACCGGATTTGGCTGAGATAGGTATGAGTTCATGGACTCTCTAAGGTAGTTCCAGGTAACAGTGAGTGTCCCGCCTTGAAACTTTTCCTTGTACTGCTTCAACAGATCACCAGCTACCTGCGTCACGACTTAAAATTTTAGGTTAGGAATTGTTTAGCGAATTTTGTAGAATATCCAACTCTTGTATTCAAACATTAATGCCAATATCCAAAATGCAGTTCCATGTAGAAACTGCAGAATTGGCATTACTAAAGCTAGAATTCTCCATATAAACAACCTGCCAAAAACCATGAGAATAATATGTATCTAAGAAAATTTTCAGGAAATAAGGACAAATAAAAAGAAACACAGTGTAAAAACTAGTATGCTGATGTAAAAACTTCAAGGTCTTAGAATATGAAGCAATAGCAACCTGCTGTAGAAGCACAGTGTTGTCCCCTTCAAATGTCTGAAAAATGTCATGGTCATTCCTCAAACTGCCAAAGCGGTTGGCAGCAGCATAACCATGGCCTCCACAAGCTTCCCTACAGATACTTAACGACTTTGCTGTATAAGACGTAACATAAGCCTTTAGCCCTGCTGATAGAGAATGGACATCTGCAACCAATTGTTCATCATGAGTCTTCTTCATCTCTGAATATATCTCCACCAAATGCAGTGTGGCAAAATGGAATGCGTAGGTTGAAGCCAGCATTGGCATTAACTTGTGCTGCTGGGACTGGTAATCAAGAATACTGACTTCAGGTTGCTTTGGAGGACCAAACTGCTGACGCAGTAGAGAATATCAGATTGCAATTGTGCCAGCAATCTTCAAGACACTACCTGAAGAATATGCAAGACCAACCCTCCCACCTACAAGTTCTCCTAGTGTAGCGGCAAATCTTTTGTTTATCGATGGTAGGCTACTTGTGTACTTACCATCCCGAGAGACATCTCCAAAGCGGTTAAGAAGATTATCACGAGGGATTCTGACAGAGTGGAATCTTAATGCTCCATTGTCCACCCCATTCAGACCAACCTTATGGCCACAATCATTTATCTCAATTCCTGGAAGAGTTTGATGAGTCTTCATATCCCTTATTGTTACAATGAAGGCGTGGACACCCATATCAGAGACTCCTCTTTTATCATTTGTCGGCAACATCAGCTTAGCAAAAACAGTGGCAAACTTGCCATGAACAGCAGCATTCCCAATCCACCATTTGATGGCCCCATCATTTGGTGTGTCAATTACAAACTCATCTGTGATTGGATCAAATGTTGCCGTTGTTTGTAGACCTTGAACATTTGAGCCTTTACACACCAAAGAAGAGAACAAAAATCAATTAAGACATGAAACCTAAATACAGTAATTTCCTGTTCAAAGAAATAAAAATAACAAAAACTTACACAATTACTTGTAATTAAATTCAAACCCATGTAAAAGTAGGATTTATCATATAGAAAACTGAAAAGAAATGTGAAACAAAAGAAGGTAGATGATTGAAAAGAAATTGGATGGCTTCCTTCGCTTTAAGGACTAAGTGAAAGATGATAGCCTTGTTTGCACTCTATCCTATTTCGATTCTCTGGCCATTTTAATCAATATATATATTAAGCGTAGACGAAGTAAGATCAAACTGGAGCACCAGTCCACAGAACCTAAAGAAGCCATACGAAACAAGATAGAAGCGGAACAATAGGTATTGCACCACAGCAGTAGATCAATGAACAACAAGATTCCCATACTCATGAAGATCGATCAACCTAACTAACAAGAACATGAAGATTCCATACTACTGAATCTCTACAAAGAAATCCACTTCCCTCATCTTCAAAATTTCTTTCAACTACTTTTTTATTTCATATCACAAAAATCTTACTTACCAAGACTACACACCTCCAAAAAAATTGTAGCCTTACTCAATCTATCCCCAAGACCCTGAATCTAGGAGTAGCAACCTCTAGTCCAGAACACTCCCAAGAGCAAACATCCGCTCAACTGCCACCATCAATCTGAAGTGAAAAGATAATGTAGAAGTACAATACTCTCAGCCTCATTGCAGCATATAGTAGTACAATGAGAAAAAGCAAGTTATGAGGCCTTTTTTTATCAGAGAAGATTAAAGTAATAATTCTTCCACAGGCCAAATCCATACAAAATTCTAAATATTGGTGGGAAGATTAAAGCCCGTCTAAGGAAATGAGCCAATGCTCCCAAAACCCTCAAACGCTGAACAGACAACTGTCAGGGATGTAGATAAGACTGCAAGAACTGATTGCCCATGTAGATAGACCGCCAACTTATTTATCAGCAATGGAAAATCATACCATTTCCTTCTCATTCAAATTGTGCCTAAACGTACCAGGAAACCAGATAGGAGTGAAGTGGATAAGCAACAGAAGAAGTCGTAGTAAAATGGTACAGAGGATAGCGGGACAATAAGGATGAGGAAATAAGGATGCACAGGAAGTCTAAGCAAACACAATCCCAGAAATCTGATTGTACAACCATTATTGTCATCATAAGATCATCTTTTAACCCCTGGAAAGAAGGATGAAAAATGAATTGCCACAGCCTGTGAAATGAACCAATTGAAGGATCTCTTCTCAGTTTAAGGCAATCCAAATATGCTTCAAACAATGTAACCACACCAAATTGGAAATGCTACTTTAGACAAATTGAAGTAAAACAAGACTCTGAAAAGGAAATCATTCATCCATCTGTCCAGACAAAACCTCACTATATCCACTACGGGATGGGATCCAAGAAACGAACACAAAGCACAGTGCCCCAAAATAAAAACAACAGAAAAAAAATCCTCGACTACTGGCAAAAGGTCAAGAATCCTGGTCTCGATTCACATTAATCCACACTGAACGCTCCTGGACATATTTACCTTAACATCATATACTGACACCAACAGCTCAAGTATCTGAAGGAGACTACCAGATCTAACCTCATCCCCTAAAACTTATAAACTAAGGTTGTCTGCAAAGTGCAAACCGAGGGTGGGGCACCTGAGTCTACTCACAACCCACCTCACTCAAATTGACCTCACTAGCCAATAGCCATGCTCAAGACATGGACGATTACGGTAAACAGAATTGTGAATAGAAGGTCGTCCTGTATATGCCCCCAGGATGTTTTGAAATGATTCATACGCCTGTCATTCATGCGACTTACAATTCCTTTGAGCTCAAATAACCACTAATCAAAGTTCTCCAATTACTTTTTAACCTTTAATAGCCAAACTAAATTCAAGGAAGTCCCCATCAACATAATAAAAGCTTTCTCAAGACAATTTTGTAAACCAGAGCATCTTTAGAGTGCTACCAGACTCTGTCCGTACCGATTCTGATGTTCCAAATCATTGACTAACAACTGATCGAGATAAATCTAGGAGAAATTTTTACATAATAATAACAATTTGTTTCTCACTGGAATTTTTTTTTCTTTTTATGCACTTGATTTTATTGAGGCTAAACTATCACTAAGATTTTGTTTTTCAGAATGATCACTGAGATTAAATTGATTCCTCTTTTAAAAGCATAGATGTGAAAACACACTAATTGGGAAAATCAAGAAAATTGAAGTTGTATAATTCACACCATTTAAGTGTCATCTTTAACATATGCTTAGGAGTAAACAAGAGAAACAGGTAAAGGACTGGCAGTAACAAAACAACTCACCATGATGCAGTTCAGTCATAGCAAAGCAACCAGGATAGTCTAGATTGTCAATACCATCACAGTACTTATCCTTGTGCTTCTTAGTTCCTAAGTTGATTACAGAACCTCCCCAAAGACTGCACAAGAGAGTACCAAACATCAGTACAAGATAAAACACAAACTGTTAAACAAAATTCAGTTGGCCGTCAAACAATGTACAAGCTTTAACTGGAAAAGAACACATCCTATGAGAAGTTTCATCTTAATTACAGAACCGTGTAATTCCTCACTTTAATCCAAGCTTCAGAATGCCTGTTTTCACTTTATAAAACTCTAAACCGCACTATAATATCATATCTCTTTATCACCGTCCATGCGTGTGTGTGCAACATTTTGTTGAGCACGAAAGAAGACCTAGTACACTCAGCAGCTAATCAAAACGGAACTAAAACGAATATAAATCCAAAGAATAAAATTGGCAGACATACAGTCTAGTCGATTTCGCGTAACGCAACACGACAATTTAAACAACTATCAAGGTCATTTTCTTCTCCACAACACCAAAAATATCATCTCATTTGCAATTTAAACTACCAAACCAGCCAAAAAAATTATATAATAATCTCCCAAATCAAATCACAATTCCAAGCCAATTCATCCGAAAACCGAAAACAACAACACAAAAAAGTTATTAAAAAAAAAATAAAGAATAAGAGCAACAATCACCTGTACTGCACTCCCATCTTAATCCCAAGCGACATGTCGACGCTTCCCACCGCCTCCAGAATCGCGAAATACTTGGCCGGATCTTCAACGACGTACCGGAACGGCCTGATCCCGGCGTCCCTGACCAAGCCAGTGAGCTGCCGCATACAAAGCTCGCGGTGATCGTCTTTTAAAATCTCCACCGGAGTCTGAAGATCAGGCCTCTTGTTGAAGTAGTCCATCACCTTGTCCTGGATTTCTCTGTGCTTTCCTCTCATGTAGGTCGTCAGGCTCTTCCTGTCCACGTGGAGCTTCGCCGCCGCCTTCGCGCACTCCAGCCGCTCGATTTGGCCGAAATCGTGAGGTGAGATCGCGACCGGCGTGAGGTGGAGGGAGAGCCGTTCGATGCGGCGCGCGGCGGAGCACGAGTCGTCCTCCGCCGTTGGATCAGGACTTGGGCTCTGCATCTTTGAGAGAGAAGAGAGAGAATTGCCGGCTTCTATTTTGATTTTGGAAAGGGGAAGATGATCGAGTTCGTCACTTATACGGCAGAGGTGATGACGTGGTGGGTGATTGGTGGATGGGTTAGGCAGTTGGTTTTGGCGCGCCTTTCTATGTCAAGCAGGGAATTATGGGGGTTTGGATCAGATTTGTCGTTACGGCGTCGTTTTCATAGACCACTCTTTTGTATTTTGTTTCTCTCTCTTTAATATTTTTGGAGAATTTTTTCTTGTTTTCGGTCTGAAGCTAATCTCACCCAAGATCAGAACTCAGAAGTTTTTAAGTAAATACTGTATAGTATATTTATAAGAAGGGAAATTATACCTTCTCTTCCCTCAATTGACGTTTTTTTTTTCCTATCTCAGTGTCTTACTTGAGGATAATGCTATTTCAATTCTGTCAAAATTGCAGAGATTTACGATGATCCTATAATTGTGTTGTAATATTTCGTGCCAATATGATGAACACATGGAGATCATTCATGCACGTAACACGCAATTGGAAAGAAGCTGAGGCAAGTTTTCTCTTTATTTCATGATTCAATGTTTGCATGCTTATTAAAGCATGTCTCCATCATCTTCAAAGTTTGCTGCCACCACAAACCTAGGCTCATAAGTTCATTTCATCATTTTCATGTCTTTCAAACTTTACTGCACCAACTTTTATATTGGCATGGCAAGTAGCCTCACTTGCGGTGACATTTTTATTCAAATGTCATGTCAAAAACGCTTCCACAAATAATAGATTTAGATTTCAGTTAAATGCTATAATATTTTCAAATTAGAAGTAACGAGGTTCAATTCCCGCACGTTGCAGCGTTTAGAAATGTGCATGTAAAAACTGATTAAAGCATATTTAGACCAATCAAATGGACAAAAACAATATTTGCAACCAGAATAAATCGTAGTATAAAATAAGCTTCTTACATAATTTATTCCATTTGTCATATCTGCCACAAACACTTTCAATGTTTTCCACTGCTAGTATGATATGCATTCAACTGGAAAACAGACGCACTCCTCCATTGAAACTCCCATAACAAATGTGGTTGTTTAATACATATGCAGCAGTAAAGCAATATTAATTGCTTGGCTCTGCACACAAACATGGTAGTGTTGATCCAATCATCAGTCTCCTTACATAGTTTTTATCTCAGTAACCCATATACCCTCAAATGATAAAACAACCCCTTAAAGTGAAAAATGCTCCTATTCAATCTAGCTAATAATTTATTGGATTCATCTGCTAAAATCGTTCTCTGTTTGAAGAAGATGAATCATAGATCCTTTGATGGTTCCGACATGCTGCTACTTGAGTCCTGGATCCTGTAGAAAATAATGATATTTGTAAATGAAGCTATCAATGCTGGTTTGGAGAAAATGGAGAGAAAGGATGGAAGGACTGAATCATAAATAATACCCAATAGAGATGAGAAATTATAGTAAATCATCTTTATCCACATAAAAATTGTAGTAAATAATCTTTAAACCGAGAGTCATGGGAGGGAATCCTCAGATCCTCAATAGTGTTAGCAAATTACACCTAGTAGTTGTAAATTTGCAGTGGTCAATAAGCAAATAGTCACCAAGAGTATAAATGTCAAAAGAAACCAACCTTGTTATATCTCATATACAGCGGCTTACTTTCTGCCTCTCCACTCTTGATCTAGCCTCTGAACGAACTGGCATAGAAATTGACGTTAACCAACCGAATATAATAAAAAACAACAGAACTGGACATCTATAAAATGCATATGAAGGGACAGGATATATTACATAAAATTTTAATTCTTTTCTTTTTCCCGTTCCTTTTTCTATCTATTTTTATACCAATGTATACGCTGTAGTTTTGATTTTATTTTTCATGGTACATCAGCAATACCTCTGCAGTGCCTGGAATATATTAGCAAAATCTTTCGTCAACAGTGTGGTGTGTGAATATTTAGTTCCAAACAACACCAAATCCTATCAAGGTGCAATATATGTGCTCAATCACCTCATTCTCGTTGCCATAGACTGAAGTACACTCAATATGCCGTTATCCTCCCTGCGATTGGAGTTGTTTATGCTTGGTTGCTTCTGAAGCCAATCTAATTTCAGCACCTAAACTAATAGGAAAAACAAATTTCTCAGTCAATAGAATACTTTTACATGTATGAGAAGGAAATACACAAACACTGGGAAACAATATCTCAAACCATCATTGATACTCAAGCTATTAGTATTGAATCTAGTACATAGTAAATAATTATTGAAATACTACTATAATAGCTACAGTCGGATGAAGGCCAATTGACCACTTAGAATTATACTATGTTTGAACATGCAAAGTGTTGACAGTAGCCAGAGAGGCTACACCAGGGCCCACAGACCCGCAGCAAGCGCACCAGGGCCCGGACCAGGACCCAGGATCGGACCACCAGCACCAGGCCTCGGGCCCCAGCGGTCTATCCTGCCTCCAGGGATCCTGGGACCAGGGACGCCCGCCTGCCAAAGAGGGCACCAGAATGTCCAAACAGAAGAGAACTAGTCCCACATCGAAGGATGAGGCCAGCCCTCACCCCCAACCACCTATATATAGGCCTCAGCTACCACCATAAATAGGTAACTGATCTCACTCACCGCTTACATACGTGCTTAAGTTATATACATTCCAACTATACTGACTTAGGCATCGGAGAGGAGAAGACCGGCCCGCCCGGTATTCCCCTTAGTGAGCAGGTTTGCAGGAGATCACTTGGAGGATTCACCTGTATCTACTAGACCCCCGGGTTTAGGCAGAAATAATTGGCGCCGTCTGTGGGAACTCGTTCAAAAAGTCAGTGTCGCTGTGCCGGAAAGTAGGGCTCTAGTGACCCTTTGAGAGATCGCTAAATCCGTAGTCCGGAAGCCATGGAAGGAAGGAAGATAAATGCCAGCACGGAAGGATCGAAAGGACGAATTCAGTTCCCCGTCCGGGCCCCACACGCAGGGGCCGCGGTCGGTGCGAGGTTCGTTCTTTCCCCCGACCGCAAAGGAAGTCCGAAAGCGCGAATTCAGTTCCCCGGCTCGGCCCGTAGCATAAAGGCCGAGGTCGGTGCGAGGTTCGCACTTTCTCCTGTTCGAAACAAGGCTCACGATCGTCAAGTCTCAGAGAATCCCGACCCGTTTGGAGCAGGGGAAATAAGAAAGATGAAGGCAGAAATTGAGCGATTGCGGAAGGAGGGCGATCAGGATCGGTTAAGAGCAGAGGCCCGAAGCCGGGAACTGAAGGCAGTAACCACCGCCCTGTTAGCAACCCTGGAGCGAGAAGGCCAGCCAGGTACCCCTCGGGCGGCCTCGCACACGGCAAGCAAGGCTAGCGAATTCCCGCATCTCGAGATAGGGCAGCCTACGGGCAGGAGGAAGACCGTCCATGTGCCCGTACCTCTCTTCTCAGAGGCTCTGAAAGATTCCGGCCCAGTCAAGCTCCCGTACCGCACAGATCAGGCATCAGGCGAGCGGGATAGCTCCACCGCGCGGATGATCGAGGCACTTTCTGCTTCGGTATCGGACATAAAGAGCCGCATGGAGACCAGCGAGAGGAAGGCGGGACGACCGCAGGACGGCGCACGGTTTACCGAGCGCATTGGGCCCTTCCCACGCCGGATCCGGGAAACGGGGAGATCTGGCGGCCAAAGGCCTCTGAAGTTGACATACTCGGGAACGAGCTGCCCGTACCGGCACTTGGATAGCTTCAAGTCGCAGACAGGCGCTAGGGGCTATTCGGATGCCATGTGCTGCAACGTATTCCGAGAAACGCTCGCAGGGGAGGCATTGGGTTGGTTCTACGAGCTACCGGTGAACTCGGTCGAAACTTTCGCACAGTTGGCCGATAGGTTTGTCGGCCGGTTCGTCCTTAAAGCCACGACAGCCCAGCCATCGACGGTCCTCTTCGATTGCATGCAGGCTAACCACGAACCATTACGCGCCTTCGTTAACCGGTGGCAGATCGCCACGTCCGGGGTAAGAAACTTGGATAAGAGGATTGCGGGAATGGCCTTCAAGCAAGGATTAAGAGCTGGGGAACTTTCGTACAACTTACAAGCGCAGGGGCCGCTGGCGTACGACGAGCTGATGACCGTGGCCGTTAGGCATGCTCAGGCGAAACAAGAGACATATGGGAACAAGGCGCCCAAGCGGATCTCAGATGACATACCACCATCCCCTCACGGAAGCAAAACCGGGCGGCTACATAACAGCCGGGTACCTGTAGCCGCCAGGGGGATAGAGGCGCGGGAGGAGTGGCAACCCCGGCGAAGCAGTGACAATGATCCCTGACCAGGGAGAGGACCACCTTTTGTGCACCCAGCTCGGATCCAGGTAGCTGTGTCAGCAGAGCGGACACCACGGGCCCCGGTTCCTTCGCCAGTAAGAAAACCCCAAGATCCGGACCTTCGGATCCCAGATCGGAAACCGCAGAAGGCGGTCGTAAAAGACCAAGCCCGCCCCGGTAGCCCCAGCGCGGACCGACCGCGAGCTCGGCCGATAGGGACTATATGCACACGAACTCCCGGGTGGATCGAGGTACACGGGAGCATTAACATGATCCACGGTGGGGACCATATCGGTCAGCTCACCCGGAGCTCGAAGAAGCGGTGCCTGAGATCGATCCGGGGAAGGGAGGTTTACGCCTTCAGAGAACGAAGCGTCCAAGCCGCTAAAACCGGATGGAACTCGGTCACTTTCTACGAGGATGAAGAGCCGGAGGATGTGATCCAACCGCACACCGACCCCTTCCTTATCACGGTCCAAATAGACCACTGGATAACCAGTCGTATGCTGATCGATACTGGAGCCTCTGTCAACGTAATGTTCCGAGACGCGTACCGAGGGCTGCAAAGAGGGAGGAACAAGTTATCCTAGGATAACGAGCCGCTGATAAGCTTCTCCGGTGAGGTAGTCCAGCCTCTAGGATTCGATTACCTACCAATCATTTTCGGCAAGGGAGACAGAACGAAAACAGAGCATTTGGAATTCATCATCGTCGACTGCCTGTCGTCGTACAATGGTATAATCGGTCGGCCAGGGTTATGGAGGCTCAAAACGTTCATTGCCGGCCATATGCTGATGTTGAAGATGCCTTCACCAGCCGGAGTTATAACTATACGTGGGGACCAGAGAATCGCCCGTAAGTACTACGCAGAAGCCCTGACCCACGGGAGGAAGTGGACCGAGGTCTTCACAACCGCTCAGCAAGTACCAGCGCCGGATCTGAGTCTTGACCCCCGTGATGACATCGATCCAGGCAGAGTTAGGCGATTCACATTCACTGAGAAACCAGAGCGACCTTCGGCCGTGGAGGAAACCGAAGCCATCTGTATTTCCAAAGACCACCCGGACCGAAGTATAGTGATAGGGACACAACTCGACCCGGTCGTCAGGGAAGAACTCATCGCCTTTCTCCGGGACCACAGTTCGGTCTTCGCATGGTCCTACGAAGACATGCCGGGCATATCCCCAGAGATAGCCGTTCACCGGCTAAACTCATTACCCAGCGTCCCCCCGACGAGGCAAAAGAGGAGGTCTTTCAGCCCGGCAAAATATGAGGCGATTAGAGAAGAAGTGCAGAAACTCATGGGCATAGGTTTCATCCGGGAAGTCCAGTACCCGCGCTGGCTCGCCAACGTGGTCATGGTACCGAAGAAGGCAACCGGTCAGTGGCGTATGTGCGTGGACTTCACTAATCTAAACCGGGCGTGCCCAAAGGACAGCTTCCCGCTCCCTCGGATTGATCAGCTCATTGACTCCACATCCGGCTTCAAGCTGCTCAGCTTCATGGACGCCTACGCCGGGTACAACCAGATAAGGATGCACCCGGATGATGAAGAACACACGTCATTCACAACCGACCGAGGCACCTACTGCTATAAGAGGATGCCGTACGGTCTAAAGAACGCCGGCGCCACCTACCAGCGGATGGTGAACCAAATGCTGGAACAAGAGATGGGTAAAACCGTGGAAGTTTACGTTGATGACATGTTGGTCAAAAGCTTAACTGCGGGGGCCCACGTCCGGGATTTGGCCTTGGTCATCGGTAAAATGCTCAAATTCGGAATGCGCTTGAACCCGAAGAAGTGTCTTTTCGGGATTTCAGAGGGTCTCTTTCTAGGGCACATCATCAGCCAGCGAGGGATAGAAGCTAACCCGCTGAAGGTCCAGGCAATCCTTGATATGGAAACACCAAGAGAGAGAAACCAGGTCCAGATCTTGACCGGCCGGTTGGCCGCCCTGGCCAGATTCATCTCCCGTTTAACCGATAAGTGCGTCCCGTTCTTTAAACTGCTCAAGGCACAGCAAACCAGGAAGATACTCTGGGCTGCGGAGCATGAGGCAGCGTCCCAGTCTATCAAAGCATACCTGGCTGCAGTTCCTCTTCTATCCAAACCACTGCCGGGAGAAATGTTGTACCTTTACATAGCCGCATCCGCAGCCGCCGTCTCCGCTGCTCTCGTCAGAAAGGAGGGCACGCTCGAACTTCCGGTATACTACGCGGGAAAGGGACTTACAGGAGCCGAGGGCCGGTACCCCGATATAGAGAGATTGGCTCTAGCCTTGATTGTTAGCGCCAGGAAGCTCCGGCACTACTTCCAGGCTCATTCCATCACCTTATATACCAACCACCCCCTGCGGTAGATCCTGCAAAAGCCAGACACCAGCGGGAGGCTCGTACGATGGGCAGTCGAATTAGGGGAGTTCGACATCACCTATGCCCCACGAATAGCCATCAAGGGACAGGCTGCTGCGGACTTCATATGTGAGCTCACCCCAATGGCGGTAGAAGACCATCCCGCCCCGCTCGAGGACGCAGGGGCAGAACAAACCGCCAAGATCAAACCAGACCTTCCCACCGGCTGGAAACTTTACGTGGATGGCTCCGTAACTGCCAAACAGAGTGGGGCCGGGGTCATGATGACCTCACCCGATGGCCAATCGTACGAGTATGCACTACGGTTCCTTTTTACCACCTCCAATAACGCTGCCGAGTACGAGGCCCTCATAGCCGGTCTGCAACTGGCCAAGGAGCTGGGAATCTCATCCATGGACATATACAGCGACTCCAGCTTGGTAGTCAACCAGATGAATGGGGTGTTCGAGGTTAAAGATCCTCAGCTATCCTCCTACCAGGCTTTGGCCAAAACACTGATCGGGTTCTTCCGCGGCGCCACGATCCAACATATTCCCCGGGAGGCAAATAGGCATGCAGACGCCCTTGCGAGGCTAGCAACCGGAAACTACCCTCCAGAGTACCGGAGAGCTAAAATCGAGACCCTCCAGAAGCCAAGTATAAGC
Organism: Potentilla sterilis; assembly: GCA_963682095.1. NCBI lineage: Eukaryota > Viridiplantae > Streptophyta > Magnoliopsida > Rosales > Rosaceae > Potentilla > Potentilla sterilis. The sequence goes on from OY821764.1 coordinate 30,964,630, forward strand.
AAGACCATCTCCGAAATATTCGCGGTAGAACAAGTACCACCGAGCTGGATGGACCCAATAGTCAAGTATCTGACCGACAAAACCAGCCCCCAGGATGCGGTGGAAGCCAGGAGGCTGCACCTCCGGTGTGCCCGGTATGGTCTCATTAACGGCCAATTATACCGAAGGGGCCACAGCTTCCCCCAGTTGAGGTGTGTGACTAAGGAGGCAGGGGAAGCAATCATGCGAGAGATCCACGAAGGGGTATGCGGTAATCACTCTGGCGCAAGGTCATTATCCCACAAATCGCTCCGAGCGGGCTATTTCTGGCCCGATATGGCGGCAGTATCAAGGAAAATATCAGGCGGCTGCCACAAATGCCACATGTACGCCTCGGTACCTCGTGCCCCGGCAATCGCATTATCAATCCTGTTGGCACCTTGGCCTTTCGCACAGTGGGGATTGGACATCATTGGCCCTTTCCCCGTGGCAGTAGGACAATACAAGTACGCCATCGTGGCAGTGGATTACCAAACTAAATGGGTCGAGGCAGAACCTTTGATAAAGATCACTAAGGAACGGGTTAAGAAATTCCTGTGGAAAAACATCTACTGTAGGTTCGGGGTGCCGCAGACTATTATCACGGATAATGGGACGCAATTCAACAACGCGGATCTCATCCAGTACACAGCCTCCCTGGGGACTCGGATGCTGTTCGCCTCGGTAGCACACCCGCAGACCAACGGCCAGGCAGAAGCGGTCAATAAGATTATCAAAACTCTTCTTAAGAAGAAACTGGATGCCAAGAAGGGATGCTGGGCCGAGGAACTCCCCGCGGTATTATGGGCCATCCGGACAATGGCAGCAGAGGCAACAGGAGAGACCTTGTTCTGCTTGGCATTCGGGAGTGAAGCAGTGCTCCCTGTGGAGACTGAGATACCCAGCGGCAGGGTCGAGAATTACGACGCCGACACAAACGCCGACGGCTTACTACTCAACCTGGACCTCATCGAGGAGCGGCGCGACCGAGCGCACATGCGAAACCAAACCTACAAGCAGCGGGTAGCCCGGTACTACGATAGAAGGGTCCGGGAAAGAAAGCTGCAAGTCGGCGACTGGGTCATGAGGAAGGTCCAGAAAAAGCCGTTGGCCTTGCAGCCAACATGGGAAGGACCCTACCAGATCACCGCGGCCGTAGGCCCGGCAACATTCCACATCATAGACACTACGGGCGTCTATTCCACCAGGCCGTGGAATATCGAACACCTACGCTTTTACCCTAGATAGTAGCAATCATAAAAGAACGAAAGTGTAATTGGCAAGCATTGCAATGTGCAGTTATGGCATTAAAGAGACTACACCAATTACAGGATATATGTACAGAGCAAACACCTAGCTAGCGCTCCCGGAACCCACAACCCCCGGCCCACCACCTTTTAGCTCCCGCTCCTGCTCCCTCATCACGGCCAGGGTTATGTCAGCCTCCATCCGCTCGGCGTCGAGCCATCCTTTCTCCCGCCACTCCAGATAGGCATCACTTATACCCTCCGTACGGGCCTTCTCCAGCATCTCCTCAAAATCTGACGACTCCCGAAACTCGTCAACGGCCTTATCGGCCACTCCAGCAAGTTCAGATTCCACCAGCCTCGGCCGTCATTTGGGCCTGCAGTTCCAAAACTTTTGCCTCCAACTCGACAATCCTCCCATCACGGGCGGCAAGCTGTCGGTTGGCTTCCTCTCTCTCCCGCACGAGTTCCGCGCTCAGCCGACCGCCTTCCTCCCTTTCCTTCGCAAGCTTGGCTTCCGCCACACCCACCTTAACACCCAGCTCCTCCACCCGCTTCTCCAGGACGGCGGCAGCCTCCATTCTGGGGCCGGCGACATAAAACCTCTGAGCCAGCTGCCAAAAGAAAGCAAAAGGAGCATCAGCTCATGTCACATCACGGAAGAGGACTCACAGAAAAACATTTACCCGTAGAGCTAGTCCCACGGGCTCCGCCATGCTCTCGCCCGGATTTTCGGTCCAGGACCCCTCCCGGTCGAGCCCCAAGGTTTCGATTATACCAGCCACAAGCCTACTAAATCCACCACCAGAGCTACGAACGGCTTCCGGTTCCTGAGTCCTTCGACCACCCGCCTCCACAGTCGGGACTATGGCTCGCTCCATCGGCCCGGCTGAGCTTGACGCCCCGGCATCAAATACCCTCGCTCTCTTTGCCGGACCTTCACCGTGACTGCTTCGACGGTGCTCAGGCAAAACCACCGATTCCCTCTCCCGCGAGGTACGCACTACCATTTGTCGCGCCACAGGTTCTGGCCCCGGTGGGCCCTCCTCCCGCACCTCCCGAATGCGGAGTGGGGAATTGTTCTCGCCGCCCGACCGCCTCCCATAATGAGCATCCGAGAACACTAGCGGCATCGGCCTTGCATGCTCCGTACGCTTCTGGGTAGCCACGTCAAGAACAATTTTTGCGGCCTCCTCCCCTATCTCCATCAACCTCGCTGCTATAAGCTCCTCATCCGGCTCGATAGTCTCCTCAACTTTAAGCGCGGGCCGAGGACCATTAGTAGGTTTTCTCCCCATCCCCAGCACCTCCAGCACGTTCCACCGAGTGAAATTGTAGGTGCTCCGGCTATCATGGTCCCAGCCATAAAACAAACGGAATAACCGTTGCTTCTCCAGGTTCTCCAATTCATAGGTCTGGTCCCCGATCGGTTGATATGCCCCGGGCACTTGATAACCCCTCCAGGTACGCTGCCACTTACCACCGGCCAGCACCACCGACCTCCTCCAGCCATCCAAAACCGTCGCCGGCAGATGCGTAATGGCAGCAGCATGATCCCGCATGGCAAAATTCATGCAACCACGGCACTGGCCCTTTCTGCAGTAAGAAATCCTGTACAGCGCCCGAAATTCATTAACCGTGGGCCAGTCCATATAACTCAAACAGAACAGGCACCCAAGCCCAAGCAACTGCCTCCACTGATTGCTCGGAAGCTGGGCTGGGGAAAGATTCAGTGAGCTCAGCATGTACTGGACAAATCCCGGCAACGGCAGCGATAGTCCGTTGCGGAACTGGTCATCAAAAACGGCGACCCAGCCCGGCTCCGGATTACAGGCCAGCTCGCCGGGATGCAAGCCTCGAAGCTTAACGGAAGAGTTGATATCCCACCTCGACCGAAACTCCCTAATCTCCCTCTCGTCCATACTTCTGATTGCTTCGTCGCAGAAAATCGTCCCATCACCATCCCGCAGCTCGTGCCTCCTAGGCCCACGACCGCCACTGGCATAATGCGCAGATCTCCCAGACGCCATCAAACCTCAAAACAAAAGTTCAGTTCTGCCGAAAGATGGAAGAGGAGAGCAGAAGGCAAAGGGTAAGCAAAGTGCGGCAGGAGGAAAGCAGATGAGACGATAAATAGGGCAACAACAAAGGTCAGGCAACCCCAGCCGTCGATCCCCTCCATCTCAGTCCGCCCCCTGCCGACACGTGCCCACGGCATCAATAAAGGATCCCATACCATCATAACTGATGGAACTGATGGGCTCCCCCTTCATTGCATGTCAGCCACATGTCCCACCCGCAAGCAACAGTTAGTAAGAAAGGAGCACGCAGCGAGGCGTCCCCTCTCCTCGCTTCACAAAGAAGGTCAACCTTCAAATCAACCCGACACCATGACGTGTCACGGTTATTTAAACCGGCTGTATGCCATTTCACTGGAGGACTCACCCCGATATGGCAGACCGCCCGGTCGAGATCCGCCCAGCACTATGGCATTCCACCGGGCATGTGACATTCAACCAGCTCCAAAATATTCTACCGGATGTCATTCCCTACGCCTACGGGCAGGGACGAGCCAGCAACAACTCGAGGCTTCGAAACGCATGGGCTTTATAAACCCGGGCGAGCTTACATCTAACCAATGTACTCTTGTCCAGCAGAATAAAAACCCTGCATCACACTGAACTGTGATACCCTTGGGGATACATGGCGAGACTCGTTATCTCAACGCCACTCCACTAGGCAGATTGTCTCTCTAACACAGAACAAGTCTCCTCGCAGGCTAACAAACCTGCACATTACCTCAACGCTTAAACAACAAAAGCTGAGAAGAGCTAGCAAGTGTTAAAACAACGCCTCAACGCGGCCATAACACCCTTCGGGCACCTGTTGGCCTATTCCACGCACCAACAGGCCTTCCCGAAGGCTAGTCTGCAAGTTCATCCGGGACTCATTTCGATATGGCAGGACGCTCGTCGAGCTCCCGTGAACTCCGCCTCGCACCGATATGGTTCATCCGGGACTCGTTTCGATACTTTAGGAACGCCCATTCAAGATCCAGATACTCACCTCGGTCTCGCCCAATCTTTAACGCGGACTTGGGGGACTGAGCACCGGTAGGTTGGTAACCCTGCGGGTCTGCAGGCCAAGAGCAAGACAGATCTTAAGTCCCCATTCAAGATTGCAGTTGACCGGGAACTTGGGGGACTTGTTGACAGTAGCCATAGAGGCTACACCAGGGCCCACAGACCCGCAGCAAGCGCACCAGGGCCCGGACCAGGACCCAGGATCGGACCACCAGCACCAAGCCTCGGGCCCCAGCGGTCTATCCTGCCTCCAGGGATCCTGGGACCAGGGACGCCCGCCTGCCAAAGAGGGCACCAGAATGTCCAAACAGAAGAGAACTAGTCCCACATCGAAGGATGAGGCCAGCCCTCACCCCCAACCACCTATATATAGGCCTCAGCTACCACCATAAATAGGTAACTGATCTCACTCACCGCTTACATACGTGCTTAAGTTATATACATTCCAACTATACTGACTTAGGCATCGGAGAGGAGAAGACCGGCCCGCCCGGTATTCCCCTTAGTGAGCAGGTTTGCAGGAGATCACTTGGAGGATTCACCTGTATCTACTAGACCCCCGGGTTTAGGCAGAAACACAAAATAATGCAACAGCATACTCAGATATTGTAACGACTGCTTGAGAAATTATGTACCAGATATGAAAGCTACCTAGAATATCTTAGTTGTTGAGCATTATTTTGGTGATTGCCTGTGCCTGCATTAAGCTCAACTGGATAGATGATGTTGACAGTATATATGGTACACCGCCAAGCATGTTCGGCGACCTCGTGGACCGTGCAACCGGCATCAGGGGTCCTACTTCCGGCATCTAGCGAGTAGACCAGCATCCCAGCTACATCTCCATTGTTCCACATCACCAGTGTCGCACCCGAAAGCCGTGCCACCCGGCGCCTGAAGTAGCTTCGTGGGTTGGGAAATATGTAATAGTGTAATAAACATCCCACATTGGAAACATTATAAAGAAGGGAGCCTTTCATCCCTCTAAATAGAAGGCTTCCCCCTTAGAGTTGGGGATCTTGGATCCAAGGCATTCCACCCTTGTAACCCGATGACCTATTGGCCGGTTGTAGTAGATTCCAAGTGGACGTAGCCGTGCTCTCCGATGGCACGGTGAACCACTATACTTGCTTGTGTTCATATTCTATCTTTATTATTGTGCTTCTGCCAGGCCTACGAGTTTGTGCAGAAACAATTGGCGCCATCTGTGAGAACCTATACAAAGAGTTCATTGTGCTCTACTGGTCGTGTTATCCGGGCAGCAGTTCAAGGTAATTAACTTGCCACCCTTTATTCCACCCGGGCCAGCAATTTTCATCCTGGCCAGCAAGCAGCCCAGGACAACTGCCCAGCTATCCGGGCCAGCAGGAGAAGTTTAGCCAGCCCAGCCCAGCGGGTCAGCAAGGGACAACCGGCCAGCAGCCCAATCATGACCCGGTCAAGGTCAACAAGTCCCGGAGAGAACATCTGAGGCCTGTGTATCATCTCCGGTACCCCGCATGCCCCGGCTCGAAGTCTCCCGGCATCTGGCAACCCAACGCGCCGCCTACCGGCGTCTGGCTTCCGACCGCTCGAAGCCCCCCGGTGTCATCTCCACGCCTCCGCTACGTACAAGCTTGCATGATCTCCAGCGGGTCAGCGTCGCGATCGTTCCAAAACCTCTGCCGCCTCGCGCTGCGGCAGGCCCCGGCCAGTAGCCCAGTCAACATGGCCAAAAGGCCCAGCAGCCGAAGCTTCCTCCGGTGCGGTCTGCGTAGGTTCCTCCAGAGCGAGTTAGGGGCGCGAAAGCTTTGAGGCTAGCGGCGCCGATGATTGGGTGAGGCACCGGAGGGTTCGTACGGGTTCACAGCGAGCTTGGCATGGCCAGGCAGTTCAGGGAAACTCCTCTTCGTACAGGTTCTTCTCTGGAACGCCGATGGCTCCCTCTCTCCGGGGCACCGGTGGCTTACTCTCCCGTTCGGATCCTAGCTTTCCGTTCCGATTTGGCAGGCCAGATCCTCACCTCTGCACCAAAATGCCCCTGCATCACCACCGTACACTACACCTCGTGTAGCTTCCGGGTCGGCTTCCTCTTCGGTCGACGGGACCACCCTCTCCAGTCCGGATCACCTTCTTGCCCTCCGGTGTCGGCCATCTTCCTCTCCAGGACTCCCTGCAGCTTCTTCCAGGGCCAGCAGTGGCCTTCCTCTCCGCTTCTTATGGTCTCTGGGCATGAGACAGGAAGAGAGGAAGAAAGTAGAGCAGAGGGAAGGATACCGGACAAGGAAGGAAAGAAAACAAGGGCGGACGAAATTGGCGGGAAAAAACAGATTCAAAGGCGGACGGGACCGGTCAACGGTTGGGTCGGGCTGCAGTAACTAATCAAACGCATGGGCCGGGTACGGGTCGGGCTACAGCAGCGGGTTGGTCTGTGCAAAATCTCCTCTGGACACCCAAACATCTCCTTTGGGCACCCACTGCTCCAAACAGCAAAATCAAGCTACTCTCTACATCCGTAGACATGCACCGGGCAACCCGGGAATCATTCCCGCACGCTTATTCCAACACCCGGCAGTTTTCTCAAAAGCTAAGTATTCTAACTTATTTATTATTACTCAACACATGCTTCGTTGTGCATAATCTGTTGGGGAATATTGATAATTAGACATGTGATAAAAGCACGAGCATCATATCAGTATGCATCATTGCACGCATATCATTATGCGCTTATCAGTGCTGCGCATATCATTATGCATCGGTTGATCATCTCAGCATTGCAATGCATCGCATATCAGTATGCATCATTGCACGCATATCGTTATGCGCTTATCAGTGCTGCGCATATCATTATGCATCGGTTGATCATCTCAGCATTGCAATGCATCGCATATCAGTATGCATCATTGCACGCATATCGTTATGGGCTTATCAGTGCTGCGCATATCATTATGCATCGGTTGATCATCTCAGCATTGCAATGCATCGCATATCAGTATGCATCATTGCACGCATATCATTATGCGCTTATCAGTGCTGCACATATCATTATGCATCGCACTACAACAGCGCTATCTCACCGGTTATGTAATATTCAACCGGTTCCATGGCATTCCACCAGTTACGTGACATTCAACCGGCTCCAAGGTATTCCACCGGTTTAGTCACTTTCCTTCGCCTGCGGGCAGGGACGAGCCAACAACAACTCAAGGCTTCGAAACGCATGGGCTTTATACACCCGGGCGAGTTTACATCTAACACATGTACTCTTGTCCAGCAGGATAAAAACCCTGCATCACATTTGGGGATACATGGCGAGACTCGTTATCTCAACGCCACCCCACCGGGCAGATTGTTTCTCTAACACAGAACAAGTCTCCCCGCAGGCTAACAAACCTGCACATTACCTCAACGCTTATTCCAACACAAGCTGAGAAGAACTAGCAAGTGTTAACCGGTGCTTCAACATGGGTGCAACACTCTCCGGGGTACCTGTTGGCTTATTCCACGCTCCAACAGGCCTCCCCGCAGGCTAGCAATCTTACCCCACGCTTATTCCAGCACAAGCTGGGCCGAGTCACCGGGCTACTCCTGGCCTGCCGTTGGCAGCAACTGTACTGGGGGACTCGTTCCGACATGGCAGTCCACCGGTCGAGTCCTCACATCATCATCCCATGCATTCATCCGGGTTTCAACCCGCTCCACATTTATTGCATGGCATCTCACCGGTTCCGGCTCCATGGCATCTCTCCGGTTACCGGCTGCCTCGACCCCTGCACCACAGCTCACGCCAGCACCTCACCCTCTGGCCTCGTGAGCTCGGCCGCTCAGTATCAGCTCATCCTCCGGCCTTGTGATCTTGACCGCTCAGCCTATCCGGCGGGTCACCCCAGCCAGCGGGTCACCCCGGATTCAGCAGGTCCGGCTCTGTTCAGCAGTGGCTCCGCCCAATCAAGCTTCAGCGAGTCAGGACCGGTCAAACCCGGATCCTCCCTGGGCACCCACCACCGCTCCAGAACCCGGCACAGACGGTGAGGATCAGCGCCCGGCACCTCATCTCGCCCGGCACCTCATCACTCCCGGCCAAGTTTAAATCTCCAACACGGACTTGGGGGACTACTACTGGGGGCACATCAGTAGCACTCGAGCGGAAGAGTGGGACTCGACATTCGAACGCCCGGTAAGAGCCCAATCTCACTTAGGGACTTGGGGGACTGGTGGTAGTAGGGGTGACTCGGTCACCACCTACGCTTGGCGGCACATGATGATTAACTCCCCAAGTAAGATTGCACTCTTACTCGGGAACTTGGAGGACTTGTTGACAGTATATATGGTACACCGCCAAGCATGTTCGGCGACCTCGTGGACCGTGCAACCGGCATCAGGGGTCCTACTTCCGGCATCTAGCGAGTAGACCAACACCCCGGCTACATCTCCATTGTTCCACATCACCGGTGCCGCACCGGGAAGCCGTGCCACCGGGCGCCTGAAGTAGCTTCGTGGGTTGGGAAATATGTAATAGTGTAATAAGCATCCCACATTGGAAACATTGTAAAGGAGGGAGTCTTTCTTTCCTATAAATAGAAGGCTTCCCCCTTAGAGTTGGGGATCTTGGATCCAAGGCATTCCACCCTTGTAACCCGATGCCCTATTGGCCGGTCGTAGTAGATTCCAAGTGGACGTAGCCGTGCCCTCCGATGGCACGGTGAACCACTATACTTGCTTGTGTTCATATTCTATCTTTATTATTGTGCTTCTGCCAGACCTACGGGTTTGTGCAGAAACAGATGAAATAAAGTTTTATGAGTGCTTTGAAGATGAAACTATAAGATTTCTAGAAACAGATAATCACACAAACTTACTCCTACAAACTCAGAACCACATAGAAGCATTCAGCATATGACTTGACACTTATTTAGTATCAGCAAAAATCGAAATAAATGGAAGCAACCTTAACCAACAGAGGGTAATATATAAACAAACAGAATAGACAGAGTAACATGACACATACTATAGAAATAGAGTAAACACTAAACAATGGTCTTTACCTTGTCAACTATGGAATCAAGTATGTTTGAACGGTTATATTCTCCACATATTCATTTCACATGTTTGAATGGTTATATTCTCCACATATCCACATATTCATTTCACAGTTGTCGGGCTCCATAACTGTCTCGATTGATATGTTAAAATTAATGCGAGATGCTCAATTAAAAATAAATATTTTTAAAAAATAAAGCACACAATGAATTTTGAACACTCGCTATGGTACTCCAATACTTTCGGACCTTTCGAGACTATAAGACCATGTGATTCAGCTCCGGCATCAAGTAAGAAGAGCACCAAGCTAGAAGAATCTTGTAGGTGCCAGAAAAAATGGATAAGTTGATAAAATAACCTATATCAAATCAATAAAAAATATGTACTATTATTTGTTGTTAGTTACCTGAATGCCATAATTTCATGCGCTAACTGAGCCGATAAACATTCAGCCTTTAGAATAGGAATGGTACCAACTGAGCTCCTGGTATACCAATTAAGAGCAGAGGAGTTCTTGTTAGATAAACTGCAACGTATATAAGATTAATATTAGAAGCAGAGTAATGAGACATCCCACCATCATCCGTAACCCAATTGAATAGCAGAAACTAAGACACAATAGCAAGAATACCCAATTCAATCAAGACTCGTAAGTTTAACTATCTTAATGAAAGAAGAGAAGATTCAGACCACTAACTCTAGTGTTTTCACAAACTGCAATAAATGAAAGCCAGAGCGATTGTAATTCACAAAAACTCATTACCAGTAGTGTAGTACTAATCTGAATATCGAAACTCGACTGAGAAAAGAGAGGCTCTTAATTTATTTGGAACTCGACTGAGGAGGATTGGACAATTTTCATTTCCTAAAAGAAAGAGTAAGCAGAGGCAGAAAGGGAGAATTTACATGCATATCAAGACGAATCAAACCCAGATTGAATAGCAAAATCTTACACCCAGATTACAGTGAGCAGAGCGAAGGAAGTTTTTGGCGTGGGGTGGGAGAGTGGATTTGAGTAATTACTGAGTATATCCCTGCGAGGTCGACTTAAGATTTTAGAGAGGTGTCGGCTGGTGGAAGATGTTGACGTCGCCACGCAACAATTTTCTATAGTGTCACTCTCTAGAGCAAACACGCAGAGCAACTACTAAATCCATCCTCATCCAAACAGGCAGAGTATATCCCCCCGAGTAAATTGTTCACATAGGTAGTCATGCAGCTTGACAGTGTTTGGATGAAGATGGAGTCTGGTGATTGTTTGGAATAGATAGATGGACTGTTGTTCTGATAAGAATAAGAATGACAGAATCACGAATAAACCGAACATGAGGAGAAACACGTAATAAACGACATTGCCGGGGGTCGTACCCATGGCCGTCTTCTACTTTAGTATACAGGAAAGAAGTAATATGGAGGATTAGTGGGCCCTATTTGGTTAGGTTGGGTGTGGTCCGCAATTACCTCAAACTTTTTTTAAACTGTTGGGGCGCGGTCAATGCTAGAATCACCAGACTCCCGCCTTATCAAAGTTTTTGATTTTCAGATTTCCATTTCTCTCCAAAACCCTTAAAGCGCGCCTCACCATTCTTCAGTTCCAGATACCCTCTTGAGATCTCACTCTCAAACCCAAAGGTCAGTCTCTCTATAAACCCCCACAAATCACGAACCATCTATATTTTCTCTCCTTATTACTTCGTTTTAATTCCATATCTACGGTTAAATCTGTATTGAAATTCGTAGTTTTTGAAATTTTGAATTTTCTGGATTTTGGGTTTTGTAATTGACTGTTTTTTGCTTCTGGTTTTTTGATTTTACTGCGTAATTCGTTGTTTTAGGTGAACGGGGGAGGAGGGTTTTGAGGGTTTCGGGGTTTGGAAGTTGAAAACCTAATTGGGGTCTTTGTTTGTGCTTTTGGGGGAGTCAATTTCATTATGAGTAACGATAATTCAGCAGATGGGTCTTGCAAAACCCGCTCAGCTCTCGGTGATTTGACCAATCGGCCTCTTAAGAGGGGGTTTTTGAAGATTTCAGCTGATTCGGACGCGAAATCCGGAGATAGGTATGGGGGAAATGTTGATGGGGGTTTGCGGAAATGCGCAAATAAAGTGGCTTTAGGGGATGAGATTATGGTTGGGGAGAAGTTGGGGGAGGATTGTAGCCCTGAAGGTGTGTCTTCCCCGAAGGGGATAGTGCCGGATCCTGTGGTTTCACCCACTTGTAGTGCGGGGGATTCGACGAATGACAACAATGTGTCTGTTATTGTGCTTGATGATGATGTTGAAGGGAAGTCGAACGACAGTGTGATGGAAGTTGGTGATGCGTCGAGGGATAATTGCTTGTCGGTTGCTTCAATGTCCACGAGCTCGGGGCTGTGCAAGAATGGCTGTTGTGATGGGGGTGGGAAATGTCAGTATGAGAAAGCGGGACAGACTTCTGATGATGCTCAGAGCGCTCCTGTATTAGGCAATGTTGTTCCTAGGAATGATGAAAGGGATCCTGGTGTTGGCAAACTGGGTGCGACTTCATATGGCGCTACCGAGTGGTCTAAGATGCCTACCTCACTGGGTTGTTCAATGGCAAGGTGCACTACTACTAATGCCCCTGCTGATTTGAACGCAGGGGATGAATGTCTCAATGATTGCTCATGTTCGTTTTGCTTGCAAGGTACGACAAACTCCTCATTATCGGACTTGTGAAATTGAAGTTTAAATGTAGACTAACATGAATTTGATTGTTTTGCATTGTCATAAACAGCTGCTCACATTCTGTCAGACCTCCAATACCAGGATATAAAGGGTCGAATTACTGGTAAGTGTTTGCAGAATGTGTAATGTTTTACTATGGTAATCTAAAAGCTGTTTCTGGACATTTGTATTTCCTTTCAATTCTGATATATTTTGTTGTTCATTTGTCTTTTGTTTTAATACCTTTTAATAGCTTTGAAGAAGAGTCAAAAAGAAGCAGGCATATTGGTCCAGAAAAGTTTCAGGGGAAAGGAGATTGATCCTAAGGGACCACGGTACCCAAACAAAACTTCAAAACTTGAATCCGATCTCTCAAGTCAGTGGAGATCGCTCTTTCTTCACATGGAGGATATCTTCGTAAATGAAGGCAACCACCTTGTGAGTTTAGCCACCTTAATGCTTCATTTATTGTAAACTTACTTATGTTTGAGCACTTTTCATGCACACCAATGTTTCAACTTTTTTTGAAATGATCCTAACTCTTTTGCTCCACAAACCAATTTAAATTAATTAGTCTGTTGAAGTTTTCCTACCTATTGCAACCCATAAGGCAGTGGATTTAAAACCCTTTTTTTTTAAAGGGTTTAAATATAAATAACTTATTGATTTGATTGTTTGCTGGCTCTCTATTGTTGCTCTAGTCTGTTTTAGTGGAATCTTATAGTTAGCTTAAGTTTTTCAGATCTTTAAATCAGATGTAGTGGCCTTCTGCTCTTTCTTTCAACTGGTGACTTCTTTCCTTTGGGGTCTTATTGTGAGAATTATTCTTCGTTATACTTGGCAGCACGATAAATTTGTCACACTAAAAGATTTGAGAGACAACTGCAAGATGGAACTGGAAACGGCTGTTGGACTGCCTGCAGAGAGGCTGTAGTGCATTTCTGATGATTTTGCTATTGTAAGTTTGTTGTTAGTTTCTGCCAACTTGGGGTGCATGTGCGCATGGTGTATTATTGTATTGTTGTTTCAAAGAGTCTTTTCACCAGTTTTCTTAATAAGATGTAATCTTTCCAGAAGATTTGTGTAATATTAACCCCTCTGACCATGTTGTTTCATGGACATAATCACCCTACATTGAAGAACGATAAGTTTACCTTTTATGTTGCTTCATGTGATTCAGCATTTTCATATCAATAAGCTTTGGATGGATTTTAGAACTGTGGTTATGAATTTTTGTTATGTAACCGGATTCCAGTTTTATTGTCTGTGGCTTTTTCCTATGCTTATATAGAATCAAGTCTGTTGTTTGAAGTTCCACTTTATATTGCTGGCCACTTAACATGGTGGAAGAAAATTACCATTCCTATGACTTTAGATTTGTGGTTTCCTGGCTGTTTGTAATGCTTTACGTAATGTATGTGATATTGCTAGTGTTAGTCTTCTTATCCTCAGCCTAGCTGAGTCCAAAATAATCATGTCAGGGATTCCAAATCTTTTCACCATCTTAATGTTGGATTATTTCTTTTGGGGTCTTATTGGGATTTGACAGTTATGTGCACTTGATGCTTACCTTATTATAAGATTGTTGGATTATTTCTTTTGGGGTCCCATTGCTTGGATTAAAAGTACTGGTGTAAAACCAAACACTTTCCACAATAACAATAATCAAACTAATGAAATCTATAAATTGTTGCTGAAGACAAATCTCTCACATATATCCGGTTAATGAAAACAGACAGAACATCCCACCATTTATACCTAACATTACAAGCACCAAAGTTTGCCAAGGCATTAGCCACCATATTTCCTTCCTTGTAAATATAAGACTCTACAATGCATGTGACGAGCAGTATAAAGACAGTTATTCCAAACTACTCTCAACTTCCATGGAACAAGCTTATGATTCTTGAAATAATGAACTACTAAGGAATAATCAGTGTCTAGCCAGATACGGGTCTATCCCCTTGCCCAGGCAATCCGTAAAGCCTCAATCACTACCAAAATCTCTGCTACAATGGCACTATGAACCTCCACCTTTCTTACAAAAACCCCTATGAATAACCCCTCATGATTCCTAAAGATACCACCAAAACCCGCAGTAACAGAATCACGAAAAGAACCATCAGTGTTGATTTTTACCCAATTATCTGGAGGAGGAACCCATTAGACATGAGTGAATTTCGGAGCTTTATGACACAAAGATGAGAGGCGAAGCACTTGAAACATGTCATGCACTCCTGAAATTCCCTCACATGGAGCAAAAGAAATTGAAGCAGACTCCCTCAGAGCTATCAAAGAGGAATGCTTAAACCTCAATAAATTATAGGCTGCCTCCTCAAATCTGATCTTGTTTCTATAAGTCCATATGCACCACAAAGCGTTACAGAAAGCAAAACTCCATAGCACTCTGTTACTGTACGTCATACTGTCAAAGAACTCATGAGAAATTAGGTGCAAAAGAGGGGTACTTGGGGGCAAATATACTCTGAACCAAGAAGCTAGTCATTGCCAGAAAACATTAATTATTTGACAATCAAAGAAAAGATGATTCAGAGTCTCTCCGTACAAGCCACAAAAAGAACATTTAGAACATAAGGAAGTCCCTCGTCTTTGTAAAGCTTCATCAGTTAATATTCTACCATGAATGACTTTCCATGCTACTAAACTTTTTCTCAGCTGAATAGCTTTATTCCATATCCATTTGCTCCACTTAGCTGCAGGACGCAGAGGAGAGAAAAATGAGAATGCATCCTTTCTATTGAGATGGCCAGAAGGAGCATCAGGCCAAATGGCCTGGTCAGAGAGATTATCCAAAGGCAACTGTACAGTATGTATTCGACCAGCGATATTTGGAAAGAAAAAATTAAACAAGGTGTGCAAGGGCCATTGTTTATTTTTAGGATTAATTTCAGTTTACTACAAAAAACTTTGGGTCAGGTTTCAGTTTCGTCCTTATTCTTTTAATTTAATCACGTGTGCCCTCCTACTTCTAATTTTCTATCAACCCGAGACAAAAATTCAATTTCACTTCGAACATGACGTCATCATCCGACGTGGACGAGACATGTTGGCGCCAAAAATAAAAGGTATGCCATTTGAAAAGGGTTGGAAACTGAAAAGTGGGCCAGCATGTCTCGTCCACGTCGGATAATGACATCATGTTTGAAGTGAAATTGAATTTTTGTCTCGGGTTGATAGAAAATTAGAAGTAGGAGGACACACGTGATTAAATTAAAAGAATAAGGACGAAACTGAAACCTGACCCAAAGTTTTGGGTAGTAAACTGAAATTAACCCTTATTTTTAATAGCACCACTAACCTTATTCGACATGAGAGATCACGACACAGCAGAGATGGAGTGAATGCTCGATATAGGAGAACCCAACCAGTTATCTGAGCAGAAGTCAATGCTTTTACATCTCCCACTATCCAATATAACTTAGAATAAAACTTATTCTAAAACTTTTTAATCCCAAGGACTTTCCAAATTCTCTTCATCACTACAAAACTTTGTTTAGTGAAGTCTTTGTTGTTAAAGTCTAAGAGCTTCTTTCACGCATTTCCATTTACTTATGAACCATCTATTGTGTTGATGATGCCATTCACAATTCGATCCCCACATGTCCTCATCAATCATATTTTACAGTGTAGCAATTGTAAGAATTATAAGAGTCTTCGCTACGATTGATCGACAAAGCAGAGGACTCGCGAGTCTTTATTGGGTCCATTTGATGTTCAAGTCTTTGAGCTTGTCTTTCACGTATTTCCACCACTCATAGCTAGTTAGCTATGAAGCACGGACACGTTCTTGGACTGGTGTGTCGCATGTCCGACAGACACAGATACGACCAAATACGGTAGAACACGCGTATTGTATCTTGGACACGTTTTAGACACGCGCGTGTCCAACATGGACACGCGAGATAGGGGTTAGACACGCGGGGAGGGGTACTTCTGTCTTTTGACATTTCAGAAAGGGGGTTTGACCTTCCTCGTCTCTGGCCTCAGTTCATTCTTCGATTTCTTCCTCTGTCTCCAGCCTCTCTTCTTCCTCGTCTCCAGCGCAGCAGCAGACCCAGAGTAATTTAGCGCAGCAGCACACGCAGACGAATGCGCAGCACACCCGAGACGAAAGCGCAGCACACCTAATTCCCCAATCTTCGTTTTAGACAGATTGATCGCAGCACCCAATTCCCCAATCTTGGTTCTTGTCTTCTTGACGTGGTTTTTCTTTTTGAATTTCTTCTTGTTTGGGTTGTGGTAGTGGAAGAGAGAAGTTGAGTTTTGTGACTTCTGTGTGTGTTGTGTGTGAAAGTTTGTGTATTGATTGGTGTCGATGGTTGATTTGTGTCAATGGTTGCAGGACTGTTCGTTTGAAAGTAATAAGGATCTGAAATTGTTATATTGGGTGGTACAGGATTGGGTTGGTGTATCAATTGAAGCTTTCTGGTGAAGGGTTGGTGTTTTTTTGGTCAGAAGCTTGCTGGTCAGAAAGAGAGAGGAAGGAGAGTCGAGGAAAGAGGAAGAGAAAGAGAGAGAGAGAAAGAGGAAGGAGAAAGAGAAAGAGTCGGTTGGGAAAAAAAAAATATATATATATATATATATATATATTAAAAATATTATTTAATTAACGTGTCCACCACATGTCCGTGTAAAAAAAAAATTTATTTTCTCGTGTCCGCGTATCGAATCGTGTCCATATTGGACACTCGTGTCCGTGCTTCATAGCTAGTTAGCTACTATGAACCTTCGCTTAGATCCATATTGGACACTCGCGATCTCAGTCGTCCACTGAGGGAGAGCAGTAACAACTCTGCACCTGAATATTCTGATCTATTAAGAATGGGACTTGTTGATGCAATTGAAGGTGTTCGGTTCTCTCACATGTCTTCGATCCCATCTTGTGATTACTCGCCATTTCCTCGGAATTGGGTTCCAGATCATGAGCGGCTGTTACGAGACTACATCAGACTTGAAGACCCAAAGTTCTTTTGTGCCTTACATAGATCAATTAAAAGAGATGGTTTGAGTTTGCATTTGGAGGGAAACAACTAGTTATTGGCGCCAAAATACCCCCACGCAGTAAAAGATGGCGCCAAATATTATGTGACTAAAATACCCCTACTGCTAACGATCGTTTACAAAGTTTTTTGAATTTTAACGTCTGATTTAGACGGAGTGATCAAAGTGAATACAAGTGTAATTCGATAGTGAGCAAAGTGATATTGGACAAACTTCAGTGAGCAAAGTTTAGAATGAGGCATATTTTAGTGAGCAAACCAGCCATTTTCCCTTTCATTAATTACTAATGTTTCAGAGAATTGCTCGGCGCCATTATAACATCGACGTACAGACTCCTCAAGTAGAAGCCCTGGATCATCACGATGATGATAACTCCCAGACGAGCAAACAATAAAACGTAGTAGAAGAGCTTGTTTATTTTTGTTCATTTAATTTCATAGACATAAGTACATAATCTAGACAGAGTTGTATCTGTGGGCAAGAATGGCGTGCTCTCTGGTGAGGAAGCAATCAGAACTCAAAATCTGGTCAGTGCAGAACTTTAGGCACAGTATTTACATGATAAATGTGACCTTTTTTGCTCAATTGTGGTCTGATATATCACCTAGAAAGAAGAATAGTAAGTCTTCCATTTGTCTTTTTGTAGGGTAAACTGAGAAATGAAACCAACATTAAAGATTAGATAATGGCTTAAGCATTATTTGTGTTTGCTGATTCAACTTCAACCATATGTCTACTTTATTGTTAAGATATACCCTAGTGGGGAAAATGTATCATAAATCCTAATCCATTTCTTCCACCCTAGTAAAATGTAGTTAGCTGATTCTGGAAGAGCAATGACATGGCTAGTCCTCTTATAAATCAATGGCCCTTGGTGCTTGGTGACATTGCATGCTTTATACGTCAAAATGATTCCCAACAATTTGATTTTGCCTTTTCTCCCTCCAATCAAAAAGGTGTCTTCTGCATAAGCTGGTACAGAAGCAATAGATGGGGATTATATATAGTACTTGGTTTCATCGTATATTTTGTACTCGTATATATTGAACTATCTCCAGCCAGTTCCTCTTGCAACTATCTCCAGCCAGTCTTAGTGAACAAATTCAGACACTTCGCGTGTCCGTTATTCAAACAATGGAGAGAGTTACTTGGTTCTTCCTGGTATACTTAATCTACTGTGAGGCGGATAGCTGCTTAACTATGGCAGCACAAACCAACCATAACGTCACCACAGACCGGTCTGCTCTTCTTGCTCTCAAAGCTCGGATCACCAGTGACCCTCAAAACATGATCTTCCCCAACTGGTCAACCACTATCCCTGTCTGCAACTGGGTTGGCGTCACTTGTGGTGCGCGCCATCATCGAGTCACAGAGTTGAACCTCTCTTACTTTGATCTCGTTGGCAACATTCCTCCTGAACTGGGCAACTTATCATTTCTGGGTTATCTAGACTTCAGAAATAACAGTTTTCATGGTACCTTGCCACAAAAATTGGCTCGCCTGCGCCGGTTGAAGGTTATTAACTTGGGGCACAACGAGTTTACAGGGCTCATTCCGTCGTGGTTTGGTTCCATGTCCAAGCTTCAAGAATTCTGGATGCATGGTAATCAATTTTCAGGTTCCATACCAGCTACCATGTTCAACCTATCTGCTTTGCAAATACTTTCTCTGGCATACAACCAACTATCAGGTACGAACTAAACACTGTTGATCTTAGATAGCTCGCTCTACATAACACGTAGTTGTAATTATTATAAGTTTTTCGCTATTATATATGCTCGACACCTTAGCTTGTTAAGGTAACTTGTGATAATTCATACTTTCATACGTATTAACAGGTAAAATTCCTAGAGAAATTGGGAACCTAACAGTGTTACAGAATATCAATCTTGATTATAATAATTTCGAAGGTACGACTTCCATCAGTTTTGATTTGAATGGATAATTAGTTACCCTGTATGCATGTCTAAACTTGAAATTGTATGAAATAATCTATGTTATTGTATTAGCTGAATTTTGTGTTTGCTTTTCAGAAATTCCAAATGAAATGGGAACTTTAAGTCAGTTGCAAAAACTGTTTGTGCAAGAAAATGCCTTAAAAGGGCATGTTCCTATGACAGTCTTCAACATGTCATCTTTGGTTACTCTAACTTTCTATAGAAACAAGTTGAAAGGCAGAATTCCAGACAACATATGTGAACATCTTCCTAATATTGAAATTTTGAATTTGGGTTCCAATCAGTTGAATGGTCCACTTCCATCCAAGCTATGGCAATGCAAACAACTTCTTACTTTAATTTTGGAGGAAAACAGACTCAGTGGAAGAATACCCAGAGACATAGCGAACTTGACCCAAATTAAGAGCATTTCCCTTAGTATCAACAACTTGACAGGTATTGATCATTTATATATATCTCTATCTAATTACTGAACTATCACTAAATTTTTTTTTTGATCATTTTAAAATTTGATATAATTACACATGAGATTATGGGATTGGCCATCTATTAATTTATTAATGACAAAGTGTTGATATAATTGTTGCAGGCACTATACCACATGAGATTGGGCATCTTCCAAAGTTAGAGATACTATCGCTTGATAGTAATAATTTTAATGGCCATATTCCTTCGTCAATCTTCAATATGTCCACATTAACTGTGTTAGATCTCGGCCTCAATCAGCTTTCAGGTAGCCTCCCAGAAAACATAGGCCTTCCAAACCTTGAATTCTTTCAGTTACAAGGAAATCACCTCACAGGAGCAATCCCCAACTCCATCTCCAATGCTTCTGAGCTCTGGATGCTAGACCTTGGCAATAACTCTTTTTCTGGCTTTATTCCAAGCACTCTATGCCTCTTGACAAATCTTAATTGGCTTAGTTTGTCTTCCAATAATTTGACCATTGATATCTCTACCCCAGAAGTTAATATCTGGTCATGTCTTGCAAATTTAAGAAATCTGAGGAGATTAGCCTTAGGCAGCAATCCATTAAATGCGAATCTTTCGACTTCCTTCAGTAATTTCTCTACATCACTTGAATATGTTTTGTTAAGAAATTGCAGCTTTAGAGGTAACATCCCCAGTGATGTAGGCAACTTTAGTAGCTTGATACTTTTGGACCTTCAAGAGAATCAATTGAGCGGGCCAATTCCAAGCTCAATGGGAAGACTACATAATCTTCAAGGTTTGTATATGAATGATAATACATTGCAAGCACACATTCCAGATGAACTCTGTCAACTAAAAAACTTAAATGATTTGTATTTGGACGGGAATCAACTCTCCGATTCTCTACCTCCTTGCTTGGGTAACCTAACATCTCTTAGAGATCTAAACTTAAGGTCCAATTTGTTGAGTTCCACAATTCCTTCTGCCTTGTGGGAAGTTACAAATATCTTGAATATAGACATATCATACAATTCTCTTATCGGACCTCTATCAGGTGCTGTTGGCAATTTGAAAGCTGCTATATACATAGATTTATCATACAACAAATTATCTGGTAGTATACCAAGTAGCATTGGGAGTTTATCCAATTTGGTCTATCTTTCCCTAGCACATAATAATATAGAAGGCCCTATTCCTAGTTCCATTGCAACTTGTTTCAGCTTAGAGCGATTGGACTTCTCTCAGAATAATATCTCTGGAGTGATTCCAAAGTCTCTAGAAACACTCCTATATCTCAAGTACCTGAATTTGTCTTTCAACAAACTCCAAGGAGAGATTCCAACTGGCGGTCCTTTCAAAAACCTGTCTGCTATATCAGTTGTTTCAAACCCTGGACTCTGTGGTGCATCCCAATTTCAAGTTCCACCATGCAAAAGAAAAACTAGTATGTCTATCTTGAAATTTGTTATTCCGGGGATCTTGTCAGCGATACTTCTAGCGACGTTCATAATTTGGTTGTTGCTGGTACGTAGAAAAATGAATGGGAAAGCTGTTGCAGACAATATCTTGACGCCTCAAGTATTATGGAGAAGAGTTTCGTACCTGGAGCTCCATAGTGCGACAAATGGATTCAATGAAAGCAATTTACTTGGTACTGGGGGTTTTGGCTCAGTATATAAAGGAACACTTCCAGATGGGATAGAAGTTGCAGTAAAGGTTTTCAACTTGGAGTTGGGAGAGGCATTTACAAGCTTTGAGGTTGAATGTGAAATGCTAAGTAATGTTCGTCACCGAAATCTCGTCAAAATCATCAGTTGTTGCAGCCAAATTGATTTCAAAGGTCTTGTATTGAGCTACATGCCTAATGGGAGCCTTGAGAAGTGGTTGCATTCTCAGAATTCTTCTTTAAACATAGTGCAGAGGTTGGATATAATGATAGATGTCGCTTCGGCAGTGGAGTACCTTCATCATGGTTATGAAGTACCGATTGTTCATTGTGATTTGAAGCCAAGCAACATCTTACTAGACGCTGACATGATTGCACATGTTGCTGATTTTGGTATTGCCAAACTCTTAGGCGGAGGAGATTCTATGACTCAAACCATGACCTTAGCCACAATTGGGTATATGGCTCCAGGTATTTGTTACTCTGTCAGTACTTTATCTTTCTATTTTGTATGTTATCTTAATTAGGAAAGTGTATGCGTTGAAAGATCAATGTTATATATGTAGAGTATGGAATGGAAGGAATAGTAACAAGAAGAGGGGATGTGTATAGTTTTGGTATTGTGCTAATGGAAACATTCACAAGAAGGAAGCCAACTGATGAGATCTTCATCGGGGAATTGGGACTAAATCAATGGGTTGCAAATTCTGTAGTTTCCAATTCGACAGTTGAAATTGTGGATGCTACTTTACTTGGAAACGAGTGGGATCATGACTTTGTGAGCAAGAGAGAGTGCCTATCATCTATTATGGGATTAGCTGTTACTTGTTCAGCAGAGCCATCAGAACAGAGGATAAACATGCAAGAAGCTGTAGCCATGCTTAAAAGAATCAAGATCAAGTTTTTAAAGGATGCTGCGGCAGCAGTTGTGGTGTTGAACCGTCGTCGTGCTTTTTAACCCTTTAATGCATGTGTCAACATATCTTGGCGTGCCATTTGATTCAGTATGTAATATTGTAATTGTATGATAGTGTGGTTCTGAGTTCTGACTCATGTGTGCTTGATAATTTATTTCACTTCTCTGTATACAAAAATAACTTCCACGTACGTAGCTACTTCTTTTTGTAGTAGTTTCTGTATTATTCTGATTTGTGGCTAGCTGCTTATACAAACACTTGATCATGTACCGGTCAATGTTACAAATACTTTGAAGTTTGAAATATATAAGCCCATTTCTTTTCCTTGTGATTGTATGGGCTGTTTTGTTGGTTCTACACTTTCTGGAATCTAGGGTCATTGAACTACTGCTGTATTTTTTCCATATAAATGTATAAAGAGAGAGGCCGACGGCTAATCTCTCTCATTAAGTAGTGTGTGCATATAACTATATATTGAACTATCTCAAGCCAGTTCCCTGTATTTCCATTATTCACATAATGAAGAGAGTTACTAGGTTCTTCCTAGCATACTTAGGCCCAGTTTGAAATTGCTTTCCAAGTTGTTTTTGGGGTCAAAAGTGATTCTGGGCCTAATCTTAAATGTTTGGTAACAACTCATAAAACTGAGTTTAGAAGAATTGATTCTCTTAAAAGTGGATTTTGGAGAACCAGGGTAAGAAATGCTTTTGCAGGAATCAGTTATATATGTAACAAATGGTAATATTTATTTTTTCTTAGATTGTGATATACTAATCTAATTAAATCATAATCAATCATTTACTATGGTGTTAAGAAATCTTATGTAATATTGTGGATTAACTTTATAATTACATACAAAAGAAACAATTATTTATTTTAATATCAATTTATAACAATGCCCATTTTTGTCATTATCCCCACCCAAAACAATTTTTATTTATAACTCACTAAACACACGAAATTGCTTTTTGGTTCTCACAACACTTTTAAAAACAGTTTACCAAACACCTCAGCTGATTCTACTCACAGCAGATTCAAAATCAATTATGCTCACAGCAAATTTAAAAGCAATTCTGCTCACAGCAGAACAATCCCAAACTGGGCCTTAGGCTTAGTTTGGGACAGCTTTTGAGGCTGCTTTTGAGACTGTTTTAACTTTTGAGATTAATGTATGGTGTTTGGTAAAGTCCCTAAAAGCTGCTTTTGGCCAAAATAGATTTTTCCAAAAGCTGAAATCAAAAAGCTAGGAATTTGAGATTTGGAAAGTAGCTTTTGAAGAAATGGTGGTGCTAAGAAATATGATTGCACAAAGTCTAATGAATGCAATGTAGTTGCAATATTAATAGACTAATATATTTCGTGTAATGGTTCCATTTGATTACGGTGGAAAATACTTTGTCTAATATTTTAGATGAATTTTATTTAATATTTAAGAATTTTTCGTAAATCTTTTATTTGGTCCAAACAACTGGTCATACATTGCAAAAAATTATACCAAAATAATTGCACAAAACCATAGTCTATAATTTAGAGAAGTAATATCAATTTTAATAAAACTGTAAATATTTAAGATTATTTTGATAAATACACCCACTAAAAGTATTTTTTACTTAGAACTTACCAAACACAAAAAATTACTTTTCGTTCTCATAGCACTTTTGAAATCAGTTTACCAAACACCTAAACTGCCTCTCACAGCAAATTCAAAAGCCATTTTACTCACAGTTGATTCAAAAATCATTTTACTCACAACACAACTGTCTCAAATTAAGCCTTAATATCTATTGTGAGGCAGCTAGTTGCTTCAGTATGGCAGCACAAGCCAACCCCAACATTACCCCTATACTGTAGCTGGCTATTCACCCAAGTCAATGCTTGTTGTATCATATTATTTCATGGGTCCTAGCTAGTTAATCTCAATAATACGCTGATTAAAGATAAGGCAGACAACCAACTAACCTATCTTATTAGTAATAATGCATGCTGCGTCTGTCAGTGTGTGTGTGTATGTAAGACTATCTCCATGCAGCTACTTAATTTACTTGCAAGTTGCAACTCCTCTTCTCAGTCTTAAATATAACAACTCGACACTTTGCATATCCATTGTTCACACGTACAATGGAGAGAGTTACTTGGTCCTTCCTGGTATACTTGTCTGTTGTGAGGCTGCTAGCTGCTTAACTATGACAGCGCATGTAAAATATATATTGGTATGATATTGTATATATAAATTGTAATAAATAATAATTTGAATTTAGAAATTAAATTTCAGAAATAAACAAGAGTGTATGAAGATAAATTCAACCAATACCGAATGAGTTTCAAGATGGATTAGGAAAAGCCAAGTCGTGTGTGTCACACACTCTCCTTAAAACAACTACGCCGCCTCTACGGGTGCAAAAGGTCTATTGGCGCTCGTCTCCCAAGATACAATGACTAAAGAATTCCTGAAGCTGCACTGCTACAGGAAAGTCTGCGAACTGGAGAGAGTACCCTCTTTCTATCACTAGAGAATGAACACAAGAGCAGAAGAGAGAAAGCTTTTGAGAGGAGAAGAGCTGATTGCTTTTGGTGTTTTTTAGACTAGGAATAGGAGACCCTTTTTATGGTGTGAGGAATGGCCATGGCTATTAAGATCTGTAATGAATATAGAGATTTTCAATGGCCATGAACAGCCCACTAAATGGTTATAAAATAAGACATTATAGCTGATGTTACTGGAATATCAAAAGGTTTTCCAGTAGCAGCTGAAGAGTCCAAAAAGAATCCGGCCTGGGTGCAAAAAGGAGCCTGGAGCCCAAATCATTGTTGCATTCGTGTCCGCAGATCGCGAGGGCACACACAAGTTTTTGGTGCTCCAGCCGGAAATTTGCACCCCCCTGCGCGTGAGAGTGTATAGTTTGTGTTTACACAACTATACCTCATAGGAAGATGATTCTATATAAAGACTCTTACAATTTTCCTTTTTTCAATGTGGGAGTAACTTTGTTTTCCCATTTCAAATAGCCAACTTTAGATGACAATTTTTCATTCATCCCAAAACCAAATTAGACATATGAACACATAATCTTGTAGTCCTCATTATGGAGAATACAAATCCAAGTTCATTTTTCATTAATTATAAGTGTAACACACTTTAATTAACCCATTTAAATTTGATTTCAAAAAGGGTTTTTAACCCATTTTTCCCAACAGCGCAAACCAACCTTAACATCACCACAGATCGATCTTCTCTTCTTGCTCTCAAAGCTCGCATCACCAATGACTCTCTAAACATGATCTTCACCAGCTCGTCAACCACCACCCCCATTTGCAACTGGATTGGCGTCACTTGTGGTGCACGCCATCATCGAGTCGCACAGTTGAACCTCTCTTACTTTGGTCTCGCAGGCACCACTGCTCTAGAGTTGGGCAACTTATCATTTCTTGTTGATCTGGACTTGAGAAATAACAGTTTCGACGGTACCTTGCCTCAAGAATTGGCTCGTCTAGGCCGGTTGAAGTTCATTAACTTGGGGTATGTTTCTGCACAAACCCGTAGGCCTGGTAGAGACTGGTGAATCTAGATGTGATATCCTCCTGCGAACCTGCTAACTAAGGGGAATACCGGGCGGGCCGGTCTTCTCCTCTCCGATGCCTAAGTTAGTACAGTTGGGATGAATAGATAACTTAAGCACGTATGATAAGCAGTTGGAGAGATTCAGTTACCTATTAAAGAGGGTAGTTGAGGCCCTTATATAGGTGGCCGGGCGTGAGATCTGGTCTCACTCTTCGATGTGGGACTGGTTTCCCTCTGTTCGCATACAAAAGGGGCAGCTCTGGTAGCCTGTTTGGCAAGCTGGCGCCCCCGGTCCCCGGGCCCCTGGTCACAAGGTAGACTGCTGGACCTCGGGTCCGGGTGCTGGTGATCCTGCTCCGGGCCTCAGGCCGGCCCCGGATGCACTGGCTGCGGGTCTGTGGGCTTATGTCGCCCCTCTGTGGCTACTGTCAACAAGTCCCCCAAGTTCTCGGTCAAGTGCAATCTTGAATGGGGACTTAATATGTTTTGCTCCTGTCCCGCAGACCCGCAGAGTTACCAACCCAACGGTGCCTAGTCCCCCAAGTCCGCATTGAAGATTGGGCGTGACCGGGCGTTCGGGTAGAGAAGGAGTGGTGATGTGAGTACCTATTAATGATGGCGTGTGACAGTTATGAGTATGCCTGCAATACTGATGATATTGTGCTCAAGTGTTGTCGTGCCACGAGTATGGAACGGGGTGAAACCCGGACAAGTGCATGGGATGACAATGTAGCGTTGAGATCCGCCATGCAATAGATATGAAACGGGGTGAAACCCGGACGAGTGCATGGGATGATGTGGCGTTGAGATCCGCCATGCAATAGATATGGAGCGGGGTGAAACCCGGACGAGTGCATGGGATGATGTGGCGTTGAGATCCGCCATGCAATAGATATGGAGCGGGGTGAAACCCGGACGAGTGCGTGGGATGATGTGGCGTGGGGAGAGGGAGCGCAGAAGAACCTCAGTGCCACAAGTACGCGGTCAGACTTACCCGAAGACCTAATTCCACAGCTTTCTTCCTGCTCTCGCCCGGCCGCACATCTCCGGCGGCCAACTGATCAAGTCCCAATGCCTCAATGGTAGATGCCACGAACCTACCAAAACCACCACCACCAGAGCCGCGACCGGCTTCCTGCTCAACGGCTTCCCGACTCCTTCGGCCACCGGTTCCCTCCGCCAGAACCAATGCTGACCCCCCACCAGCCGAGCTTGACGCCCCGGTATCAAACACCCTCGCCCTCTTAGCCGGAGCTTCGCCAAGACCGCTTCTGCGGTACCCAGTCATCTCCGCTGCCTCTCTCTCCCGCCAGGCTCGTATCCCCACCGGCCGCGCTAGAGGTTCCGGACCCGGTGAGCCCACCGATCCTGCTTCCCGAATAACAAGTGGGACATTATCCTCACCGCCCGGCTGCCTACCGTAGTGGGAATCCGGAAATATGAGCGGCACAGGAGTACTATGCACCGTGCTCACTAGGGTGTCCGGATCTACAACGGTTTTCGAGGCCATCTCTCCCATCTCCATTAACCTCTGGGCCACAAGTTCGTCATCCGCCTCGACGGTCTCCTCGCTCCGAATAGCGAACCGGGGGGCATTAGCTGCAAATCAAAGAACCGAGCGGTTAGAATAAAATACGACCGCACAAAACAACAGCGCAAGGCACTTTACCAGGTTTCTTGCCCATCTCGCATATCTCCAGCACATTCCACCGGATGAAATTGTAAGAGCTCCGGCCCAGACTGTTCCAGCAAACAAAAAGCCGGGCTATCCGTTGCCTCTCCAAGTCGACCAACCGGTACGACTGATCCCCGATAGCTTGATAAACCTCGGGTACCCGAAAGCTCCTCGAACTACGCTGCCACCTACCCCCGGCCATCACAACCGATCTCCTCCATACATTCGAAACCGACGACTGCAGGTGAGTGATGGGAGGATCGAAGTCCCGCGCGGCAAAATTAACACAGCCGGAGGCCTGGGCCTTTTTGCAGTAGAGAATCTTATACAGCGCTCGGAACTCATTTATCGTAGGCCAATCCATGTTGCTAAGACTGAATAAGCACCCGAGACCAAGCAACTGCCTCCACTAGTTGCTAGGAAGGTGGACGGGAGAGACATTTATCATGCTCAGCACATACTGGACAAACTTCGGCAGCTGCAGAGATAGCCCGTGCCGAAATTGATCATAAAAAATGGCAACCCAACCCTCCTCCGGGTTGCAGGCCAGTTCCCCAGGATATAGGCCCCGGAGCTTAACGGAGGAGTCAATGCCCCACTTCACCCGAAAATCCCTTATCTCGCCAGCAGTCATGCTTCTGGTCGGCTCGTCACAAAAAATTACCCTGTCGCCATCCAACAACTGGTACCTCACGGACCCTCCCGTCGATGCACGGCCGACATCGACAGGATTGGCTGACCTCCCAGATTCCATAAAACCTAAGAATAGAATTTATCCTGCGCTCAGTTAGTGGTGTAGCAAGATAGCAACACAGACAGATGGCAGATGAGGAGCCAAGCTTTAGCAAAATATGACAGGAAGACAGGAGGGGGGTGCGAAGCATCTTATAGGCGGCAAAACTACACCTTGTTGATAATTAGTGCAAGCAAAAAGGAGAGGCAACCCCAGCCGCAGATTCCCTCCATCTCCGACCGCTCCCTACTGACACGTGTCCCAGCATCGATAAAGTTCCCACGCCATCATAACTTGGGGGACTGATGGGCTCTCTCTTTCATTGCATGTCAGCCACCTGTCCCGCCTACATGCGGCAGTTAGGGAAAGTAGGAGCGAGAACCGAGGCGTCTAGCCCCTCCACTTCCCCAAGAGTCAACCTCAAATCAAGGAAAGGCACACCACCGGTTATGTAGCATTCAACCGGCTCCATGGAATCTCACCGATTAGGTAACATTCAACCGGCTCCATGGCATCTCACCGGTTAGGTAACATTCAACCGGCTCCATGGCATCTCACCGATTACGTAGCATTCAACCGGCTCCATGGCATCTCACCGGTCAGGTAACATTCAACTGGCTCCATGGCATCTCACCGGTCAGGTAACATTCAACTGGCTCCATGGCATCTCACCGGTCAGGTAACATTCAACTGGCTCTATGGCATCTCACCGGTCAGGTAACATTCAACCGGCTCCATGGCATCTCACCGGTTACGTAGCATTCAACCGGCTCTATGACATCTCACCGGTTAGGTAGCATTCAACCGGCTCCATGGCATCTCACCGGTTAGGTAACATTCAACCGGCTCCATGGCATCTCACCGGTTACGTAGTATTCAACCGGCTCCAAGGCATTCCACCGGTTTCGCCACTTTCCTTCGCCCCTACGGGCAAGGACAAGCCATCAACAACTCAAGGCTTCTAAACAAATGGGCTTTATAAACCCGGGAGAGTTTACATCTAACACATGTAAACTTTTTCAGCAGGCTAAAAACTGTGCATCACACTGAACTGTGATAAATTTGGGGATCTATGGCTAGACTTGTTATCTCCACGCCACCCCACCGGGCAGATTGTTTCTCTAACACAGAACAATTCTCCCCGCAGGCTAGTAAACATGCACATTACCTCACGCTTATTACAACACAAGCTGAGAAGAACTAGCAGGTGTTAACCGGTGCTTCAACATGGCCGCAACACCCCACCGGGCTACCTGTTGGCTTATTCCACTCTCCAACAGGCCTCCCCGCAGGGTAGCAACTCTATTACCCCACGCTTATCCCAGCACAAGCTAGGCCGAACCACCGGGCTACTCCCCGGCCTGCCTCACCGTTGGCCGCAGTTTCACCCTGGGAACTTCGGGGACTCGTCCCGACATGGCAGTCCACCGGTCGAGTCCTCACAATCACCACGCATTTTCTACCTGAACGCCCGGTCACACCCAATTTTCAATGCGGACTTGGGGGACTGGGCACCGTTGGGTCGGTAACCCTGCGGGTCTGCGGGACATGAGCGAGACATATTAAGTCCCCATTCAAGATTGCACTTGACCGGGAACTTGGGGGACTTGTTGACAGTAGCCACAGAGGGGCTGCATAAGCCCACAGACCCGCAGCCACTGCGTCCGGGGCCGGACTGAGGCCGGGAGCAGGATCACCAGCACCCGGACCCGAGGTCCAGCAGTCTACCTTGTGACCAGGGGCACGGGGACCGGGGACGCCAGCCTGCCGAACAGGCCGCCAGAGCTGTCCTTTGGTGTGCGAACAGAAGGAAACCAGTCCCACATCGAAGAGTAAGACCAGACCTCACGCCCGACTACCTATATAAGGGCCTTAACTACCATCATTAATAGGTAACTAATCTCTCCAACTGCTTATCATACGTGCTTAAGTTATCTATTCATCCCAACTGTACTAACTTAGGCATCGGAGAGGAGAAGACCGTCCCGCCCGATATTCCCCTTAGTGAGTAGGTTCGCAGGAGGAGATCACATCTAGATTCACCAGTCTCTACCAGGCCTACGGGTTTGTGCAGAAACAGGGTACAAACTTCAAGGATTGGGTCCTTATACAAACTTAAAGGATTCAGCTTGCATGGTAATTAGTAGGGCTGGGCGTTTGGGATCGAAAGCCCGGCCCGAAAACTCGAAAAAAGCCCGAAACGGGCCGAGCTTAAAAATTTTAAGGACCGGCCTGATATTGTGAAATTAAGTCCGATCGGGCCTGATTTTTTTTTGCCCGAAAGCCCGGCCCGACCTGATATTTTAATATATATATATATATATATATATATATATATTTAAAAAAAATTAAAAAAATACCGAAAACCTAAAACCCAAAAGCCTCAGCATTCCGCTCCGCCTCCTCCAACTCTGCTCAATCATCCTCGTCCTCGCCTCCTCCAACTCTGCTAGATCAGCTTCTCTCCAAGACCTCTTCGGGCTCGATCAGGTCCTCCTCGTCCTCGCCTCCTCCAACTCTTCAAGACCTCTTTGGTGGAGCAATACCCGATTGAGAACTGGAGATTGTGCAGCTCACCTTCTTCGATTGGAACGAGGGGGAGCCCAAACGTATCGGCACCTCCTCGAGGCCATCGACACCCAGCTCTCGACTCTTTCCTCCGCGACCGAGTCCAGTCCCGCGACGCCTCCCTTATCTCCGATCTCGTCACCCGCCTCGAGATCCCATCGCCGCCCACACCTGCACCACAACAGCCACCACTAACGTCCTGCTCCGCCGCTTCGTCGCCGCAAGTCTTCGGCTGCATCATCAGTGTCGAGATCTTCAACGACTTCGAGCTCTCTACGATGCCGATTCACTCGCTCTAGCGCGGCTTCCTCGAGAAGAAGCAAGAGCTCTCTAGGTTTCAATTACTGCTTCGATTTCTAGTGTTTCGGTGAATTGCTAACTTAATGATATCTGCTTTTTGTGGTTCAAATAAGAAGGTTTTCCCTAATTTTTACATACTGGGATGGATCTATGTAAAGCTCATACAAAGCTATGGATCTAAGCCAGGTCATTTCAACTCCTCTCCTCTTTCTCATGCTTTTCTGAATCAGATGCTGGTTTGTTGGAGCTAGAGTTATAATTTGAAGTCATGTGTGTCAAGAGTTTAGGGATTTGGTGTTAAATTTGGGATCTGGATTATAGGTTTCGAGGTTTGTGAGAAATCTGACATTGCATTTTGAGAATCTGTTTGTACTCATCTACGGTGGCGCCCTTCTACGACTCATTGACTTCGGCCCGATCATCCTACCTCCTAGTTTTTTTTTGGGCCCGAAAAAAACCCGAAAGCCCGGCTCGGCCGGTCAGGCTCGGGCTCGGGCCGGTCCTCATCTTGGAAAAAGCCCGGCTCAGCTCGGACCAAGGGGGTCGGACTTTAGGAATTTTGGGCTCGGCCCGGCCCACACCCACACCCAGCCCTAGTAATCAGTTTTCAGGTTCCATACCAACTACTATCTTCAACTTATCTGCAATGGAAATCATTGATCTAAGATACAACTAACTCTCAGGTACATACCTACCAAAAAATTATCCCAAGCCGTAATTAACAGTTTTACCAGTTAAACAATACTTGCATGTTGAGGTAAGAGATACACGTAGTTCTAATTAATAATTATTTCAATTGAAAATCTAACAGCGATGAATGAGATACTCTTTTATGGTAACAATTTTTTTCTGTCTGAATCCGTAGACTCACAGAGACCGGTGGACCTTGATGTGATTCCTTCCTGCAAATCATGCTAACTAAGAGAATACCGGGCGGGCCAGTCTATTCCGCTCCAATGCTTAAGTCAGTATAGTTGGGATAAACTTATAACTTAAGTGGGAATGAGTAGTTGAAGTATTGATTACCTATTAATGAGGGTAGTTAGGACTCATATATAGGCTGCCAGGTATGAGGACTGGCCTCACCCTTCGATGTGGGACTGGCCCCCTTCTACACATATTGCTGGGCTGTTTCAGCCCCTGTTTGGGGAGCTTCCATCCTCGGTTCCTGGGCCCTGATCACAAGTAAGACATGTCCGGGCGCGGTACCAGGTGTCCATACTTTGCTCCCGGGTCCAGGAGTCCTGGCTGTGGGTCTGGGGGCTTGGGTAGCCTCTCTATGGTTACTGTCAACAAGTCCCCCAAGTTCCCAGTCAAGTGCCATCTTGAATGGGGACTTAAATCTGTCTTGCTTTACAGGCCCGCAGACCCGTTGGAATACGAACCCAACGGTGCCCTAGCCCCCCAAGTCGCGTTTAAGATTGGGCTCGGCCGGGCGTTCGAATAAACCTGTTATGATGATGCATAATGTGATGAGTGCATGGTTATAATGTTCATGGTGACAGTTGCATACGGGTAGAAGATGTAGTGCATGAGATGATGATAATGTGGCGTTGAAATCCGCCGTGCTATGCTATGTCCCGGGAAATCCGGGTGAATATAGCGCACGGGTGGAACGAGTCCCCCAAATTAGAACGGTAGCCGGAAAGGTCAGCTGGTGCCTTAAATAGAGTTGTCTTGATGAGGTAACTCGGTACCAACGGGAAACGTGTCCAGTGTTAGAGGAGTTCCCGGTGGGGTGGCGTTTGACTACCTTTGTTCCTGCAGGCGTGTAGTAACATAGACCGGTGGACCTTGATGTGATTCCTTCCTGCAAATCCTACTAACTAAGGGAATATCGGGAGGGCCGGTCTATTCCGCTCCGATGCTTAAGTCAGTATAGTTTGGATAAACTGATAACTTAAGCGGGAATGAGTAGTTGAAGTATTGATTACCTATTAATGAAGGTAGTTGAGACTCATATATAGGTTGTCGGGTATGAGAACTGGCCTCACCTTTCGATGTGGAACTGGCCCCCTTCTGCACATATTGCTAGGCTATTTCGGCCCCTGTTTGGGGAGCTGCCATCCTCGGTTCCCGGTCCCCGATCATAAGTAAGAACTGTCCGGGCACGGGACCAGGTGTCCATACTTTTCTCCCGGGCCCTGGGCCGGGTCCAGGAGTCCTAGCTGCGGGTCTGGGGGCCTAGATAGCCTCTCTATGGCTATTGTCAACAAATTTCATAAGTACGTTTATATATATATATATATACATATATCTGATAAATGTTTTAAACAGGCAGAATTTCGAGAGAAATTGAGAACCTAACAATGTTGAAGGAGATCTACTTTGATGGAAATAATTTTGAAAGTATGACTCCCATCATTTTGCTGATTTAAATGGATTAGTCATCCTGCATCCCCCATATTTGAATTTCTTTTATATCATATTTTACCATATATCTTGTATCAGCTGGAATGTGTGTTCATTTTCCAGAAATTCCACATGAAATTGGCACTTTAAATCAGCTGGAAAAGTTGTTTTTTCAAGCAAATGCCTTAAAAGGAACACTTCCTATGACAATCTTCAACATGCATGTCTTCTTTGACAAACGTATCTTTCTTTGGGAACAGCTTGAATGGTACAATTTCAGATGATATATGCCAACTGTTAGAATCAAATGAACAAAATCAACTGCGACAAATACAGAATTGATAAGAGTTTCTGATCCTAATATAATACAGCAAGTATATAAATGCATAAGATGATAACTTTGTAAAAATTCCAATTAAATAAACAACCTCATTTATTGTTCTTCTCCTAGATTCACCCTTGGTCTCATTTTGTTGATGGGACAATTGAATTGAGGTGTGGTGCTCTAGCAGGGATCAATGAAGGTAACTGATTTATATCAAAAGACAGTTAAGGTAGTTCCTTCCATCAAGGAAACTGTCTTGAAACTTCCTTGTCTTTATCGATCTGATAAATTACACTCAATAACCATACACATTTGAATTCAAAATTCAAACAGATTGCATTAATAAAACTAATATCGATTACAAATTTTAATCAATACACTGATGTTATACATGAACTCTAAAACTCTTCACAATATCAGCTTACACCAAATGCTGATATCTAGTTCCTTAAAGTCTTACAATCTCCCACTGAACTAGACATCATGCAAAATTAACTTGCATTTGTAGAGTTCTCTTAAGTGTGCACAAGAGTTCAAGAACATCATATGTTTTCCAAAGTCCTGTCAATTTCACTAAACTGCATTGAACCATAGAAAAGTATAATGAAGTAGAAAATCATTAATTTTCTATAATCACAAATACGGCTAGTAAAATCATATGAAACTACCCCAAGTATGATTTTGTGCATGTTTAATTTATATACAGTATTCGATTTGTATAACATGCTTGATCCAAAATTATTTTCAACTAGATGGATAGCTGCATTATCTTATGGAGTATATCAGCATCAGGTCTGCATATGTACATAGGTTTACCTATGTAGCAACTTTATGTTGAAAACTAATTTCATTCAAATGACAAAAGTCACATGAAAAATTTACAAATGACTGATTAACTGAAAACATATAAATTACCAAATAGTACTTAAACATAATATACTCATACAAATGCATCACTATTCGGCTATTCTCATGAATAACCATTTATGAGTATAAACATGATATTGAGATATTTGGTAATAGGCAGATGATCACAACCATGCTTTAGTTTCCTATAGCCTGCTAGTGACTAAGTTCAGAAGACTTTCTTCAAGAAACTTAACCTCAAACAATTAATTATATCAAGGTACTGATGTAAGCATAAGTCAATTCATGATGCATCAATACAAGTATTTTTACCTAAACAACCACATCTTCTGGAATAGTAAAGTAATGTGAAACAACAAGCTTTCTATAACTTTCGGATGCCACATAATGTACAACAGACTACTTAACTTAATAAATGATTAAGACATATGACATCATTGAAGGAAATAGATCTATAATAGAGATTATAAATAAACTAGTGAATCAATGCATCATAAGAGACATATTGTTATGCCCATATCTATCTTTAATCCCAGAGCATGATTCATAATCTCAGTGTATTAAAAAACTAAACACCAATACATAGATAAAGTACAAAAAAGATAGCAGTAATATTTCAATCCTAAGATATGAATGCAGTATTAAATGAGTTCTAATATACCAGCAAAAGTCATTATAACTAATAAGTAGATGAAAATAAATAAGTTTCACTCTTAATCATTTAGGGTCAATATATTGTTACTGTATTTAAGCCTACACAGCTTAGCAATCAGTCATTCATGTTTTGGTAATTAAACTAAATATCAGTACTGTATGTCCCAAATGTTTGTTCAATTTTTGAACAACATTATAATCAATGCACATATACATATAAAAAAACTATGACATTTTCAAGAATGTGGTGTCACTTGTGATACACTTATCTCTAATATCATCCGAATGTTTATTGATGCACACATGCAACTCAAGAGCCAAATGTCTTAACACTGACGTCTTTGGAAATCAGAGTCAAATTAAATTTTAAGCTTATTTGAGTTAAAGTTTTCTGCTAACAAAGAAAACACAACAACCACTGTGATGGCATGAAGTATAAGCTGCATGAAATAACCAAGAAAACACATATAGCTTGCATATAACACTGTACACACGGCTACTTTGGCAGCATTATGTAATACAATGAAATAAACATCTTTAGTTCACATAAATATGTATACAAGGCTACTATGGCAGCATAATGTAAAACATAGTTAATGCAACAGCTGAAGGTACTTTCCCCATATGCATATCTTAAAGAACAATTAAATAAAGTTTCAAGCATATACCAATAAGGGTAAACTACTCATAGGTACCTAAAAATAATTTGGTTTACAAATAAGTCACCTACCATTTTTCTTTTACAAATTAAGACAAAATTTTACAAATAAGAACATTTGCCCTTATTTTTGGTTTTGAAAATTTTCTTTACTTACTGATGGAGCGTGGTGGGCCCATAGCATAGTATATAATTTATCCTTTATCCTCGAAGGTAAATAGTTAATTTTTTATTTAATATTTCTTCTCAGCGTTTGTTTTATTTAGAAAATATTAGAATAACTGAAAAAGAATTAAAAGAAAAAAGAAGGAAGCTGAACATATTAAAAAATTATAGGGAAATGCTTCATAGAAGTAGGCCCGGGTATTGGGATATAATTTTTAGATTTACACAAGGTATCCATATTCTAGAAAACCAAATTGCAGAACTTATAGAAGTACTTGATAAAGAACAAGAACCGCTTAATATTTTGAGCAGAGGTTAGATCCACCCTGGTTGGTATCAGAGCCTGTTTTGCTCAAAAACAGGTACAAGAAAAGGCTTATGCCACAAAGTTGGATTCTCTTAGCCAACAAAAGAGAACCAAAGCATAAGAATTATCAAGCCTATTGCATAGAAAAAGAAAGTGATAAGTGGAATCTGTGTTTCCACTCAAGACACATTCAAGAAAATCAATACTCCATTGAATACGGCTATAGAGTTTTAAACACTCTCTACGACGAACATATTCATCTCCAAAAAGAGATAGGAGTAGAAGAACTTGATCCTTCTATACCAAGTATAGTTGAATTTTTAGATCATCTATCTAGAAATAAAACTTCTAAGAAAGCAACAGAACAACTCGAAAGAGTTAATCTTAAGATTAATCAACTCGGAGAAATACAAACAAGGTTATCAAAGCTTGAAGTCAAGCTAGATTACCTTAAAGAAAAAACAATATCTTTCAGATATTGAAAATAAATTAGTAAGAACAGAGATTCTTGCTAACAAGATCCATCAGCAAACAGTTGAATTAAGAGAAACTCAAGAAAATTTGAAAAGACTTTTAGAAACTCTTATCTCCAGGATAGGATGAAGCAAAGAGTAGAACAAAAAGTAAAACAGGAAGACGTAAAGGCTATAAGTCTTTATCTTCCTACAGAAAAACTTGCTGAAAACGTAGAACCAATAATACATCAACAAAATTACAGCAATACTTTTCTTCAAGAAATCAGAAAAGATATAGAAGAACAGTTTCAAGAAGTAAAAGCAAGAATCTCAAATCTACAAAAAAGTGTAGAAAAAATGAAATAAAGCTCTAACGTGGAAAGAATCAACGAAGAAATACTAGCACAAACCGTAGCTAGCAAGATTATCATACCTTCACCAAAGGTAGAAAGCGAGTTTAAATTTAGCGAACCTAAATTACTCGAATGGAAAGCATCCAAAACTCCCAAGAGAAACCTAAAAATGCTGAGTAGAATACTTAGTAAGAGACATGCCGCACCACCAGTACAACTCAATGCTCAAGAATTTGAGTATAATGAAATTGAATCTAGCGTAAGAGAAGCATCCGCGCTTAGATTTAGATTCAATGAGATCTACAAGAAAGGATCTTTTATCTTGAACTCTCATAGATTCAAGATATTAGAACTAACAGTTCCAGCAATAGGTGGAGAAGCAGATATCAGGTTAATCATCCAAAAGAAAGTGAGCGAAGTCTTCCAGAAAAAATATTCATACATGCATATTGGTGCTGTTCAAGTATCAATAAAACTATTAGCAAGAGACGAGATAGATTGTTCAGTCCTGTGCATTCTACAAGATGACAGAATAACAGATTTCAAGAAAAGTCTGTTAGGGACAGTTGAAGCCTCACTATGCAACCAGGTTGCATACTTTAATGTTTTTCCAAACTTTACCACTCATCTGAGTGACGCAGCCCATTGTTTGAGATTGAGAATCAAATCGGATGGGATTACCATGAAGCAAGGCATGATAGAACTAGCTGTGGATTATAGAATTTATTACAAGCTAATGAGTTCTAACGTAACACCAAACACTAAATTCCTTAACAGCCCTGGCATCACTACATCTGTCCTCACAAATCCAAGAAACAATTCTCAGCAAAAACATATCACCAAATGGCATGAAATGACATTCCCAAGGGAATGGAACTTAGCACATCTTGAGAAACAAATACAAAGCTCGAATGCATCTATATATGAAGATATGGGAGGAAAAATAAGTCTTCAGTTTCATAGGCATTCGTTTGCTAATTATGAACATGCAATCATTTCAGGAGCAGTTCCTGAAGAATCTTTTGAAGAAGAAGATTCAAAAAGACCAATAAGAATGCTCAAGATAGAAGGAATAAAAGAGCTATATGCACAAGCAGAGACTTGTGATTCCCTAGAAAGGCTAGAAGAAATTATAAAGAAAATTTCTTTAATCCAAAACTAGAAAAAATAAGAGAAAAATAATGCCGTATCAGGCTGCCACCGAAGAATCAGGTACAACGTCCATGGAGGCAGAAACAAGTAATAACCAATCGGTACTCCAAGAAGAGCATACTATCATTCAAAACATCACCAATAATCTCATTAAGATCATTAGAGAAGAAAAGATCAAACTTCCTAAAGGACAAGTGCCTACAGGAAAGTATGGAGAGCAAAGCTCTCAGAAGTACATTCCTACATAACCAAAATGGGGACAAGCAGTCTCAGAAAGAGATATCTATCTAAATCTAGATAGTATAGGAGACAAAAGAAAAATCATTGACGACTGGGTTGCAAGCTTGAAGCTAACCCAAATGTTAATTCTGTCCAAATACGCCTATGAAGATGCTCATGCTTACTATGAGTCGACCTTAACAGGAATTGCCAAGAAATGGTATAATTCCTTTAAGAGAAGCTCTAAATGGGCTGATTGGGCAGCCAAACTAGCCCAGACCAATAATCCGATGAATTTTACTATTCTCATATATGCACAATTCTGTGGAGATATAACAGGGTATAGCGAATAGTCTAAACAAAGAGTTAGAGTAAATATTCAAAAGCTGAGTATTTGCAACATGAGATACTTTGAAAAATATACCAATGAATTTCAGAATTATTTCTGTATGATCGGAGATTTAGTAAATGATGATATTGTCAAAACATACTACAAAAAACTACCAGAACCCTGAAATAATGCTGTAGCACAGTCCCTTGAAGAAAACTCCCTCCAATACTTTATTATCGGAGGAATAGCAGAAAGAGTGAGAGATCTCTTAAGAAAGCAATGTACAGAAAATAAAAAATCTAGAACTGCCAAAAAACAACTCAGATTGAGAACATGTGTCCAAAAATATTGGATACTCCAACATAGTGGGGATGCCATATTCGCACTGATCGAAAAAACAAAAGCAAGTTCAGAAACAAGAAATACAACCGTAATTTTACTTCTAAAAAGAAATATAAGTTTAGAAAAAGTTTTGAATGAAACAAAGAAAAATCATCTCCTAGAAAGAGATTCTTTAGGAAAAAACAACCACAAAAGTAAAACTCTTCAAGAGATACAAAGCTCTGCAGATGTTGGCTTTGTAAAGCTGAAAGACATTATGCGAATGAATGTCCTACAAAATAAAAAAGATCTTCTAAAGCTCTCATAGCAGAATATGATGAAGCTATAGAATACGCAAACCTAAATGGTTTCGAAGTAGCCTATTTTGATGAAGAGAATGAGTCAATATATTCTCTTGAATATTTATCAAAAAGTGATACATAAAGCACTTCAGAAGATTCTGAAGAAGAATATAGTGGTTATCGCCCTATATTTATGTTAATCCACAATTGGAAACAAGAAAATATTGATAGTATCAATGAAGTTGAATTTTTACCGAATCCAGACACCTTTACCTATGAGTATTGTAAATGCTACGATAGTGACACAATACCCATGTATTGTGAAAAAACAGGAGAAGCATATCATAAAGAGTGCTTCATAGCAAAATTAAGAAGAAAAACAAAAGTAAATGATGCACATACATTGGTCGATCAAGAATATGATATATTCCATGATCAAAACCAAAAGCAAGAGCTTGAGAGTAATCTCAAGAAAATACAAGATATTGAGGATGACTTTAAGAAAATGAAGTTAGTAACTTCATTAAGTCAGAAAATAGAAGAAACATCAGGAAAAGATTCTCCTTAAGAAAATGAAAGGAACATCAATCCTTTCATAGAAATATCTGAGAATACAATCCAACCAGTAAAACAGGTTCAGACAAGTATATACATCAATTATATCACCGTTGGCCTGAAATTTCCCAAGTATAAAAAGTATCATCTACATGCATTTGTAGATAATGGTTCAGGATACAATCTAGCAAAAAAAATATGATATTCCTGAAGAATATTGTGAAAAGTCTAACAAAGCTGTTACTAGAGTTGGAATGAGAGACAATGAATTCCTAATGGATCATGTTGCTAGGAATGTCAGAGTTTCCATAGGAGGAGGAACTTTTACTTTCCAAAGAATCTGGCAAAGTGAAGCTCAAGGAGCTAATATGCTAATAGGAAATGACTTTCTACTTCAGCAAAAGATAGTACAAACCCTCAAAATGATTAGGTTTGAAAAGAACAATAAGTTCTACTGGGAATCTACACTACTTGATGCCGTCAGCATTGCAAGTCAAGGATTCACAGAACAATATCAGAAGTCGCCAGCAAAGCGTGGTGATCATAAACCACCTTTTAAACCGGTTTTGCAACCAGTGTTGGCATTTCAGGAATACCAAGAAATCATACCAAATGAAGCAATGAGTTCAGAAGACTCAGAATCAGAGGTAGAACCTCAAGATTCAGAAAGCTCTGATGGTGAAGAAGAATTCATCAAAGAGCACAATTTAAAAGATAGAACAAAAGAAAGTTCCAAATCTTGTTGAAATAGAAAACCTACTGAAACCTATAATCAGTGAGGATCCCCGGCTATACTGGGAAAGAGACCCGGTATATTGTCAATTAAGAATGCATGATGCCAACACTACTAGCTTTTGGCTCAAAGGGCACAGCCATATTTCCGTGCCTATTGTGCCAATTGGGGACGGATTCAGTGCCCAAACAGGTATGAGGACGAAATTTTTGTCCACCCCTAATTGTACCATCTCCATTTATGTTTTCTGCAACTTGGGCACGGAATAATCTATCCGTGCCACCTCGGGTACTACTTCTATAGCAAACCCTCACGCGCCTGTATTTGCTAAGCCACGACTTGAATAGTTCCCCATGATTTTTATATAGTAGAATTAGCCTATATAAGCCGATGAATAGGTAACAATCCGTCCCCAAATTTAGCATCAATAGTGGGACATTTCTTCCTCATCCGTGGCCAAATTGTACAAATTTAAGAAAAAAAAATTATGAGAAATTTTCAATTAAATGTCTGTTTCTTATATAATATACTGTGCGGATAGAAATTGTAACAAATTTACTAGGCTGTAATTTGTACAAACATCAAATATACCCTCTGAACATCAAATCCAAATACAATTCAACTTTCCAAATAAAATGAATCAATTAATCATTTATCTTGTTCAAATGCTACAAACTGTTCAAATGCATGTTCAAATGCTTGTACCTCTATCTTCATAATTTTCCTGCCTAAAAATGCCCAATAAGTATCCTTAAAATGAAAAATGCAAAGTAAATCCTGAAATGAAGAAATAATCTTAAAGGAGGAATAAACAAGAAGAAAGAAAAAAGGTGAGAAGAAGAAGAAATGTTCAGTACATGGAGATATTTACATGCACCATTCACAGAAGCTGGAGTGTGTTGGACTCTCACAAGAAAACCTAACCTTCAGAAAGTAAGCATCTATGTTACTAGCAATTGCTCTGGCTAGCAAAGTCTTCCCTGTTCCTGGAGGTCCATAGAGAAGAACACCCTGGACCAATTCAATAAAATAAGTAAGAACATTTCTTAACATAATAACATTACTAGTTTAAGTATGAAGTTAACAATACTAAATAAAACATACCTTGGGTGGTTTGATGCCCACTATAAGGAAGAGCTCAAGGTTAATTAGAGGCAACGCAATAGATTCCCTAAGCTCTCGAATCTGATCTCCAAGCCCTCCCACAGCGGAGTAGCTAACATTACCAGAATATTCATGAAGCATATTATACACTACTGGATCGACCTGCAAGTCAAATTAAGCAAGAAAGTTAAAGGCTCTGCCTAATCTCAATTCCAAACATTAGTAATAGAATCGCAATTACCTCTCTTGGAAGAGCCGTCATGATAGTCAGAGTAGTAATATCCAAAACAACCCGAGTGCACTACCAGATCCGAGGGCATAGCCGACGAAAAAATTTTCGTCGACTATGCCAAAATTTCGTCGGCTATACCTTCTGCCGACGAAATTTTCGTCGGCTATAATTCGTCGGAAAAACGCCGTCGGCTATATCAATGGCCGACGAAAAAAAGGAAATCGTCGGCTATATGCGAGTATGGCCGACGACTGTACTGACGAAACATCATTTCGTCGACCAAACCTTGACAAAATATCTGACGAAATTCGTCGGGTATTTTCAAGTATGGCCGACGATATCGTAAACAATAGCCGACGAAATTCGTCGGCTATTTGTTCTGAACTATAGCCGACGATTTCATCTATTTCGTCGGTTATTTCGTCGAAATATATTAATATTTTAATAGGCATTAATTAGTTATAGCCGACGAAATAAGGTAATTTTCGTCGGCTATAACACTTATAGCCGACGAAAATTGGTAAAAATCATCGGCTATAGTGCTTATAGCCGACGAAATAATGCCAAAATCGTCGGCTATTCGTACATTTGGTGAAAAAAAAATTAAATTATTTTCTAAATTACCATTCCAAGCAACCTGCAAATCACAAAAACAGTCCATGCATTTACACCAACAAGAAACACGTCTAAATGACTTATTATTTAATTCGTTCCAATATACATAAAATATAACCCTAATCATCACCTAAACCACTAAAGTCTACGACGTCATCCCCAACATCCTGCTATCCATCATGCTCGTCATCCTGCTGACCGAACTCGGGAGGTTGAGGCATTGGAGGTTCAACTAACGGCTGAAACGGGGGCGGGGGTTGAAGGTTTTGTTGTTGTGCGGCGAACATCTCATACCACCAATTTTGTTGGCCGGCGTAGTTGTGTTGCCGAATTCTCTCGCATTCAGCATGCCAACTGGTCAGATCTAAATAATACTGTTGTGTTCTGCGGTGTTGCTCCTGTAATCTCTGGAACTCGGCCGCCAATCTGGCATTTTCTTCTGCCAATCTCCGCACTTCCCCCCTCACCTGTTGGCTCTCCCCGCCTCCCTTCTTTTGACCTCCCTTAGTGGTATTCAGGATCCCTAGTCCAGAACTTCCCAAACCCCGGCAGTAGTAGTTGTTTGAGCGGTTTGGGAAGGCTGCGTCGAACATCCTCGCTGCCGTTTGGACATTGGACCGGTCGACCTGGCGCAGGGCTTCTTCCAGATCTGCCTCTGAAATGTTCGGTTGTGTCTCCCGAACTATTTGCTGGAACACCTCTTCTTCGGCCCGGTTCACCCTCTCCTAATTGGACGGGAAAAAAAAAATTAATATTCTAACAAATATATAATTAAGTAAAATTAATAATTAAAATTTTAAAATTGTAATGAACGACTTACGAGCTGTTCTGTCGCTTGTGGATAAGCGAGCTTGAACGTCTCCACGTACGGGTTGCTATCAGGATGATCTCTAAGCGCCTCCTCTTGATATTGTGCAAACGGCCTAGAACCAGCATGATGGGGGGTTGTGTTCCGGCGGCGGTTCTCAGAGTTTATCCGAGAACGTTGCTTCAAACAAATAATAAAATGTTAGAAAAATGCATAAAAAAATATTAGTGTAATAATTATAAAATAATTAAACTAATAATTAAAATTTTAACAAAATAAACATTTGTAGTGAAGTTTAGTATTTACCTGCATAACTGGGTTGTTGAAGTCTACTGTCTTCAACCAACGCCACTCGTACTCCCTGAACATGAACTCCCTGGGAGCACCCATACGACCAAGGTTGTCGTATTCGTTATAGTGGGAACAGAGCTCGTTCTTCCACTCTTTCAACCTACGAAAAAAAAAAAACTGAATTAGAAATATTATTAATATCATAAAATATTAATAATTATAAGATGAGGAATTCCCAACGTACCTCGAGTTCTGCACGGTGTCCGCCCAATCCCGCTTGTGTTCGGCAATCTCGAAGAATGTCTGAAAAATAATATTTTATTAGTTGTACAATTGTAATAATATCGAAAATTATTAAATATTACGATAAATAAATTAAATTTTTTAAATTACTCACCGACGCGGCGTTGTTCACCTCCCTCTTTATCTCTTCGGGCACATCAGCCCACCGGGTCCACAACATAGGGACTCTGTCCCTAATCAGTGCCCCCACGCAACCCGAGTAGTCGCGTTTTTTCTTCCCCTGAACCTCCTGATTAGGTGGTTCGTTTATCTGGATCCTCCCCCTCAGATCAACAGTTCTCCTGAGCGTGTCAAAACATATGACACCTCTCGTGTTCCTTGTTGAACTGCTAGCGGCTGTCCCTATCATAAAAACGACGATTGGTTAATAAAATTAAATATTAGTGCGTTAGTTTTAATAAAACATTTAATTAATAAAATCGAATGTTACCTGAACTCGATGACCCGTCTGTCGACTTTCCTTTTCTCCTCGCCGAAATCAGGAGGTCAGGGTTCTCAAATGGCTGATGCTGGTATGCCTCCGCAGCACTCACGTACTGAGGCATATCAGGCCATATGGGCACACCACGATAGTCGACCTCCGGTATCGCAGGAATGTTGTACGGGAGGTA
Source organism: Potentilla sterilis (assembly GCA_963682095.1). Classification (NCBI taxonomy): domain Eukaryota; kingdom Viridiplantae; phylum Streptophyta; class Magnoliopsida; order Rosales; family Rosaceae; genus Potentilla; species Potentilla sterilis. The sequence goes on from OY821764.1 coordinate 31,009,224, forward strand.
CAGCTGGTTTGGGAGAGTAGGACCGTCAGTCGAGTCACCAGCAGACGTCGTCGGACTCGTCATCGGCTCCCGATGAACCTCAGGCATACGAACCTGAGGAACGTCTACATCTATCTCGTCCTGAAATAGCTGCCGACTGAACCTCCGAGCATCTGTCCCGACAGGCGGAAGTGAACTGCTCGACGGCCGCCCCGCCTGGAGAAGGGTCTGGTGCCAAGAACTCATACTCCTCCGCGGCTGGGATGAATCCACAGTCCTCCGCGGCTGGGAGGAATCCACACTCCTCCGCGGCTGGCTGGTGGTCCTCTCAGGCTGGCTAAGGGTCCTGTCGGAGTCTGCGGAACCGGCGGAACTTCCAGAACCTCTCGATCTGGAACGACGGCCTCCGAATAACTGTCTGAATGCATCGGCCATCTGCAGCACTCGTGGCATTAATACATTAATTAATATTAAATTATATTACATTAAATAACAAATTCTAATTAATATAATAACCAATAATACTAACATATTTCAAAACATACTAACAAATTAATATATAAATTTTAACTAATTTTAAATAATACTAACTATTAACCTAAATATAACTATTTATATACAAATATAACTATATTTCTTTATTAACATATATATATATAATTAGACTACCAATTTATATATATAATTAATTTAACAATTTATATAACAATTTATATAATTAAAATTAAATATATAACAATTTATATACCTAAATTATAACAAATATATAACAATTAAATTTATTAACAAATATATAACAAATATATAACAATTTATATAACAATTTATATAATTAAAATTAAATATATAACAATTTATATAATTAAAATTAAATATATAACAATTTATATACCTAAATTATAACAAATATATAACAATTAAATTTATTAACAAATATATAACAAATATATAACAATTTATATAACAATTTATATTATTAAAATTAAATATATAAAAATTTATTAAATTAAATTAAATTGAAAAAAAAAATAACCGGATCGGATCGGAGGAGGAGGAGGAGGAGGAGGAGGAGGAGAATTCGGCCGGATGGAGGAGGAGGAGGAGAATTCGTCGTCGATTTGATGAGGAGGAGGAGGAGAGCGGCGGTGCGGCTCTGTCTGAATTGCTGCGGAGGAGAAAGCAGAAAAAAGGAGAAAACGGAGGCTAGGGTTCGGCAGTTTCAGACTTATACCCGATAGAATAACCGACGATTAAAAAAGATTTCGTCGGCTATTCTTTACTATAGCCGACGAAATCTTTAATTTCGTCGGCTATTCTTTGAATGTCGTCGGCTATACTTTAGGCGCTCAGCAGCCGTCCGATCTCCCCCAGCCAACGGCGGACAATGAAAAGGCGCGGATCGCAAAAGTTTAGCCGACGAATTTTAATATTTCGTCGGCTATACTTTGGACAATCAGCAGCCGTTGGGTCTGAGCCATCCAACGGCGGACAATAAGCGGATCGCAAGAGTTTAGCCGACGAAATATTTTAATTCGTCGGCTAAACCTTTGGTCAAACTACAAAGTCAAACCTCTAAAAGCTTTAAAACGGAAATTGGTCAGTGTAAATGACGTTTTTTTGCCTGACCTTCAACAGATAATAGTTTCAAATCGATGAGACGCAACTAATCGTATAAAAATTTTCCTCAAAATATTTACCGACCGTCAGGCTACCCATAGGAAAACGGAAGTAAAAAAAAGTTAACCGCAACATTCGGCACACAGATTTTGTCGGAATCTTGTCATTTTTCAACCGTACACGTATTTCATTATTTCGGTCATATCTTATTTCACGACACATTTGCATTTGAAGAATGAAGCAATGGGTTGTCGATAGTGATAGAAAATGGAAAGTGGTCTGTTTTTGTTTTTGTTTTTTTTTTTTTATCATAGCCGACGAAATCAAACCTAGTACTCGTCGGCTATTCTTTTGTCGTTTTGTGTCTAAAATAAAATATGTATTTTTCAATATAGTTTTGCCCGACGAAATCACGCATTTTTTCGTCGGCTATAATTAGTATAGCCGACGAAAGAATACATTTTTCGTCGGCTATTCTTTGAAAACAATAAAAAAATCAGTGGTGTTACACCTCTCGTATTCCTATGTCCTGTTTATATATAACCAAAATTGAACATAAAAAAAAACAGAAACCCAACAGTCAACATATTTCAAATTTTTTTTAAGGGGTTTGGAACCCAGCCTAGCTGGGAGGCTCATCCCCACGCCCGTTCATTAGAAATGAGTGGATTACAAATGAAAGGATTACATCATCTAAATTACTTAATCCGTCGGATTGTAATCGGAATCATCGGATGAGTCTTCTTCGGTTTCTGAATTGCTCGATACGGGTAATCTATGTCCTTCCTCACCACTAGAGTCCTCGTTAGTTTCTTCATTTGGATCAACATCAACAAGCAGTGGCTCTTCACGTCGAATTCGCACCGGCGTGTCTAGGCGAATAAAAGAGGAGTCAGGAATACCGTTTGAGTTGGGCTCTTGATACGCGGTGCCACCTTCCTCGTTCTCTTCAGCCACTCCAAGTGTAGACGCCCGGTAAATGTTGCGATGGTGGATAGTGTTGACTACTTTCCACGGGTCCCTCTTGGCGAGATCATCAAGATAAAACACTTGTTTCACCCATGTGGCTAAAACGAACGGGTCGTCCTTATACCATGATGTACTAGTGTTCACAGAAGTTATGTTGTATTGATCGGTTTTCATACTCTGCGGCCGTGTGTCAAACCATCTACACTTGAAAAGGTGCACTTTCATGCCTTCCCCGTAATGCAGTTCCACAACTGAATGGAGAACACCGTAATAATCAACTCCATCATCCCCACCATGTGCCATAACCCCTGAATTTTGTGTTTTCAGTCTGAGGTCTCTCTCTTCACATCGAAATAACACACCATTCACCTTGCACGTCGCATAAACTTTTGAATAGACCGGCTTCATCGCTAGAAGTCTGAGTTCGTGCGACCAATTTGGGTGATTATCATTTTTAATAAGGTCCATCTGCAACCATCAGAATCAACTATAAATATGAATAATTATACACAATAATATATAAACACGTATAGAATAGTGTTAAAGTTACGTACCCAGCGGCCGAAATACTCTGCGAATGTCCGGTTGTGGTAATCGAGATCACCTCCTACTTGTTCACAGTTTAGATGCATGTTCTTCCAAAACTGAACTTCTGGACAGTTGATTAGTACCCACCAATGTGCAATGGCTACCTCATAATCTTTCAACTTGTAGGAAACTGGCATGTTTCCACCGAGTACAACATCGTCGGAGAGTATGGAAAGATTGAACTGTGAAGGTACATCTTCCGGTATGCTTTCCTATAACGCTCCTAAATACAGCTTCATGTAGGTGACGCACTCGTGCGCAATATATGCTTCAGCTATACATCCTTCAAGTGCGGACCTGTTTTGGACAAAATCACCGTATTGTCCAAGTTGCCTATAAATCAAGTTTTTAAAGTGTTATGATAATACATTAATACTATATCACATATATTGATGAGGAAATTAATATAAGGTGTAAAATACGTACATTTCCATCAGATACATCCAAGTGAAGTGCACAGGACCGGTAAGCAACAACTGCCGAGGAAGATGGATCATGAGGTGAGGCATGATGTCGAAAAAATTTGGAGGAAATATCATCTCAAATTTACACATGATATGAACGATGTCTTGTTGCATTTCCCGGAGGTCAGATTTTCTCACTTCCAGTGTGCATACCTTCTGGAAAAATCTTGCCAACGCTACTAACGGCTCCACAACGTGACGGGGAAGGAACGGTCGAATAAAAACAGGGAAGAGACGTTGTAGCAGGATATGATTGTCATGACTTTTCAACCCGTAAAGATTGTTGAATTGTCTGTTCACACACTTGGCTATATTTCCAGCAAAGCCTGAAGGATACTTGGCCAGACTTATCCAATGGAAAATTTATGGTTTATGCTCAGGCTTGACGGTGTAAGGAGCTTGAGGCATTTTTCTCTTCCCTTGTTTCAACCATAGTTGTTTTCTGATATTCATGTTTTGCAGATCAGTGCGAGCCTTAAGACCGTCTTTCGTCTTCCCCTCCAAGTTCAGCGTTGTGCCCACCACACTTTCAGAAACATTTTTTTCTATGTGCATAACATCTAGGAAGTGACGGATCAGCAACTCACACCAGTACGGGAGTTCCCACAATATGCTCTTATGTGTCCAGAATTTATACTCCTCAGGTCTTTCAGGTATTTCCGCTACAATATCGGGATGATTGCTGAGGGACCCAAAATCGTACTCATTAAGCACTGCTAAAATTTATCTTCCCGTCCATCTTCTGGGAGGACCACCGTGTTCTTCGGTTCCATCAAATGCGGCGGACTCGTAACGCCAGTGGTGATCCGCCGGAAGGAACACACGATGACCCATTCTGCATATCTTGTTGCAATGAGGGGTGCTCCCATAATCGCTGAGGCACTCTGGACAAGCCTTGTATCCCCTAACAACGCTGCCCGACAACATCCCATAAGCAGGAAAATCACTGATGGTACCAATAACCATGGCATGCATCTGGAACGTCTCCTGCTTGTACTTGTCAAAAGTGGGATGACCAACGTCCCACAATACCTTAAGCTCTTCAATCAATGGTCTCATATACACATCGAGACATTTCCCTGGGTAACCAGGCCCCGGAATCAACAACGTCAACATATTATATTCCTTCTTCATGCACATCCACGGAGGAAGGTTGTAAGGTACCAAAACCACCGGCCATATACTGTATGAAAGACTCATGGTGCCGAAAGGGTTGAACTCGTCGGTTGAGAGCCCGAGCCTGACGTTTCTGACATCTGACGCAAAATGAGGAAACTCATTGTTTATATGCTTTCAAGCCGCTCCGTCAGAGATGTGTGTCATGATATCTGCGTCTCCCGCGTCCCGCTCACCGTGCCATCTCATAGCTTTTGCGGTGGTTTCTGACATGTACAACCGCTCAAGCCTATCTCTCAACGGAAAATACCGAAGCACTTTCACAGGTTTCCTATTGCCTGCTCCCGTCAACTTATATCGGTCAGACTGACATATCGGACATGCGTCAAGGCTAGCAAGGTCATTCCCTTCTGCATCTTTATCCCAGAAGAGAACGCAGTCAAATGCGCATGTATGGATCTTAATGTAGGAAAGCCCTAGATCTTTGAGGATACTTCGGACCTTACGGTGATTGGTAGGATTACGATGACCCTCCTCCAACAACGAAGAAGTGTACTGTAGATATTCATCCACTTGCCTGATGCTCGATTTTGTCTCGACTTTAATCCTCATTACCTCCATCACACTTTCAAGAACTGTCTTCTCAGAACTTGAAGACACAGGGGTTTGTTGCAATGCAATCAGTTTGTTGTACTTGTCAAAGGTAGCAGTGTTGACAACTTGTGGGAATGGCTGCACCGGGTCATGTATATATTGTTCCCCACGTACACCGCTTTCAAAAGGAAACACGTCGTTGACGAATGCCATTGTTGGATCGTTGGATGTACTACTACTGCCCACCTCAAAAAACTGCCCATGATCATGCGATCCATCTAATGATGGCTCACCGTGATATATCCAACGTTTGTACTTCGGCCAAAACTCATTACTCTTTAGGTGCTCCCATACTGTCCTAATTGGAAATCGACAAATATCACTGCGACACTTACATTTCTTGCACGGGCAATAATGGTATTCACTCCCGTTTGCATTTTCCTTGACCAACTGCAAAAAATCCACAACTCCTGTAGTGTATCGTCGGTCATGCCTTGGAAGCGAAATCCAACTCTTATCTCGATCCATATATAGCCTGATAACAATATATATGTATAACTTTAATTAATAATAAATTAATTAACACATATATATTACAATATATATTATTATCAACATCAACTCATATATATATATATATATATATATATATACCATTAATTAACAACCATTATTTAAGTTCATTACACTATCAACAACCATTAATTAACATATTTATATATATATATATATAAATATATATATATATTTTAACACTAATTAAAATAACATCAAATTAAAACACATAATTAAACTCTAACTGAAAATCAACTCAACTGCAACTCAAAATCAACATATATACATACATTCTAACACTAAAACAACAACAAAACAAAAAATCACTTACTATATCAAAATCACTAAAACTCAAAATCAACTCAACTAAAACTCAAAATCAACATATATACACATATACGTACCTATATATAGCTCCACAATGCAAGAGAGGACGGATTTCAACAACACCCACAGATTTTTCACTCTTTCTCCCGTTTTTTTTCGTTTTTTTTTTTAAATGAGCAGCTTCTGTCCAGATCTGAAAATATAAAGACTTATAGCCGACGAAAATTCCAATTTCGTCGGCCAAACTTTCAAAAGTTTTCGTCGGCTAATGTTTTAGAGAAAGGCCGACGAAGATCCAAATCGTCGGTCATTCTAGGGGTATAGCCGACGAAAAATATTTTTTAGGGACGAAAGATAAAATCGTCGGCCATTCTTGTGGAATAGCCGACGATTTTTTATTTTTAGTGACGAAATAAAAAATCGTCGGCCATTCTTGGGAATAGCCGACGAAAAAAGTATGTCGTCGGCCGTTTTTTTTTTCGTCGATAATGCTCTTTTTTCTGGTAGTGGTGCCTGCTGTTAGTTTCTCTTTGTCCACTTTACTGCGACAACCAACCACATACTTAGGGCCACTACTTGCCTTCACTATTACTGAACCAAAAAAAACAAACACAATCACTTCGACACTCCTCAAACACAAAGCAGCTCGAAACAAAATTACACATGCACACCTGTATCAAAAGTTACAGCATTAACTTAAAGTATAATGCTGAATAGATATTAGTTATACCTAGCAAACGGCAAAATCTGTTGGCTAGAGATGAAAGCAGAAACAATCCAAAAAATCAATTCCATTGCATGCATGGTGTACATCAAGCCAACTGGAAACTTGGACCAATGCACAGAAACCTCATCAAAATCTCCGGATTTCATATCACCAATGAGAAAATAGATGAAAGATAGCATCAGTAAGATAAAAAACCAAATCACAAAGGAAACCAAGTAAACAATAATACCATCATTTAACTGAAAAGACATATAGCAAAGGTAAACAGGACCAGAGGCACAAAAGAGTGCATCCTACTCAGGCTTGGTCGATCAAGTTTGCAGTTATTGAAAAAACAAGTAACCAACAGCTAGGTTGAATCTTGGAAACAAGAACAAGAAGTATAGATAGAAACACTCCCAGTTCAGTGTTCCTGTTATCTTTGGGACATTTTGTCAAGCATACGGTGTGTAGTTTGTGCACCACAGACCAACAACATCCAAAAATGAAACTTTTGAATTTCATACAGTAACAAGAGCTATAGTATGTCACACGAAACGATCTGATATATGTTTAACAACTATACTACAGAAACCACCAATTCCTAAATATCTACTAGGCTTCCCATACCAAAACAGAAAAAAAAAAAAAAAAAAACAGGGTAGACACATATCCTAATCACATAAATAAAAAGTAGTTGAAGCAGTGTAAACTGTAAAGAACATAAATGTGCTGCAACAATGGCATGATCATTCACAAGATAGAGCAAATTCAAGTACCAAACACAGCCAAATTGCAGAAATAAAGAAAGAAAAAAAAACAATTGGATTCAATTACAAACCAATTGGATTCAAAACCCACTCAGGAGATTTGGGGAAGGCGATGGGGGTGGAGGCGATGGTGGTCGAGGGAGCAGTGGTGGCTGGGGGGGGGGGGGGCAATGAGGAGAGAATGGACACCAAATTCCCAATTCACAGCCCAAAAACTACATCAACCAAAATTAACATCTAGGGCACCAAATTCAAGACCCAATCGACTCAATCGGAAATTGAAATCAAAACCCTAGAAGAGCGAAATGACCTAAAATTAAACTAATCGGAAAAAATTCTAGTGCGATAGAGAAGAGGGACTGGTAAATATGTCGTCGATGAGGATATATTGGAATGGAGGGTTTATAGGAAAAGAGGAAAAAAAGGAAGAAGAGGCACGGACGACATGTATTCCCAAACTGTAGACAAGGTATTATCTTAATAAAAATTTGGGACGGAAGTTGAAAATATCCGTGCCCAGTCTTCACATTTTTTCAATTGGAGACGGACTCTGAAAACATCTGTGTCAAAACTCAACATTATGAAACATATGGGGTATTATCTTAATAAACATTGGGGACGAAAGTTGAAAATATCCGTGCCCAGCCTTAACATTTTTTCAATTGGAGACGGACTCTGAAAACATCCGTGCCAAAACTCAGCACTATGAAACATATGGAGTATTATCTTAATAAAAATTGGGGACGGAAGTTGAAAATATCTGTGCCCAGCCTTAACATTTTTTCAATTGGAGACGGACTCTGAAAACATCCGTGTCAAAACTTAACATTATGAAACATATGGGGACTGAAGCTCAAAAAATCCGTGCTAAAACTCTTATTTTCTCTTGAATGGGGACAACTGCCGTCACAATAGCTTGAATTGGCACCGAAAAATTTGGTTCGTCCGTATTACAGAGATAAAGCACGGATAAGCACGCCGTCCCCAATAGGTCTGTGCCCTTTGATAGAAAAGCTAGTAGTGCAATGCAATATGCCATGTCAAAGACATTCCTCATTATAGAGATGAGGATATAAAGGAAATGGAAAGTCAAATTCAAGAATTGCTTGAAAAGAGACTAATTAGACCCTTAGATAGCCTTCATCATGCTCTAACATTCTTGGTTAGAAACCATGCAGAGCAATTAAGAGGAAAAGTAAGAATGGTGATAGACTATCGAGATGTCAATAAGAAAACAGTCAAAGATGGCTATCATATTGCACAAGTAAGAGTCCTCATTAATAGATTGAAAGGAGCTAAAATCTTCTCAAATTTTGATGCAAAGTCAGGCTTTTGGCAAGTCAGGATGCACCCTGATTCCATTGCTTTAACAGCATTCGGAACTCCTCAAGGACATTACGAATGGTTAGTAATGTCATTTGGACTCAAACAAGCACCATCTATCTTTCAACGAAAGATGGATAATATTTTTAAGCCATACTCAGATTTTTGCATAGTTTACATTGATGACATTCTTGTATTCTCTAAAACTATGAACGAGCATCTGAGACATCTTGAGCAAATTTGCAAGCTTTTGGTCCAGAAAGGAATCATCCTTGGACAAAAGAAAATTCATCTCATAAAAGGAGAAATAGATTTTCTTGGCATACATGTTAAAGATAGAGAAATTCGTCTTCAGGAACATATTGTGAAGAAAATTAGCCAGTTCCCTGACAATATCCCAGATGCATAATCTCTTCAGAGATCTTTGGGAGTTGTTAACTTTGCGAGAGATTTTATTCCTCAAGTGTGTGGCCTTACTGCTCTCCTCTCTCCAAAGATAAGCTCGAAAAGGAAATGGTCATTTACAACGGATGATAGCAACACCGTTAAGAAAATCAAAGAACTCACAAAGCACCTCCCGCCTTTGCAGTTACCTGAAGAAGGTGACTTAATTATTTTGCAGACTGATGCAAATGATTATTACTGGGCAGGAGTAGTTTTGACGATCACGCCAGATACGAATCAAGAAAAGATTTGTAAATTCTTGTTAGGAAAGTTTAATCCTGCAGAATTGAATTACTCCACGGGGGATAAAGAAGTACTTGTCCTAATAAAATATATTAAGGGTGCAGAAGCCTTTTTAGGAAATAAGTTTCTAGTTAGAACTGATAACAAAAGAGTAAAAAACTTTAAAAATTATAAGTTAACAGATGCAGCTGATAGAGGAAGAGTTCTTAGATGGCAACTGTTTTTATCTCAATATGAATATGACGTTGAAATGATTGCAGGAGACAAGAATTATTTGTCTGACGCTCTCACAAGAGAAATGATAATGTTTGAAAGAAGTGAAGGTCGCAACCCAAGAAGGAGAAGACCAGAACCAGAACATGAAGAAAGGAGAAGACCAGACTTTGAAGAAAGAGAAAGATCGGTGCCCGAAGAAAGGGGATCGAAAGTAAAAACTATGTGGGAAAGATACAAGAGCGGAAACAAAACTGTAGGACCTCTACACAATGGACCAGGTTACCAATTCATAGTATCATACTCTCCCACAGAATCAAGCAAAGCTTCTGAAAGGATTCAACTAGAATCAGCAGGATGGGAAGATAACAAATCCAAAGCCTCCACACAAGACGAAATGCGGTCAGCTAATTTAGAAGAAGAAAGAAATCTCTTAAACGAGTTTTTGCAACATCCTAGAACTACGGTCACAAATGACCAATTTCAAAGAAGATCAGCGGGACATCTTCAGACAGCAAAGGCCAAATCTGCATATGACAAGATAAAATCCTTCAAAGGTAAACAACCAGTTGTAACCGGAATGAAGAAGATTTTCAATCATCCAATGCGGATTTACAAAAGACCTGTATTCAAAACCAGCAGAGTCCTTCAATTCAACCAAAAGGTCATTATGAATAACATCCTAACGGCTTCTCATGAAAATAAAGAAGCACTTGTACTTCAAGCCCTTGAAGTATTAGCTGAAGAATTCCATAATAACAATTAGCAGGAAAACAAGCAAGCTACTGAGAAAAACCTCAATACAGCTTATCTTGAGAATCCTGAAAGTGCAAAAGTTCATATGGTAGCTTTATCAGAGGCTGAATGGTTACGTTTTCATAATCTCTTAGGAGATTTTGAAAATAGGACAGCTCTCCAACTAACTTTATCAGTTACAGCAGGTCCATACTATGGAAGATATTTAGTCGATGTTCAAGTAGAGCATTCACAGAAGCACAAGTTTTGGTTGGTAGAAAATGGTTTTGTTCATAATCTTTGGACAAAAACCAATGAAGACTTAGAAGGTCTTCCAAAAATAATTTGTGAAGCAGTTAAAAATATTAGACCAGAAGGATGTATTTTGAGATTAAAGTTTATCTCAACACCTCTAGAATGGCCGACCGAAGAAGGAAGAGTAAGTTACATCTCTCCATATCATTATGTCAGATTAATTCAAGGTCGTACATACATAAATATTTCAGCACTAAGTAACGACAAGCCAAATCAGAGTATCCCTTGGATGAAGGCGATGACAATAACCAACATAAAGAAGTTGGTTCAGAAAGATCAGTTTACCACTCTTCTTGCTAGTAGAGAAAAAATAGTGGTTGTTAGTTGTAACCATCCCACTCCAGATAATTCATACTTTTTTCAGAATCCTAGAAAAAAGAGAGATAGATGGGACGTTGGCCACCACCACGTGGATAGAAAAACTGGAAATTGAGCAAAAGCACAAAATACATTATGACTCAGATATGGAATCTGAGGAGAAAGAAGATTCGGGTGCCTGTTTTTGTGATGAAGAATTACACAACATTAACAACATGATGGAATGTTGAGTGGAGGTAGACGCATAAAGACAAGCAACTTTAAGTAAGTGAATCCCAGCGCATAGATAACTTTTAAGAAGATAAGAAATAAATGGTTGCCGACAGAAGCGGACAAAATTCAAAAAAGAGAAAAATATAAAATCTTATCAGCAATAAGATTCCTCTAGTCCCATTTTTCTTAAGGCGTTTTAATTTTAGTTTGGAATCCGGCTTCTATAAAAGGGAAGGAAGCTCTCATTTGAAGAGGGAGGAAGGAGCAGAGCACAGAGAGAAAGAGTATCAGAAAGTTTGAGAAAGTGTTTTCAGAGAATTGTGAGTGTCTGTAAAATAGAGTGAGTTAGTTGTGAGTGTTTTAAGATAATAAAATAGTGTACTACTGAGTGTGCTACTGTATCTTACTAAGCATCTGGTGTGGAGTGTTTATAATTTCAAGTAAGTTTGTATTTTAATTTCAGTTATGAATAACTAATAGCTTTTAGCTGTTTACCCAAGAGTGAGGCTTTGAGTTATGTATATGTATGTATGTCTGAATAAATAAATTTCAGTTTGTGTTCAATATATTCGTCGATTTTTCATTTTGTTTTAAAACTTTCTCAAACCCCAGGTGGCGGACTACCACCTAAGAGTGGTCTTTGAGATTGCATAATTGCTTGTTTTGTTAACATCTCAAACCCCAGGTGGAGGACTACCTCCTAGGAGTGGTATTTGAGATATTTTTCTGTTTCTTAGAACCATCTGAAACTGTTACTGTACTAGAACAACTGTTACTAGAACTTAAGAAATTCCCTATACTAAGACAGCAGTGATACCGCCAGGATAGTAACCGCCAAGACAGGAGGTCGTTAGGTGAAGTTTGGCATGTTGAAGGCTAGTCCTTAAATTTAGGGAGTGTTACTAAGGTCTAGTGCTACTGAGGTCTACTGCTACTAAGGTTTAGTGCTACTAAGGTTGGTAAAAAAAAAAAAGGTCTACTGTTTAGTGTCTTTAGTTGTAATAAGTGAAATATGAGTGAGTTTTCTGTATATTTAAATTTGGTCGGGTACTGTTTAGTAAATGGCCTAATAATGAAGATAATGAGTTCAAATGATCCAAACTCTGAACCTTGTTCATTCACATTGCATCATGCATTTGTAAATTACATACCTATGATAGCAAAAACATAAAACTGATTATAGCAATATAAGACTGAAAAGTTACCAAAATCATAAGTTAGAACTACCATAAATATAAATTTACTCCCATTGTTCTCTTAACTTTTCTGATTAGAATCAAACATTAAAAGAATCCTATGAAAATAATGAAAATTTCATAAAATATACTAGTCTCAGATTTTAAGGGAACAACAAATTCAGACAGTCATGTTCAAGTCCATAAAGAAAATAACTAGAATGATAAAAACAAACACATGTATATTTCCCCCTGGTTTTTATTATTCTTTAAATGAGAAAATTGATGTCAACTGATGACATATAGAGAATAGTATTACAAATCATACTCGAATGACATAAAAAAGATTTTCAATAATCATATTTTAGATAGAGCTTGATATATAAACTTTAACAAGTATCCAAGGGTACGATTGAATATTGCGACATAAATAAAGTTTCAAGGAATTACACAAACCCTTAATCAATGTAAATTTGTGAAACTAAAACATTAGAGTCTACTGTATGTTCTACTATATGCTCTTCACTAGCATATCAATGTAGAATAGCAACTAAAAGTGTAAGAGTAACATATCATAGATCATATAAAATAGTTCAATGTCACATTTCACCTTCTTAAAACTTGATTCATTTAACAGTTCAATTTGATCTGAATTATGCTCAGTGGAAAGAGTTTTGATGATGGAATGAGGGTGGGGTCATCTCTCATAGTTCTGAATGTTCACTCAACTAATATACACAAGATTATGAAACCAAATGTTTGATGAAAACTTCTTTGAAAATTATACTCAAATTTAATTTTAAGTTTCATAATCTCATTATGATGAAATTGAAAATAGTCTTATGCTATATAAGCCAATTCAACAGCACTTTATTATGCCAATATAGCTGATTTCATAACAGTTTTTAAGAGCAATTCGTTGTGCGATGCCATAAAAAATTTGAAAGTTGATTTTACAAAAAAACTGCACAACGGTTTCAACCATAATTGTTATGCGTATCATACAAAAAAAAGCTACAACCTCCCCTCATAAGATTACTCAAATATGGGTTCTAATCATACAACAGAAAATACAAAATACGTTGTGTAAACGTAGGTCTTCAGAGATTCACACAACAGTTTTTTATTATCGGTTGTGTTATAAATCTTTCATGTAGGGTTCTGCCGATCGTTTTCTCGATTTGGTACTCATATTCTCCGCAACCATAAACCTTTGGGGAAGATAGCATGTAGGTTTTTAATCCAACAACATAGCTACGAAAAAACTGATGTCTGACATTAGGAGAGAAAAACAGACACACAACAGTTTTTTATTTCACTGTTGTGGGAATACAACTCCCATGTTAGGATAATCAAATCATTTCCTCAATTTGGCACTCACATTCCCAAAAATCAGCAAGTTTTGTGTAAGATAACCTCGGAGTGTTTAATCACCCAACAGATTTTTCATAATACCGTTGTATGAATATAAATTAAAAACGTATTTATGTTTATGCTTCCCTATGGAGAGCTAACTCATTGAGGGATAAAGGACCCAATTTTTTTACATGATCTCATACACCCCATCTTTGTGAGAGTGTGAGAGTTGACGGATTGAAAAAATAAGGTACGAAAATGTAGTTAAAAATATTTTTCTTTTAGATAAATATCGTCGATTTATGATTGATCCATACGATCAAGACCCAAACGCTATAAAAAATTCGAGAATTTCGTACCATGACCTTATTTCAATACAGTGATCACATCCAACGGTCGAATGTTTGTTTTATCAAGTTTAGTCAAGTTGCTCGTTTGAATTATGGTTATGCCCTACTAATGTTATATAACTTGTTTGTTAGGTTATACATAAGTGTGTATCTTTCTAAACTAACTATATGAAGGAAATGAAAAATATAGAAAACAGACCATACGATGTGATCACGATAGTGAAATATGGATATGGTACGAAACTCACTCATTTTCGATAACTTTTTAGCCTCGATCGCATGAGCCAACTCTAATTATGTTTATTTAATTGACCGTATTCATACAACAGTAGTATTTAGATGCATTGTGTGACTGCAATCATACAAGACTAATATTTAAATGTGTTGTGTAAATTTAGAGTTTAGAGTTTAGGGTTTTTGGTATTTGTGTTTAAAGTTTAGGGTTTAAGGTTGAAATTCTCGAGGGAAAAAATTCTCTCTCCTTTTTGTACTCTTCCTTTTTAGGATTAAGGGTTTGGACACATTTTGGTTTTAGAGGGAAAATTCCCTCTCATTCTGAGCTTTTCTTTCCTCTCTTTTAGTCAAGTTACAATATTGTTATGAAACAACTAAATGAAAATAATATGTTGTGTCGTTCATTTGTTAGTTGTTATAACAAAAGTGTGTTGTTAATTTAACTAACTACAGAAACCCACTTTCGACGCTTAAACACTTTCTACACTTAGACAAAAGCTCACGCATCTCAGCTCACTCTCTGCTCTCAGCTCACTCTCTCTAAAAAACCCGCGCCTGTGTCAATCCATCATTCCTCCTCTCTGTCTCTATCGATTTCTCTCTCTATCAGGTTCAGAAAACCCGCTCGGTTTGATAGGACTTCTGATTTGGGAGTTTTTGATTTGGGGTTTCCTTGATTGGGTGAGTTTAGTTGTTCGATATGAGGTTTTATTTGTTCCATTAGTTGGGTTATGATTAATTGTACTCCATTATAGTTTGTTCGAATTTTGCGGCGAGTGAATTGCTAGGGTTTTGGGGCGGGGCTCCGGTCAAGGCTGGCGGGGTCCTCACGATCCTATGCGGCGGTCGCAGTCGGGACTGACCTGGTCTCCACCGCACCCGGTGTTTCCCTCTAGAAAGCTGGGAGCTGGGACGAGGGCGTCTCCTCCAAGTTCGCCACTACTCCTCTCAAGGACATTTTCAAGGTCTACACTTTTGTCCTTCTCCTCCATTTAACTCTGCCATTTTTTCAGTTTGTTCTGCTGCTTACTCATATCGCAAGAGAGAACTAGCTTTGGGCATTGATTTCTTGCAATTAGATTCTGAGATGGACTCTGAGATAGAGATTGACTTGGAATTGGAATTGGAATCACAAGCTGTTGCCCAAAAGGATTTGAGTCTACAATTAGGAATCCTGCATACATGTATTCGGTAAGGATTTCTCCTTTCTTCCTTTTTCTTTCTCTCATTCCTGACTTTTAGAGTTGAAAATTTCTGAACTTGGTTGGCACTGAGCTCTTGCATATTTTTGATTTGGGGTGAACTCGTGGAGATTTCGTGAAGAGGCTTATGCTTGAGGGGTTGCTGCAGCAGCATATTGGTGAGCTTTAGGTGGCCTCGTGGAGATTTCGTGAAGAGGCTCATGCTCGAGAGATTATTGCAGCAACATATTGGTGAGCTTCAGGTGGACTCGTGGAGATTTGGTGAAGAGGCTCGTACTTGAGGGGTTGTTACAATAGCATATTTGTGAGCTTCATAACTTGGCTTTTGTTCTCTTGTTCCTACTGCGTGGACTCTTTCTCTCCACTGTTATTATTTTTTTTTTATTGAGCACCATGCTTCAACCTTTAATTAAGATAGAAACGGTGCACACACTGCCATCACGATTATAGAAAACCCTCTTCAAGCCGAAGACAGTAGCAACTTGAGTTTGTCCAGATTCTTTTCTTTTTGAAATTTTAGAACTTTTGTCTCAATGGTAAGATCCTATGTTTATAGCTTTAATCTTCATCCACCGATTTAGTTATATTTGGAACATGAAGTTTTAGGCTCACGTTTGTTTGGCCGTGGTGGTTTGAGAAAAGGAGATGGCATTTGGGGAGATATTTGGTTTTGGCTGTTAACGGAAAACATGAATTAGTACCTCGAAAGCTTGTTTATGGTTTGGGAGTGGTGCCTCAAAACCTGGTCTTTCTGTTATTTGTTGCTGAACCTTGTGGGATAATAAATCCATTTTGGAACAGTTTGTAATGTGACAGTAACTGTATATTGGGCTACTTCATTTTCTTCTTGCATGTTCATCTTTATGTTTTGTGAACTGTGTACCTATAGTTAGTTAATATTTGTAAGGCTTTTCAGTTTATGTAAAGCCTTTGAAACTCATTGTAGTTGTTGCCTGCACAAATGATTGGAGTAACCCAAAATGTGGTCTTCACTTTGCCTTGATTGCATATCTTAATTGTCTGCATCAGTCGGGCCAACACCAAGCATTGAGGACTGGGGATGTGTTCCTTTATTAGATCAGTTTGGACTTCAAAATCAAAATGTAGGTGTTTTTATACAATTAAAGGACATGCGTAGATCTAGTTTATCAAGAAATTGGTGTTCTTTTCATACGTAAATGTGAAATGAGAATGACTTTTTCCTTTTGTTTTCCTCAATCTTGATTAAATGAGTATTTCTGGAAGAAGGCAAGAAATATTCACAACTTATATCTATTAATGCTTTAGAAACCTTACATTTTGACATTCTGTTATACTCAAAGGATAATAGTGATTTGGTCTTCTACTTATTCTAATGATCATGCATTGCAGGATCTGCTAAGTATATATAAAAAGACAAGAAATGGGATGTTAGGACCTGATTATTCGACAAATCCCTGGCTTGCTTCAGAAAACTGAGATTAACTTTTCCAAATGATTCCTTAAGGTAAAGAGGTATGAAAAGGAAAGGCAAGCAAATGATTCCACATACTGGTAATCTCTCTCTCTCTGGAATGATAGATTGAACTTGTTTGAATGATGTACCTGCACTGTTCTCACTCTAGTGATTAATAATTGATGATTCCTTAATATTTGATGTAAAGTAGAAATGTCATACAAATCTATTCATCATTTGAACTGAGTATTTCTCTTTTAGGTCAGTGGTGATATAGATTCCATTTAACTCACTCAAAACCACTCTTTGAGCTGTCTTTGAACTTCATATCATCTTTTCTGTGCTTAATCTTTGTTAATGTTACAGGGTATTGTTTGAACTGATATGGAGGGATTACTTCAGGTTTCTATCACTAAAATATGGGAATTCTCTTTTCCATCCAGGTAATGATAGAATTTAGTTTATTGTTTGTCCTTCAATCATGTAATAGGATCAAGAAGTGGGAGACATAAGTATAGGTCTGTAACGTTATTAAGCGTACAGCTCATTGCTGCATAGGGCAAGTGATCACATGCTTTCGACTGCCGAATACTCTTAATTGTTGTGATTTAGGTTTTCGTTTACTGGATTGTTTTTGGTTATTATGCTATAGGGAGTATGTTTGCTAGGAAGCGGAGTTTTTGAATGAGAATAGAAAGAGAAGAAAATCAATAGCATTTGCACTTTGGAAGGTCCAATTGAGGAGGTTTCTAGGATGGAGGCTGAAGAAGCTGAAGGGTTGCTTAGAGATTTGGGTATTCCGGTACTGTTACATAGTTCTTTTCTTTTTTCTGTTCAAAACATGGCCCTGTTAGTTTTATTTTGGTTTGGTAGAGTAGTAAGAATACTAAGGTTGTGTATGTTATCTGTATTATGTATGTTATATTTCAGCTCTGGTGAGTTGATCATTCCAGGAATTACATTGACTAGTCCATCTTTGAATGCAGATTATGGTGATATTTATTATATTGGCCATCATTCCATGCTTATGTCTTTGCCAGCCTACGATACCAAAGATGACAAAACCATTGCAACTATCGTGGCTAAAGAAGAAAAGCTGAAAAGTGATGGCAAGTTGGGGAAGAGACTCTCCCACTTAGTTCTGGTTTATCGTCAAAGTACTAGATTGATCATTTTACTTTTGCTTTGGTTAGTGACATACTTAGTTCTGGTTTATCATCAAAATACTAGATTGATCATTTTACTTTTGCTTTGGTTAGTGACATATGCAAATTTCGCTTATTAGCATTTATGATCTTGGTGTATCTTTGACATTGATATATTAGCTTTTGATTTCCCAATTGGGGTTAATACAATGATTTGGATGTTTTTGATTAGTTTTGGTCTGAATGAAATTGTTCATTTGGTAAATTAGTATAATTGATCAAACAACAAACTCAATGGCAATCCACCGTTGTATGAACAAAATTATCATACAACGAAATCATATTGTATCCACATGTTGTGTGAGGACTCGATCACACAATAGCAGTAAGGAAAAACGTTATGTTGTGTGATAAAAAATCACATAACAGTTTCCCCGTGTTGTGTGACAAAAAAAAAAAAAAAATTCATACAACAGATTATATCCTACCGTTGTGTGATTCTCGACAGAATTTTGAACAAGTGCTAGGCAGTTGCGCAGCAAATGCTATCGATAGCTTCTCGGCAGTTGCCGAGCAGCTTCCAGAATTCTGTCGATACTCACACATCGGTGAAAAACTTGGTTGTCCCATTTTTATCAGATAACGCTCGTATGCACAACGTTATCGAGGCAATTCAGACAATGGTTTTTTTCCGTCGTATGGTGCACTTTTTGGTGTAGTGAATGTTTCATCAGCACATCTTGGAATATTCATTCATGGGGCTACTGTGGCAGCACAGAACATGATGAACTTCACAATGAATCGAATCTCAGTAACTTGAAACAAGCATATAGTATTTAGAATTTCTTTCATATTTATGAATGTCTATTAGACATGATTTATGCATATGGATACTGTATGCGGATTAAACAAGATTCCCAGATATCGTTTCAAAAGAAATTCGTGTTAGTAGCAAGATCATGTAAATAATCATGTAAATTCCCAGCTAGCCTGACATAAATAAGATGTAATCCTCATATCAAATGGAGGTTCTTTAGAATGAAAAGATATCATATATAGGAGTCTGCCTTTGCCTAAAGTTAATAATATAAACTTAAAATGCTGATATCAGAATTTTCTATGACTGACTCTTGACTTTTGAAATTCATAACTAATCCCAGAAAATTCTGTTTTGGGTGATTCGAATTCCATATGACTCTTTAAGATGTCTGCTATAATTCTTAAGAAGAAACCAACATCAAATTCCCAGTAGATCAGTGCAGTTTTGTAAAAATAAGTGACTGACTCAAAATTTCAGAAAAGCTGAAAATGCTAAAATTCCCTTTCTTTGGCCAAAAAAACGTTTTCATCAACCAATTTGCCAACCAAGAAAAGTACTATGATTTCTAAGAAATTTCCTAAAGCTGTTAGTCAGATATGAAAGCATACGAATTTAACAAATAAAGCATCATATGTTCATACGATGCAATGCTCAATATTTAATGTATGAATGGCTGAACCAAATTTGATCTTGTTGTTAAACAATAAATCAATTTCATGTCTAACACTTCAAATACAAATTTCAAAGTTGCAAAACGTTTACCACAGACAGCCACTCTCATGAATCATTATCCAAGTAAAATATGCAGATGAATACATGACCTATAAACTTCATCAATTCCAAAAAGTTAAAGAAAAATTATAATAATTTGGACATCTACACAAATTTGAACCTCATGAAGTTTGCTTTGCACATATATAAAGTTATAAACAAGACAAGGAAACAATCTACGAATACTAACTTTCACTCCATAATCAGAGTGCCCATGGCATTCATAATAACAACAAAAGATGGCACAATGTTTCACGTTTTCTAAATGAGCATAGAAATTTCTTCAACAGTAAGGGAAGATTTCATCTCCCACCTTTAGGCTTTAGGTAACCGACATCTAAATCACAAGCATCCTTTAGCATAATTCATTTAAGTAGCATTAAGTAGAATGCTGCAAGAAAATGGCATCATGATAATTTGATTGGAATATCCCAATCTCATAAATTATCAATTCCATACATGCCCATTCTGATAGTAGAAAATAAAAAACATACCTGGTTAGGAACTATAAGTAATGCAGGATGGAGATGTAGGAGAAGCATACAAATCGAGTGTTTTGGATAGATAACTAGTCTGCCCATAAGAGTCTGAGTAGACATGCACCAACTTGCTAGAAGACATTATTTGGTGATCGAGATTGGTGATTGCCTTAATCACTCTCTTGTTGTGTACTCCTTTGTGCAATGACATTGATCACCCAAGAACAATGTCATAGACAATACTGGAAGGTCTATTCAATGGATCCGGCTCCTCTAAAGTGAGGAGCCTGTAAATTTAGTTAAAGTTCATTAAATTTAAACTCTTCATCTAATCTAATGGTTCTAGATTTAAACACATCACTCTTAGGTTAATTTAGGCTAAACTATGGTTTACCCAAGTTAAAAAATTAAACTGCCGTCAACTACAGCAAAGAAGAAAGATAAAAACCCTACTTCAACGCCAAGGGACTTTGCTCTTTCTCTTTCTCTTTCTCTTTCTCCTACGCGCGCCTGACTCGCTGCATACAGAAGTTCATCCATTTTCATGGAAACTCGTCCATGGTTGCGAGAAGAGACAAATACAAACAGGTTTCTGCTTTAAACTTATGTTCAATATTTGATCTACAAGTTTCATTACTCTTTGTTGGTTCGATTCTCTCTAGTCACAAATCATAGCAGCCTCCATTGTACGACTAATATTTCTATAATTGTGAGTTGTTGTATGTTATAGTTAATGTTTGTCTTGTCTTATTACATCTGAAGTGGGACGGGTGACAATACAACAAATATTTCAGATGAGGGCATTAGCAAGTCTCTTGATTGGATTCCTCGGATAGGTATGCAATTTGATACAGTCGATGTTGCATTTGAATTCTTTCGTATCTACGGAGCGAACTGATTTTGTGATTCGAAAAGCTTATACAAACAAAAGTCGAATAGATGGAAAGACTACTACAGTTAGATTTGTGTGCTTAAAAAAGGGTCATCGAGTACCAGATAAACGTGATCATCTAACAAAGACCCCTAGAGCAGAAACAAGAACAAAGTGTCCTGTACGATTGAGACTGCAATTCAACAAAGATATTAGCAAGTTTGACGTTCATGATTTTGTACATGAGCATAATCATGTTTTGCATACTCTGGAAACGTGTCACATGATCGCATCTCAATGGAATCTAACAGTTGGCCAATCTGTGCAACTTGATTTCGCCACTGACTCAGGGCTTAAACCAAAGGAAGCACACCAATTTTTTAGTCAACAAGTTGGTGGGAAGGAAAATCTGGGATACATTGAAAGGGATCAAAAAAATTACTTGAGAACCAAGCACCAAAAGGCTATGGCCTATGGAGAAGCAAGTACCCTCCTGAGATATCTACACAACCAATCTTGTGAAAATCCTTCATTTCAATATGCTGTGCAGTTGGACAGTGAAGAATTGATTACAAACATTTTTTGGGCAGATACACGAATGATTAATGCTTATGCTCATTTTGGTGATGTCATTACTTTTGACACCACATACAGTACTAATAAATAATTTAGGCCTTTTGGAGTGTTTTGTGGGTTTAATCATCACAGAGAGACTGTGCTGTTTGGAGCTGCACTCCTTTATGATGAGACCGCTGAATCTTTTAAGTGGTGCTTCCAGACATTCCTAGAAGCACATAAGCAAAAAAAGCCAAAGACTATATTTACAGATCAAGATCCTGCAATGGCAAAGGCATTGGCTGAGGTGCTTCCAGATACATTTCATGGATTATGTAGTTGGCATATAATGTAAAATGGAATTAAGCATTTGGGATACCTGATGAAGGAGGGCTCATTTTTCCTTACAGAATTTTCAGCAGGCATGTATGAGCACGAGGAAGTGAAAGAATTTGAAGATGTACTAATGGTCGAGAATTTGTGCTTATGATTTTGATTTAATAACCATAAGTAGGGAAACCCAAGCAAGGAATTAGGGGACTGGCCAAACCTTTAATGGGATTCTTCTTCTTCTTCTTTTTTCCTGTAATTGTTGGACTCAAGGTGTTATTACAAGTTCCATGAATAAAGTATTGTTGGACTCAAGTTTATACAGTATTGAAGTTTGAATGAATAACGTTTTCTTTTGACGGAAAAACGACAACGGGCCTCATTCGACCATTGTTTGAATTTCAGAAAATGAATACACAATGATTGCTTTGTTACCAATTCATATTAGACATAAAAGAAATAGAGAGAAACAGAGATAGAAAAGAGAAGAGAGGCAAGAAGAACTGAAGTAAAGATAATTTTTCATAAGGAGTTGATTTTATAACCCAATTCAAAAAAATTTGAAGTATGTTACAGTAGGGATTATGTATAATCAGTTCAAACCCAGAATTCTACAGTTTCCGCAGTCTATCAAATTCAACAGTCTAGTGGGGAGGGGGGAGCCTGGGGTGATGCGGGAATAGTCAGTGTAAACAACATGTGAATTCGAATTACAATTTTGCATCTGTGATAATTCTTCTAGTGGTGGGCTAAACTCGAATTCAGTACTGCAATTCCAATTCCGTACAAGCAAGAGAGACGCATACCTTGTTTTTTCTATTTTTTTTCTTTCTTCTTTGCTGTAGTTGACGGCAGTTTAGACGAAGTTGATGGCAGTTTAGTTTTTTAACTCGGGTAAACTATGGTTTAGCCTAAATTAACCTAAAAGTGATGTGTTTAAATCTAGAACCATTAGATTAGATGAAGAGTTTAGATTTAATGAACTTTAACTAAATTTACAGGCTCCTCACTTTAGAGGAGCCGGATCCCTTCAATCCAGACCAAACTTGAATATTTTTATATTGTTCAAGGAAGGTTAATTCTGTAAGTTCCGTGGTGTGTCTTGTTCTAATAAGGCTAATAGTATAGATTCTTTATTAGATAGGAAATCCCTGATTACTAGGGATACTTGATGTAATGCCTATATAAAGACCTCCTTATCAATCAATAAAGACACAGTTTTCCTATCATTCTTTTATCCTAGAACACGTTATCAGCACGTTGCTCTAGCCTCCCGTCTAATAACCCTAAAACCCTGATTATGAAAAAAATTAAAAAAAAAAAAAAAAAAAAAAAGAGTTTTTTTTTTTTTTTTTTTTTTTTTTTTTCCGAAACCCTAATCCCTACAGCCGGCCGCCGTCCTTACCTCCGGCACGGTCGGTCCATTCTCGGCAGTACCTGCGCTGCTAACATGCCCCCCCTGCCGCACTGCACCTTCACGCGCCGCTCCTGCCCCTCCCCGCTCGGCTGCAGCCTCCCTCTCGCCAGCAGCCCTCCCCGCTCGCCAGCAGCCCTCCCTTGCGTGATATTCTTTGCACGCATCCCTCGAAGGCCAAGATTGCTCGCAAGCCAAGCAAGCGGCCCTCGAAGCCTTCTTCGTTGCTAAGAAGAAATCAAGAAAAGTCGAAGAAAACAAGCTTCCCCAAAAGTCAAGTTTCTTTCGATCAAGCTTCAATTGAAGAGGTAAATATTTTATAAAAGTTCCCGCTTATGAAATTTCAATAGTTGGGTTGTGTTTTCTTCTTGGACCTTTTCGAGTCTCTGCTACCTCATCCCGATTCTATCGCTTCTCGGAACGGCATACGGGGATTTAGTCACCCCGGTGCCAACGTTTTTTGGGGTAACTGTGATATTACCGGCCACCGTTATGCTTGTGACTGTGATGTCACTGTGAACCATAACGTCTCTTTTTCAAAAAAAATAAAGGGAAGATATCGATTGTGAATTGATGTCACATTATGCATCGATTTATGTGACCATAATATATCTTGGCACTGTTTTAAAAGAAAAAAAAATTCAAACTTGATTAGTATTCAAAATACTAACGTCTCCCTATTGTGTTTTGTAGATGGTTGACACTCATCGTCCAGAATTTGACATCTTGGATGTCCAAGGCAAGGAATACAAGAGGTGGGTCTCAGATGTAGAGAACACTTTCACTGGCAAAAGATTTACAGCCACCATAGTCCCTCCTGAGGATGAAAACTTGCAAGCTTCTCCTGAACAGAAAGCTCAAGTCCTGATGTTTCTCACGCGTCATATCCATCCAACGCTCAAGAAGCAATACATGAGGAAGACAGATCCCAAAGAGCTATGGGACATCCTCAAAGACTGCTTCGACAATGTGCATGATGCACAACTCCCTGACCTTCTGTCCGATTGGGAGCAAATCCGCTTATTGGATTTTGATTCCGTCTAGGAATACCATTAGACTATGCTTAATTTACAGTCTGATTTGAGCTTTTGTGGGGTCGACAAGACCGACGATGATATGATGGAGAAGACTTTCACGACGTTCCCAGAATCTGCGTCCATGTTGTCACATCAGTACCGTGATCTCCGTGAGAAAGGCACCATCAAAACCTTCAGTAACTTGATGAATGTGCTTCAAAGAAAGGAGAGGTATCATGAGTTGATTCTTACTACCAACAAAAGGCCTAGAGGTCCGAAATTCTTAGCCGAATCTCACCAAGCCCATGGTAGGGCTCCTAAGCCAAGGAGTCAACTTCGCGAACGTCAAGCACCACCACCACCACCACCACGTGCGCCAAGAGCAACACGTGGGGGAAGAGGAGGAAGAGGACATGTCGGCCCTAGCCGGAACCTCACATGGAAACGGGACGGCGGCGGCGCCGCCGCTCCTAGAGGGGGGAACCGGTTCGGTTCCTGCCCTAAGCGTGGTGGCTATGCCTCGAGCTCAGTTTCGGCTCCTTGCTTCAAATGCGGCTCCAAGAATTACTTCCAACGTGATTGCAAAGCAAGTAGAGATGTCCAAGCTGCTTACAAGAGACACAAACAATACATGGAACAAGAAACGAACTATGTAGGAGACTTTGAGGAAGAAGAGTACGATGAAGAAGATACCAACTTCACTGTCGATGACTTCCAACCTACTAAGAAGCGTAGGACGAAGGAGTATAATACTCCAGATTATGAATAAGTATTTGACTTAGGTTATGAGATACATGTTCAAGTTTGATTTTGCTTGTTATTTTTGACTTTCTTTAGTCATAATTCACGACTTTGTTCGATAAGTCGTTTGATTTAGAACATCCTTGATGTACTTTTGAGTTGTCATCAATAAAATTTCTCTTATTCAATAAATGATTCGAGATTTTTACATTCCTATGAAAGCATAAATGGTTCAATGCGTCCAATTTCCAATGACATAATTATTTTGAGTTCACCACGATTTTGGTGATGTTAACTCAATATCTGAAATAAAATCACAAAGACAAAACGAAAGAATCGCGAGAAATCGCGTTGTACATTCGGCCAAGCCCTTGGCAGCGCCTAGGCCGCATCGGCATCACCTAGGCAACTCGGCAGCCTATCGGCAGCTTGGCTGAGACTTGGCAGCGTGCCTCTCGGCAGCTCTTCCGCAGCCTCGCAGCATGCCGGCTCGACACCGAACCCGGTTTTTACTTTTTCGCCTCAGACACGTCTTGACTTTCGTCTCGACACGTCCTCGGCCAAAAACCCAGTTTTGAAACCAACAACGATAGCCTATCGAAAAATGCAATATTTGCAATATCGTCTCGGCAACGATTTGTCTTCTGACACCACATGAATCGGATTTTAGCTCAACCGTCGCATCGATTGCCTACAAGTCGGACCAGTCCTATCCCCCTTGCCTTGCTTCGGCTTGGCATCATTGTGACTCCGGCCTCGCCTTGGCCTCGACTTTGGCTTAACCCCGTCCTTGCCTCAGCCATGCCACCGATTGTGGCTTTCGGTCTCTCAATCTCTAGGCTATGCTCTCTCTCAATGTTGGTATTCGGTGATTAACAAGAGGCTTGTCTCTTTCTATAAAGTTATACAGATGCCATGGCTATATTATTGGCCTTAATGCACTTCGTTTTGTGATGATATATTGCTTCAATACACTTATTTTAAAGTGTTCGCCAAAGTCTAAAATAGACAATTGATTCAATTTATATTGTTTTTGTAGATGTTTCAAGGCAAGATCGAGTGTCTGTTGGATTGTGCAACGACTCACATGATTCTGAGGAATCGGCAATTGTTTTCGGATTTTTCACCAAGAGAATCATCGTTATCTACGTTGACAGGAACCGAACCCGTCATTAAGGGTCGTGGCACTGCTCAATTCTTATTGCCAAATGGCACTGAAATTCGGGTAGAGGACACTCTATATGTGCCTAAGGCGCCAAGAACCTTGCTAGCTTTCAAGGATGTGCGTGACAATGACTATCACCTCAGCACTTATGTTGAAGATGGAACTGAATATCTGTTGATCACCTCAACTGAGAATCTGCGCACTCGCATTGTGGCGAAGTGTAAGCGCGTTCGAAATGACATGTATTTCACAACCATTCGAGCCGATGAATCTCATGTTATTATCTTATGTGATTCCGATACTTAGAAGTTTTGGCATGACAGACTCGGTCACCCGGGTCGTGATCTGATGATTCGTATTTTGAAATGCTCCCACGGTCATCCACTTTTCAGATCACAGAAGCATAAAGGAAACCAGAAAACTGGACACAACCGAGCCGACGCCATGCAAGGGCGCTTCGGCCTCGGTTTGGCCGCCATGCCGCCGCCGGCAGCCTCTCGGCTCCAAGGACAGGTTCGGCCTCCTCCTGCTTCTCATGCTTCTGTAGGGATGTCTAATGATCATCGTTCGTTTTGCATAGCTTGTTCACTTGCAAAACTTCAAGCAAGACTATCTTTTGCTATTGATAATAAACAAAATATTCCGTTCCTACAACGAATACAAGGTGATATCTGTGGACCTATAACATCAGAATGCGGGCCATTTAGATACTTTATGGTTCCGGTTGATGCGTCGACGCGTTGGTCACACGTCGAGTTGTTGTCCACAAGGAATGCTGCATTTGCTAAACTCCTAGCTCAGATCATTAAGCTTCGGGCTCACCACCCGGACAATCCGATTAAATCTATCAGACTGGATAATGCTGGAGAGTTTACGTCAAAGTGTTTTGATGACTATTGCATGTCAGTTAGGATTGAAGTTGAACATCCTGTGCCCCACGTTCATTCTCAGAACGATCTTGCAGAAGCCGCTATCAAGAGACTACAGCTTGTTGCTAGGTCCCTTGTCATGGCCACTAACTTGCCGGTATCGGCATGGGGATATGCAATATTACATGCAGCTATGCTTCTTCATCTACGACCCACAGATAGCCAACCATTTAGTGCGTACCAGTTGGTAACTGGTTACGAGCCTGATATTTCACATCTGCGTACTTTTGGTTATGCCGTATATGTGCCTATCACGCTTCCACTGCGTACCAAGATGGGTCCACAACGACGATTAGTTATTTATGTTGGATATGAAGCACCAACAATTGTCCGCTAGATAGAGCCCACGACAGGTGATCTGTTTACTGCAAGATTTACAGATTGTCACTTTAATGAGACATCCTTCCCGCCGTTAGGGGGAGATGGGGCCGCATCCGTCCCTAGTGAAAGTCAGGAATTGACGTGGTTCTCTCCCACTATGTCTCATTATGATCCCCGAATGTCTCAGTGTGAGACAGAAATACAACGCATATTGGAACTACAAAAGGTTGCGGATTCGATGCCCGACTCCTTTACTGATATTGCGAAAGTGACAAGATCAACCATACCCGCTGCTAATATACCTACAAGGCTCAACATACCTCTCCAGGTGCGAGAACGCGCCGCCGGTCTCGGACCCGCAGCCCTAAGTGTCGTCAGCAGCCTAGGCTCGGCACCTCCAAGTGGAGGGCCGGCATCGACTTCGGATCCTCCTAGAAAGAGGGGCAGACCAATCGGTTCGAAGGACAGTGTACCTAGAAAGAGGGCATGTGTTCAGGCACAAACCGATCCGTTCATCATCG
This sequence comes from Potentilla sterilis, assembly GCA_963682095.1. Taxonomy (NCBI): domain Eukaryota; kingdom Viridiplantae; phylum Streptophyta; class Magnoliopsida; order Rosales; family Rosaceae; genus Potentilla; species Potentilla sterilis. Next base: position 31,037,543 of record OY821764.1, read on the forward strand.
ATATTGTGACGCCGTCACACGATATTGTCTTCGACTATACCTATGTCCAAGAATCAACTCTGAATCATCTGGGGGACGCCTCAGACTCATCGTTGATGTTAGAGAACAAGGAAATTTCACTAAACTTCTTATGCATGCACAATCTTATGGAAATGAATTCCATGTATATCGATGATGCATTCGCCTACGCCGTTGCTCAAGAAATCATTGACAAAGACGACATGGAACCCCGCACTGTTGATGAGTGTCAACGTAGGGTGGATTAGCCGAAGTGGGAAGAAGCAATCCAGGCTGAACTAGACTCTCTAAAGAAAAGGCAAGTATTCGGACCGGTTGTGCCTACACCGCCGAACGTGAAGCCTGTTGGACATAAATGGGTCTTTGTCAGAAAGCGAAATGAGAATGGTGAAGTCCAGCAATATAAAGCTCGACTCGTGGCGCAAGGTTTTTCTCAACGCCTTGGAATTGATTATGAGGAGACGTATTCTCCGGTCATGGATATTATTACCTTCCGACACTTAATCAGTTTGGTAGTCTCAGAAAGACTCAATATGCAGCTTATGGATGTTGTAATAGCGTATCTTTATGTGGATCTAGATACGGAGATGTACATGAAAGTACCAGAAGGACTTTCGTTACCTAAGTCAAGTGAGAAAAAACCACGAAGTTCATTTGCTATCAGGTTGAGACGATCTCTATATGGACTCCGACAATCTGGTAGGATGTGGTACACACGGTTAAGTGATTGGTGGATCTCGGTGTGATTCTTTCCTGCAAACTCTGCTAACTAAGGGGAATACCGGGCGAGCCAGTCTTCTCCTCTCCGATGCCTAAGTCAGTACCGTTGGGGGAAATGGATAACTTAAGCGGGAATAATCAATAGTTGGAGAGCTGGTTACCTATTAATGAGGGTAGTTGAGGCCCTTATATAGGTTGTCGAGTGTAAGGTCTGGTCTTACTCCTCGATGTGTGACTGATCCCCTTCTGTTCATACATAAGGGCAGCTTTGGTGGTCTGTTCGGCAGGCTGGCGCCCCCGGCTCCCGTGGCCCCTGGCCATAAGGTAGGCTGCTGGGCCTCGGGTCTGGGTGTATTGGCTGAGGGTCTGTGGGCCTGGGTAGCCCCTCTGTGACTACTATCAACAGATACAAGAATGATGAGTTGTGCCCTTGTGTGTTCATAAAGAGAACAAGTTCAGGATTTGCCATAGTCGTCGTCTATATTGACGATATGAACATCATTGGAACTCTAGATGAGATCAATGAAACCGCGACCTACTTGAAATCCGAATTCGAGATGAAAGATCTGGGAAGGACTCGGTTTTGCCTAGGCTTAGAACTAGAGCACCGAAGTGGTGGAATCTTTGTACACCAATCTGCATATGTTCGAAAGATGCTCAGGCGATTTAACATGGATAAATTTATGCATCCTACATGCACTCCCATGGTCGTTAGAAGTCTGGATATCAATAAAGATCCCTTTCGTCCGAAAGAAGATGACGAAGAGGTCTTGGGAGCTGAATATCCATATCTTAGTGCAATTGGAGCTTTGTTATACTTAGCTCAGTGTACTAGACCAGACATTGCTTTCTCGGTGAACTTGTTAGCTCAATTTAGCTCAGCGCCAACACAACGTCATTGGGTTGGAATTAAGAACATCTTCTGATACCTTAAAGGAACCCTTGACATGGGTTTGTACTATAGATACACTCATCATGGATCGGCTCCAAGCCGACCACTTGCATCCCACGACGGAATCCGTGGCTCGGATCACCACCGGACAACCGTCCAGTCCAGCCCCGGTTAGGCTGCCCGCCGCACCGCCTCCGCCTCCGCCGCAGGCTCGGTTTCCTACTATGGAGCCGTCGCCGTCGCCGCCGTTGCCGTTCCAGATCACTAGGATGCTAAAGCGTGGTCACGATATGGCTTCGGCACTATCCCCTCCTACTCAGATACACCAAATAATGTGATGGTAAGATTTGCTGATGCTAGATACTTGTCAGATCCACACAATGGACGTTCCCAAATAGGTTATGTTTTTACCATTGGGAATACGGTGATATCTTAGAGATCAACCAAGCAAACCCTTGTTGCTACCTCCTCGAACCATGCTAAGATCATTGCACTACATGAAGCAGTCAAAGAGTGTGTTTGGCTTCGCTCAGTTATATCTCACATTCGAGGGTCTAGTGGACTTGAGTCTACTACGATGGGACCAACTTGCATATTTGAAGATAATGCAGCATGCATTGAACAAATGAAGTTGGGATACATCAAGGGTGATAACACTAAACATATTTCGCCTAAGTTCTTCTATAATCAGCAGCAGCAAGAGACTTTGAATATCCAAGTGAAGCAAGTCAGCTCAGAAGATAATGTAGCTGATCTGTTCACCAAGTCTCTACCGAACTCTACATTTGTGAAGCATGTAAAGCGCATTGGTATGTCTCGCTTATTCGAACTCAAAGACTGATTGACCATCAGGGGGAGTTCTTGTCTAGACTTCAGGGGGAGTCTAGTTATGCAAGTCTCACATACTTGTAGTTGGTGCGTTGTACTCTTTTTCCACAGACCATGCTTTTATTTTTGCCCAAGAGGTTTTTGTTTGCTGGCAAAGGTTTTAACGAGGCAACAGTTCATGCACCATTGAGGACGCGATACAAGGGGGAGTGTTCAAGGAAGGTTAATTCCGTAACTTCTATGGTGTGTCTTGTCCTAATAAGGCTAGTAGTCTAGATTCTTTATTAGATAGGGAATCCCTGATTACCAGGGATATTTGATGTAATGCCTATATAAAGGCCTCTTATTAATCAATAAAAACACAGTTTTCCTATCATTCTTTTATCCTAGAACATATATATCTTATTAGACCTTAAATATATTTGCAACACACTAGTAACTATTGAAATAGTACATGGACATATGCTAGTGTATTTTAAAATATTTGTATATTCTATGTTTTGATTTATCTCATTAGATCTTACACATGAAAGAAAAAAAAATTAAGAAATAGAGGTCTAGTGAGTGAATAGGAGGTTGAATGAGTAAGTTATTGAAATATACGTGAATAACATATATAAGATTATGTCGGTAATTTGAATGGAGGTCTAATGAGTAAATGCTTATATTCAAAAGTATAATGGAGGTGTAGAAAGTATTGGAGGTTTAATGAGCAAATGTAGAGGTCCTAATAGCAACACTCTTTGAAAAATGTCGACTAAATAAACAACCTCATTCTATTGTTCTTCTCCTAAATTCACCCTTGATCTCATTTTGTTGATGGGACAATTGAATTGAAGTGTGGTGCTCTAGCAGGGATCAATGAAGGTAACTAATTTATATAAAAAGACAGTTAAGGCATTTCCTTCCATCAAGGAAACTGTCTTGTAACTTCCTTGTCTTTATCTGATAAATTACACTCAATAACCATACACATTTGAATTCAAAATTCAAAACAGATTGCATTAATAAAACTAATATCGATTACAAGTTTTAATCAATACACTGATGTTATACATGAACTCTAAAACTCTTCACAATATCAGCTTACACCAAATGCTGATATCTAGTTCCTTAAATGTAATCTAAATGATGCAAACAGAATCATCACTACAGCTCAAACAAGATCACTTTCACAACCATATGTATACAACAATAATGAAACAATAATGAATCTAAAGGAATAGAAACTCACCAGTTGATGAACTCCCAAGTGCTCCAGCCATTGCTTGAACTTCACAGAACTACTCTAAAGATATTCTTCTGAAGCACAGCACAAGAACTCAATAATATGGCTGAACTTAATGTATCTCTTGTGTGTATACAAGGAATATCTCTACTGTATTTATATAAGCCTAAACTCCACTTTGTCCTCACCCATAGAGAGTCCAAAGTTGACTGGAGTGTTATCTGTTAAGAGACTGTAATCTTATTTTTTCTATAATGTTGAACAGGTTGACAACTTCTTGAGAGTCCTAGATTTACCAAGAGATATAAATCTTGATAACAACTGATTTAGTATTTACTTGTTATATAATTAAGCTATTATACTTGATTAATTCAACTGAAAATACTTAAGTGATAATGCCAAGTCCACATATATTTTCCAACAATCTCCCACTTGGACTGGCAATGTCTTTACTGAACAATTGAATATATAAGCTGTAGTAATAGCTACTGAAGTGTGCACTTGAATTATATACAATCCAACTCTCATCTAGCTTGGTCAAGTAAAAGTACTAATGCAGGACTTAGAATCAAGTATGTCATGATCAACAAGTTGATTAAAAACCACTAACAGAAGTCGCAGTACTCACATAAGCTAAAAGATAAAGTGAAATATGATGGCTGATATATCTACCTGTAAATGCCAATCTTTCACATCCCTCTGCATGGGTTTGTTAAAACAAAATTTCCAGCAACATAATGAATTCCAATGAACTTGGAATTGCTGGACTGAACTGAATTGTTCAAAGCATGAATGTTCACCTGTAAACACACAATACTTATAAAATGGTATTGTTGACAGTAGCCATAGAAGGGCTATATAAGCCCACAGACCCGCAGCCAGTGCATCCGGGGCCGGCCTGAGGCCCGGAGCAGGATCACCAGCACTCGGAGCCGAGGTCCAGCAGTCTACCTTGTGACCAGGGGCCCGGGGACCGGGGGCGCCAGTTCACCAAAGAGGTCACTAGAACTGCCCTTTCGTGTGCGAACAGAAGGAAGCCAGTCCCACATCGAAGAGTGAGACCAGACCTCACGCCCGGCCACCTATATAAGGGCCTCAACCACCCTCTTTAATAGGTAACTGATCTCTCCAACTGCTTATCATACGTGCTTAAGTTATCTATTTTTCCCAACTGTACTAACTTAGGCATCGGAGAGGAGAAGACCGGCCCGCCCGGTATTCCCCTTAGTGAGCAGGTTAAGCAGGAGGAGATCACATCTAGATTCTACTAGGTCTACGGGTTTGTGCAGAAACAATTGGCGCCGTCTGTGAGAAGCCTTACATAAAAATCACGTAAGCATCACCAAATGGCAGAAAGCTCAGAAGCGGGCCAGGAAAGAAATGCAACGGAGGAGCAGCGGGTTGCACTAGAGCAAGCGCTCATCTCCAACCCGGTCGCTGTACGGGAGCATCGCAGCGACCAGGACAACCAGGAAGACGGCTGCTGTGGGAGGCCGACCGGCACGCCGGGGTCATACCATGATAGCGCGCGCGGGAAAGGCCCGGTGGAGGGAGACCAACCAACCCACTGGGGCTTTTCGCTGACATTCTCGGACGATCCGAGTGACAAAGAGGAGAGTCTGCTCGGCGACAGCGACCGGGACACCACGTACAGCCCCGACCGGCACGATATGGTGGGGGAGATACGGGCGATGAGGGCAGAAGTCGGTCGCCTGCGCGCGGAGGGCGACCGGGATAGAGCAAAATCCAATGCCCGGTATGAGGAAATGGAGACGGTAAACGCTGCCTTGGTGGCTGCCCTGGAAAGAGGCTAGCAGCGCAGCGCCGCCATGACAAGGGCTACTACACCCGCGCCGGGCCGACCTCAGCGCCTTGAGGCAGGACAGTCTTCGGGAGGAAGGTCCAGCGACCGCAGGAGGGCGGAGTCCCCGAGCGGCCCGGTTTTGCCAGTAAGCACGTCGGCGCCCCCGCAGTCGCGCACTTCATTCGAGGATGAAGTCATGACCCCGACCGCACGGGCGCTGTAGATACTCACCGACTCTGTGTCGGATCAAAAGGCCCAAATGGAGGCCAACGAGAGAAGGGTGGCGCGGCCGATGGAAGGCGCGCGATTCAACGAGCGCATGGGCCCTTTCTCGCACCGGGTTCTGGAATCAGGGAGGTCTGGTAACCAGAAATTTCTAAAGCTCACGTACTCAGGATCCGGCTGTCCATACCAGCATTTGGATAGTTTCCACTCCCAAACGTGCGCCAAGGGCTATTCCGACGCAGTATGCTGCAACATTTTCCAGGAAACCCTGTCTGGAGAGGCGCTCAGCTGGTTCTATGAGCTCCCGGCAAACTCCATCGAAGCGTACGAGCAACTGGCCAACCGGTTCGTAGGCCGCTTCATCCTCCGGGTCGAGGGAGCCTGGACATCAACCATCCTCTTCAATTGCATGCAGGCACCTGGCGAGGAGCTAAGGACGTTTGTCAACCACTGGCAAACGGCGACGGCCGGGGTTCGGAACCTCGACAAAGGTATCGCCGAGATGGCATTCAAACAAGGGCTCCGGCCGGGAAAATTTTCATACGCCGTACGGGTGGAACTCCCGCATGAGTATGACGAGCTAATGGTGATGGCCATCAGGCATGCTCAGGCCGACCATGAAACGTATGGGCAGCACCTGTTGAAAAGAAAGCGAGACGAGCAGCGGGAAGAGCACCCCCTCCCGGCTGAGAAAACAAGGTCGGCCAGCGGAGCTAGAACCGGGGTGCCCAACCGGGCAGACCCAGCAGAAGTTGGGGGAGTCAACAGCAGCAGAAGCCCTATCACGACAAACCCCAGGGCGAGCACAAGCCGGCGCAGTACTTGCAAGAACGCCCCCTGGCAATCATGCCAGCAGAACGTCAAGAGGTTTTCACCACCCTAACCTCTTCATACGAGGACATCTTGCACGAGAATGGGAACATCATTCCCTCACCGCCGAGGAGCAAGTACCCAAAGGGAAAACTTACCCAGGCGCGCACGGGCAAGTACTGCTCCTATCACGATGAAGCCACCCACCAGACGAACAGTTGCTTCGCCCTCAAGACAGCGGTGGAGGGCTTGATTAATAGCAATCAGCTCCAGCGGTATATAGGGGAAAGGAGAGCAGATCCCAACTGGGAGCAGGGCCAGGGCTGGTAGGCACGCCCGAACCCCCAAGCAGTTAGTTTGGCATATCAACGGCTCAACCAACGTAACATCATATGTATGCCAACTATTTTGAAAGAAATCCCACCGGTTCGGCTGGTGCAAAAATATGTATATCCAAAGAGTAATACAAACAAAAACCGTTCCAGCAGATTTACAAAAAAAAAAAAAGAGCAAAACAAAAATCTTCAAGGAGCCGTGCCAACCCCCTCAGCGGGCATCCCACCAGCATCTCCAGATGGAGCCGCAGCATCCTCTCCAGCAGGTTGAGGCCCGCCTTCTCCTTCCGGTTGCCCCTCTTCTACCGACTGCTCATGGATATCATCATCGGCCCCTGCCTTCGGCATTCGAGAGGTATCCAGGTACCCCTTCTCTTCCCACTCCGCATAGGCGTCGGCAATACCCGACTCCCTAGCCTTTTCCAGGAGCTTAAGGAACTGATCACTGTCGTGATATTTGAGGACAACCCGTTGGAAAAGCTCCGGGTCCACTTCTTCAGCCGCAGCCGCAGCGGCGGCATGCACAGCGGCAGCAACCACTTAGAGCTCATCCACTCTCTCCTCTAGCTCGGCCCTCTCCTCCTAGCCCGCTCCTTCTCCTCCTCGAGGCTCCGGACCTGCTCTTCTAGCCTGGCCACCTGTTTCTTGGCCCTCTCCTCCAATCTGACCTTTTCCCGCTCGAGCCTGGACTTCTCAACTTCCAGGCGCTCACGGGCTTCTGTCAGAGCGGCCACCTGCCTCTTCAGCTCCGGCAGCTCCTCACTTGGGTCCGGCTGGTACAGATTGTACAATAGCTACAAAACAACAGGGAGCCAATTAAGCAAAGCACAAAGCAACGGGTTATGAGCGGTGCCATGGCACAAAGCAATTCTTACCCGGAGGACCGACTCCTTACTCTTCTGGCGGTTCTCCCCCGCCAAGGCTCCGGCGACCCCAGGCCCATCCAGGCTAAGGACAGCCACATATGCCGCCAGCTTTCGGACAAAGGGACTCTCCAGACTTCCCCTCTGTTCCTCCGCAGGAGCGAGGTTACTCTGCTGACCGGCAAAGTTTGGGGCAGCAGCGGCCTTTTCCCCAGCGGAACTCGTCGCACCGCTGACCACCTTGAGCTGTTTCGCCAAGTTTTCACCTGACGACCGGCCGGTCAGCGTCACCAAGGCGGATGAAGGGACGTCCATGACCCTCTGCCTCTTCTCACCCTGACCGTCCGGTGAAGAAGATTGTGCGCCTGACCGGGTGACTCTGGTTACAAGCGGTACCGATCCCGGCCGGTGCGGAATTCTGCTCACCCCACCAGGAACCTTTGGTGGCCCCCCGGTGGACTTGCTCCTTTCAGGTCCCGCCTTGGGCGCAGCGGGGTGAGTCTTCACACGCCTCAGAATATAGGCGTCGTCCTTAACGTCCATGGCCCTCGGTTCGGCATGAATGGTAAGCCGACCAGACTCCTCATCCACCGAGGTCCGTGAAACGGCCTCCCCTTTCTCCTTCAACCTCGAGATGAGGTCTTCACCATCCATGGAAAGCGTGTTACCGGGCTTAACGACCGTCCGGGAAGATGCACATGCAGGACAAACAAATGGTCAGTATCAACTCGGTCAACAGAAATGCCACCGCTAAAAAACCTGCTACGCACCGGGATCCCGCCCGAGACAGCAGTACTCCAACACTTCCCGCCGTATGAAGTTGTAGGAGCTTCGCTCGAGATCGTCCCAGCATCCGAGTATAGTCATAATCCTTTCCCGCTCCAACTCGGACAGTTCGAACGATTGGTCGCCAAGGGGCTGGAAGGCACCAGGAACCCGGTACATTTTACTCCTCTTATGCCACTTCCCACCCGCCATCACCACCTTTTTTCCTCCAGCTATTGTCCACCCAGGAAGGCAAATGGGTGATGATAGGCTGGAAGTGTCGGGCGCTAAAGGTCAGACAACCTCGGGACCCTCTCTTCTTCGAGAAGGATATTCTGTACAGTGCCTGGAACTCGTTCACCGTTGGCATGCTCATCCCGGACAACTCGTACAGGCAACCGAGGCTCAGCAGCCGCCTCTACTGGTTCCCGGGAAGCTGCGCGGGAGACACTTGCAGAGCGCTAAGCGTATACTGCACGAAGTCCGGCAGCGAGAGGGAGAACCCGTGGCGAAATTGTTCTCCGTGAACAGCAACCCAACCCGCCTCCGGGTTACAGGCCGATTCTCTGGGATTCAGCGGCCGTAACGCCACCTCATTGGGGATACTCCACGTCCCCCGGAAGGCGGCAATCTCTTCGGGGTTCATACTACCCTCCGGTTCATCGCACACCACGGCCTCTTCCCCACTTCCGATAGTGTAGCTCACGGGCGGAGTGCCAGGAAAGCGCACCCCGTGCGGGATGCCCTCATATCCCGAGGACCCGGAAGATGAGACCCCACCCAGGGAGCGGTCAGCGGCTTCGGACTCCGGAGATTCCGAACCAAGCCACTCCTCCAATCTCTCCTCATCGTCCACCACGGGACGCCTGTCGGCCGATTCGGAAACCCTTTCGGAGCTTGCAGAAGCCATTTAACCTAAGGGGAAGAAAACAAAACCCCACCGCTGGTCAGAAACAGGCTAGAACAGCGCCCTCTGCGGCTCCTCCCCAAGTTTGCCGCAGACGCCCCGCTCACAACGACTCACAGTCGGCGACAGAGCAACCCCCCCCCCCTGCAAAACGCCAAAAAGAAAAAAAAGCACGGCGCAAAGAAAGCAAGACTTACCAATTACTATGCACAACCGAGGAAAGTCCGTCCTACGAAAACACCGAGTAATGGTAGGCAAAGACCCAGAACGCTTGGGGCAGGGATATCGCGAGGCACCTCCACAGAGCTTTCGCCGGATGCCTCTCCAACCTTCTCTTCTTCTCTCTGGGCCAAAGAGCAAAACAGAAGTAATGAAGGCAAAGGAGGCCTTTTTATAGACGGATCTGATACCCTAGGTACCCCTGCAATCCCCCCAAAACACGCAATCAGGGCAACTCAAACGCCTGCGAATCCAGGCCCTCCATCTCAGATCGCTCCCTACTGACACGTGTCCCAGCATCGGTAACCTTCCCACGCCATCATAACTGATGGGACTGATGGGCTTCCTCCTTAAATGCATGTCAGCCACTTGTCCCGCCTATAAGCGGCAGTTAAGGGAGATAAGAGCGGTAACCGAGGCGTCAAGCCCCCCCACTTCCCCAAGAGCCAAGGCTTATCACCGGTTATGATCACTCAACCGGTCCCATGGCAGTTCACCGGTTATGATCATTCAACCGGCTGCATGGCATCTCACCGATTAGGCATCATTCAACCGGCTCCAAGGCTTATCACCGGTTATGATCATTCAACCGGCTGTATGGCAGTTCACCGGTTATGATCATTCAACCGGTCCTATGGCAGTTCACCGGTTATGATCATTCAACCGACTGCATGGCATCTCACCGGTTAGGCATCATTCAACCGGCTCCAAGGCTTATCACCGGTTATGATCATTCAACCGGCTGCATGGCAGTTCACCGGTTATGATCATTCGACCAGCTCCACGGCATTTCACCGGTTATGATCATTCAACCGGCTCTATGGCATTTCACCGGTTAGGTAACATTCAACCGGCTCCATGGCATCTCACCGGTTAGGTAACATTCAACCGGCTCCATGGCATGACTCCGATTATGAGAACATTCAACCGGCATGGGCTTTATACACCCGGTAGAGTTTACATCTAACACATGTACTCTTTTCCAGCAGGATAAAAACCCTGCATCGCACTGAACTGCGATCAATATGGGGATCCAAGGCGAGACTTGTCATCTCAACGCCTCCCCCACCGGGCAGATTGTTTCTCTAACACAGAACTCTCCCTGCAGGCACGTTGCCCCACGCTTATTCCAACACAAGCTGGGCCGAGCCACCGAGCTACTCCCGGCCTGCCGTTGGCAGCAATTTCGCCTTGGGAACTTGGGGGACTCGTTCCGGCATGACAGTCCACCGGTCGAGTCCTCACCCCCAGCATCTTCCCATGCACTCGTCCGGGTTTCACCCCCTCCATATATATTGCATGGCGGATTTCAACGCCACATCTTCCCATGCACTCGTCCCGGTTTTACCTCGCTCCATATATATTACATGGCGGATTTCAACGCCACATCTTCCCATGCACTCGTCCGGGTTTCACCCCGCTCCATATATATTGCATGGCGGATTTCAACGCAACATCTTCCCATGCACTCGTCCGGGTTTCACCCGTTCCATATCTATTACATGGCGGATCTCAACGCTACATTGTCCTCCCATGCACTTGTCCGGGTTTCACTCTGTTCTATACTCATGGCAAGACAACACTTGAGCACAATATATTCGGTATTGCAAACATACTCACAACTGTCGCACGTCATCATCAACAGGTACTCACATCACCACGCCTTCTCTACCCGAACGCCCGGTCACGCCCAATCTTCAATACAGACTTGGGGGACTGGGCACCGTTGGGTTGGTAACCCTGCGGGTCTGCGGGACAGGAGCAAGGCATATTAAGTCCCCATTCAAGATTGCACTTGACCGGGAACTTGGGGGACTTGTTGACAGTAGCCACATAAGGGCTACATAAGCCCACAGACCCGCAGCCAGTGCATCCGGGGCCGGCCTGAGGCCCGGAGCAGGATCACCAGCACCCGGACCCGAGGTCCAGCAGTCTACCTTGTGACCAGGGGCCCGGGGACCGGGGGCGCCAGCCTGCCAAAGAGGTCACCAGAGCTGCCCTTTCGTGTGCGAACAGAAGGAAGCCAGTCCCACATCGAAGAGTGAGACCAGACCTCACGCCTGGCCACCTATATAAGAGCCTCAACCACCCTCTTTAATAGGTAACTGATCTCTCCAACTGCTTATCATACGTGCTTAAGTTATCTATTCTTCCCAACTGTACTAACTTAGGCATCGGAGAGGAGAAGACCGGCCGGCCCGGTATTCCCCTTAGTGAGCAGGTTAAGCAGGAGGAGATCACATCTAGATTCTACCAAGCCTACGGGTTTGTGCAGAAACAGGTATAATTCATAAAATTTCAGAACTTGAATATAAAGACGTGTAGGATTCTGAAATACCTCAAATTTTATTGAACACATGCAAAAACAAAGTACAAAGATGCATTCGACTAAGACTGGAAAATAAATATTACACTGAGATAAAAATTCAAAAATTGCTCTAGACTCCCACCGAACTCAAGCAACATCCAACTTGGACAAAACTCCCATATTCTTTGTATGTTTCTTGAATGTCTCAACAGGCAATGCCTTGGTGAAAGGATTTGCAAGCTGTAAGGCTGTATCTATGTCTAAAACTACAACTTCTCCACTTTTCACTCTTTGTCTAGTACTGTAGTATTTCAGATCAATGTGTTTAGAGTTGCAGGACCTATTATTGTTCTTGGTGAAGAACATTGTAGCTTCATTATCACAGAATATATTAAGTGCATCAGAAACTATGGAATTTAATATTTCAATTTGAGTTATAAAATTTCTCATCCATAATCCCTGACACAATCCTTCATAAATAGCTATGTAATCAGCTTGCATGGTAGATGTGGTAATTAGTTTTTGTTTCATTGTTTCCAACACACAGCCCCTCCAGCAAGCATAAACACATATCCACATATCCACATGTTGATTTATTTGATTCTGGAAAGCGACCTGCAAAGTCTGAATCTGTATATCCTACTAACTCTAACTTTTTCTCCTGCCTATAGACTAACATGTGAGATTTGGTCCTTTGTAAATACCTAAGTATTTTTTTCCCAGCTATCCAATGTTCATGAGTAGGATTAGATTGAAATCTAGAGAGAGTGCCAACTGCAAAAGCCAAGTCAGGTTTTGTACAGACCTGAGCATACATGAGACTCCCAATAAGTATAGCATACAGTGTGCTATCCATATCAGAACTCTTCTCCCCAATTTTATAATTTTTATTCTTTGACAGTTTATCTCCCTTAGGCATAGGAACTTCACCAAATGCACAGTTTTCCATCTTAAATCTTTTTAGGACTCTTTGAATGTAGTTATGTTGAGAAAGTCCTAATAAGCCCTGTGCTCTATCCCTATGAATTTCAATCCCTAAAACATAAGAGGCTTCACCTAAATCTTTCATATCAAAATTACTTGATAAGAAGGCTTTAGTTTCTTTAGGTAGCTTTACATTGATGCATGCTAAAAGAATGTCATCAACATGCAGTATGAGAAAATAGTTTCTTTAAGTAGCTTTACATTGCTGCTTGCTAAAAGAATGTCATCAACATACAGTATGAGAAAAATGAAAGTATTCCCCACTGTTTTCATATAAACACATTCATCAACAATTTTTTCTGTAAATCCAAACAAAGAGATTACTGAATCAAATTTTTTATACCATTGTCTAGAAGCTTGTTTCAACCCATAAATGGATTTCTCAAGCTTGCAGACAAAATTCTCTTTTCCAAGTTCCACAAAACCTTCAGGTTGTTGCATATATATGACCTCATCTAATTCTCCATTTAAGAATGCTGTTTTAACATCCATTTGATGTTGTTCCATATTATAATGCGCAACTAGTGCCATTATAATTCTAAATAAATCCTTTGTGGACACAGGAGAAAAAGTTTCATCATAGTCTATGCCTAATTTTTGTGTAAACCCTTTTGCTAGCTACTAGCCTGGCTTTATATCTCTCTATGTTTCCATTAACATCCCTCTTAGTCTTAAAGATCCATTTTGAACCTATAGCTTTCTGATTTGGATTAGGTCTTACAAGTTTCCACACTTGATTTTGAATCATGGAAGCAATTTCTGCTTCCATTGCTTTATGCCATTCTGAAATTTCAGTGCTCTCTAGTGCTTGTTTATAGCTTAATGGATCATTATCTTCTGCATCCAACTCTTGTAAATAAACAACATAATCACTGTCTTCCCCAAAAGTTGCTTTTCTGTCTCTCTGAGATCTCCTAAGCTGAGGTTGTTCTATATTTTGTTGATCAGCTTGATCATGGACAGGTTCAACTAAATTTAAGTTTTCAGAGCAACTTGATCTAAGGCTACTGGTTCAGTTTCTGTAGCATTAGTTTCCATTTCAATTTCTGAACTGAATGGTAAAAAAATGTCCACAAGAACAGTTTCTGTATTTTCTGTAATTTCTTCAAAATCTAAAGTCAAGTCCTCAAAACTTGTGTTGCAGATATCTTCATCCATGAACTTATCTTGATGAGTTTCAAAAGTTCTGGTTGTTCTATTAGGTGTGTAAAATTTATAACCTTTTGATTTTTCGCAATATCCTATGAAATGGCAACTCATGGTTTTCTGATCTAACTTTTGTGCTAATTATTTAGGTATTTTTGCTTCAGCCCTACATCCCCATACATGGAAATGATGCAGGCTTGGTTGTTTTCCTGTCCAAAGTTCAAGTGAGGTCTTCTCTACATATTTACTAGGTGCTCTGTTGCAAATATAATTTGCAGTCTTAAAAGCCTCACCCCATAAGAATTTCGGCAACCCTGTAGTGCACATCATGCTTATCACCATATTTTTTAAGGTTCTGTTTTTCCTTTCTGCTAGTCCATTCTGTTGAGGTTTATAGGGAGTGGTATACTGAGCCTTAATGCCATTCTTTTGCAAGTAAAGTGCAAAAGGTCCCATTTGTTGGCCTGCTTCAGTATGCCTAACATAGTACTCCCCTCCTCTATCAAACCTAACAACTTTAATTTTCTTCTCCAGCTGCAATTCAACTTCAGTTTTGTATATTATAAATGCCTGTAAAGCTTGAGATTTTTCTGACAATAGATAAATGTAGCAGTACCTGGAAAAATCATCTATAAAGGTGATGAAGTAAACATTTCCACGGATAGTTTTATGTTAAAAAGGGCCACATATATCTGTATGGATTAATTCCAGTAGTGAATGACTTCTTGATGCATTTAATTTTCTACTGTGTGTCATTTTCCCTTTACAATATTCTATACAATCAGTTAAATCTGAATAATCTAAAGCTGGTAAAATTTTGTTCTTTTCCAATGTTTTAAGTCTTTCTTTAGATATATGGCCTAATCTTTTATGCCATAGGTTAGCAGACTTGTTATCGTATATGATTCTTTTACTTCCTGCAACATGGTTTTCTAAAATTATGCTTTCTGCATTCTCAATTGTTAGAATCTACTGGTTAATCACAGAACAATCTAATTTAAGATAATTATTGCATAACAAACCACCACTAATGTATCCTGAACCTCGGAAAATTTGTATTCCATCAAAATCAATAACAAGTCTCAATCCAATAGCAACCAAAAGACCTACTGAAATAAGATTCCTTTTTAAAGAAGGAATAACATAAACATTGTTCAAAAAAAGAAAATTTCCTAGTCCTACATCAATCTTCAAGGTTCCAATCGCCCTAACTACTACCCTTGCTCCATTCCCAACACAGACTTGCTGCTCACTGTCCCTTGGTGCTCTCTTCTTTATGATACCCTGCAATGAAGTGGTAATATAGATGGGTGAGCCCGAGTCCAACCAGTATGAATGAGTATCAATATTAACAAAATTAACTTCTAGGGAAAAAACTGAATTGAGGAATGAATCTCCTTTTTTTATCATCCAGGTTTTGAACCCTGGACAATCCTTCTTCTTGTGACCAGTCCCCTTATAGAAGAAGCACTTAAATCTGAATTCATTCCCCTTAGCCTCTCCATTGCAGCCCTTAACATATCATTTTTTCTCACATGTCTTTCCATGGCTGCTAACCCCAGAAACTGTAGTTGGGACAGTAAGTTTGTTTTTACCCTTCCATTTTGGCTTCTCAACTAGGTTTATGGCAGTGGTTGGCTTGGAATCTTTCTTAATCCTCTCTTCCTCATTGACACAGACTGAAATGAGTTTGTTGAGGTTCCAGTTGGCTTCAGATGCATTATTGGAGGTTTTCAGGTTACTGAATGTGGTAGGTAGAGAATCTAGCACTTGAGCCACAACCTGGTCATCTTTAACCCCCATGTTTAAGTCTCTAAGCCTAGCATTTATGTCCATCTTACCCATAATGTGTTCTCTCACATAGCCAACACCTGAAAAAATCATGTCATTAAACTGCCTAGATAACCTAGAAATCTCAGCTTTGTCATTCTCCATATAGTACTCAGAAATAGCCTGCAGATAGTCCTATCCAGTTTCAGGCTTCTCAATTGACCCTCTAACAGAATCTATCACGGTGGTCCTAATGAAGCTCTTAATCTTCCTATTGCTAGTGTGCCACTCCTTATAAGCCTTCTTAGTCTCAGCATCATCTTCATCAGTAGGCTCAACAAGGACATCCCCCACCATGCATAAATCCAGTTGGTTGGTCATGGTAATATGGTAATCTATGTGCCTTCGCCAGTCCTTATAGTCAGTTCCATTAAGCAACACCACTTGGCCAAGATTAACAAAAGCAGACCCTAAAACAAAACCAAAACAAGCCATAAAAACATACATAAGCTACTGCAAAAAACCATTTTTGTGTGTTTATATATATACATATATACATATATATATCCTGTAAGCTTTAGAAAAACAAAACAGTCAAGCATACTATCAGAAAAATTTAAATGCTCAACCATTACTTCAATCAGAAGTATAAAACTTAAGTTTTCCCCCATAAAGCTGTAGTTGATAGTGAATAATATCTTTGGATATAAAATTCATCATCCTGTATTTTCTTAATCATCAAACCATAGTTGTTATATACCAGTTATTAATGAAACAGTCAAAACTTTGGTTAACAAAAGTTTCAAGAATCTGAAAAGATACATAAGCCACATAAGATGTTGCACTAAAACAAAACAACACAGTGAATATCTAGTTTGGAAGAACAAAATATAAGTGTTATGTTGAATTAGTTGCACAAGTTCAGTTTGTTAAAATGAAAATTTTGAGAAAACAATAATGAAAAATTGCTTTGTGCAATATAGTCTATAAAGCTTTCTTTAAATTACAAACCAAATCAATAGTCTTATTTCCAGTTCATGTCCTCAATTAAACCGTTGATTTTTAACTATGATTAATTCTGCAGATTCATATATACAGTTTGGGAGAATTTTGTATTTTACTGTATTGTATATATTACTTTCTCTTTCAAAATTTTCCAGCAAAATCATAGTCATTCATAAGCACATTCAATCACAAAAGCAAGCAATTGAATCCATAAAGTGCCAAAAAATTATTGAAATTAAGCATACAAGCCTCCATCACCAGATCATGTCAAAAACAATCAATTCAAGCATCACAGATCATCTAAATGTCTAGCACACGTCAACCACAACGAATTATTTATCTATATGCCAACACTTCTTCATATGACCATCCACAAATGTAGAATTGAAGTTTTGACAAGATTCAGATTGAAGACTTACCTTTGCCTCTGCTACAGAGCTGCAAAGTTTTGTTAGCCAAAACAAAATTCAACCAATTCCAATTATAGCTATTTCTGAATTGATGCGGCTGTATGGGTTTGAATCCCATTCTGAGAATTTTATCTCAGTCGCAGTCATCCAGCCCCAAAACCAAAAATTGAAGAAACACGAACTGAAGAACTGAAGAAGTGAAGAAGAGAAGAAGACGCAGAGAAGGAAAAAAAAATTTCCCCCTTTTTTTTTTTCTGAAACGGTTTGGGCCAGTTAAAGTTAAATTAGTGAGCTTAGTACTAAAAATATGCGGATTAAATCACTAAGCCTGTTTAATATGAAATTAATTTTATGAAAATATAGTTTTTATTTTCTTTCTTTAGTTTTACTGAATCGAAAATAATTTTCGTAAAACGATATATGCAATTTGTGAAAGCCCCTTTGGCTCTGATACCATTTGTAATCTAAATGATGCAAACAGAATCATCACTACAACTCAAACAAGATCACTTTCACAACCATATGCATACAACAATAATGAAACAGTAATGAATCTAAATGAATAGAAACTCACCAGTTGATGAACTCCCAAGTGCTCCAGTCATTGCTTGAACTTCACAAAACTGCTCTAAAGATATTCTTCTGAAGCACAGTACAAGAACTCAGTAATGGGGCTAAACTTAATGTATCTCTCGTGTGTATACATGGAATATCTCTACTGTATTTATATAGGCCTAAACTCCACTTTGTCCTCACCTATAGAGAGTCCAAAGTTGACAGGAGTGTTATCTGTTAAGAGACTGTAATCTTATATTTTTCTATAATGTTGAACAAGTTGACAACTTCTTGAGAGTTCTAGATTTACCAAGAGATATACATCTTGATAACAACTGATTTAGGATTTACTTGTTATATAATTCAGCTATTATACTTAATTAATTCAACTGAAAATACTTGAGTGATAATGCCAAGTCCACATATATTTTCCAACATTAAAGTCTTACACCAACATCACCCGAATCTTCAAATACTGAGTCTCGGTGATAATTAGTTTGATGGTCCACTTCCATCTAATCTATCACAATGCAAAAAACTTACACAATTAAACTTGGCGGTTAATAGGTTTAGTGGAAGCGTAACCAATGCTCTTGTGAACATGTCCTCGTTGGTTGTTTTGAGTTTATTCGGAAACAAGTTGAGTGGCAGAATTCCAGACAACATATGTGATCATCTTCTTAATATTTAAAGGTTCAGTTTAGGCCTGAATGAGTTCAATGGTCCAGTTCCCTCCAAATTATGGCAATGCAAACAACTTATTGTTTTAGCCTGGAGAGATAACAAGTTTGGTGGAAGAATACCCAAAGAAATTGGGAACTTAATCCAGATATGGGGCATTGATCTTTCTACCAACAAGTTGACAGGTACTGATAATCTCAATTGAATATATCTGATGATTGATGATTGAAATTTATTAATGTCAAGGTGTTGATATAATTGTTGCAGGCACTATACCTCATGAGTTTGGTTATCTTGGAAAGCTAGAGATATGGTCACTGGGTGCTAATTTCCTAAATGGCTATATCCCATCCTCAGTCTTCAATATGTCCACATTAACTAAATTAGATCTATCCTTTAATCAGCGTTTAGGTAGCCTTCCAGCAAACATAGGCCTTGTGCTTCCAAACCTGGCATTCCTTCAGTTACAAGAAAATAACCTCACAGGAGTAATCCCAAAATCCATCTCCAATGCTTCTAAGCTCTAGAATCTAGACCTGGCTTATAACTATTTCTCTGGTTTTATTCCAAGTACACTATGCCTCTTGGTGAACCTTCAATGGTTCATGTTGCCTTACAATAATTTGACCGTTGATACCTGTACTCCAGAAGCAAACATTTTGTCATTTCTGGCAAATCTGAGAAATTTGATGAGCTTAGACTTCCAATACAATCCATTCAATGCCGACCTTTCGATTTCCTTAAGTAATTTCTCTAAATCACGAGAAGAATTTAATTTGAAAATTTGCTGCTTGAGAGGTAACATCCCCAGTGATATTGGCAACTTGAGTAGCTTGACACTGTTATCGCTCTCTAAGAACCAGTTGAGCGGGACAATTCCAAGCTCAATGGGAAGACTACATAACCTTCGAGGTTTGTATATGTATAGTAACGCACTGCAAGGAAACATTCCAAAGGAGCTTTGTCAACTAAAAAATGTGGTTGATTTTCATTTTGGCTGGAATCAACTCTCTGGTTCTGTACCTTTCTGTTTAGGTAATCTATCAGCATTAAGAAGTCTATACTTAGTGTCCAATTTGTTGAGTTCGACAATACCTTCTACCTTGTGGGGACTTAGAGATATCTTGGTAATAGACTTGCCATTCAATTCTCTAACTGGACCTCTATCAGATGGTGTTGGCAACTTGAAAGTTGTTGTGCGCATAAATGTATCATACAACCAATTGTCTGGGGGTATACCAAGTAGTGTCGGTGGCTTATTGAGTATGGTCGATCTATACTTAGGACATAATAAGCTGGTAGGCTATATTCCAAGTTCATTTGGAAAATGTGTCAATTTAGTACGATTGGATTTATCTCAGAACGGTCTTTCTGGAGTGATTCCAAAGTCTCTAGAAACACTTCCATATCTCAAGTACCTGAATTTGTCTTTCAACAAACTCCAAGGAGAGATTCCAACCGGCGGTCCTTTTAAAAACCTGTCTGCTATATCAGTTGTTTCAAACCCTGGACTCTGTGGTGCATCCCAATTTCAAGTTCCACCATGCAAAAGAAAGACTAGTTTGTCTATCTTGAAATTTGTTATTCCGGGGATCTTGTCAGCGATACTTCTAGCGACGTTCATAATTTGGTTGTTGCTGGTACGTAGAAAAATGAATGGGAAAGCTGATGTAGACAATATCTTGACGCCTCAAGTATTATTGAGAAGAGTTTCATACCTGGAGCTCCTAAGTACGACAAATGGATTCAATGAAAGCAATTTACTTGGTACTGGGGGTTTTGGCTCAGTATATAAAGGAACACTTCCAGAAGGGATAGAAGTTGCAGTAAAGGTTTTCAACTTGGAGTTGGAAGAGGCGTTTACAAGTTTTGAGGTTGAATGTGAAATGCTAAGTCATGTTCGTCACCGAAATCTCGTCAAAGTCATCAGTTGTTGCAGCCAAATTGATTTCAAAGGTCTTGTATTGAGCTACATGCCTAATGGGAGCCTTGAGAAGTGGTTGCATTCTCAGAATTCTTCTTTAAACATACACTACCAGAAAAGACATCATAGCCGACGATATGAAAAAAAACGGCCGACGAACTCTTTATTCGTCGGCTATAACCATTATAGCCGACGAAATTCGTCGTCTGTAGTGGTATTTCGTCGGCTAAAATGGTTATAGCCGACGATATCGTAGTCGGGTATAGTTTTACCGACGGCGTATTTCCGACGATGTTATAACCGACGATATGTCGTCGGGTAATGGTTATAGCCGACGATATCGTCGGCTATAACCATTATAGCCGACGACTTAAATTCGTCGGCTATGATGCCTTTTCTGGTAGTGATAGTGCAGAGGTTGGATATTGTCACGCCCCGAATTTTGAACAAATAAAATTCAAATTCGAAAACGTGATAATTCAATAATCTCAACTATTTAGAAAAAAATATATATATTATAATTTACTAAGTATTAAAGAGTCTAAAGAATTGCGACTCCGACGAACACAATTATTACATCACCAATCTTACATAGGTTGTAAAATATCAGAGAATGTAATTGTTCAACTCATGCCTCACTACACACTAAGAAAAACAAGACTAAATAAGTAGGATAACTTCTACTCGCGGCAGCTATCAACCGCCGCCTCAACTCTACTAATCCTCACATGCACGACTAACCCCTACACTATGGATTGATGCACCGGGTTCTAAACAACAAACTCGGTAAGCTTATAAAGATTGTATGAGTAAACTCAGATACACGCAACAACACTTAACCCACAAAACACACTCGCACACAAGACACAAAGTAACGACCAGTCTTTCCTGAAATAGAGACATAATTCAAGAAAGTACATATCTTACACAATTGAAATCATGACTCTTGCATATAGAGTCGTTCAGAGGTCACGCTCCAATTACACAATTACAAAACAAGGGAAGTAAATAAGAAATCCGTCAACTCAAAATGAAGCCAAGAAACCGCCATCTCAAACTCTTGAAAAACAACACACCTTATTTCCTTTTAAAAATCAACTTCCCTTACTCATAAAAAATACATAGCAACTAGTGACAACATCATATATTATTACATTATTATTGGTGAACATTTAAGACATGTCCCTCTTCGACAACAAAGGAAGAACACAATTCAACTCACTTTCAAAAGTTACACACGAGACTTCGGTAACCCCCACATAGTTACCCACCAGACATACATAGGCTTAGTTTGGGACAGCTGTGCTGTGAGTAAAATGATTTTTGAATCAGCTGTGAGCAAAATGGCTTTTGAACCTGCTGTGAGAGGAAGCAGTTTAGGTGTTTGGTAAACTGTTTTCAAAAGTGCTGTGAGAACGAAAAGTAATTTTTTGTGTTTGGTAAGTCCTAAGTAAAAAGTGCTTTGAGTGGGTATATTTACCAAAATGATCATAAATGTTTAAAGTTTTATTAAAATGGATATTACTTCTCTAAATTATAGACTATGGTTTTGTGCTTTTAATTTTGGTATAATTTTTTGCAATGTATGACCAGTTGTTTGGACCAAATAAAAGATTTACGTAGAGCTCTTAAATATTAAACAAAATTCATCTAAAATATTACACAAGGTATTTTCCACCATAATCAAATGGAACCATTACACAAAATATATTAGAGTCTATTAATATTGCAACTACAATGCATTCATTAGACTTTGTGCACATTGCTCTCCAAATCACTCCCAAACAACAACCCAAAACCACAACTCACCAAAATCCCATAAAACAAAAAACAGCAACAGCATCTTCCTCTTCCTTTTGCTCCTGAACCCACCAAATCCTCCACCGTACCCCCAAAACCCTTCAAAAACCCCAACCCACCTCCCCCGCCATCTCCGCCGCCCATTTCTTCAAGAACCAGATCCAACAGCTGAGGCAAAAACTTGAATATTGATGCGATAATGGGTACCAGTTGGAGCAAGAACCTCTGCAATTTCAAAGACCCATTTGCTCTTTTGTTCTTCCTTGAATTCACAACCAGTATCTGGGCCTGGGTTCGATCAGAGAGTGAGAGTGAGACTCGAAAAAGATGAGGTCTTGGTGCAAAGATTGAGCTTTGAAGATGAGAATTGTGGGTTTTGGCAATGGGGTTTGTGAAGAAACAAGAGGGGTTTGAGATGAAAGATTGGGTTTTGAAGTGAAGGGTCTGCATTGCACAAATGGGGTTGTGCTCTGTTGAGCCTGTGGCTCTAAAAAGATGAAGATGAAGAAGAAGAAAAGGTGACCGTTTTGTTTGAAACTAATGCTCCGTGTTTTCAAAAGCTGCTTTCCAAAGCTCTATTTCCTAGCTTTTCGATTCCAGCTGTTGGAGAAATCTATTTTGGCCAAAAGCAGCTTTTAGGGACTTTACCAAACACCATCTGTTAATCTCAAAAGCTAAAACATCCCCAAAAGCATCCTCAAAAGCTGTCCCAAACTAAGCCATATACTCATGAGACGCAATTACCCCACATGGTACTCCCATAACGTACAAAGACAGACAGACTAGAGCTCTAACTGATCGTAACCAATCACCCGGTCAAAGGCTTGGTTCCCGATATAATTGCCATAAATATCCCCCTTCGACACACAGGGAGGACCCTAATCGCCATACATGAGAGATCCCCATCATCACACAAATAAAAAATCTCACATTGGTCGTTGGTTTCCAAACCAACACATTCACCCATCACACGACTCACATAAACTCAATTTATGACACACACACTCCACACATGTACCAACTCAACTCAATATAACAATTTCATATCAAAAGTAATTCACTCAGCCCCACATATCACAGACAACATTTGTTCATCAATCCACAACCACAATACATAGATTTCACGTAAATATATATATATATATATATATATATATATATATACACACACATACATACATATATATACACACACATACATACGTAGACATTCACTTAGGAATAGTCTACTAATACCAACTATAGTCATTGATTGTAAAACGCTTTTAAAAATTATTTTTTTATTAAAATCATTTTACTTACCCATGAACCGTAGTCAATCAAGTTTATATGATTTAAAACAAATATTTATTTTCGTAAAACAATTTCACATTTAACAATTCAAAAACTATAAAGTAACTTGTTCATGAGAACATTGTGAGGTTTACTCACCTCATACTCCCGCTGCACCTTCAATACATAAAAGCGAGGTACCCATGCTCCATCAATCACCTAAGTGACATTATCAAAAACTTAATAAAAATCGAAACAAGTGACTTTAACTCAAACTGAACACTCAAACCCCAATTCGAAAACTTGTCACTCATGACAACTCTTCCTCCGAGACCTCGCAAGGTCACCGGGTTAATTGGCAAGCCGCTAACACCACTTATACATCAGTTAGAGGCTTGGATTCCCAAAAATAGGAAACCGAACAATTCAAAATCCTAACATGCTCAAATGGCCATCAAAAGCTATAAATTATATATCCACGTGCTCGTAACGACGAGCACGATATTTTAGAGCACATGGCTGCCCTATAAACAACCAAACGCGCCGCCACACGCCGCCCTAAGCGGCTGCACTTGGGCCCCACGCGTCTCCACCTACTCCACCCAAACTTGCCGTCAACACAACCAACACGCATATCAAAAATAGAGGGGTCGATTGCTACCAGAAACGAACTTCGGTTCGGCCGGAAAGTGGCTGAAAATGCCGATGCAAGTTCGAGCTCCAACCCAGCAACCACTCGTTGCAATTCGAGCTCCAAGACCACCGAAAACGTGCTCAGAAGGAAGAAAGTGACTGGAAGGAGGTGGCTTGAGCTTTATTTTGGCCGGAGAAGCTTTCGGCCCCGTCGTCGGCGACTGCAGCAGCTTGCGAGCTCCGCTGCGTCACGCAAAGGCGTTAACTCAGTGTGAGTCGTGGCTCGAACGAAAGCGGAGATCGAGCTGATCATTTTGGTGGGTGGCGCGAAGGCTGGCATCGCCGGACGGCGGAGAACGGAGCAAGAAATGGAACCGGGTCGCCGTCGCATGCTGCAAGCTTTGATTCGCGCAAATCGGCGCGAGTTGGAGCAAGCCATCACCATAGGGAGGGAGGCGCGCACGGAGGAGGGGAGGAGAACCTGACCGGTGTCGGCGTCTAGAACCGCCGGAGTCCGCAGGAAAAACTGGGTTGGGTCGGCCGGGTTCGGGTCGGGTCAGTCGGGCATTTTCGATACTAAAGTGGTGCGGCGAGAGAAAGAAAAAGAGAAGAAAATGAAATTGAAAAGTAAAAATGATGGAACCCTAGAAAAATTTTCCTATTTAACTTAAAATTCCCGAACTACAGAAACTTTCGTTGACTATAACTTCTTTCTAGGACCACCAAATTATGCGTGCCACATGTTTACGAACTCGTATTGACGAGCTCTACAACTTTGATACGGAAATTTCTTAAAAAATCCAACGAATAAAAGTTAACTCCTTGAGCCCTTAAAAACCTTCTTTAATAAAATTCCTCTGAACACCTCCGCCCCGCCCTCAAACAGCCATATTCCATTAACTTCTAACTTAATAATTCCAAATAAACATTCAAAATTAATAACGAATTTCCGGGATATTACATTCTACCCTCCTTTAAGAAATTTCGTCCCGAAATTTAAATGCACTACTCCCACCACAAGTGCTGATAACTCATTCCCAAAATCAGATTCACCTTCTCCAACAAGGTTGCCCTCATTAGGAAACTTCCGCAAGGTATTCCGCGACTCAGTTCCTCTCAACCATTTTGTTATAAAACTTCATCGCAAGCAAGCGGAACCTCGACAACAAATGCAACAACATCCCTTCAAACTACCACACAATATAACACACATGCTTCCTCGCAATCTTCATCTTAATCATAGGCATACCTTAAAATAGAATAGATATCTTATAATTCTTGCAATGAGTGGATGGTGCTGTTAGTGGCCGTCAAAAATGCAATTATCTCCATCTTTTTCATTACTGCATGATGGTTTGCACAGTGCAGTAGTTCTATCCCTTCTTTAAACGTACAAGACTTGTGATATATGAATTTCTTGCAGTCAGAATTGGTATACTGTCATGGGGAAGGGTTTAGTTATCTGGTTTCTTTTGTTTGAATAGGCTGAATTTTAGTTGAGTTTTTTCCTCATATCAAGGGCTTGAAGTGGATGGATATCAAAATTTGAGGTTTTGGTTTTGCACACTTGGTTTTGGTTTTAGTACACCTGCACGGCTGTAGCAACGTTAGAGCAATATCATGATTACGGATGAATTGTGTTTTATTTTACTTTTATTTTTTTTGAAGTAAAATTGTGTTTTATTTTGGGTCAAGTTTTCTCAGCACAAATTTTATAGGCACTCCATCTGATGGCTGCTAACATCTCAGTTGCTTATCAGAATGCCTCTCTTTAAACTCTTCTACTTGAATCATTTTTAATCATCCATCCAACACAGAGGGCAAGATTGCTTGCTTTTCAATAAGATTGTGAATTTCCTCCACATCTGATTTACAAAAGCAGTACTCTAGTTAGAAAGAGTCAATAGATGACTCTTAAATGTATCTCAAGCACAAGTTAGATCGAGTTTGATGGAACAACTGAACAAGTAGAAACACAATAAAGCTTATAGCTTCCAAAATCAAAGAATGTTTTGGTCTTCAGCAAACAATTATATTCAAGATCATTTGATCATTGTTCATGACTCATGAGTCATGAGGCTATCATGAACTCAGTCCGAAACATTATGAAGATTGGATGCTGTTGTCCTTTCAGTTGCAAGTTGCAGGCATTTTATGAGTGTTAATGCTTGAAACTTGAGCCTTGGATGAGAGTACAAATCACTATAGGATTAGTCTTCGGCTTAGTTTGGTATTGAGGTGAAGATACACAAATATTGAAAAACTGAGTTACAAATAAGCAACATCATATCTGTTTTTTAAACTCATAGTTTTTTCAACTAAATTTTATAAATAAACACTTCATAAAAAACTTACCAAACACATAATGAACTCATAATGATGATTATAAGTACTTATTTTTCCTAAAACTCAATACCAAACTAAGCCTTCCACACAACACCGCTGCACGCTTTGCAATCGAAATTGTGACTTTTTTTTTTTTTTTTGTGTTGAAAGGTTAAGACCCTCCCAGTCTTAAGGAGAACCATTAGACTTGTATGTAATACACAGCTGAAAATGAAATTTAAGGTGAGCAACCAGCAGGAGGACTTTCTCAGATCCTTGGTTGGTAATCTTATGGAAAAAATTCACCATTGGTACCCAAACTTACCTCGCTATACAAGAAAGGTACCCGAACTTGAAAAACGATCACCATGGTACCCAAAGTTTTAAATCCTATTATAGAGGTACCTAGCGTGTTTTGACCGGCTGGCTTCCCGGTTTTGGATGACGTGGCGGTTCGCATTTTGATTCTGAGGGACAAATCTGTAATCTCCGCCTAACAAACTACGAGTGGAGGAGCATTTGTGAAGAGGAGCGGTGGCGGCGGTGACGACGACGGCAGAGAGGAGAGAGGAAATCCGGGTCAGGGTTTAGGGGATAAAGGGTAACAAGAGGAGCTCCGCCTGGGATCGTTGCTCGTTCGCGGAGGCCATCAGGTGGGAGATTATGGTTTCGAATGGGGCCGGGTCGGGGCCCAGAATCGCCCGGTTATCTTCTCCTTGTCGTCGAGCTCGTCCCTATGGTAGCTGTTTGACCTATTGTCGATGTGGGAGGGAGAATCGAAGGAGAGAAACATTGATTTCTTTGGGTTCCTTCAGCGACTTCGCAGCGTATTCTAGCATCTCCGGCATTCTATTAGCTTCCTCCTGGTATCGAAATTCGTCCCCTCCTTGTGTTCTACAAATCTGTAGCTTTAGTTTTCTGATTTGTTTGGGTTTTAACGAATTAAACCAGACAAACTTGTAATTATTGATCCAGGGGTATCAAACCATGATCTGTAGTGATACCAATACCTTGTTGCTCCATCTCAACTTTGCAAGTACTGTTCTTGCTCTCTTCCAGCTCCAAACAGCTGCTCTGATTTTCACTCCCAAGGAAATTCCCAAACTCCTCATCCTCCACCATTGAACGGTAGTCTTGATCTTGGGGTGGGAATGGAGGGGTAGTACTGTCATTGTTGTTGGTGTATGAGGAGTCAATCTCAGCTGGGACTGTGAGCACTCCATTATCAACAAAAGGGAAGGATGAGCCATGTTGCTCAGTGAGTAATGGGCAGTCAAAGGTTGGTTCAGTTTGTGGGTTTGATGAGGAAACCAGAACTGGGTTCTCTTCAAAACTGGAATCAAAGCTCCACCCATTATTCATAGGAAAGAACTCATTGAACCCAGATGAGTAAGTGGTCCAACTCTCTCTTCTAACTGGAGCTAGTAACTCCTCTAAGAACCCATGTTGAGTAAGCTCCATCTCTCACTCTTTCTTCTCTCTTTAACTCTTCAAAGTAGAAGGCATTGGTAGCTTTGAAGCAAATTCAAAACGAGAACGTAATAGTCTTGTGTATGTTGTGTGTGAAGTAGCAGAAGCTAAAGAAGGGAGCTAATTAAGCAGAGCTACACCCTAAAAAGGAATCTGCTTTTTCATGTCACTCCTCATTCTCTGTCTCTCTCTCTCTCTCTCAATCTCAAGGTGAATTTATGTCTTTTTCACCCAAATAATTAGGAATGATATGTTTCTTAATTTAAAGGTTTAGCTTTGACCTTGTGAGTTTCTGGGTTTGCCCAAGGCAAAGCTTATATGTAAGATGATACTGCAAGAAATCTGGGTTCTTCATGGAAGGGCCATCTTTAATTCCCTATAGATAAAGTTTCTTATTTTGCAGTCAAACACAAAGTATTGCTGCTAAACAATTCATGCAATTTGATTGCATACCGGAACAGGAACAGTTGCAGATAAACTGAATGGAAGAGCTTCGGAATTGGCGTACTCTCAGGGTTATAATGGACATTTGCCCTCGAAATCAAAATGCGAACTGCCACGTTATCAAAAACCGGGAAGCCAGCCGGTCAAAACACGCTAGGTACCTCTATAATAGGATTTAAAACTTTGGGTACCATGGTGATCGTTTTTCAAGTTCGGGTACCTTTCTTGTATAGCGAGGTAAGTTTGGGTACCAATGGTGAATTTTTTCCTAATCTTATTATTGAATGTTCATCATTTTTTCTTATTGATAAAGTTGACATTTGAGAAGAAAAGAATAAGTGGAGCTTATCATTGTGAATGTCAACTCTTCAACAGTGAGGACAGCTGTGTTTATTCCTTCATTGTGGGAAAGAAACTAATTAGAGATTGATATGCATGCAACTACATATATGACTTACTGATTTAAGTATACTGGTGGCCAATCTTGGCCTTTATTTTTTTTGGTGTTCGGTTTGACATGCAATTGTGAAGGTCGACTAATTGCCTACTTTGAAAGCTCTCTTATTGTAATGGTTTATCATGATTTTCCTTTTTGTATAAGCTGCCGGTGCCAATTGGAAGTCAACGCATACTATACTTCCGACTTCTTATTAGCAATATACATTAGAGTATCTTTAACAGACTCTCTATACAACATTAGTTTGTCTAAATTCTAAAACATTTTCAAGGATGAAAAATCTAAGTAGCAATTAATGATTAATTTTGAGAATGTTTTCAAACTCCTTGTCAACATTCATAACGTTCTTTCTAACAAAAACAAAAAATCATAACGGTCAAATTTCAAGTTCTACCTTCCCTTAGCTAATGCTCAACATCTAGAGTATTGGTGAATAAACAACTTTGCTTGTAGCCTTTGTACACATCCTTCAAGTGAGATTGCCGTTTAATAGCTAAATGTGTAACCACATACACAAAATTCTCAATGTTGATTCAAATGAAAAGAAATTTCCTCAAAAGTGATTTAAGTGGGTTGAGAATTGTGTGAAAAACCGTAATCATGTTGTAGAAAGTTGGGAACGTCCTTTAACTTAACATAGTGAGGTGAGCACTCCTTTAAAAAAAATTAAAAAAAATTTGAGAACACTCTTTTACTAATTAAGAAGTTATTTCAACCACTCTCACCACACAATTGAGCATCACCCTTCAAAATCCGGAAGAAAATTGTCGATGATCATTATTAGTAATTTAACGAGAATTGACAACTTTAAATCTAAAAGAACAAAAACGAGATATATTTTCAATTTTAAAAGTATGAATAGAAGAGCTAGCTAGTTTGCTGACTCACAAATGAGCCTATCATTCTTTCTTAGTGTGCTTTGCGGTTGGAGTGAGAACATGATCAACGACTTGACTCACTACTACAAAAAACTCAATACACAACACATATCAGACAACACTTTGAAAATTACATGTTCTATGAATGACTGAACTGTTTCACACAACCTAAAGTGAATGATTTGTGTTGTATGAGGGTACACATTTTCCATATTCTGAAAAATGTTTTTCCAGATTTTGTTACACAACTCTAACACACATTTTCTGTTGTATAATTAATGAAAATCTTGGCAGCAGAACTCCCTCCGACATTGAAACTCAAATTTGGGCCAGGTCTAGATGGACAGACAACAAACTTCTTATTTTGTGTTGTATGATAATGGCACATCTTGCATTAGGTGCCACTAGTGCAAGATGAAAAATACTTGTACAATAGAATTTTGTAATTCTGTTGTATGACTTGTTTTGCTTGTCCTTGGGCTACATTCATTTTGGCTCCAATTGCTCGAAATTGTGTTCCTTCATAGCGGGAAATTTACCTCCATTCACTTTGGGTTTTTGAAAGATATATGTGCAAGATGTTTGGACAACAAAGTTATTATTTTTGTTGTATGACGATGTTAAAATATTCAGGTGGTAGCTAGTGTTTGTTTGAACTTCAATTTGGCTCCAATAACTCAAATTCATGCCCCAAATGTGTGTCAAAGCGGGAAATTTCCCTCCTTTCATTTTGGCTCGACACTGACAAATATACAACAGTGGTTGTTTTTCTGTTGTATGAGAATATTACAATTTCTACTAGATGAACCTAGTGCAAAATGTAAAATCTTTTCGAAATAACTATATAAAAGAAGTCAAATTTTAAAAAAATTTATGAAATAACATTTGATCCTTATGATGAAATATGGTGATGGTAAAAAAATCACTTAAATCCGACAAAGTTAGAGTCTCGATCTATGCGGTCAACCTTATTTAAACTTATCTCTCTCTATGGGGAGCCATAATATCGGGAGGTAAATGTTTTCAAATTTTTACATGAATGATTACGTCTCATTTATTTGAGAGTTTAATGTTTGGAAGAGTCGACGAAACAAATTCATCTAAATGTACGTAATAGCGTTTTCGTGTGATAAGTTTTATGAAAATATGGTTGACCATTTCGATCAAGCATTGAACGTTCACGAAACGAGTTGATTTTTCTACACTACTCATATTCAATTTTAACGATCACATCAGACGGTCAAAATTTTCATTTTGTGAATTTAGCCATTATAATGACAACATGCTTACTAATGCAGTATAACTTAATTAGTAGATTATACTTAAGTGTACAACTTTTCGAAACAACTATATAAAAGAAGTCAAATTTTAAAAAATGCTAAGAAATAACATTTGATCATTATGATGAAATAATGTGATGGTAAAAAAATCATTTAAATCTAACAAAGTTAGAGCCCCGATTTATGCGGTCAACCTTATTTGAATTTATCTCTCTCTATGGGGAGCCATAGTATCGGGAGGTAAAAGTTTTCAAATTTTTATATGACTGATTACGTCTCATTTATTTGAGAGTTTAATGTTTGGAAGAGTCAACAAAATAAAGTCATCTAAATGTACGTAATAGCGTTTTCGTGTGATAAGTTTTATGAAAATATGGTTGACCGTTTCGATCGAGCATCGAACGTTCACGAAACGAGTTGATTTTTTTACTCTACTCATATTTAACTATAACGATCACATCAGACGGTCAAAATTTTCATTTTGTGAATTTAGCCATTATAATGACAACATGCTTACTAATGCGGTATAACTTGATTAGTAGATTATACACAAGTGTACAACTTTTCAAAACAACTATATAAAAGAAGTCAAATTTCGAAAAATGCTATGAAATAGAATTTGATCGTTATGATGAAATACGGTGATGGTTAAAAAATCACTTAAATCCGACAAAGTTAGATCCCCGATCAATGCGGTCAACCTTATTTAAACTTATCTCTCTCTGTGGGGAGCCATAGTATCGGGAGGTATACGATTCTAAATTTTTACATGGTTGATTACGTCTCATTTATTTGAGAGTTTAATGTTTGGAAGAGTCAACGAAATAAAGTCATCTAAAGGTACGTAATAGCGTTTTCGTGTGATAAGTTTTATGAAAATATGGTTGACCGTTTCGATCGAGCATCGAACGTTCACGAAACGAGTTGATTTTTCTACTCTACTCATATTTAACTATAACTATCCACATCTTACAGTTGATTTTTCTAAATTTTATTTCCTTTATAGAGTTTGTCTAGATAGATTTCAAAGTATGAGTTAATATTTATTCTAAATTTATTTTTATTATATATGTGTTATTAGCTGTTTAACTTTAGCAAAAATCAACCACATTCGTTGGATTTGAGTTGAGCGGGGGAAAAAGTTTGAAACATTTTCTATATTTTTTTTGAGATCTTTAACTTGAAAAATGTTCAAATTGATTACCCAACACCTTAGAGCATCCGCACCCATGTTTTTATCTTGCTCAAGCACCTGGTGGGCCCAGAAGCAAATTTTGCTTCAAGCAAATGGAAATCAAATTTTACTCCACCAAATCGATTTTTTCACACACCCATTAACAATTTGCTCCACCAAATCAATTTTGTCTTGTTGTGAAATGATTAAATTTTTTTTACCGGATAGATTTACCACCAATAATAATGTGCCATTTATCATTATCGACTCGATATTATCCAAGATTTTCGATAAGATTTCCGATTAATAGATAATTGACACGTGTCACGGCCACGTGTCATTGTCGGCAAAATTGTTAGTATATGCCTTGAACTAGTCATATGGTGGCGCTGACAGAGGCGGCAAAATTGTTAATAAATAAATTTTTTATTTCTCGAACAAATTGGTGTGAGTTGATTAAAAATTGAAGTAGTATTTATAGGCAAATTTTTGGGAGAGTTTTGAAATTTTTGGGATTTTTTTACTATTTTTTTTGTTTATTTCCGTTATGATCAAATTGTAGCCGTTACCTTTGAATTCTGACCGTTGGATCAAAATTTCTAAGGCCCAGATTGATTTGACCGTTGCTTTTTTTTTTCTGGCCAGACTGCCACGTGGCAGCGTACCATTGGCTGTTTTAAACGACGCCACTGCTCATCTTCTTCCTCATCCTTTCCCGCGCGTTTTTCCGGTGCTCCGTTCTCCGCCGTCGGGTGACTCCAGCCGACGTGCCACCCACCAAACTGATGGGCTCGACGCCCTCTTTCGTTTCAACCAAGTCTCAGGCGGCTTTGCACTGAGCAGGAGGCGCGGCAACGATCGGGAGCCACGGCCACCGTCGAGGGCGGCGCTCGGCTTCATCTCCGGTCCGTCCTAGAGCTCGGCAGCTTCCTCCACGTCACGGTGCGTCTCACGTGGCAGCCGAAAAGCGAAAAAACTGTCGGCCCGGCCCCACCTCCTGCTCGAGCAAGCGTCGGAGCAAGTTTTACTCGAGCCTTCGCTCGAGCACGTTGACCCGTGGACTGCTCGAGCAGCTGCCCTCCGTTTTCGACCCCGGTGCGTGCCACAATTCCGTCTTGCTCGAGCAAATCGGCCGGCCCCACCTCTTGCTCCAAGCTTTGCTCGCCCGGTTGCTCGCCGGTGCGGGTGCTCTACAAAGACTTCTTTCTCTCGTCATAACCCTAAATTTTCCCTTTTCCCCAATTTTCACCTTCGACTCTCTGTCTCTCTCTCTTCTCCCTCACACCTTCCCAGTCCAGCTCGGCGACAGCACCATCAGATCGAACCAGAACCCCCTCCTCTACACTCTCCTCCCCTCACTTGGTAGTACTCACCCACCGAGTCAACTCAACCTGTCGTTGTCGTCGCCTCACAAGCCCCAAATTTGGTTAGACCTCCAGATTTGAACTCTCTCTCTCTCGAGTTACCCTTCGAAGTAGTGGGTCTGCCGTCGTCAAAGCACTCATCATAATCACCAGCGGCGCTCAGAGTGCCGCCATCTCCTCCTCTTGCCGCCGTACGCCAGGACACCACTCTCTGGACCCCGGCCCCGCTCTCCCGCGTCGAGCCCGCCGCCGAGTCGCTGTTCCACGTCCGCGTCGACCTCTCCGACGCGCCCGACGTCGCGTCGTCCTACAAGCGCCCCGGGCAGTACCTCCAGCTCCGCGTCCCCGACGTCGAGAAGCCGTCGTTCCTGGCCATCGCATCGCCGCCGTCGCTGGCGGCGAAGGGCGTGTTTGAGTTTCTGGTGAAGAGCGTGGAGGGGTCGATTGCTGAGTTGCTGTGCGGGTTGAAGAAGGGAGACGTTGTGGAGCTGACTCAGGCTATGGGGAAGGGATTCGAAATCGATCGGATCGAGCCGCCAAGAATGCTACGGTGATAAGGGTATGGTTCCCTCTCTATCCTTATATTGTCTGCTTTGGTTTATTGAGTTACTTATGCTTAGTTGAGTTTCTGTTTTTCCTTATCCAATTCAGAAGATATAATTTTATTTTTTATTGGAATAATATAGCACAAGGAAATGTTTAGATATAAGTCTTTGCTATATACTTGGCAACAATATAGTTCAAACGCTACTTTACACCGACAATGGATCACGTTAATGATAAGATATTGGCCTTTGATGTTTGGAAACCATGTCTTATGTTTCATTAAATACATGTTTTAACTTTGAGTTCTTTGTACTGCAGAAATCAGGTCACACAGTGAGGAGACAATCCATTGATCCTATCTTCCATTTCAACAGCCATAGATTTGACCTGTAGCTTGCACCCTAAATGTTTAAAGTAAGTATATGATTGGCTTAGCAGGTAACTTAAAGCCTTAAAGGATGTACATATCTATATGTTTACTGTATGCTTGAACATATCTATCTATATATATTGTACATACATATTGAAAATGTGTACTGTATGCTGGTATGATACCATGATGCACGTAGTCGACTAGTTATGGTCTGCACTTCTTATACTGTAATTGTCATGTATCTAAATTTTGTAATTTTTATGAATCTATGTCCTATTGTGGTCGAAACCTTACTCTTTTATGTCTCAGGAATGTGAGGGTGGTCTCAGCCCCAGTGCTGGCAGCACAAACACCAAACTGTATCTTCCACAAAGTTTAGTCTTTTGTTAAACCAGAAACGCAAGTGTAATATCATCAGTTTAGTAGTTATCCTCCAAAGTAGATTGAACCAGTATCCAGGTACGGACTCTAGTTATTTATTCATGTGCTGTGTTCAATTCAGTTTGTGACTTTTGAGTAATTCTGGTTGTTGTTTATTTGAAATGTTATAGGATAGATTTAAAGACTGGGAAGCTTCAGGTGTAAAGATAGTTCCTGTATTATCACAACCACACGACGGTTGGACTGGACAAAGTGGTTATGTACAGGTAAAGACATGCGGCCATGCGCTTGTTTAAAGTTGTTACTACTTCTGTCTTATGATTCTGATTACGTAATCAATGCACTGTGTGATTACATTTTCAGGCTGCTTTTTCTAGAGCTAAGAAAGTTTATGACCCTCTCTCCACTGCGGCTGTTCTCTGCGGGCAGAAACAGATGGCTGAGGTTTTTACTGCTTCACCTTGCTCTTATTTGTCTTGCTTTTTTGCTTGTTCTGCTCCTGCTGTTGTTGTTGTCATTGTTTTTTCTTCTGCCTGTCCATGTTTGGTTAATATCTGTATGAACACTTTTGCCTACTCTCTGTGTTCCTGGTCAGGTTCATTAAAGCTGCAATTCCAGATAAGCAAGTGAGTACATATGTAACTGATATTGCAATTGGTTTCAAGAGCAAGAAATCTGCCAAGCAAGGAGGAATATGCTAAGCAAGAAGAAATGTGCTAAGCAAGGAAGACTTGGTTCATATCAATTATTTCTTGTA
The DNA here is from genome assembly GCA_963682095.1 of Potentilla sterilis. Lineage (NCBI taxonomy): Eukaryota > Viridiplantae > Streptophyta > Magnoliopsida > Rosales > Rosaceae > Potentilla > Potentilla sterilis. Next base: position 31,073,094 of record OY821764.1, read on the forward strand.
CTGATTTGGCTACAACTTTTAGGTTAAGTTAGAAATTTGTGTTTAGAATCTGTATGCCATGTTTGGAACAATTGTGTACACAGGCTACTTAAATGATATGGAAGTTTTATGCAATGTTTTAATGGTAATGGCTAGCTGATAACCATTTTTATGGTAATGCTTCAAGTTTTAATATACAACAGTTTATGTTTTCATGTGTTGTACAATATGACTAAGACCCAAATCAAACTTGTGTCACAAAATCCCAAAATCTGTTGTTTGATTTGCAGAATCATACAACTCAATAAATATGAAACAAAATCAGTTGTCTGAATTAGTTGTAGTTGGAATACTATCTATTGTGTAAATCAGACAACTGAAAAAAAAAATGCAATATTCTGTTGTATGTTTAAATATCACACAACAGAAAATTAGATATGTTTTGTTGTATAAACTAGACATGTCAGTGCAGCGAATGCCAAGCCATCGATTAGATACGGTAATTTCTCATTTGATAATAATTTTGAAGTGAATATTAATAAAATATGTGATTAGTCATCGATTAGCGGATCAAATAACACACAAACAAGAAATAAGTTATAATAACTAAAAACCAAAAACCAATCCAAAGTGAAACTATTTGTGATGAAAAGGGGGATCGAATACAATGGACATAGACAGATGAAGAATAAAAGACAGAACCTGCCGTCACCAGATGCCCCCCGCTCCTTTTCATCACAAATTGGTTTTCACAGCTCTCAAAGCTTGCTTAACCCCTCTCATCCCTTTCTTTATTAACTGGAGATTAGCAAAACTATGTATTAATAAACTTGATAATAAGTATAGATCTTCTTCACAGACTCGAACAAAGCTAAGGGAACAACATATATATATATATATGGAACTCTCTTAGATTCAGGCTTGATTACTTGAATCTCTTCCTCGTTTCTGCAAACTCAATTGATCGGTGTTTGTTTGTTACTATTATTTCCTCACTAAAAAACGAACTTGTTCACACTCAAGAGTGCTGAAGAAACCTCTGAAAACAGACATGGGGCTTGTGAAGCTTTTTCGGGTCTGCTAAATCCTGTTTCGCAATGGATCAAATGCATCGCATGGAGAGGGCTCAGATTCTGTGCAGAATGCACATGGAACTCAGGTTATATGTCTCCCTAATTATACAACTTCGCACACAGAATGATATATACCAATTGTCTAATTCCTTGTAGTTATAGATTGATTAGTATTCCCAGAAGCATGAGTGCATGGCATTGTCAACCAAGTGTATTTGATTGTCTACAAAAGCAGATTCCTAGCTTTTTTTTTTTTTTTTTACAGTATTAGGGTAACTCAAAGGCTTTTAAGACCTATAAGTAAAATGTTCTATTAATCTATGCATGCAGGACTGTGCATGGTTGCTTTGACATGCAGTTTTAGGGTTCAAACCTAAACTAGAGAGCAGACACAACTAGGCAAAAACCACTACGCTACTTGCCATGGTTGCAAATACCAACCTAGCTATTCCTTCTCAATCTAAGCTAGTCTAACCCTGACCCGTGTTATTATTCATGTATTTGAGAGGGGCCGGGGTAGGACAAGAGAAATTAAGCAACGACAAGAACCCACTAGGCCACTTGTCGTGGTTACAAATACGTACCTAGCTATTCCCCCTCTATTGAAGCTAGTCTATACCATTAATTAATGTACGAAAATGAACCCTGAATACGAGTCCACGGTGCAATTATTCATAATTTAAGAGGAGAGGTAGGAGGGGAGAAATCAAGCAATGCCATGTGCTTAGGTTTTGATCTACGACCAAAATATATGCTAGGTTTTTGATTGTGATGTCCACGTTGGAGACGACGCACTGCCACATCAAAGCAGATTCTAGTAGAAGAAAGAACGAACCCACCAGAATTGAAGCCAGGTTAGTTGGTGGTGACCCTCGATCATCATCATCGCTTCGTTAACACGCAACCGCAGCAATATGCAGTAAAACTGTTTCAGAGCTATCAATATCGGAGGCTTGGAAATTTTCCGATCACCAACTACGGTCAATTACGTTGATGGGGGCAGGTTCATCTTATTTGGCTTGTAGAGATTTGCGTGATGATTCTAAATTGGCCTTTCGCCAACTCCAAGAATCCATACAATTATCTTTTGATTCTTCTCTCATATAATCCAAGCTATATTGAGCTAACGCCGCAATCGGCTATCTCATGTCGACCCTCTCAAGCAATCGTCATTCCTAACAGCACAAACTAAACCTCACTGTGTATATAGTACTGACTAATGACACATTAGTACTCTGAGCTCATGAAGATAATGACAATGGTAGCAATCTGATTTAGTTTCATTTAAATGTGGAAGGAACTAGTAATCCGATTTAAACTTTGATTGAAAAAAATAAAAAGCAAACCCTAGCTAAGATGTTCTTGATAGATGATAATGTGATCAGATTGGATAAGAGATAAGAATGACAACGAAACATATCATCACCATTTATGAACTAGACTAAAGTAGCTTTAGAGTACCAGAGAATAGTTATAGAATTCAATTAGATAGGGAGTCCTAGCTATTTACTTAATTCACTGGTTATTCTGTGTGCAGACTACCACTTGCATGTTCATGTTCATTCATACTCGATGGTTTTTTTTTCCCAGTCAATAGATTATTGAGACCCTAGTACTTGAATCCATGTGCTCTTCATAGTGATGAAGTTATTGCAGTATCCCACATGGATAACTGAGCATACCATCCCTTGCTCCACAACATCCATGTATGGATCGATCTATAAAAATGAAATCTTTAACCCGGAAAAATTATCGGATTCCGGTCAAATACTTGGAATTAGTTATTTCATTTTCATGTAGAGTACTCACCTAGCTATAAACACAATAGACATGCTTTCTCAATCTGAGACTGAATTCGAATTCCTTTCCGATTAAGAGTACTTGTGCTTATTTTAATTGGACAGTTGAGTACTTAAATCGCTTATTCATTATATAATAGACTCTAATCTCAATATTAAAACGTGAATATTATGTATTATCATTTTAACATAACGTACATATACGAGAATATATTGAGTAATAATTCATCATTCTTTTCCAATTTGTTATCATATTCCATCTTTGAAACATTCAAAAGGCGTGAAGGCATCGAATTTCATTTGACGTTGAACATATTGTCATCAACAAAATGTGATAGTTGAGCAGCTCGATCAACACTGACTCAGTGCCAAAACAATACTGACTCAGTGTGCTTCACTAAAAACGGCGAGTACACCAACAACGACAAAACGTTTTTTCCGAAACCAAAAACCTCCAACGGCAGCACACATAACAGTCAACCGAACCCCTCCAACCCTAGACCACCACGTGTAAAGCCTGCAGATAACTGCCAGTTACTAAATACAATGCACCACATACGTGGCGCGTCTTCATTGGCCGTCCGCAGCATCTCTGAAGTTGACGAGGATGGGGGTGATTAATTAAGGAAGAAAAACGTGGCTAGAGAGAGAAAACCAGAGAGGTTTAGAGAGAGAAATGGCTTTCTGTATTGGGTTGGAAAGGTTATATAAAGAGAGGCCAAGTGACCATTGGAATGCAAGAGAGCTAAAACACAAAGTGAGGCCACACCAAAACTTGAGTGCTTGATAATAGTGTTCTAATTTCTATTCTCTTTGGAATCCATCTCTCTTTCTTTCAAAGTTCAAATCTTTTGGGGTTTCGGTTTTCTTGAATCTTGATCAGAGCATAAACCCTTCTCAAGATCCAGTTTCTGATTGTAAAGTTTGAAGCTTTGTAGTGTTTTTTCTTGTTTTGCCCTAACCCTCTACCTGTTCTTTGATTTTGGTAAGAATCAGGTTGGTTCTGTAGAGTTTAGCTTACCCTTTTGTGATTGAAATGGCAGCAGCTATAGATATTTACAATAGCAGCAGCTTTACGACACCAGATTTATCAGAGGAGCTCATGAGAGCACTTATGCCTTATATGAAAAGTGCTTCTTCTGCTACCTCTTCTATTTCTCCACCAACCTCTCCCTCCACTTCTTCATCTTCTTCTTCCTACACCCCATTTTACTCTTCCTCTCATCCCAATTTGTACCCTGACTTTTGCTCAAACACCCAAATGTTTCCACAAGTGGGTTTTGAGCAGACAGGTTCATTGGGGCTTAACCAACTCACCCCATCTCAAATTCATCAAATCCAAACCCAAATGACACTCCAACAACAGCACCAACAGCAACAGAAGCAGCAAATTGCAGCTCTAGCTCCTCTTTCAAACCAATATCACCATCAGAACACTCACACCCTCAACTTCCTTGGCCCCAAAGCTATCCCAATGAAGCAGTCTGGTACTCCCAAGCCCACAAAGCTCTACAGGGGAGTGAGGCAGAGGCATTGGGGTAAATGGGTTGCTGAGATTAGACTCCCAAAGAACCGAACTCGCCTCTGGCTCGGCACATTTGAAACCGCTGAAGAAGCAGCTCTAGCTTATGATAAAGCTGCTTATAAGCTCAGGGGAGACTTTGCCAGGCTCAATTTCCCTCATCTCAAGCACCAAGGAGCTCATATCTCTGGAGATTTTGGCAACTACAAGCCTCTTCATTCCGCAGTTGACGCCAAGCTCCAAGCAATTTGTGAGAGCTTGGCTCTTAATTCGCCGAAACAGAGCAAAACAGAGGAGCTCTGTTCTGAAACAGAGACAAAGCCAGTGATTTCAGCTCCAAAGATGGTCTCTGATGAGGCATTCAAAACAGAATGGGACTCTCCTAAAGTAGAGGCCTTTTCATTGTCATCTTCACCCTCTCGATCCTGCGAGGAGTCCTCAGCCGGCTCATCCTCACCGGAATCCGACATTACATTCTTGGATTTCTCAGGTTCTCAGTGGGATGAAAATGATACTTACGGATTGGCCAAGTACCCTTCAGTGGAGATTGATTGGTCTGCTATTTAAAATCTCTATCATGTTGTAATCTTTGTTAATTTAGTTTCGTTCTAGGTTTGGTTTTAGGTTCAGTCTGGTGTTTCTAGTAGCAGCTTCTGCAATGAAATTTTTGGCATTTGCAGAGGTTTTGCTCAGTACACCTAGGGTTTTAGTAAATGCAGTTACTTAGTTCATAGGTCAATGAGTCTGTAATTGTGTGATTTCTCCCTCTTGGTCTGCTGGTAATTTTTTATCCTTGCAACCATGGAGATTGTGGTTATCATATTGTAATATATATAAATAATTGTACTTTACCTTTCTGAATTTTTGTGTAACATGGTGAGCATGTGATGGTGTTTGATAATAGAGTTTTCTATGTTGCCTTTTCCATTGTTAACATGGCAATCAAACACAAAATGAAACAATAATTGTCTTTTGAAGGAAAATTATGAGTTAAGTACTCATGGAAAGTGGACTTGGACAAATTCTTTACAATGTGATTAGAATAATAGTACAGGCATGATAGACAAAAGAAGACTAGAATCAATTCATTGTGGTAGTTCTTGGTAGAGATGAACTCCAGCATCTTGTGATTCTTGTCCATTCATATATAGTATGTTGTATTAGTGTTCTAGCATTATGAACTAACATCACAACATTTTTTTAATTATTTTTTATCAAGACACAACAAGGGTATCTATGGTATCAAGACACAACAAGGTGCTATGATCCAAATGCAGGGATCTAAAACAAGTTTCTGAGTTGCTGACTTGGTAAATGATATGGGATAAAACAGCTAGCTTAAAATCTTGAAAGATTGTTACAGTGTTTAAAAATCTACAGTTGAGAATTTGTTTTGGTGAATGTAAAGTACCACAATGGAACCTAGCTCACTACGAATTTTGTTTTTCAGAAGTACATGGCTGTAGCAGTTGGTGTTTCAGATCACCCTCTTGGATTATCCATGAACCTTATTGCTGAAGTCTAGATTGGGATTGTTCTCCTAAATTCAATCTGTTACAGCAGGGAGCACCCTCTTGCAGAATGAGCTAGAAGAGACTAAAACATGGAGTTAGTTATCCAAGTCCTATGAATCTGAAGCGTGCAAATTTGTCTGTATGATGAGAAATCTTCAGTCCAACTTTAGAACAAGTCAGAGAAATGACTTTGGCAGCATCTGTTTGTGATTTTTTTTTTTCTGTTTTTTTTGGGAGAATCACTTGAGAAATTTTAGAACAATAAAGAGATAATGAAAGCATCTTGGATCACCCACCCTCCCAACTTTAGAGGATTCTAAATTTTCTTATTTTGCAGCCTTGAGTGAGAATGACAAGTGGGAATGGCCAAACCATGGGATTGCTGCTAAACCCACTTTACTGCATACACTATCTTATCCTTCCCCATTGTGATAAGAATTATTGAAGCCACCATTCCAAAAGAATTGAAGATTATAAAGAAGACATAGTAAACAGAAATACAGATGCATAAACAAGTTCAATATTCTTTCCTTTCTTCTCAGCTTGCAAAGAGACAAGTTTACATTGCCAAAGACAGTGATCAGGAAAGTGACTCTGAATGCCCATCCTGGGCCATCAGGAATCCTTTCAAATCTTGGAAAACTCCTCCTTGGTTCATAATATTTGTCTTTTGAATATCTGAAGATGATGTCAAATTTTTTCTTTCCTAGTTGTTCACTTTGCCTCAAGTTTTGTCCAAAGCATCCAAAAGGGTATGTGAATGGAAATGAACCTTAGCATGATCTTAAAGCTAGTAAAGGGATTCCTTAGAAGGTGGAAAAGGGTGGTGGGTGACCCAAGTTGGTTATTCCACTTTACAGGTTTTAATGATGTGGCTTGTTGAGGTGCCTAGCTTCAACTGTAATATTAGCCAAGATTCCAGTTCTTAATCTACAGTTATAGATAGCTTTTGAGGCACCTATTTCCTAAGGTCTGTGATAGAGAGAGGGAGACTTGGCATCCATGCCTAGTGAGGAACTATCAGTTCAAATTGCACAATGAGGTATGCAATCATGCTTAACCTTATATGTGGACAAGGGAAAGTCTTTGTAGCAAAGGAAACGTAACATAAACAGGGAGATGTGAGGCACTTCCATGTGACCCGCACGCAATGATCGATCATGATGAGAATGACACTAAACCAACCACCTAGCTCCTATTTGTTTGCCATGGTCATGGAGCTGTACTCTGCATTGGAAAACTAGCTTTATGCATCCAAGGCAGGACCTGAGATTACCGAGGCTTTAGGCCAACACAAAAATAAGACTCATGAGGTTGTAGTCTATCTTTAACTTCTCTAAGAGTCATATAGAATAACAACAACAAAATATATATATATATATATATATATATATATATATATATAATATTTTAGGATATTTACTTTCCGTATGTATAAGTAAATTAATTTGTGTAATCTTAAAATATATTTTCCTTATAAATGTAGGTTTGTATCTCTATATATACATCCTCTACAGAGAAGTATAAATTAATTGAAACATTAAACTCAAATCCTATTCTTATTTTCTACTTGGCATCAGAGACAGCACAAACAAAAATCGCAAACCCTACTATCACATTTTTTTTTCCGCTGCAAATCTCACAACAACAAATCCCACAAGAAGCAAAATACCAAAGCGCACACACCAAAACTCAAATACCATATTCACACAGCATACACAAACCCACAAAACAAAGCAAACACAAAAGCAAAAAGAAGGAGTTGTTACACCACGTGCAAGGAAGCCAGCCGAGCCGACGACCCAGCCAAGCCGGCGAACCTCTGCGTTTCCTGCTCCAAAGCAAAGCTTGCTGCTCCTTGTCCCCTTCCCGCCAATTTTCTCTGGACCAGTTCAGTCGGCGGGACCCACCACTGCTGCCCCTGTTCCCTTTGTCTCAGACTGACGCAGTCGGCCCATCAACAATCTTTTTGAATAGAACACAACAACACAATTTTCCAATGGAAACCGAAATTAATAATTACCACACCACTACATCATGCTGCTCAACCAAGTTTGTATACAAACACAAAATACCCGCTATGTGGATATTATGGTCATAGCAAACAACGGTGTTTTGAAGTAATAGAATACCCGGTTTAGTGGGATTTCACCAAGCGACCTCTCAAAAATCACGCAGCAATTGTCATGCCTACTACAGAGGACGAGCATTCATCTCATGCCTCCACTAATGTAGCACAGTCAAATGTGAACGGTCAGACTATTTTGAATAATACTTGGATCCAGGGGCGGATGTAGGATCAAAATCTTTCTGGGGCTAATTATAACACACACAAAATTTCAGCGACAAAGAATAAGAAATATTTGTTAAATAACATAACAAGTCTTTCTCGCAAAAGAATTTACATAACATGAGATACAATATAATAAGAGAAGAACACAAATAAAAACTAATGAAGCTGTACTCTACGAGGACTCAAATCTTCAAAATCTTTAATCACCACATCATTATCAACCGCTTCAGCAAATTCCTTTTCAATGTGAAGCACCATACAATCATCAAGAAAGTCATCCTCAATCCTGTTTCTAAGTTTGTTCTTGATTATGTTCATGGATGAAAAAGCTCTCTCAGTGGTTGCAGTAGAAACATGTAGAGTTAACACTAAACAAATCAATCTATAGATCATAGGAAAAAACTATGACTTTCTTGTTTGAACAAGTTTCATACACAAATCTGATATAGAATCTAACTCCTGTAATGTTGTATCCTTAATTATATCTTTCTCATAAAACGCACACTCTAATTCTAGAGTAAGAAGTTCATCTTGCACAAAATCTTGAGGATAAAAGCTCTTAGCAAGAAGAAGTACCTTTTCAGTTTTAAAAAGTCTGAACTTATCATGAGGATCCAAAGTTGAAGTGAGCATAAGGAGTTCACAAGATCTCTCATTGAACCTCTTATTTAGCTCATTCAACTGAAAGTCAAGAATAGCATTGAATACCTCTATGCGGAAATGGTGCTCATTGGTGATAAAATTCTTTTGTTGACTTAGACGACCCGTACCATCCATGTAACGAGCACTCATATCAGGCATATTGATACTATGTATCTCACAGAAAGAAGTAAGGGCCACAAAAATAATTCCAACCATCATCTCTCATCTCTTGAAGAAGTGATTTTGTATGTGCAACAACGTTCAATGCTTGTAAGATGTCGATAGTTTTTCTTTGTAAAGCTTGACAAAGAAGTTCTGTGACTTTCATGACTCTATACATCAAAATCAAGCAAAACACAAACTCAAAAGCTCTCATAGCTTTAAGAATACCACTAGCTTCTCCCTGAACAGGTAAGGTTGCAGTCTCCATTATATTATCTAGAGTAGTAAAAGTTGAACCAAATATCAATCATACTCTTGATAGAACAAAAATGAGAGCTCCAACGAGTAGTAGTAGGTCTTTGCAAGGTAGAAGTTTGGTTAGAACCTTTTCCTGTTTGAAAATGTAATACTCATGTCAAATTGAAGTCGGGATTAAATGGGAAGTAATGGTTCATTGGTACATTATAAAGTTCAGTATATATATATATATATATATATATATATATATATATATATATATAAGAGTCATGTACTAATATATTTGAAGTTCAGTAGCATATATATTACAAAATCAGTAGCCTAACTCTTTATACAAAGCATACAACACTACCAGCTTTGACAGAATAGCCGACGAAATTTTTTTCGTCGGCTATTCCAAATTTTCGTCGGCTATTCCTTCTACCGACGAAAATTTCGTCGGCTATAATTCGTCGGTAAAAGCCCGTCGGTAAAAGTAATGGCCGACGAAAAAAATGACATCGTCGGCCATTCCAACCTTGGCCGACGAATTATGGCCGACGAAAATGATTTCGTCGACCAAAGCTTGGTCAAATATCCGACGAAATTCGTCGGCTATTTTCGAGTATGGCCGACGATTTCGTCGGAATATATTAATATTTTGAAGTTATAGCCGACGGAATTTGGTTTCGTCGGCTATTTGTTCTGAAGTATAGCCGACGATTTGGGCTATTTCGTCGGAATATATTAATATTTTAAAGTTATAGCCGACGAAATAATGTCAATTTCGTCGGCTATAACTGCATTTTGGGCAAAAAAAAAATACCGGATCGGAGGAGGAGAAGGAGGAGGCCGGAGGAGGAGGCCGGAGGAGGAGGGGAAGGAGGAGGAGAAGGAGGAGGAGGAGGAGGCCGGAGGAGGGGAAGGAGGAGGCCGGAGGAGGGGGGGGAAGGAGGAGAGAAAAAAGGTGGGAGGAAGCGATTTAAAAGATTTAGAAGGAGAATAGCCGACGATTTAATATATTTCGTCGGCTATACTTTGAAAAATCAACAGCCGTTGGATCTGAGCCATCCAACGGCGGACAATAAAAAGGCGCGGATCGCAAGAGTTTAGCCGACGAAATATAATTTTCGTCGGCTAAACTTAGAGAATAGCCGACGATTTACAATATTTCGTCGGCTATTCTATGAACATCGTCGGATCTGGGCCATCCAACGGCCGACAATAAAAAGGCGCGGATCACAAGAGTTTAGCCGGCGAAATCTAATTTTCGTCGGCTAAACTTAGAGAATAGCCGACAATTTACAATGTTTCGTCGGCTATTCTATGAAAACATACTAAACTGCCGTTTTGAGGCCCTAAACGAACTCGAAAGCCCGAAAATGCCCACACGTCGTGGCAAAGCGACGAGTTTGATTCCTGGCGTCGTTCCTTTTCCGGAATGGTATCACAATCGTCATTCGGACGCCGGACGCTAAATCTGCAGTAAACCGGGTTTTGATATGAAAATATATAAACTTATAGCCGACGAAAATGACAATTTCGTCGGACAAACTTACTAAAGTTTTCGTCGGCTATACTTTCAGAGAATAGGCGACGAAATTTTAAAATCGTCGGCCATTCTAGGGGGTATAGGCGACGAAATAATTTTTTTAGCGACGAAAGAAAAAATCGTCGGCCATTCAGTGGGAATAGCCGACGACTTTTTTTTTAGGGACGAAAAAAAAATCGTCGGCCATTCTAGGGGAATAGCCGACGATTTTTTTCTTTTTAGTGACGAAAACAATTTTCGTCGGCCATTATTGAGAATAGCCGACGAAAATTGGTTTCGTCGGCTGTTTTTTTTTTTTTTCGTCGACAAAAGCCTTTTTTCTGGTAGTGCAATAGCATATAATTGATGAATTGAAAGCCTATAATTGAAGTTCAGTAGCCTATCTCTTTATAAAAAGATAAAATTAGCATATAATTGATGAATTGGTAAAGGCCCATACTTGTTTGAAGACTGCCAAGAGCGATTAAATCTTCAATTTCTTCCTCTTTAACAGCTTTTAGCTCACCCTTGCGCTTAGCAGAGGAATCAACAAAATTCACAATCATTACTAGAGTAGAAAAGAAGCGAAAAGTATCATGAACACCCTTGGCTGCCCCATTTAGTGCTAATTGCAAATGGTGAGCAAAACAATGGATATAGTATGCATACGGACAATCTTCAATAAACAACGCCTGTAAACCATTCCAAATACCACTCATATTACTGGCTTCGTCGTATCCTTGACCACGAATATTTTCCACTTGCAAATTGAACATACCGAGAACTTTGACAATCTCCAATTTAAGAGTTAGTGAGGTTGTGTTAGGAACACTCACTATCTTAAAGAACCGTTCTCGAATTAAACCATAACGATCAACAAACCTCAAAACAATACACATCTGCTCCTTACCAGCTGCATCAACTGCTTCATCAACAAGAATGCAAAATTTTGCATTACCAACTTCTTCACGAATCATTTGCCTCACCCTATTACCTAAAATATTCAAGAGCTCTTTCTGAATAGTTGGAGAGGTGAACTTGGCATTTCCAGGACCATTCTCCAATACAACACTATCATCATCACTAGCCATTCTTCCATAAGACTTTCTAACTTGTTGGAAATTTCCAGCATTAAGAGAGGTTTTGGATTCATCATGGCCTCTAAAAGCTTGTCCTTGGTTTGCTAAAAGTCTCACACTCTCAATTGTAGCCTTCAGCCTAAAATGATTATGCTCCACCTCTTTTGCTATTTGTTTAACAAAAACTCTCTCAATTTGTATAGCCAAATTTCTCAATGAATGCCACTTCTCCATGGCTTGATGGTGTGGACCATTTATGGCCCCGACATGCTGTTTAAGCACACTCTTATCCTTCCACTTTCTATGTCCATCTAAGGTATATGCACGCTGATGCGGGTTTTCTTTATCAAAAAGAAAACATGGGAAACAATAAATCTTATCTTGATCCTCCGAGTACTCAAGCCATGGATGACCTTCAAACCAATCATAATTAAACGCCCGATTTTGTCGCCCATGTGCTGAAAGTATATACTTTTTCTGTTTAGGTTGGCAAGGACCCAATAAAATATATGCTTTTCGCATAACTACATGGTCTTTCACAGGATACTTCCATATAGGACAACGTTTGCCAGGATCACGTTCAATGGCATTGACATTGCCATTTGAATCAAACTCATTCCTCTGAGTCCCAAATAAAGGAGACTCGGAAGAGGATTGTTCAGTTACTCCAATAGCAATTGGAGTGCTTACAGAAGCTTGTGAACTTGAACAAGATGACGGTTGAGTAGTGTTTGTGCTAAACCATGAATTGATATATTTAGTTCTAGGCCATTTGACACGATTAATTTGCTCATCAGCCATTCTGAAAAATACATACATTTAGGAATCCAACAAGGCTAAATCCACAAAAGCACAAATCGACACACAACAAAAAATGAAAGGGCCAAATTAAGGAAAAAACTGATTAACCTGGTCAGAGACAAAGAAAAGCCAAGCTTTAGAGACTAAGCATCTGATCTATGTGGACACAGCAGCAACAAAAGCATATACATCAGAAATGGTGCTGATGCAAGCCATGTACCGTACCTGAAATTATGACAGTTCAGATACATAAGCATATCAATATTTGACAAAATTAGGGTACCGAACAATCTGTGTTCTGAAGGTACCTAATCAGACAGAACTTATATATAATTGTCAAAAATCTATCAAAGCAACTAACGGCTTTGTAAAAGATCCGACTCCAACCAATATATGTTGTCATTATCAGCAAACTTGGCATACACCCCCGTCTTCCGAGTTCCAAGCACAGCAAGGGGATCTAGACTCTAGATCATCTCAGATAAGTCTACTACAGTTCTAAACAAAGCATTAAATGGTATGATCAGTAACACAAGCAATCTAAGAAAACTTCTAAGTCCACGAATCAGGCTCTCATAGTTATCATATGCTTCTGTTCTTTGTCTTGTTATATCTCTCTTAAATATCCCAAATCCCAAATCCAATTGAAAACTACAAACAAAAGCATAAAAGGCGAAGAGAAAGCAAAAGAGTAGAGGGAAATTCAAACCTTGGAGCTTTGGGCAGTTGAGCGAATCACCTAATTAGATCGAAGTCATCGAACTCCGGAACTCGTCAAAGCATTCTTTGTCTCTACGTCTAAGGCTCGAACTCCTCAAGTCAAGAATCTCGCACCACTCGCCTCGCCCAGCCGCCCCCTATATGCTGATCGAGTAGAGTTGGATTTCACTTAAAGATCAAGATCATGAGTTAGGACTCAGGAGTCAGGACTCATGAAGATTGAAGAACTCTTTGATTAAGAGATGAAGTTTTTGCCCCGTAACTGGACTGCATCTGCCTATACATAACAATTTTTTTTTTTAATTAAGCATTGATGTACTTATTTTTTTAGGCCCAAAAATCTTGCAAGGGCTTAAGCCCAGGTAAGCCTTGGGCTAGCTCTGCCCCTGCTTGGATCATTGATACAAGGGCATCAGATCACATGACAAATGACCATAGTCTCTTGACCAGAGTTAAACCTTCCTCTCAAAATGTTGTGTCTACCCCTAATGGAAACCCAACTCCAGTTATTGGAGAAGGTTCTGTCATCTTATCTGATACCTTAACCCTGGAATCTGTCTTAGTTGTTTCATCACTAGCATATAATCTCATGTCCATTGGTCAGATCATTCTAGCCCTTGCATGTATCGTTACCTTATATCCATCATTCTATGTGTTTGAAGACATTATGACCCAACAAATCCTTGGTTATGGTGTACGTAGAGGGAAATTATACTATCTGGATCTAACAGAGACTGGAGAAAAACATAAACATCTTTTGGGGCAAGCTAATCAGGTTCATGGAGTCGTGAGTGGACAAGAAGTTGTGTGGCTTTGGCATCGGTGCCTAGGCCACCTCAACTTTTATTATCTCAAGAAGCTACAACCTCAGTTATTTTCTGGTGTCAAAGCTTCAGATTTCCATTGTGACACTTGTGAACTGGCCAAGAGTCACCGTGTTTCATATTCACTAAGTCTTCACAAAAGTCTAGTTCCCTTCATGAAGATCCACTCTGATGTATGAGGCGCTGCGAAAATCCCTTCACTATGTGGTGCTCGTTATTTCGTCACATTTATTGATGACTGCACCCGAATGACTTGGGTGTCTCTCTTGAAGAACAAAAGCGATGTTTGTTCCAGGTTCAAAGAATTTCACAAGATGGTGTCTACACAATATCAACAGACCATTCGTGTTTCCAATCTGACAATGGTGGAGAATATGTTAATGGCATTATGCAAGAGTGATAGGAGCACAATGTGCGACGATATTATATGTTTTTACCCTCATTTATGCTTTGTTTAACCCTTATTTGTCTAAGATAGAGTCATAATATAGTTTAGTATTAATTTGGTAGAGTTTGGCGAAAAGTTGGTTAAGAATCCGAAAAATGATTAAGTTTGAGGAATCTGGAAAATAATGCAAGTTGTCTTTTTCGTAATTCTGAGATGAGTAAAAATGCGATCTATCCTTGTCCGAATTTAATGAAATTTGGTGTGCTTATTATTCATATACTGAGGAATGTTGTGATAAAATTTCAGATCAATCGGAGTTCGGAAAGTCACCCAAAAGATGGCTGTAACTTGGCAGTCCGAGCAAAGCAATCCAGGGACTTCCAGGATTTTCCTGGGACTGTGTCCCAACTTTGAAAAATTATTCCTGACGACTCATAAGGAATTTGATCAAACTGTTTTATGTGGAGGTATCTATGTGTGTCTAGTTTCTCTGGGATTTGGAATCGCATCAATCGGAGCTCTGAGGAGGAAGTTATGCCGGATTTACTGGAGTAAGGTCATTCTGCCGGGAAAACAACAACTATCCCGGTTGCACAAGGAAAGCTTTCCTTTGGACTTTTGAAGCATGGATCGGATATTATGGACCTAAAGATATGTCCATACTAACTTAATAAGAATATTCAAGTCCAAGATAAGGCCAAGAAGAGTCTAGAAGAAAAGAATTCAGATAATAAGAGAAAGAAAAAGAATCCTGATTAATTTCGGGAAAATTCCTGTGCACGTCTCTCAAATTCCACGGACTCTCCCGGACAGCTCACAATGAATCAGAATTCGAGCCTTATATGGATAGAAAGCTACGGGAGTCTAGTTTCCAACCCAACTGGAATCACCTCAATATCTATTTTCTAGTGAAAGATATTCCATAATCTTCACTCGAAGGTCAAATCTGTCAGCAGGATAAGTTTGAGAAAAACTTGGTTTTGTAAACCCTAGCTGCCTCCCTTGCCTCTATAAATACCACAACATAATTTCAGAATAATCATCTTCTCTTCCTCACTTAAACTAGCCAAAACTCTGCCGAATTACTTCCAAGAATTCTCACCAAGAACATAGCCGAACCATACTCCACCACCTTTCATAAAATCATTCCAATCATCAACACCAATCCACTTGCCGAATTCTTCAACAAGGTTGTCACTTGGATTGTAATTTCAATGGCTTTTGTTTCTTTGTATTTATACATTAATTTGTCTATGAATTACGTATTGATTCTTGGATCCAATTTTGGTTTTGTTATTTATTCATGGGATTTCCGAATTCTTGTTATAATTGTTTGGTTTTCTTATGTTTAATTACCGAATTATGCATGTTATGTAATTGAATATGGTATGATGGGCAGTAGGTTTTTGCATGTTTTCTTGATTTAATTAGGTTTATTTCCTTAATTCGTGTGCAACCGAAGGAGATGTCTAGATGCATTCGAAGGCCATGAGTGTTATCTAGGTATTGAATTCACTTGCCGATTTAATACATGTTGGATCATACGCGTAGTTGATTTTAATGTGTATTTATCTAAGGGCTAGAGTAATTCTGGAAATTTACATGTCGATGTGAGATGAGTGACGCCATACTTGCTAACATGTTCCAATTCGACATACTGTGCTTATGTGCTATTTGTGTTTAATTTCTACGCGTAGTGTTATTAAACCGATTAGTACCATGTTTAGGATTACACGCGTAGTTGATTCTAAATACTTGTGATGTTTTGAATAATTAGATATACCGCGTTGGCTCTAATTAAATTGGAACTTAATTGGTCTTGAATTCGATATTTGCTTGCTGCCCCTATTACTTGTTTTAATTTCGTTGCATGTGTAATGAGTTTTGTGTTTTGTGGTTGTGTGGAAGATGTTGATCAATTGTATATAATAATTTAGGATTTAAATTCGTAAAAATCAGTAGACAATTAGATAAAAATTCGACACCCCCCTTTCTATGTGCAACACTTTGTGTGATTGAAAACTCTTGATTTCCCCGGATAGAACGATCCCTACTTGTCCTAACTACAATTGACAAAAGAAGGGTATTATGTGTATGAAGTTGTTTTGCAGGTACTTTGTGCTTGGATAACATATCCATCAATTTTTGGCGCCGTTGCCGAGGAAATTTAATCATTTTTGATTCATAAAGTGTTGTTTTGTAATTATGTATATTGCAGATTATTTAATTTTGTTATAGTTTTTGGGATATGTATAATAGAATTTTTCGGACATGTAATAGTAAATAGGGATTTTCCGATTTTTGCTTTTGGTTTTTGGTTTCTGTTTTGATTAATTGCCGATTATGTGATGTATATTGTGAATGTTGTAACACTTAGATAATTTCTAGGAAGTTGATAGTTTTTGTGTATGCTTTGAGTTTATTGTAGTTTCTAAAGTGTAACATGTAGGTGAAGCCTCTTTTGTTGATCATAACCAAAACCCTTCATACGAATGGTGCTTTGTTGAATCCGTTTTATGTAGATTGGGAAACGCGGGATACTTCCCCCCCACGCATACAAGCGACATTTCGGCAATAGTATTACTTCTATGAGGTTGAGGGCAGTTTTAATCAACACTTGTAGACCGCTAGGACCCGAGTTTATTTTACAAAGTATAGGGCAAGTTATTTTTCATTGATTGGTTCGAGGTTTGTAAAACTGGTTCTCAAGACCCACAAACTGATGTTCATTCTCTGTGAGTGAGTCGATAGGGGATTCGTCCTCCGTGGTTACCAACTTTGAGACCTGCCTGGTTCTTAAAGGGAGTTTACTCTCCGTGAATCTTAACGACACCGCCTTAGAAAAGTAAAATACGCTCGACCTAGACAACTGCTTGTGCCGAAGCATCACCTCACTTTAGAAGCTAGAAAATAACTTGAGCATATGTGAATCTATTTTTCTTCAAAAGATAAAATTCGTCTTTAATTTTTGAGGTATATCGGAATAAGCATGATACTACCTTGGACTGTTTCAGCCCATTGCACTGTTATCTCCTCTGCTCCACGTACCTCAAATTTTAAAGTTGTGTGAATAAAAGAAATTAAAAACTCTAAGTTTCGACATTCCTTTACTTACATAATTCGAATACTTTTAAGAACCAAACCATTGTGTGATACATGTAAATTATATGTAAATTTTCGTGACCTATTGTATAACTAGTTTAAATTGTTAGGGAGTTTTAAAAGTCTATTTATGTTGAGTTTGTTTTTGGTTTTGAGGGAAAGAGGAATAGGTAAGGTCACTAATGTTGATATTAGCCTTAACCCTTCATACTAGCGCTTGCGTTTTTATGAGGTTGAGGGCGGCTTTTATGCACTTTAGTGGTACTGACAACATAAGGTTCTCAACAGAGTAAGAGGCATTCATAGTTCGTTTGTTCTAATTTTGGTGTTGAGGTTTGTTTAACTAGATCTCAAGGCCCACAGACTGATATTCATTCTCTGTGAGTGAGTCGATAGGGAGTTCGCTCTCCGTGGTGTCTAACAACGAGTCTTGCCTCACTCCATTGTTAGTACTTTCGTTCTAGCCTTCTGAAACCACGAAATTTTGTGTCTAGTCGATAGACCTAGGCCGCACGTCCACCGAGCTTCAAAACCTTAAATGAGTTTGATATAAGTAAATTTTTAATCTCAAAAGAAAACATTTTCTTGGTTTGAATTTTCGAGGTATATCGGAATAAGCATGATACTACCTTGGACTGTTTCAGCCCATTGCACTGTTATCTCCTCTGCTCCACGTACTTTGAAAATTCGAACAAATCATATAGCAATTTAACTAGGGATACATAAAACACATTCTTGATACTTCTTTCATACTTGTAAACTTATGTGAAATATACTTTTGAATTTTCGTGTGATACATATACATATTTGAATTTTTGTGTGATACATATACATATATTTGAATTTTTCGTTGATACATACTTATATTTGTATGATACACACTTTTACCCCACACTTGTAATTTTTCGTGTGTTATATTTTTATGTGATATACTTACTTTTTATTGTGTGAAATACTTATACTTACTTAAATTTTCGTTGATACTTACTTATATTTTTGTGTGATACTTTAACCCTAACACTAACTTATACATGCTAACTATACAATAAACGTTTACTTTTTCTTTTTAAATTCATTGACCAAACACTTGATTTTTTATTTTTTTTTAAATTTCAGGTACATGAATGTCCAGTTGGTCACGAGACATTAGAGGACGTTTGTATCGAATTGGAGAGATATACGATCTAGAGTTGCCAGCAACGCTAGGTCAAGCACGTTCACCATCACCAGAACATCAGTTTGTATCTCCCACCTCATCACTTTTTGATAGAAATTTCGTTGCACCACCATCACCATTTTCTTCAGAGTCTTCGTGTGAACTAAACCCTTTGTTTCACGAAGAACCAGAGTTTGAGCTACTTCAGAGTCCCATACCAATTCAATATTTGAACTTTGATTTACCTAATCCCATATTTAATATGACTTCATTGAGGGAAGAGAATGGGCAAGTTGATGCGCCACTAGGAGGAGTGGCAAGACCAAGTAATGTGACATATCCTGCTGTTGCACCTGGCAAATCAGCAGAGTTTGAATTGAAGGGTGGATTTATTCACCAATTGCCCAAGTTATATGGATTAAGTGGAGAGGATCCTAATCGCCATATCCACAAGTTTGAATTTCGATGTGAGTCAATGTGCCCAACTGGGGCAGATTTGCAACATGTGAGGATGAAGGCATTTCCTTTCTCACTTGAAGAGAGGGCAGCCGAATGGTTCTATGCAATGCCACCAAGAAAAATGACGTCTTGGAACACAATGGTGAAGGAATTTCTCACCAAATATTTTCCTTCATCAAGGGTGACACGAATCAGAAAGGAGATCACCTCAATTAGACAAGAGCTAGATGAGAGCTTTGATGTGTACTATGATAGGTACAAATCTTTGGTGGCAACGTGTCCTAATCATGGGATACGTGAAGGTCTTTTGCTTCAGTCCTTTTATGAAGGGTTGCGCCCTATGGAGAGACGATTTCTTGATTCAGCTGCCGGCGGATCACTAATGGAGAAGAGCAAGGAGGAGGTTAAGAACTTGTTGGAGATGCATTTCACTAACCAGCAACAGTTCGGGTCTACTTCCTCCAAGCGTGTCAATGAGGCTAGTGGATTTGAGGAGTCTAGTGCCATCAAAGAGCTTCGTGAAGACATGGGGAAAATCACTCAGATGATGACACAAATGATGAAGCCGAAACAAGCTCAAGTTTGTGGTGTTTGCCGAATAGAAGGGCATGTAACCGATTTATGTCCTCAACTTGGAGTGAATGATCATTTTGAGGAGGCCAATGCATTGGGATTTCCTCAACAACAAAGTGGGCAGCGGTTTGGGAATTTCAACCCGAGGTACAACGATCACCCAAATTTTCGTTGGGCCAACAACAGCAATGTTCAGAACCCTCAACCGTTGGCGCAACCACAAGCAAACCAAGGAGGCATGGCGTATCAACCTAGACCTCAAGGACAATTTCAGGGATTTGCAAGACCTCAGCAACAATTCTACAACAATAATGCTCAAGCATCGTCGAACCCTAATTATGATGCAATGTTGAAGTCTTTGAATGATGCAACTCACACATTGTTGCAATCTACAACCTCTAACACTAAGGATATTTCTGAGCTAAAGAATCAGATGGGAAAGGTTGTGGATTTTATGGGGCAGATCCAAGAAAAAGGGAGGTTACCTGGAGGAGTGACCCCTAACCCAAAGAATGAGCAAGCAAAGTCAATCACCATGAGGAGTGGTAAAGTCTTGGAAGGGCCGAATGTTGGGAGGACTATTGAGGACGTAGTTGATTCTTTTGCACAGGTTTTGTCAGAAACTTTGGATCAATAACAACTAGCTATTGAGCAAAGGGCCGGAATTGACGCATTAGGGGAGGAAATTTCCAAGGAGGCACGGCAAGATCTTGAGCCGTGTATAGCACAAGTAGTTGCCGAGCTAGAGGCAACACCCCACGTGAAGAGGTCATGTCATTTTATGTCAATTCCCATTTCCACTAATAAAATTCTACCATCTGTGGAACAGGCTCCTATTTTAGAATTGAAGGTGCTTCCCAACCATTTGAAGTATGTATACTTGGGAGACGATGACACACTACCAGTTATTGTGTCATCACAGCTCAGTGAGTAGTAGGAAACACGTTTGACTAGCATGCTGAAGAGAAACAAGACCGCCATTGGATGGACGTTGGCGGATATCAAGAGAATCAGCCCTACAACTTGTGTCTATAGGATCTTGCTTGAGGAAGGAGCCAAGCCTACTAGGGAGGGTCAGAGACGTTTACACCCCCCTATGATGAAGATTGTGAAGGACGAGGTGATCAAATTGCTGGATTGTGGAGTCATTTATCCTATATCAGATAGCCAGTGGATTGCACCTGTCCAAGTTGTACCTAAGAAGAGTGGAGTCACAGTTGTGAAGAATGACAAGGATGAGCTCGTGCCCCAACGATTAGTGACAGGTCATAGGATGTGCATCGACTACAGAAAGCTGAATGCTACAACTCGAAAGGATCACATGTCTTTGCCTTTCATGGACCAGATGTTGGAGAGACTAGCTGGGCACGAATTCTATTGCTTCTTGGATGGGTACAGCGGTTACAATCAGATATGCATTCACCCAGATGATCAGGAAAAGACGACGTTCACATGTCCCTTTGGTACGTTTGCCTATCGACGCATGCCTTTTGGTTTATGCAACGCACCAGGTACATTTCAACGTTGTATGTACTCATTATTCTCTGATTATATTGAAAATATCATTGAAGTCTTTATGGATGATTTTAGTGTTTATGGAAAAGACTTTGATGCATGCTTAGAGAATTTGGAATTAATCCTGAGAAGATGTGTAGAAACTAACCTTGTGCTTAATTGGGAAAAATGTCATTTCATGGTAAAACAAGGGATAGTTTTAGGACACATAATTTCTGCAAAGGGTATTGAGGTTGATAGGGCAAATATTGATATTATGCTTCACTTACCCTCCCCTACAACTGTAAGGGAGGTACGTTCGTTTCTTGGCCATGTAGGTTTTTATAAGAGGTTCATCAAGGATTTTTCGTTGGTGGCCAAGCCCATTTGTGCCTTATTGCAGAAGGATGTTCCATTCGTATGGGACAAAGGGTGTGAAGATGCATTTGTGAAATTGAAGAAATTGCTGACGTCAGCCCCTATTATGGCGCCACCAGATTGGACATTGCCATTTGAGATCATGTGTGATGCTTCAGACTATGCAGTTGGAGCAGTGCTTGGACAGAGAAAAGAGAAGAAGCCAAACGCCATATATTATGCTTCTCGAACACTTAATGATGCTCAATTAAATTACTCTACTACTGAGAAAGAATTATTGGCTGTGATATTTGCTTTAGAACACTTAATGATGCTCAATTAAATTACTCTACAATGTGCGACGATATTATATGTTTTTACCCTCATTTATGCTTTGTTTAACCCTTATTTGTCTAAGATAGAGTCATAATATAGTTTAGTATTAATTTGGTAGAGTTTGGCGAAAAGTTGGTTAAGAATCCGAAAAATGACTAAGTTTGAGAAATCTGGAAAATAATGCAAGTTGTCTTTTTCGTAATTCTGAGATGAGTAAAAATGTGATCTATCCTTGTCCGAATTTAATGAAATTTGGTGTGCTTATTATTCATATACTGAGGAATGTTGTGTTAAAATTTCAGATCAATCGGAGTTCGGAAAGTCACCCAAAAGATGGCTGCAACTTGACAGTCCGAGCAAACCAATCCAGGGACTTCCAGGATTTTCCTGAGACTGTGTCCCAACTTCGAAAAATCATTCCCGACGACTCATAAGGAATTTGATTAAACTGTTTTATATAAAGGTAGCTATGTGTGTCTAGTTTCTCTGAGATTTGGAATCGCGTCAATCGGGGCTGTGAGGAGAAAGTTATGCCGGATTTACTGGAGTAAGGTCATTCTGCCGGGAAAACAACAACTATCCCGGTTGCACAAGGAAAGCTTTCCTTTAGACTTTTGAAGCATGGATCAGATATTATGGACCTAAAGATATGTCCATACTAACTTAATAAGAAGATTCAAGTCCAAGATAAGGCCAAGAAGAGTCTAGAAGAAAAGAATTCAGATAATAAGAGAAAGAAAAAGAATCCTGATTAATTTCGGGAAAATTCCTGTGCACGTCTCTCAACTTCCATGGACTCTCCCGGACAGCTCACAATGAATCAGAATTCGAGCCTTATATGGATAGAAAGCTACGGGAGTCTAGTTTCCAACCCAACTGGAATCACCTCAATATCTATTTTCTAGTGAAAGATATTCCATAATCTTCACTCAAAGGTCAAATCTGCCAGCAGGATAAGTTTGAGAAAAACTTGGTTTTGTAAACCCTAGCTGCCTCCCTTGCCTCTATAAATACCACAACATAATTTCAGAATAATCATCTTCTCTTTCTCACTTAAACTAGCCAAAACTCTGCCGAATTGCTTCTAAGAATTCTCACCAAGAACATAGCTGAACCATACTCCACCACCTTTCATAAAATCATTCCAATCATCAACACCAATCCACTTGCCGAATTCTTCAACAAGGTTGTCACTTGGATTGTAATTTCAATGGCTTTTGTTTCTTTGTATTTATACATTAATTTGTCTATGAATTATGTATTGATTCTTGGATCCAATTTTGGTTTTGTTATTTATTCATGGAATTTCCGAATTCTTGTTATAATTGTTTGGTTTTCTTATGTTTAATTACCGAATTATGCATGTTATGTAATTGAATATGGTATGATGGGCAGTAGGTTTTTGCATGTTTTCTTGATTTAATTAGGTTTATTTCCTTAATTCGTGTGCAACCGAAGGAGATGTCTAGATGTATTCGAAGGCCATGAGTGTTATCTAGGTATTGAATTCACTTGCCGATTTAATACATGTTGGATCATACGCGTAGTTGATTTTAATGTGTATTTATCTAAGGGCTAGAGTAATTCTGAAAATTTACATGTCGATGTGAGATGAGTGACGCCATACTTGCTAACATGTTCCAATTCGACATACTGTGCTTATGTGCTATTTGTGTTTAATTTCTACGCGTAGTGTTATTAAACCGATTAGTACCATGTTTAGGATTACACGCGTAGTTGATTCTAAATACTTGTGATGTTTTGAATAATTAGATATACCGCGTTGGCTCTAATTAAATTGGAACTTAATTGATCTTGAATTCGATATTTGCTTGCTGCCCCTATTACTTGTTTTAATTTCGTTGCATGTGTAATGAGTTTTGTTTTTTTGTGGTTGTGTGGAAGATGTTGATCAATTGTATATAATAATTTAGGATTTAAATTCGTAAAAATCAGTAGGCAATTAGAAAAAAATTTGACACCCCCCTTTCTATGTGCAACACTTTGTGTGATTGAAAGCCCTTGATTTCCCCGGATAGAACGATCCCTACTTGTCCTAACTACAATTGACAAAAGAAGGGTATTATGTGTATGAAGTTGTTTTGCAGGTACTTTGTGCTTAGATAACATATCATGGAATTCGACATCAAACTTCAAATTCATATACTCCTCAGCAAAATGGATTGGCAAAACGGAAGAATCGGCAATTACTTGAAGTTGTTTGTGCCTCGTTGTTTGGTATGAATGTGTCACGTGAATATTGGGGAGAAGCTGTGAAGTCTGCTGCATATCTCATCAATCGTACTCCTTCTCGGGTGATTGAGTTTCAAAACCCTCATAAACAACTTCACACGCTTCTTTCAATTCCATTAATGCCCAACTGAGAGCCGCGTGTATTTGGTTGCATAGTGTATGTTCATATTCCCAAGCCTCAATGAAGTAAACTCGATCATCGTGCAAGAAAGTGATTCTTTGTGGGTTACGCAGAGTTTCAGAAGGGTTACAGATGTTATGAACCACATACTGACACAATACATACATTACTTGACGTTTCTTATCGGGAATCTGAGCCTTATTTCTCAAGCGGAGTTTCAGTGTCTTCCCTTCAGGGGGAGAAAGCTTATGAATGGAATTCCATACATGTATTTGATTTGGAAGAGTTTGCGGACATTGAAGCACTTGAAGCAAAATTCGGTACTGACACATAAACTACCGTATCAGGTGAAAAAGAGACGTCACCATGTGTTTTGGGAAAGCAAGAAAGTCAAACACAGCAGAAAGAGAAAAGCAACCAGACGCCATGTGTTGATGTGACAACACAAATCCATAAATGCTAAAAACAACATGATGGCCACGTGAACCAGACAGAAGACTCTGCCCAGCCATATCACCCTGCCAAGCCGCCAAGCCAGCAGCCAAGCCGAGCCGGCCAGACAGATGAAATACAGCAGAAACGACACGTCGTTTCTGCCGAGTCGAGCCGTTCCACTGAGCCTCCACACAAATTTGAATTTTGACTCAGCCGAGTCAAACCAAAAAGGTGATTGCTTTCCTGCTGATGTTGACATGCCAGAAGATTGTGACCTCACCAACACTATTCCACTGAATTCCTAACAAAGTCATAAAGAATCCGCTGCGAATGCTCCTCATCATGTACCATTATTTTCCAATAAACCTAGAAAATCACATAGAGTTACTAAGGGTATTCCTCCAAAACATTATGAGCCAGACATCAAAGCCAAAGCAAAATACCCTATAGCCAATTATATGTCTAATCATAGGTCACATGCACTTGTTGTCGATTAATTATCTTATGTATCTATTCCAAGTAGTGTACAAGATGCATTGGCAGATCCCATGTGGAAACAAGCGATGAATGAAGAACTTGAAGCATTGCAGAATAACTCAACTTGGAATATTGTGACAATGCCACCTGGAAAGAAGACTGTTGGATGTCGTTGTGTGTATACAGTGAAACTCAAAGCAGATGGGAGTATTGACAGATATAAAGCCAGATTGGTTGTCAAAGGTTACACCCAACGTTATGGAATTGATTATGAAGAGACATTTGCACCTGTAGCAAAGATCAACACTGTTCGGATACACTACCAGAAAAGGGGTTATAGCCGACGATATGGGAAAAAACGGCCGACGAAATAGTACCTCGTCGGCTATAACCCCTTATAGCCGACGAACTACTATTTCGTCGGCCACATCGTCGGCTATAATATTATAGCCGACGACTGCCGACAACTCGTCGGCTATAACTATAGCCGACGAAACGTTTTTAGTTATAGCCGACGAGGATGGTATTCGTCGGCTATAAGAGTTATAGCCGACGAAAAGTTTTTGTTATAGCCGACGAGGGGGGTATTCGTCGGCTATAACTCTTATATCAGATCGACCTTCTGCATCAGGGAGCTCATTCGTCGATGAAATCGTCCAAAACGCTCTGAAATCGTCCAAAACCTCGGCCATAAGCTTGAAAGGTACGTATATTGCTGTGTGTGTTGATTTAGTTGCTGGTTATATGCAGAGGTGTATTAATTTAGAGTTTAATTAGAATAAATGTGTGATTAATTTGATATATATATATATATATATATATGTGTTGAGATGAGATTATTAATGGGTTGATATATATGTTGTATTGGTTAGATAGAATTGAAGTTTTGTTGAAGATTAGTGATTGATTAATGTTGATTTATAGGTGATTTTAGATGAATTTGATGAAAAAATGTATATATATTAATTAATTTAATTGTAATTAAAAATATATTGTTGGTATATATAAAAAATACATTGTGTTTAATTAATTAGGGAGATTGACGATGTTTTAATTAATTTAGGGATGCATGTGTATATATATATATATATATATATATATATGTGTGTGTGTAATGATGAATTTTTTAATTAATTAGTACGTACGTAGTACGTGCATATATACATATCTATATATAGCTATATTTATTTCTTGAATTTACAGGATGGACAAGAGTTGGATTACCCTTGGAAGATGGGATGAGGCGTATCATGATGGAGTTAGGAGTTTCCTGGATTTTGTGATGGCTAACTGTGGAGACACTACACTTCATTATTGTCCGTGTAAAAAGTGCAAGTGTGCCACCCCACGACACCGGTTTTCCATAGAGACAGTGGAGCAACACCTGGCTAGATATGGATTTTGGGTCCTATACACTAATTGGATTTATCACGGTGAACCAGAGTTTGCGGGTCGTCATGATCATGGACAATTTGCCGAGAGAGGGAGTTCCTCCAATGATCCGACAACGAACTGGATCAACGATATGTTTCCTCGTGAGAGCGGTGTCTTTGAGGAAGCACCAGATGTGCAACTCCCACCTCCGGAGATGGAGTGTTTCCCTGATATTGAGCCACTCGAGCCATTACCCCGATCTCCGGTCAACACAAGTGGTATGGAAAAGTACAACAACCTGATCGCATTGCAACAGACTCCGTTGTACCCCGGATGCAGTAAGACTGTCCTTGAATCTGTCATGGGAGTGATGAAGATCAAAACGGAGAACAAAGGCACTGTCAAATCGGTTGATGATTGGCTTCGGCTATGGGGTGGGGCGATGCCCCCCGGACATCGGCTTCCTACCAGTCATCATAAGGTGCGACATATCCTTAAAGATCTCGGCCTTTCCTACATCAAGATTCATGCATGCAGATACGATTGCGTTCTGTTTTACGGGGAAGGACTTGCAGATCTTGAATACTGCCCATTATGCAATACAGAGCGGTATAAGTTCACTCCTAAAGGGAACAAGAAAGCTGTGAAGATACTTCGGTACTTCCCGCTGATTGATAGGCTTGAGCGGTTGTTCATGTGTGCTTTCACGGCCGAAGCTATGAGATGGTGGGCTGAGAGGAATGTGCCTGACGATGACACCCTTAGACATCCCGCCGACGGAGAGGCTTGGAAGAAGAACGTGTTGGAGTTTCCCGAATTTGCATCAGAGGTTCGAAATGTTTGGCTAGGGCTATCATCCGACGGTTTCAACCCTTTTGGCAAGAAAGAGCTTCAGTACAGTGTGTGGCCAGTTATTTTGATTCCGTACAACTTTCCACCGTGGATGTGCATGAAGAAGGAATATAACATGCTCACATTGTTGATTCCAGGCCCAGGTTATCCGGGAAAGTGTCTCGATGTGTATTTGAGACCCGTAATTGAGGAGCTTCGGTACTTGAGTCTGAACGGCCACCTGGTCTACGACCGGTTCAAAAATGAGATGTTCCGGATGCATGCCATGCTTGTTGGCACGATCAGTGACTTTCCTGGGAGGGGTATGTTGTCGGGCAGCGTCACCAGGGGTTACAGGGCTTGTTCAGAGTGCATGACTGTTGATTGCTCCAGTCCTCATTGCAGCAAGATTGTCCAGATGCGTCACCGTCGTTGGCTTCCGCATGACCATCCATTTAGGGACGATGCACAGGCTTTTGATGGGACTGAAGAAAGGGGCTGGGCACCGGAGCAATGGACAGGGGAGGAAATATTGGCAGTGTTGAATGAGTATGACTTTGGTCCGCTTAGCAATCATCCCGATGTGTTGCGCACGATTCCAGAGAGGCCGGATCGGTATAGGTTCTGGTCACACAAGAGCATCTTATGGGAACTTCCTTATTGGGCCAGGTTGGCTACCAGATACTACCTGGATGTCATGCATATAGAGAAGAACGTGGGTGAAGCCGTGGTTGGCACAGTTTTGAATTGGGAGAAGAAAACAAAAGACACCCCCAAGGCACGCGTTGATCTGAGAAATATGGGACTGCGGGACCATTTGTGGTTGAGAGAGGGCAGGAGCAAAATGCCCCAAGCTCCTTACACCGTCACCAGGGACCAGAAACATGAAATCTTTGGATGGCTGAGTAATGTCAGGTAACTTTTTATTAATTAGGCATGTATTCCCTAAAGAATCCATCTGTTGTTGGACGACTATATATGCATGAAATCTAACTGTTGTTAATGGCTATGCAGGTATCCTTA
Organism: Potentilla sterilis; assembly: GCA_963682095.1. NCBI lineage: Eukaryota > Viridiplantae > Streptophyta > Magnoliopsida > Rosales > Rosaceae > Potentilla > Potentilla sterilis. Next base: position 31,101,649 of record OY821764.1, read on the forward strand.
TGGCTATGCGGGTAACATAAGCAAGTGTGTTAACTACCGAGACAACAAGATGTACGGATTGAAGAGTCACGACTGCCATGTACTGCTTCAACGCCTCTTCCCTATTTTCATTCGAGCGTACTTGGAGGATGAAGTGGTTGAGCCGTTGGTGGCGTTGTCAAGATTCTTCCAGAAGTTATGCGCTAGAGAAGTTAGAAAATCAGACCTCATGAGAATGCATGAGGAAATCGTTTTTATCTTGTGCAAGTTCGAGAGGATATTTCCCCCAAACTTCTTTGACATCATGCCTCACCTGATGATCCATCTTCCCCAACAATTGTTGCTTACCGGTCCCGTACACTACACTTGGATGTATCCCATCGAAAGGTACATGTTATTCATAAATTTGATTTATACATGTTTTTAAATAAAAGTTGCATGCTCTTAACACGCACTTGTTAACCTTGCAGACAACTTGGAGACTACAAGAAATATGTGCACAATAAATCTGCGCCTGAGGGGTGTATTGCTGAAGCTTACATTGCGCATGAGTGTGTAACGTACGCCAAGTTGTACTTGGGAGCGATGGAGGACCCCCCACAACATCCAAGTCGAGATGACCCCGAGTTCAACCTATCTATCGTCGCCAACTCTGTTGTACCATACGGAAGCTTCAAGAAAAAGGGTGTGGACAAGTTGCCTGACCATGAGGTAGGGATTGCCCACTGGTGGGTTCTAATAAACTGTCCGGAGGTACAATATTGGAAACGTCACCATCTTCACAGCAAGGAAGTTCGCGGTGATGTCGAGTACCACAACACGACGTTTGCAGACTATTTTCCACAATGGGTAAGTGTATAAATATATATATTAGATGGCTTTCTTTTACAGTTCCCTATTCTTTAATCATAAACACACCGAGTGATTTGAGTTATATTTTTCAGCTGATGCAAGTGGCTGCGAGGGGTGGTCATACAAATTACTCAGAGGAATTGAGGCTGTTGTCGATGAAGCCGATATCTTCCACAGTCCGCCCAATGTGTGATGTCAACGGCGTTAAGTATATATGTGAAGCTAGAGACGGGGAACGCAAAACACAGAATTGTGGGGTGATGGTCGATGGTGCAGAGGGGGGCGTGGATTTTTACGGTGTCCTACAGTCAGTTGTTGAACTCATTTATGGGAACCGCATGAAAGTCCACTTGTTCAAGTGTCGATGGTTTGATACTAGGCCGCACCGCATACGGATCGATCAGTATGGCATACTTTCGGTGAATACCGCCACTAGTGTGTATGAAGACGACCCCTTTGTTTTCGCCACAGCGGCCAAAAAGGTCTTTTATCTTGACGATCCTTTGAACAAAGGCACGTGGAAGGTAGTTAACCATGTGTCTCAGCGAGACATATACAGTGCTACCACACTTGGTGTGAGCACAGAGTGTCAAGAAGCGACCGCATACCAAGAGCCGGACGCCGGCGACATTCCGGAATCCTCCACCATCCGCGATAATAATGTGACGCCGGGCAGAGTGGTCCGACTTCCTAGGGGTCAGGTGCCCATGTATGATGTTAATCCGAATCGTCTATATCAGCCCGACGATGACTCAGACGACGAGTACGAGCACCGGTTGCCAGATATTAACTACTATACTACGTCTGACTCAAGTGATGAGGATGATTCTGATTATCATCCTTAGTATACTATTTATGTATGTATTTGTGTACGATGGTGCATGCATGAATACATTTTTGTCCTTAATTACCGTTTTCCGAGTTTATGGGAAATTGTATTGAATTGTTTGTGTTATGTTTAGGAATTTATCAGGTGAAATAGGCAATTTTCAGGCCCTAAATGGCAAATTTTCAGAAAGATCAGAATTATAGCCGACGAAATGGACCATAATTCGTCGGCTATAATGCCCATACTTTAGCCGACGACTTGCAATTCGTCGGCTATAATGCCCATACTGTAGCCGACGACTTGCAAGTCGTCGGCTAAAGTATATTGACCGAAACCATACGTAGACCGTTCAAATGCAAAAGTGTCGTGAAATAAGATACGACCGAAATATGGAAATACCACTACGGTTGAAAAATGGGAAGATTCCGACAAAATCTGTGTGCCGAATGTTGCGATTAGGTGTTTTTTACTTCCGTTTTCCTATGGGTAGCCTGACGGTCGGTAAATTTTTGGAGGAAAATTTTTATACGGTTAGTTGCGTCGCATCGATTTGAAACTATTCTCTGTTGAAGGTCAGGCCAAAAAACGTCATTTAGACGGGCCAATTGCCGTTTTAAAGCGTTTCGAGGTTTGACCATGCAGTTTGACCGTCCCGATCGAGCCTTTAACGTTGTCAGATGTAGTTGGATTTTTTTTCCTACATGTATTTAAGCTTAACGGTGATATCTGACGGTTGGAATAGATTTTCCAAACTTTTAGATTCGAAATCGGAACATATGCACTAATATTCCTTAACTTATTTACTAAGTGTTTAAGTGAATGTATAGTTTCAAATAGTTGCTATACGTAGACCGTTCAAATGCAAAAGTGTCGTGAAATAAGATACGACCGAAATATTGAAATACGACTACGGTTGAAAAATGGGAAGATTCCGACAAAATCTGTGTGCCGAATGTTGCGATTAGGTGTTTTTTACTTCCGTTTTCCTATGGGTAGCCTGACGGTCGGTAAATTTTTGGAGGAAAATTTTTATACGGTTAGTTGCGTCGCATCGATTTGAAACTATTCTCTGTTGAAGGTCAGGCCAAAAAACGTCATTTGGACGGGCCAATTGCCGTTTTAAAGCGTTTCGAGGTTTGACCAAAAGTTGACCAGGGAATAGCCGACGAAATACTTAACTTCGTCGGCTAAACTCTTGCGATCCGCGCCGTTTCATTGTCCGCCGTTGGATGGGCGAGATCTGACGGCTGGTGAGAGCTTATAGTATAGCCGACGAGATTCATATTATAGCCGACGAGATTCATAGTATAGCCGACGACATTCATATTATAGCCGACGAGATACTTAACTTCGTCGGCTATAATCGGCCCGCAAAGCCCAACTCCGGCCCGGCCCGGATTTTGGCCCGGCCCGTAAGAGTATAGCCGACGAATTTCGTCGGCTATGACTATAGCCGACGAATTAAAATTAGATCGTCGGCTATAGTCCTTCGATTTAAACCGAAACAGAGAGCGCCTCCCTCATTTTCTGCTAACCCTAAATCCCTAAATCCCCACCTGCTGCAGCCGCCCGCCCCTCCCCGACGCCGACCGACCACGACGGAGCCTCCCCGACGCCGATCGACCCTCCCCGGCCCCACCCGATACCTCCCCGCCCCGGCCCCCTCCTTCCCGAGCCCTCCCCGACCCGAAAGCCGCTGCCGGAGCCGCCCCGAGCCGCCCTACCCGCCCCTGCCGCAGCCGCCCCTACCCGCCCCTGCCGCAGCCGCCCCTGCCCGCCCCTGCCGCCCCTGCTGCAGCCGCCCGTAGCCGCAGCTGCCCCTGCCGCAGCCGCCCCTGCCGCCGTCGCCGTCGCCGCCGCACCGCACCACCGGTCCTCGTCCAGACTGCACCACCATGTCAGGTAGTCCCGATCGAGCCTCATTTACGGTTTTTATTAATTTTGTCGAATTTTGTGAATTTTAGGGTTTTTGTGAATTTTTTGTGGAATTTAGGGTTTTTGTGAAATTTATGGAATTGTGTGGATTTTTTGTTAAATTTGTTAATTTTGTGGAATTTATATACTAATTTTGTGGATTTTTTGTTAAATTTACGGTTTTTAATTATATACTAATTGTGGAATTTTGTTGAATTTATATACTAGTATACTAATTTATATACTAATTTATATATAATTAGGTATAAATATTTTTTTTCATTTTTATGACGATATATATATATATATTTTTCGGAATATATATATATATATATAATTAGGTATAAATATAGTTATGTATATATATAATTAGGTGTATATATATTTAAAAAAGTTTTTTATTTTTTTGTGAAATTTAAGGAATTTTGTGTTATATTTCGGAATATATATATATAATTAGGTATAAATATATGTAGGTACGTATATATATAATTAGGTATATATACATTGAATGATGTTTTTAATTTTGTTTTGTGGAATTTTTGTGCAATTTATGGAATTTATATACTAATTGTGCAGGAAACCGGCGCTTTGTAGACCGATGGCTTGGCAGACGGACCGAGAGCGACCCCGACGCTCAGGCAGGATCCAGCCGTGGGGGGAGCGGATCCAGCGGTCGTCGGGGCCTAGGCCGGCCTTTGAGTCGACGAGAGGAGACGTTGATGGGATTGACGCCGAGCGATCCACGTGGGGGCTCCTCGTATGAGTCGACGGGAGCGGGCCCTGACTCGAGTGTCGGAGGAGGACGCAGAGCCACCAGACCCCAGTGCACTTCAGCACTGTTCCAGGATCGGCAGCCGACCCCACCGCGCGCCGATCTGGACCCTCCAGAGATGCTCCCTGTCCCCCCACAGCGACAGCGTCCACAGCTACGGGGCCCACCGTCAGGGGGAGCAGACCCCTCAGGGTCCACGCCCCGTATGTCTCCGCCATCGGGGATGTACATGGTCCAGTTCCTCCCTGCCATCCCTGAGTACGACGCCAGGGGGAGGCAGATTTGGAGGCACGACCGGCCTCACGAGATTCCCTGGGAGGAGGCCTACTTCTACAGTCCTTTCGACTCAGAGGACTGCCGCGGCCTGTGGGCCGTTCGTGAGAAGGACAAGCAGTACAACGACGCAGGTAATTGGTTAGTTTAATTAATTATTTAGATTGTTTAATTAATTATTTAATTAGTTAGTTTAAATAATTATTTAACTATGTGTTCATTTTAACAGGCGTCCTCGTCAATAAACCCGCGGGGACGAGACGGACCAGAGGGCCAGCGAACATGTCGACCCTGGAGAGGGAGCTGGCCGGTGGGATCAGAGAGATCCTGCCCGGTCCCGGTGAGGATGGACGCCCGATTGAGCGGAGAGACACCACCACCAAGTACATCAACGCGACGGGCATGCTCGTGCGGGACAGGGTCCCACTGTTGTGGCCCGACTGGGGCTCTGTGCCCGATGAGATCAAGGCGCGAGTGTACAATGCACTGTCGGTGAGTTAAATATGATTTTTATTATAGAAAATAAACAATTATGAATTCAGTCCTTATAACTATATAAAAATATTTTCTAATTAATTTATAATGTTGCAGCAATGGTTTAGAGTCCATCCTACCTTGGACTGGTGGAGAGACGAGCAGCTGAAGAACAGGTTATGTGTTTTGCTTTTTTTTGTATAAATATATTTATTGGCAGTGTACGAATATATCTAACAGTTGTGTTCTGTTAATATAGGTACTCCGAGTGGAAGAACGAGCTGTCCACGCACTACAGGACGTACCATGTGGAGCAGCGCTTGGGGCGAGCTGCAACCCCCCACGAGTTCCGGTACAGGGAGTACGAGTGGCTATGGCTGGTAGCCTACTTCGGGAGCGACAGGGTCTCGGTAAGAAAGTTTAGCCTGGTAGTATATAACTTTTTAATGTTATTTAATAATTAAATTATGTAGTTACTTAATTCAATTAATTAGTTAGTTAGTTAGTTATTAGTTATTAAATTAAGTCAGTTGGTTAGTTACATAGTTAGTTAGTTCGTTACTAAATTAAATCAAATTAAATTAAATAAAATTAGGTAGTTAGTAAGTTAGTTAGTTACTAAATTAAATTAGTTAGTTAAGTAGTTACTAATTAAATTAGTTAGTTAAGTAGTTACTAATTAAATTAAATTAGTTAGTAACTAAATTAGTTATTAATTTTATTTTGGTTAGTTCCTAATATTTTAATTTAGTTACTAATTTATATTTGCGTTTATATGTTTGTTGTTATAATACAGAAAATCTCGCGGACGAACAGCGACAACCGCAGGAGGAACGAGCACCCCCACCACGGCGGCGCCCGCTCCTGGAGGCAGTGGGCAGAGATGGCGAGGAGGGACCGACCGCTGAGGCCGTTGTCGTGGATTCATGCGCAGATGTATCCGGGGCGTCCCGACCAAGTGGTAAGTATTCGTCCATCTTCAATAAAAGTGTTTCATGAAATTAATTTATATATATATTTTTTAATTCGTTTATTATATTTTCTTGTCAATTAGGCGGAAATAGATGCGGAGACCGACGCGATCACCTTCGGGATCGCGCGAGACACTCTGGGAGACGGGGCGTCCGACGAGGCGATCGCGGAGTTTGCCTCCACGATCGACACCCTTGAGCCGCGCTTGGCCTCTCAGATCATGCACGCGGCGGTAGGGACTGGGAACAACTACTTCTACCAGAGAGGCCTAGGCGCGGCGGGAGATGGGGTTCTCAAGTTCACGCCGGCCAATCCCAGCACGCAGCGTGCGGCTTCGACGAGAGGAGACTTGCAGACGCAGCTGCAGAGGACTCAGGCGGAGTTGGCGAGGGCGGTGGAGGCGCTCCAGCAGGCGGAGTTGGCGAGGGCTGCGGAGGCTTCGGCGCAGCAGGCCAGAGACGCATCTGTGGTGGAGATGTACCGATGGATGCAGCAGTCTTGGGAGGCCCAGCAGGCTGGACTCCAGCCCCCGCCTCCGCCACAGATGCCCCAGTTCGTCGTCCCCACTCCCCCCCCGCATCGGAGTACGCCAGCCGATCAGGACAGCCATAGCCACCGGAACTCGAACGATCCGGTCGACGACGCTACTCGTTTAGGGGGTGATGATGAGTAGATATAGTGGGTTAATTTGTACAGTATGTAGGATATTAGGGATGGATTGATGTGGATATTTGTTGGATATTTGGATGTTTGTTTGTGCATTTTCTGCAGCCCCCGAAGACGAAGAGAAATTGGGCCCGAGTAGAATTTTTTAATTTTTTTAAATATTTAGGGGTTATAGCCGACGATATTGGCATTATTTCGTCGGCTATAAGTGCTATAGCCGACGATTTTTACCAAATTTCGTCGGCTATAAGGGCTATAGCCGACGATGTTTACCATATGTCGTCGGCTATACCCTCCCGGCTTCAGGCAAAAAAAAGCCGTTCCTGGTACCGGCGATTGTTATGGCCGACGATAGTGTCGTCGGCTAAAACGGACGTATAGCCGACGATAGTGTCGTCGGCTATACTTCGGTTAGGGGCAGTTACGTAATTGTTAAAGCCGACGATCTTCTCGTCGGCAATGTTCGAAGTATAGCCGACGACGCTTTTTTCGTCGGCTATACCTGGTGTTTCATAAGCTGACGACTTACCCCGTGTGTCGTCGGCTATACTATAGCCGACGGAGCAATCCCGACGAGATAATAGCCGACGATACTTCGTCGGCTATGACTATAGCCGACGAATTAATGGAAACGGCCGACGAGATGGCGTCGTCGGCTATGACGCCTTTTCTGGTAGTGATATTGATCTCACTAGCAGCAACTAGAGATTGGACTCTTCGCCAATTTGATGTGAATACTGCATTCTTCAATGGAAATTTAGAAGAAGAGGTTTATATGGATGTACCACCAGCAGTCAAAAATAAGCCTTGCGATGCAAGCAAGGTTTGCAAAATGAAGAAGTCATTATATGGCTTAAAGCAATCACCAAGAGCTTGGTTTGAAAGATTTTCAAAATCAATGAAGGCGTTTGGATACAGACAGAGTAACTCAGACCATACTTTATTCATTAAGCATAGTCAGGGTAAGAGTACTGCCCTGATAGTATATGTTGATGATATGATTGTCATAGGAGATGACCCGAAAGAGATGGAGGCCCTACAGAAATATTTTTCGAATGAATTTGAGATGAAAGACCTTGGACAATTGAAATACTTTCTTGGTATTGAAGTTGCAAGATCTAAGAAAAGAATTTCTTTATCCCAGCGTAAATATGTACTCGACTTGTTAGTTGAGACAGAGATGCTTGACTGCATGTAAACCAGTTGAAACACCGGTTGAGATGAATCACAACCTCGCCATATATTCAAATCAGGTTCCAACAAATAAAAGAAAGTATCAACGTCTAGTAGGGAGACTCATTTATCTTTCTCATACTAGACCTGATATTGCTTACGTTGTGAGTGTGGTTAGCAATGAATGCATTGTCCCAGTGAAGAGGATATGGATGCAGTATATCGTATTATGAAGTATCTCAAGAAGGCACTTGGAAAAAGTTTGTTGTTTGAAAAGAAGAATGAATTAGAAGTCATGGGATACACAGATGTTGATTGGGCAAGTGATCAGACTGATAGAAGATCTACATCTGGATACTTCACTTTTGTTGGAGGAAATCTAGTGACTTGGCGTAGTAAGAAACAAAAGGTTGTTGCTAGATCAAGTGCAGAAGCAGAATTTCGAGGTATGACACATGGCATATGTGAATTGCTATGGATCTGAAATGTGTTAAAGAGCTTAAGTGTCAAACTTAAGAAGCCTATGGACTTGCATTGTGATAATAAGTCAGCAATTGAAATTGCTCATAATCCAGTTCAGCATGATCAAACTAAGCATGTGGAGGTGGATCGATTCTTTATCAAGGAGAAATTAGACATGAAAGTCATTCGATTCCCTTTCGTATATACAGAAGACCAGTTGGCAGATGTTCTTACAAAAGGATAGTCAAGGAAAGTATTTGATGACTCAATTGACTAGTTGGGCATAATTGACATCTATGTGCCAACTTGAGAGGGAGTGTAGAATATTCTAGGATATTTACTTTCCTTGTAACTATAGGTAAATTAATTAGTGTAATCTTAGAATATATTTTTCTTGTAAATGTAGGTTTGTATCCCTATATATTCCTCCTCTACGGAGAAGAATAAATTAATTGAAGCATTAAACACAAATTCTATTTTATTTTCTAATATATATATATATATATATATATATATATAATAACAACAACAAAAAACGATACAGTACACTAAACTCAATTGAACATTTGATAGTAGAGAGTTTGTTGTTAATAGAGATGTTCATCATCTTTAGACTAATTGGTTTCTCTACGTCCTACACTATTTTGATAAAGTTGTTGTTTAACACTTTAATCTTGGCTAGGACTATAGAAATTCAAAGGTCAATATAATTCAAACAAATGAAAGGGTCAAATAGACCCGAAAGCCCAAGTTTAGACCCAATTAAAAAGAAGCCAAGTTTGGACTTTCGACCCAAAAGTTTATATTTTTCAAATTTTAAAATGTAGGAAGAGAGGATTCAATAAGAGGAAATACGCAAATGCTGAAGCCCTAAATTTGAAATGGGAAAATAAGTTGTGCCCACATTGGAAAAAGAGAAATAGTGAAAGTTTTTATATAGAATCCTCTTTTATGAGGTATAGTTGTATAAGCACAAGTTATACACTCTCGCGCGTAGGGGTTAGTGCAAATTCCGGGTTAGAGCGCCAGAAACTTCTACTTCTTCCTCCTTCAAATTAGTAGATTAGTCGACTAATGGATTGGCGTTAGTACAATATTTTTAAGATTCAAAGATTATACCCTATTGATTTCTTTCCCATTGGCCTCTATTCTCATGAATGTAATATATAATGTTACAACTATGTAGTAGCCTCCACATTACATCTTTGCTACATGCCAATTTTGAGTATGTTTCTTTCACTATTTAACCCTTAAAGAAAGCAATAAGGTACAATACATTCCATTGGAAGTATTTGATGTTTACTTGTTGAGTGGAAATCTTATGCACCATATATTGGTTGACAGAAATGCGCAACACCCCGCGGCTGGACTGATATGAGCATAAAATGATATGTTATTAATGATAAAACTCTATACTTTGCTTATTTATTTTACTTACTATATAGTATTTAGCTTTGTTTTATTATTTTAGGTATATTTTGAAGCAAAGAAGAAAATATAAGACAAAAGATGCATTAAAGACTAAATCCAGAATTCTGCCTTTGCAGGTCAGCCAACTTCGACAGAAGCTTAAGCCAGCTCAGGGCGAACTAAATTATGAGCCATATATCAATGGAAAGCTACAAATGTCTATTTTCTAGAACATTTTTTGGTTCGTCAATACCTATTTTGTAGGGGAAGTTATGAACGATTTAGTACCCGAAAGTCAATCTGACGTGAATCTGATATCAAATCAAATGAGAGTTTGATCATAAATCTTCTTTCGATGAATTTTCTGTGCAATTCAAGACATCACAATCATCAAGGAGATGTCCTAGAAGAATTCTACAAGATTATGGCTTATTTTTGTGCACCAATTATAAGAGACCTCATGCAACTAGGGTTGTGTATTTGCTAGCTCTATATATCACAACTACCAGATCTGAGGGAATAGCCGACGAAAAAAATTTCGTCGGCTATGCCAATTTTTCGTCGGCTATACCTTCTACCGACGAAATTTTCGTCGGCTATAAGTCGTCGGGAAAACCCCGTCGGTAATACAATGGCCGACGAAAAAAAACCAATTCGTCGGCTATAGTAGAGTATGGCCGACGAATTTACCGACGAAAATATTTTTTGTCGGCCAAACCTGGGAGAAATTGCCGACGATTTTCGTCGGGTATTTTCGAGTATGGCCGACGAAATTCATTAAGTATAGCCGACGAATTCATAAATTTTCGTCGGCTATTTCTTCGAAATATATTACTATTTTAATAGGTATTAATTAGTTATAGCCGACGAAATAATGCACTTTTCGTCGGCTATAAGTTGTATAGCCGACGAAAATTGGTAAAATTCGTCGGCTATAGAGATTATAGCCGACGAAATAATGCCAAAATCGTCGGCTATAACTGCATTTTGGGCAAAAAAAAATACCGAATCGGAGGAGGAGAAGGAGGAGGAGGAGGAGGAGGAGGCCGGAGGAGGAGGGGAAGGAGGAGGAGGAGGAGGGGAAGGAGGAGGAGAAGGAGGAGGCCGGAGGAGGAGGAGGAGGAGAAGGAGGAGGAGGGGAAGGAGGAGGAGGCCGGAGGAGGAGAAGGGGAAGGAGGAGGAGGCCGGAGGAGGGGAAGGAGGAGGCCGGAGGAGGAGGAGGAGGAGGGGAAGGAGGAGGGGGGGGGGGGGGGGGGGGGGAGGAGGAGAGAAAAAAGGTGGGAGGAATCGACTTAAAAGATTTAGAAGGAGAATAGCCGACGATTTAAAAGATTTCGTCGGCTATACTTTGGAAGATCAACAGCCGTCGGATCTGAGCCATCCAACGGCGGACAATAAAAAGGCGCAGATCAAGAGTTTAGCCGACGAAATATAATTTTCGTCGGCTAAACTTAGAGAATAGCCGACGATTTACAATGTTTCGTCGGCTATTCTATGAAAACATACTAAACTGCCGTTTTGAGGCCCTAAACGAACTCAAAAGCCCGAAAAAGCCCACACGTCGTGGCAAAGCTACGAGTTTGATTCCTGGCGTCGTTCCCTTTCCGGAATGGTATCACAATAATCATCATTCGGACGCCGGACGCCAAATCTGCAGTAAACCGGGTTTTGACTTATTTCATTATTTCAACACACGGATTTTATCGGAATTTTGTCATTTTTCAACCGTAGACGTATTTCATTATTTCGGTCATATCTTATTTGACGACATATTTGCATTTGAAGAGTGTACGTATAGTAACTATTTGAAACTATACATTCACTTAAACACTTAGTAAACAAGTTAAGGAACATTAGTGCATATGTTCCGATTTTGAATCTAAAAGTTTGGAAAATCTATTCCAACCGTCAGATATCACCGTTAAGATTAAATACATGTATGAAAAAAAATCCAACTACATCTGACAACGTTAAAGGCTCGATCGGGACGGTCAACCGGGTGAGTCAACCCTTTAAACGCTTAGAAATTGTAATTGGCCTGTCTAAATGACGTTTTTTTGCCTGACCTTCAACATATAATAGTTTCAAATCGATGAGACGCAACTAATCGTATAAAAATTTTCCTCAAAATATTTACCGACCGTCAGGCTACCCATAGGAAAACGGAAGTAAAAAACAGTTAACCGCAACATTCGGCACACAGATTTTGTCGGAATCTTGTCATTTTTCAACCGTAGACGTATTTCATTATTTCGGTCATATCTTATTTCACGACACATTTGCATTTGAAGGACGAAGCAATAGTGATAGAAAAGGGAAGCTGTTCTTTTTTTTTTTTTTTTTTTTAATCATAGCCGACGAAATCAAACCTAGTACTCGTCGGCCATACTTCCAAAAATTTTCCTCGGCTAAAGTTTCAGAGAAAGGCCGACGAAAATTCAAATCGTCGACTAAAATATGAATATAGCCGACGATTTTTTTTTTTACCAACGAAAAAAAAAAATCGTCGGTCATTCTAGGGGAATAGCCGACGAATTTTTTTTTTAGTGACGAAAAAAAAATTCGTCGGCCATTCTTGGGAATAGCCGACGAAAATTTTATTTCGTCGGCCGTTTTTTTTAATTTCGTCGGGAAAAGCCTTTTTTCTGGTAGTGTATATAGCATCTGAAAATTTGTAAAGAGATAGACAACACCCTACATCTTCTATCTTCTATCTTTTCTACTTTACAATGTGTACCTAAATTCTCTTAGTTAGGGGCTGCCCATGAACCCCGTTTATGTAAAGCTCTTGATTATGTTTTCTTAGTTTATATTTGATTTATATGTGATTGGTGTGCCTTGATTTGTGCTATTGATAACTCTTTTATGTTTATTTTCTTTGGTGCGCAACTTAGATTATATACATGTGATTACAGCTAGGGTTTAAGGGATGTTTCACCTAATTGTTATGTTTCTTTCTCTCACCAAGTAGCGACTATCTCACTTACGGAGGTAAATCAAGGTGTTTCTGCCTAAACCCGGGGGTCTCGGTAGATACTTGATGAATCCAACTCGATCTCCTGCAATCCTGCTTACTAAGGGGAATACCGGGCGGGCCGGCCTTCACCTCTCCGATGCCTAAGTTAGTATAGTTGGAATATATATAACCTGGGCACGTATGTAAGCAGGGAGAGAGACAAGTTACCTATTTATGGTGGTAGTTGAGGCCCATATATAGGTGGTTAAGGGTGAGGGCTGGCCTTACCCTTCGATGTGGGACTGGTTCCCTTCTGTTTGGATATTCTGGTGCCCTCTTTGGCAGGCAGGCGCCCCCGGTCCCAGGATCCCTGAAGGCAGGATAGACCGCTGGGGCCCGAGGCCTGGTGCTGGTGGTCCGATCCTGGGTCCTGGTCTGGGCCCTGGTGCGCTTGCTGCGGGTCTGTGGGCCCTGGTGTAGCCTCTCTGGCTACTGTCAACAAGTCCCCCAAGTTCCCGGTCAAGTGCAATCTTGAATGGGGACTTAAGATCTGTCTTGCTCTTGGCCTGCAGACCCGCAGGGTTACCAACCTACCGGTCCCCAGTCCCCCAAGTCCGCGTTAAAGATTGGGCGTGACCGAGGTGAGTACCTGTTACCGATGGCAAAAAATAATTTATAAGCATGCTTGGTAATGTAAAACAGGATTGTGCTCGAGTGTTAGAGCATGGAACGGGGTGAAAAACCCGAAGAGTGCATGAGATGATGCCATGCGATAGATGGTGCATGGAATGATGATGAGGCGTTGAAATCCGCCATGCAAGAGATGGTGCATGGAATGATGATGATGAGGCGTTGAAATCCGCCATGCAAGAGATTAATGCACGGAATTCTGATTGGGCCTGCTGCCCTTCGGAGCTCACTGATCCCGAACTGGGCATCCTGCCAAATCAGAACGGAGCGGTGCAAACTGGGCCAGAACCGGTTGTTCTGCCAAATCAGAACGGAGCGGTGCCAACTGGGCTAGAACCGGGCGTTCTGCCAAACTAGAATGGAGCGGTGCAAACATTTGCTAGTTCTTCTCAGCTTTGTGTTTGAATAAGCGATGAGGTAAATGTGCAGGTTTGTTAGCCTGCGGGGAGATTTGTTCTGTGTTAGAGATACAATCTGCCCGGTGGGATGGTGTAGAGATAACGAGTCTCCCCCATGTGTTCCCAAAGGTATCGCAGTTCAGTGCGATGCAGGGTTTTTATCCTGCTGGACAGTATCGCGGTTCAATGCGACGCAGGGTTTTTATCCTACTGGACAAGAGTACATGTGTTAGATGTAAACTCGCCCGGTTTGTAAAGCCCATATGCGTTTGCCATGGAGGCGGGCGGACTCGACGGGCGACATGCCTACCGAAACGAGTCCCCCTGTGAAAAAGCCATGGGTCCGGGTGATTATGTTTCCGGAAATTACTCTCGAGCTGGTTGGACATGACGGAACCGATGGGGTGGACCTCGCCCGGGCGTTCTGCCATATCGGTGCGAGGTGGAGTTCGTGGGGGCTCGACGGGCGTTCTGCCAAATCGAAACGAGTCCCGGATGAACTTGCAGACCGGACCTCGATCGGGCGTCCTGCCATATCGAAACGAGATTGTTTGGTGCAAATGTGGGGAAGATGCCATGGAGCCGGTTGAATGATCATAACCGCGGACTGCCATGGTACCGGGCGGGACTCGCGCGGGCGACATGCCATATCGAAACGAGGTCCTGCTCAAACCCGGATAGATGCTCTTGAAGCGGTTGGATCAGCATAACCGGTGAGAGGTCTTCCAAGCGGTTGAATTGTAATGATGATGGCGTGCAACCGTGGAATCTGGGGAAGCGTAGGGGAGCGTGACTCCCTGGTTCCTGCTCCTACCTTCCTGTCGCCAGCGTGTGGGACAGGTGGCTGACATGCATTTAAGGAGGGAGTCCATCAGTCCCGTCAGTTATGATGGCGTGGGCAGTTTTACCAACGCTGGGACACGTGCCATCAGGGAACGGTTTTGTGATGGAGGGCCTGGATTCACAGGCGTTTGAGTTGCTCTGATTGCGTTTTTTGGAGGGATTTCTAAATGCCTAGGGCACCGGTCCCCTCTATAAATAGGTCTCTTCTGCTCTTCTTTCCACTTTTGCTTCTTGCACTTTTAAGAGAGACTGAGAGAAAAAGGAGGTGGTCCGGCGAAAAAAAACCCTAAGTTCCTTGCCCCAAGAGATCCGTTGTTTGAAGCGCTCCCAAGCCTCCTTTTACCATTGCTCGTTGCTTTCGCAGGGCGGATTGTCCTCGGCTGAGCATACTAATCGGTAAGTTGTGTTCTTTGCCCCGGTGTTTCTTGCTTTTTGATTTGTTGTTTTGCGGCGGGGGGGGGGAGGGATCTGTGTCGCTGACTGGGTTGCTCAGCGGCAAACTTTTGGGGAGAGGCCGTTGAAGGTGGTGTTGTAGTCTGTTGCTGACGAGTGTTAGGGTTTTGCTTTTCTGCCCCTAGATTAAGATGTACACTTCGAGCTCGGAGGAGGCTTCTGAATCTGCCGCAAGAGGTCCTGTGGTGGATGATGTGGAGAGGATGCAGGACTGGTTCGATTCTGAAGCCCCGGAGCAAGAAGCCGCGGACCGCTCCGGGAGCGGTGCCTCGTCCACGTCCTCAGATTCCGGGTCAGATTCCTCGGAAGCTGAGATACCGCACGGGGTGCGCATGGCCGGTGCGCGCGCTGAAAGCTACACGCTTGGTAGGGGAAGAACTGCCGTGGTGTGCGACGAACCGGAGGAGAGCATGACTCCCGCGGAGATTGCCGCGTTCCGGGAAACGTGGGGTATCCCGGACGATATCTTTTTGCGTCCATTGAACCCTGGAGAGTCGGCCTGTAACCCGGAGGAGGGTTGGGTTGCCGTGCATCCGGACCAATTCCGGCACGGGATGTCGCTACCGCTGCCTGACTTTGTGCAGTATATACTGAGTGCCCTGCCAGCGTCGCCCGCGCAGCTGCCCGGTCTCCAATGGAGGCGGCTACTAAGCCTAGGCTGCCTATACGACTTGTCCGGAATGAGTATGCCTACGATCAATGAATTCCGGGCGCTGTATAGGTTGTCCTACTCGAGGAAGGCGGGGTCCAAAGGCTGCTTATCCTTCAACTCCCGCAACAATCAAGCGGTTATCACCACTATGCCTTCATGGGTAGACAACAGCTGGAGAAAGAAGGTGGTGATGGCTGGCGGGTTTTGGCAGGTGAAGAGGAGGATGTACCGGGTGCCTGGCGCCTTCCAGCCCATAGGCGACCAGTCGTTCCAGCTGTCCGAGTTGGAGCAGGAGAGGGTCTTGACTATTCTCGGCTGCTGGGACCACCTGGAGCGAAGTTCGTACAATTTCATCCGGCGAGAAGTGCTGGAACACTGTGGGCTTGGGCGGGATCCCGGTGGGTTACAAACCCTAGCGGTGGGACTTGTGCTAGGTTTTGCTTAACAATTTAACGTTTTCCTTGTCCTGCAGGTGCGTCAACCCGGGCGGTGATCAAGCCCGAAAACACTCTTTCGATGGACGGGGAAGATCTCCTGAGGCAGCTTACGGAGAAGGGTGCGAGCGTCGCCCGGTCCTCGGTGGAAGCGGACGGGCGGGTTACGTTGCATGCGGAGCCCCAGGCCCGGGATATGGATGAATCGTCCTACCTGCCGGAGCGGGTGAAGACCCATCACTCTGCGGCGGCAGTGGTGCCTGGGAAGGGCAAGAGCATCGGGGGACCGGTGCGGGTTCCAGGGGGAGAAAACAGGGTCCCCAACCGTGCGGCGAGCCTGAGTATCGCTGCTTTTGTTCCTCGTGCAAGCGCACGTGCCGCTGCTCCCGAAGGGCGGGGAGAGAAGCGGAAAGGGCCGGACGGTCCGTCCCCTTTGCTGGTGACGCTAACCGGCGGGTCATCCCGGGAGGTCCTGGCGAAGCGGGTCAGGACAACCAGCAGCGTAACATCCAATGCTGGGGAGGGATCCGGAGCTGACCGGCAGAGCAGTCCTACGCCTGCGGAGGCGGCGAGGGGAAGTCCGGACAATGCTCTCGTTCGGCAGATGATGGCGGACCTGGCCAGCTTCGGCCTGGACAAGCCCGGGGTTGATGGCGTGCTGGCGGGTGGCAACCGGCCAAAATGCAAGGAATCCGTCTTCCGGGTAAGTACCGCATGGTACCACCGTACTGCTTATATCCTGCCTTCTTTCTTTGCCACTTGACTGCCTTTGTTGCCCTGCAGCTGCTCTACCACCTGTACCAGCCGGATGCGAGCGAGGAGCTCCCGGTGCTGAAGAGGCAGATAACTGCGCTATCCAAGTCTCAGAAGCTTCTGGAGGTGGAGAAGTCCCGCTCGGATCGGGAGAAGGCCAGGGCGGAGGAGAGGGCCAAGAAGATGGAGGAAAAGGCCAGGAAGATGGAGGAGAAGGCCCGGGAGCTGGAGGAGCAGAACCGGAGCATGGAGAGGGAGCGGGAGCGGGCTGACGCTGAGAGGGCCGAGCTGGAAGCCAAGATAGACGAGCTCCAGGCACGTGCCACCGCTGCTGCTGCTGGCGGAGATGACCCGGGACAGTTCGACCGGTTCGTTCTTCAATACGAGGAGAGCGATCGGTTCCTGGACTGCCTGGAGAAGGCCCGGGAAGAGGGCATCTCGGATGCCTACACGGAATGGGCGGCGAAGGGGTGGTTAAATACTTCCCTGATGCTAGGTACCTCTGCCGAAGGAAATGCTCCTGTGGAGCCGGTCGTCCAGCATCTGGCGGTGGAGGAACAACCAGGAGCAGAGCGTCGCTCGCACTTGGATTCTTTTACCAACAGTGCCGAACCCGCCGGAGCTGAGGTCGACGACGAAGCTATCGCTGGAGATGCGGCTCCTTAGGATGTTTTTCTTGCTCTTGCTTGTAAAAGAAACTCTTCGGAGCGGTTACTGCTTGAATACTTATAATTAATTATGAATATATATCTGAGCTTGCGGGGCCAGAGTTTTTCAAAAGTAGTTTGCATATACTTGATCTTTACAATCGGTTGAACCGGCGATATGCCAAACTAACCGCCTGGACCCAGCGGGTTTACCAAGCCGGGTTACTATCCCGGTCGGGGTCTGCTCTTCTCTCCCCTACATATCTCTGTAGCTGGCCGCTATTAATCAAGCCCTGTACTGCAGTTTTGAGGGCGAAGCACTGGTTCGTCCGATGAGTTGCCTCGTCGTGGTATGAGCAGTACTTGCCTGTCTGCGCCGTCGTAAGCTTCCCCTTGGGGTACCTTCTCTGGGGCGGTGGGGCAATGACGTCCGCATTCTCCAGCAGGATGTCCTCATAGGATGCGGTGAGAGTGGAGAAGACTTCTTGATTAGCCGGGGGTGCTGGCATAATTGCCAGGGGGCGCTCTTGGTGGTACGGTGCAGGTTTGTTCTCGGCCCGAGACTGGGGCCTGTCAGAGAAGGGCCTCTGCTGCCGCTGCGGCCAGGTCTTGCCGTTGTTGTTGTTGTTCCGGCTGGGTCGGCGGCTCCCGTGCTCGGCTCGCTGGCCGGGTTTGCTCTCTTGACTGCGCGGGGGATCCTCCCCCCGGGGATGGTCCAAAGACTGCTCATCCCGCTTCCTCTTCAGCAGGTGGTTCCCGTAGGTCTCATGATCAGCCTGGGCATGCCGGATGGCCATAGCCATCAACTCGTCGTAGCCCTGAGGGAGTTCTACCCTGACGGCGTAGGAAAACTTCCCTGCCCGAAGCCCCTGCTTGAATGCCATCTCGGCGATGCCCTTGTCCAAGTTCCGGACCCCGGCCGTGGCCGTCTGCCACCGGTTGACAAAGGTTCTCAACTCTTCCCCGGGGGCCTGGATGCAGTTGAAGAGGACGGTGGACGTCCGTGCTCCCTCGACTCGGAGGATGAAGCGGCCTACGAACCGGTCAGCCAGCTGTTCGAATGCCTCGATCGAATTCGCAGGAAGCTCGTAGAACCAACTAAGCGCTTCTCCGGACAGGGTCTCTTGGAAGATGTTGCAGCAGATTGCATCGGAGTAACCCTTGGCGCAGGTCTGGGATCGGAAGCTGTCCAGATGTTGATACGGGCAACCGGACCCGGAATAGGTGAGCTTGAGGGACTTCTGGTTGCCAGATCTCCCTGACTCTATGACTCGGTGTGAAAAGGGGCCCATGCGCTCGTTGAACCGGGCGCCTTCCAATGGCCGGGCTGCTCTCCTCTCGTTTGCCTCCATCTGGGCCTTCAGGTCCGACACGGTGTTGGCTAGCAGTTGCAGCGCCCGGGCGGTTGGAGTATCCACTTCACCCATGGACGAAGCGTGCGGCTGGTGGGAGGTGGGCGTGCTCTTCGGCAGGTCCTCGCCGGCTTGTAACTTCTCTCGCACAGGCTCGCTGGGCCGGGCGCCCGAAGATTGCCCTGCCTCTAGCTGCCGGGGCTGAACTAGCAGGGGTGCGGCTTGTGCCTCGGCCATGGCAGCACTGCGCTGCTGCCCCCTCTCTAGGGCGGCTACCAGGGCGGCGTTTACTGCCTCCATTTCTTCGTATCGGGCCTGGGACTTGGCTCGGTCCCGGTCGTTCTCCTCTCTGAGACGACTAACTTCTGCGGCAATCGCCCGTACCTTTCCCGCCATGCCGTCATGGTCGGGGCTGTACGTGGGGTCTTGATCCTGGCTCTCAGACTGTTCACTCGGATCATCCGAGAACGTCAGGGATAGGCCACGAAGCACCAGGCTGCCTTCGTCCTCTATCGGGTCTTTCCCGTGCGAGCTCTCGTGGCGGGGCTCCGGATCACCGGAGGGTCCTCCATGGCTCCTTCCCAAATCGCTGCCCTGCTCGCCACGCAGCTCCCGCGTGATGACAGGGGTGGAGGCGAGCGTTTGCACAGTTGCAACACGCCCCTCCTCAGTAGTTCCTTTCTCTCGACTCATTCCCACAATCTCAGCCAGCGGTGTTGCTTGCACGGCTTCTTGTTCAGAGTTCCCACAGACGGCGCCAATTGTTTCTGCCTAAACCCGGGGGTCTCGGTAGATACTTGATGAATACAAATCGATCTCCTGCAATCCTGCTTACTAAGGGGAATACCGGGCGGGCCGGCCTTCACCTCTCCGATGCCTAAGTTAGTATAGTTGGAATATATATAACCTGGGCACGTATGTAAGCAGGGAGAGAGACAAGTTACCTATTTATGGTGGTAGTTGAGGCCCATATATAGGTGGTTAAGGGTGAGGGCTGGCCTTACCCTTCGATGTGGGACTGGTTCCCTTCTGTTTGGATATTCTGGTGCCCTCTTTGGCAGGCAGGCGCCCCCGGTCCCAGGATCCCTGAAGGCAGGATAGACCGCTGGGGCCCGAGGCCTGGTGCTGGTGGTCCGATCCTGGGTCCTGGTCTGGGCCCTGGTGCGCTTGCTGCGGGTCTGTGGGCCCTGGTGTAGCCTCTCTGGCTACTGTCAACACAAGGGATGCTTATTGATTTGGGTAGAGAGTGCTGTCACCCTACTTAGACTTTAATCAACGAACAAGCTTTCATAGATCATAATGATTTCTACTTAATTTGCTAGACTACTGTTGTCAGAGCTAGTGGACCTTATAGGGAATGTTTCTAACGAAAAGTGTTGTCACAGCGTTAGATAATTTTTGGAAAGTAAAAAGAATAATTTCAATGCTGTCATGGTTATTCTTGTTTGTTGTCAATCACTAGTAGTTGAATGCTTTCTAAGGTTAATCAAGGGTGGAGTATAACGGTGGTGAATTGGTGTAGTTTCTAATTTTTTCATCTCATTCATTGAATTTATATTGATTTCATACTTTCGCATCAATTTCTAAAACCTCATATTTAATTGTTTATTTTTGTTGTTAACATAAATTGTAAGAGTACCCACAATCTCCGGCATGAACGATACCAACTTCCGAACGATACTACAACTACACAAGAGGGTTAATTGAAAAGCCAATCCCAGCCACGTCAGTTTTGGCGCCGTTGCCGGGGATTGTAAAATCCCTAACAATTTGTGTTACTTTTTTTGTATATATTTCTGTTTGTATATTTACTAACTTTAATTTTTGTTTTGTGTTTTAATGTGGCAACAATCTTATGAGTTGTGTTTCATATACTCCATGGTAGGTGACTCAAAGGAAACATGTCCAAGCATCCAATATCAAGGATACTACGATCAAAGTACCATGCTTGGAGGATTTGAAGACAACCCATGGTATTGGAATGATTATTGTTCACCGCCAAATGATTTGTAAACAAGAATGGAGGTTTTGATCTTGCAAATATGATTACCCATAATTGATTTATAATTAAAATAATAATTATAAATAAAGAATACCAATGGGTTCCGACGGATGTTAAATAGATAAAGAAAGTAGAATCCGTTGAAGTCGAGTCCTGTGTATCACACACTTTCCTTAAGACAATTACGCCGCCTCTATTGGTGTAAAATGACTTCTTAGCGTTCGTCTCCCAGGATATAACGACCTTTCGAGTTCTTGTGGCTGCACTGCTACAAGAGCACCTACGAACTGCTAGTACTTTCTATCTATCACCAGAATAAAACAAGAGCACAAGTGTAGAAGAGAGAATGATCTTCAAAGGAGAAGAGCTCAATGCTTTGTGTTGGTGTTGGTATTGGTGTAGGTATTAAACTATGGAAAATGAGGCCCTTTTTATATTGTGAGGAATGACCAAGGCTATTAAAATCAATCATCAATATAGGGAACTCAATGGTCATGAACATCTCACTCAATGAACATCCCACTCAATGTTCATAATACACATTACATCATATGTTACTAGAATATCAAAAAATTTCCAGTAGCAACTGAAGAGTCACTTGACTCTTACCATTTCCCTTTTTCAATAGCCAACTTTGGATGACAATTTTTCATTCATCCCAAAACCAAATTGGTCATATGAACACATAATATTGTAGTCTTCATTATGAAGAATACAAATCCAAGTTCAATTCTCATTAATTATAAGTGTAACACACTTTAACTAATCCATTTAAATTTGGTTTCAAAAAGGGTTTTTAACTTATTTTTCCAACATTTCCCCACATGAATAAAATTGGCCACCAAAGACTCGATAGAATTTGTGAAAGATTTCTATGGTCGAAACCTGCATAGGATAGGTAGGTTTTACCCTTTGAACATTCCTTTGTGAAAGTATGATTATGTTACTAACTAAACAGTAGACGCGATGTCCTTGAACTATTCGTTATTTTGTGTAACTGATAGCATACCTCACATAGGAGTCTTCTTGGTACATTGCAGTTCTCACTATTGTGCCCGTTTTGGCCCTGGACACACGCCTGGTTCTGTAAGAGTTTGATAAGAATTGTGCCTCAACAATTCCCTTAGAAGCGGCCCCACTTCTCTCTTACATAGGTGATCTCTTAATTAAGAGTAACCCGCATTACTCCGCTCGGTTTTTCCGATACATAAGAATCATTAAAAGCTTGGCTTAACCTAACTCTTACGGGTATCACTGTTTTTCATCATAGGAATGGATTTGGGTACTCCCCACAGTGATCCAATCTCATCTCCACAATTTAGTTTTCCCATTTGAACCTAGCTCTTGGGATCTCCAGTCTACTAGGTTGAGTATCCACTGTAGAAATTTTATTTTCCAATGGGCTTTAATCCCATTCCTCTTGATGATTTTGTCAACTAACTCTCTAGTTAACCCTTTAGTTAGCGGATCCGCAATATTTATCTTTTGACTTTACATAGTCAGTCAAGATAACTTCAATAGAGAGTAATCAATTAGTATTATGTCCTCGAATGATGTGTCTAGTGTAATAACCGGTATTTTAAATATATATATATATATATATATATATATATATATTTTGTTTAACAAGTTGAATATTCTTTTGTTTAATTGAGTTCAAATTACTACGGACATATATTGTTGTTCCGTATGAGCCACCGTATAACTATGTTTCATCTTGTTATTAACATATGTGGGTTTATATATGTATATATAATGTATTTATATCAGTGTGTGTTGAAGGATCTAAGTGGATAAGATTAATTTTCATTGGAACTAGAAGAATCGGCTTTGACCTGACGAAGCAGATATATATAAGAAGAAGAGGAGAAGTCTACAAGGTAGCAGAACAGGAACAGAACAGAAAACAATAAAAAAATAAAAAGATAAGAAGAGGAAAAGGAAGAGAAAGGAGGGGAAGAGCCCAGACCCACTTTGGGTCGAGGCTTCGAATTGCAGCGACGGAGCTGCTATCTCTTTCCTCCGTTGTTCGGTCGATTCCTGGCACCACCACCACGAGGTCCACAGTCTCACCTCATCGTCCTAGAGGACTATGGAGTGTTTGCTTTACATGAAGAACTGTCGGGGAGGAAGTCTTTCTTCTCTATTTCATTTGCAAGTAGATTCACAGATCGATTTGATAGATTATTTATAAATTGTAATGATGATAAATATATCTGGTTAGGCCCGGGATAATTAAGGAGGGATTGTGTCTCCCTAGGGTGAAAGACCCAAAACTCGATTGGGGCTCGTGGTTTTCGAGCGGATAATTAAGGAGGGATTGTGTCTCCTTGGGTAACATATTTTAAACCCAATCGTGGTATCGCAGTATGTGGGGTGCTCTCGGAATCTATTCGAGAGTGGTTTGGGCCTAATCGATGATAAACAGGAAAATAAAGAAATCAAGACTACCAGATATGGTCTCTGGTTGGCTTGAACAAATCAATTTTTTTGTTATGTTGATGTTTAATACAGCTGCAATTTATGACTATTTTACAGGTTCGGGCTGTGACATCTAGACTTACCATTGTACATCTTACTTTGTACCCTACTAATTGCAAATTGACTATTACAATAAATTGCAGACACATGTCTTGTCAATCTTGGAATATCCTCCATATTGGTGTAACCATTGTCATTATTCCCCACATTTGTCTGGTACCACAAACCCATACTTCATTGTGGATCTAGTTATAATGGTCCGTTTGGAGGATTTCCATAACACTGTTCCACCTTTTAGTGTGAACACATAACCGCTAGTACACTTAAAGACTATCGTGTTAGATATCCATTTTTCATCTCAGTATCCTTCTAGGACAACACAACTCAAATATTACTCGTGTGTCTCTTTGACTTGCTCACATAAGCAATATCCATATTTTTCATGTCAAATATGAAATTTAACATATCTCTAGTGGATTTAATCATCTTATTATTGCATTCAAACAATAAACATGCCATTACATATCCACTTGCTTTCAAAATGAGTTAAAGTATCATAAAGCATACTTTGACCCTTGTCAATGTTAATTAGTCTACATAAAGCACCATAATTATCATATATCTTGGTCTATCATGCCATATATTTGGATGGCTCAACCATATTGGTGAAAAGAAACTTTATTAATTCTTGGACAAATGTCATTTACAAGAATTAAATAATCCACCACTCATGGTCCTATTTTATTTTATAAACTTGGCTTGGTCATACCACAGCTCTAAGTCTTTTATTCCACAGTCATAATCATTGACTTCATCCATGCCCTGTTCGTTGGACATATTTTCAACAAGTGCATCAAGTGAAGCCCATTCAATTTCTCAGATTTTTCTCTTGGTGAGACTGAGATATGTATTCAGGCAATCACATCCATGGTCGGCATCTTGATCGACTCTTGGTTGTTTCAGTAATTTTTCAATTCTGAAAACACACCCATAAGTGTTAATTGAAATAACCACTTATTTATTAATTTAATGTAAATGTAACTTACAAATTTCGTAAGACAATAATATCTGTATAGGCAACCATTCCGTAAGACAAGTATACAGGCAACCATTCCGTAAGATAAGTATACAGACAACCAATTCCGTTTAGGCAACCATTTGGTAGTACAGGTATTACGCAATCACATCCGGTTGGCACCTTGATTGACTCTTTGGTTGTTTCAGCAATTTTTTCAATTATGAAAACACACCTATAAGTGTTAATTAATATAATCATTTATTTCTCAATTCAATGTATACGTAAGCTACGAATTCCGTAAGGCAACAATATCCGTATAGGCGACCAATTCCGTTTAGGCAGTCATTCCATAAGGCAACAACAAGTTTCGAAAGAACCTTAAATCCATTTAGGCAACTATTACATAAGGCAACAACAAGCTTCGAAAGAACCTTAAAACCGTTCCATAAGGCAACAACAAGCTTCGAAAGAACCTTAAATCCATTTAGGCAACCATTACATAAGGTAACAACAAGCTTCGAAAGAACCTTAAATCCATTTAAGCAACTATTACATAAGGCAACAACAAGCTTCCAAAGAACCTTAAAACCGTTCCATAAGGCAACAACAAGCTTCGAAAGAACCTTAAATCCGTTTAGGCAACCAGAACCTTAAATCCATTTAGGC
The DNA here is from genome assembly GCA_963682095.1 of Potentilla sterilis. NCBI lineage: Eukaryota > Viridiplantae > Streptophyta > Magnoliopsida > Rosales > Rosaceae > Potentilla > Potentilla sterilis. The sequence goes on from OY821764.1 coordinate 31,126,773, forward strand.
AACTAATAAACCTCGAATCATACAAGCAAAATCAAATTTTAATTGTCTTAAGTTGTAAACAAAAGAGGGGTTTATGATTTTGCAAATATGATTACCCATAATTGATTTATAATTAAAATAATAATTATAAATAAAGAATAACAATGGGTTCCGACGGATGTTAAATAGATAAAGAAAGTAGAATCCGTTGAAGTCGAGTCGTGTGTATCACACACTTTCCTTAAGACAATTACGCCGCCTCTATTGGTGCAAAAGGATTTCTTAGCGTTTGTCTCCCAGGATATAACGACCTTTCGAGTTCTTGTGGCTGTACTGCTACAAGAACACCTATGAACTTCTAGTACTTTCTATCTATCACCAGAATAAAACAAGAGCACAAGAGCAGAAGAGAGAATGATCTTCAAAAGAGAAGAGCTCAATGCTTTGTGTTGGTGTTGGTATTGGTGTAGGTATTAAACTATGGAAAAGGAGGCCCTTTTTTATAGTGTGAGGAATGGCCAAGGCTATTGAAATCAATCATCAATATAGGGAACTCAATGGTCATGAACATCTCACTCAATGAGCATCCCACTCAATGTTCATAATACACATTACATCATATGTTACTAGAATATCAAAAATTTTCCAGTAGTAACTGAAGAGTCACTTGACTCTTACCATTTCTCTTTTTCAATAGCTAACTTTGGATGACAATTTTTCATTCATCCCAAAACCAAATTGGTCATATGAACACATAATATTGTAGTCTTCATTATGAAGAATACAAATCCAAGTTCAATTCTCATTAATTATAAGTGTAACACACTTTAATTAATCTATTTAAATTTGGTTTCAAAAAGGGTTTTTAACCCATTTTTCCAACATGATTAAGTATGGAATTCTTCATGGAACAGCAACCCCAACATGCAACAATTTTTCAACGAGTATGCAGCTTCTCCATGTGTGTACAATGATTATTGGCCACAAGCACCATCTCAAATCTCAGATAAGTCAAATCATTACAATGAGCTGATTGAGTCTCTAAATGCTTCTACAAAGGAACATCAAGCTCTTGATGATGATTGGACAGAAACTAAAAGAAGTTTGGAGACCTTAATGTTTCAGGTGCACTCTTCTACAATGACTCAACCTCATGATGTATTCTATGAATCAACAATTGATGAGGATGAAGTCAGGGATTTTGACGAGTGTTATGAAAATCAGTGCAATGTAGAGAGCTTTGAGAATCATGAAGTACAATACATAGCTGAGCTTAAAGCATGGGAGTATGAAGACTCGTCTAATGATGAGTTGTTCTACAATGAAGAAGATAAGGATGTGTTTCATGATAATGAGTTTCATGTGCTGGAAGCAATCACAATAGATCATGACAATCCAAAATTTTATGAGACTACGAGGGAGGAATGCTTAAAAGAGGAGTCTATTATAACCCCTACATTTATTGATTTTGTCAATTATGTGGAGATGGTGGTATGTGAATGTGTCAAATCAGATGAGGAGATCATTCTTGCCAAGATTGTTAATCTAGAGAAAAGTTGGAGACAACGGAAGAGGAGAAAGAAAAAGAGAAGCATTAAATCATGTCTTTCCATTGCTCCCAAGTTATTCAAATTATTTCCAAGAGACCATGAGATATCTTTGAAAAGGGTTTTGAAGGAACCAAGACCTAAACCTTCTCATTATTCTTGACATGTGAAGATCGTCATGTTACAAGACGTTAAAATAGCGCTTGTTGGGAGGCAACCCAACCTCTATCCTATTTTATTTGTCTTTGTTTTTGTTCGTTTTGATGTGTTTTGTGTGTGTGCAGGTCGGATTGAAAATAAAAGTGAAGAAAAATACAAAATTTTGCCCAAAACATAATTTCGGCAGTGCAGTATTTCAATTTTGGAAGGCCACCGTTTTCAACTCCGATGACTTGAGAATTCATGCCATACACCGTTGAAAAGGTCTATGAGTCTACTTTCAGAAGGTTTTATTGAATTCGGAGGCTCGAGCTGTTCACAGTTTCGGTTTGAGTGCAGAAAGGTCCATCTAGAAAAACAAAAATCTGTGCAATTGGGTCTGATAAAAGGCAAAACAGAGAATACTTTTGTTGATTAGATTGAGGCAAAACTTACACCTCTGGAAAGCTTTATGTGTCTGCTACAAATTGTATTCAGAACACTTTTGCGTTAGATCACTGGAACATATTGAAATTCAGGTATTAAGAGGTAAAGGTCTTGTCTGCCTTACTGTGAGATTTTCTACTTTTCTGCTAACTTTGCAGGGGCGTATCTCTCAAACCGTTTGGAGTTAGGAAACGTACCACATATGCACGAACAGACAACAACATCAACTTTTTATTTCAAGTGGTAGATTTCTCATCCGAGAGTCCATGCCAATATTATTTGACGGGGAAAACAGCTTGCTGGGAGGTCTTCAAGGGGGAGATTTTCTTCAACTTTTTCTTTTCATTCTTTCTATGTCCCATTTTCTATGCTTGAATTGTGGTTTGACATATTATTCATTCATTTTGCATTGAGGGCAATGCATATTTCAAGTGTGGGGGTGTAAATGCACACTTATTAGTTGTTTGTTTGAGTGAAAAACCCAAAAAAATCAAAAATTTGAGTCTTAGGAGCCCTTAGCTAGTCTAGGATGATATATATTTCCTGAAATCATGGCTAAGAGAGGATCACAAGATTTAGATGATTTCTGAATGTTATTCTTTGGTTGATTGAAATGCATGGAAAACATATGGATATGTAGTAGATATGGTTTTGTTACATTGGTACAGAATGAGCATGCTAAAACAAGTTTAATTCATATAATCCTTGTGTGAGAACTTGAGCCTATATGTGCATTCTTTTCTGAGTGATCATTATATTCTCAATTTTTCTTGACTTCGTTATTTTGTGAACCTCATTATTATTATTTTTTGCATCGATTACATTGCCACAGCTCTTTAATGGACCATAGTGTTGACTAGAACTTGCTCTTGATGATTTTCGAAACTTATAGTCATAATATGCCCTGATTTTGGAAATGATTGAATGATCTTTTTAGGGTCACCACCAGAGCCAAATAAGCCTGTGTCCATATTTATGTGCGCAGCACACCCCTTAGTAAACCCCTTTGAGCCTACATTTTAGCCTTTTTGTCATCACCTGCATAATTTTTACCTTGAGCTTAGTATAGATATATCTCTACCCTTGTCCTTTGGGCCTAGTAGAGCTAATTTGTGATGTATTGTGTGGAGGGATGATGAGAAACAAGTGTGGGGGAAGGAGACTTGTCCAAATTGAGAAAGTTATGCCGTGAAAAAAAAAAAATAAAAAAAATATTTCTGAAAAAAAAAGGCAAAGAAAAAGACAGCAAAAAAAAGAGAAAAATGTTGGATTAAGTCCATTTGTTGTGAATTAGGAGTTGATGTGAATTTGAAGGTCGTAAATCATAATATATGGCCTTTGTTCTTTTTCACAATGTTTGTTTTATGGAGACATAAGGTGTTTTGTGAGCTCTACTAGGTTCTTAGGATCTTTTGAATTCCATATCTTTTGTTTCTTATTAACTTTGAGCTTTGACCCCATTATAACCTGAAACAAAGACTTTCTTGATCATTAAGATGGGTAGCCTTTGATCTGTGGAGATTTTCTCACGAGTTAAGCGTATGGTATGGGTCCATTTGTGCATGTAATTGATATCATTCAGGAGGTTTTATAAGTTATTTCACAAAGTGCTTTCGTTTCTTACATATGCAAGTTATTTGAATGTCTTACATTATTTTTCTCTTGCATATATATTTGAGTGAATAAGCTTTTAAGCATGAGGCATAAAATTTGAGTGAAGATAGAGTACGTGCATACCCTTGTGAGGTTGAATTGTGACTTATTTGAAACATGTTGAGCTCCACCATATAACTGTTGTACTCCCAAGTCTTATGTGTTTATGTGTGACCTATGCGTAACAATTAGCTCTCGAATTTCTTGTAATGATTCTTGGTTGAGTGCTAATCTTGGTGCCATGAAATTAGGTGATTGCTGAGATACATTGTTAAGGGCATTAGAGTTGTTTTTATTAGTTTGAGTCTAGAGTCTTTTTGGTTTTATTTTTGCTAAGGGACTAGCAAAAGCTAAGTGTGGGGGTATTTCCTCAAAATGTTCTAGAAAATAGACATCTGTAGCTTTCCATTGATATATGGCTCATAATTTAGTTCGTCCTGAGCTGGCCTCAGGCTTCTGTCCAAGTTGGCTGACCTACAAAGGCAGAATTCTGGATTTAGTTTTTAATGCATCTTTTCTCCTATATTTTCTTCTTTGCTTCAAAATACACCTAAAATAATAAAACAAAGCTAAATACTATATAGTAAAGGAAAATAACTAAGCAAAGTATAGAGTTTTATCATTAATAACATATTGTTGTAGGAAGGTTATTTCCGTAACTTCCTGGATGTGTCTTGACCTAATTAGACTATATTAGATGATTATGTAATAGATAGGGAATCCCTGATTTATCGGGATACTTATTGTAATGCCTATGTAAAGGCCTCCTTATCAATGAATAAAGTAGAAGTTCTCCCTATTATAATTTCTCCTTGAACACGTTATCAGCACATGGCTCTAGCCTTCGTCTAATAGCCCTAAAAAAAATTCAGAACTCTAGGGCTCCAATCTGAAGAAAAATCCAAAAATCCAAAATTCTTTTTTCTGCCGGCAACAATTTGTCGGAAAATCCCCCAGTCAATTTTATACCGACAAGATTTCGTCGGTAAAGAAGGCCATCCTCAGATTTTTTTTTACCGACAACATCATTGTCGGGAAAAGTCAAGCAATCTTCCTCTGTCGACGAAAGATTTGTCGGCAAAGAAAGAAATCACTCAGGCACCCAGAAATCTACTCTGGGCACCCACCCGCTTCGTCTTCTCCGATCTCGACTCTGAGCCGGAACCTCTGCTGCCCTCTGAAACGGCTTACTCCAGTCGACGTCGTGCTTGCCAGCCGAGCAGCACCCGAGCGGCGCCCCTAGCGTAGCTAACAGCTTTGCGCCGTCAGCGCCCCAGCCCCGTACCGCTCGTCGATGTTTGGACGAAGACGTAGCGCGCCCCAGCCTAGTCGATGCAGCCTCCACCTCCATCGACGACGCCCCAGTCCATCATCGAAGAAACCCCATGCCCCAGTTCGCCTCGCCTAACGCCTGCAACCCGTTGACCCGACCCGTCTGCAGAAGAAGCAGACCCGGTTCTTCGACCCGGATCCTTGGATCCGATCCGACCCAATTCATTGGGTACAGCGGCAAAACGGTAATTGTACTTACCTCAGATAAAAAGTTTTTACCCTACGGGTTAAAACAGTTATTGCAGTATTTCTTTATTAGTTTTACTGCCTTGTATATAGTGAATATGACTAACCATATGCGTTTTCTTTTCCATGAAATTTATTGCACGACGCATCCCGATGGAATTGCGAGAATTATATTGTTGCACGTACATGGAAGAGCATCTCAAAGGAAATTTATTACAACGCAGTTCATTGGCGAACTAGCAAGTATGCTTTTAATTAAAGTTCCAGCTTTTGAACATATATGATATATATATCGGGCACTATTAGCCTTCCTCTACTCCGATTCCGGCCATTCTTATATCGCCGATGAGACCTAAGATGGGGATGTCATTACCCCTACGGTCGAAGTTTTAAGTGATGGTCCTGGGGGAATCACGTTTGAAAGGGAAATTAAAAGAAAAAAAAATGCTTATGTGGATGTCTGAGTACACCACTGTTTGAAGGTGCGATATGATGTCGCCGGTTTTATGCATCGAAAAGAAAAATTTATGTGACCATATACGTCATAGCCCTTCTAATTCCGTTCTACATACTTGAATGGTATATGTCATATTCATACCAATCCGACGTATCTCTTTTCTTGTAGATGTCGTCGTAGTCACGAACCGATTTTAAGATTCTTAATCTCGAGAGCAATAAATATCATCGATGTGTTTCTGATGTATAGCATGCTTTTCAAAGCAAAGGTTTCTCAGTCATTCTGAATGAAGCAGTAGCCACTACCCCATTTGGGGATTATGTCAAGGCCTAGGCACTCATTTTTGAGAACGCCATATTCATCCAACTCTGAAGCGACAACATATGTCGATAAAAGATCCCTAAAGAAAAAAAATTAAGGGACACGCTCCAGTAGCGATTAAATAATGTCAATGACATACTTATCCCAGAGATTTCATTGAAATAGAAAACCATTCGGTTCTTTGGATTATGACCTTGACACTGTTAGCATAACAAAAATGATAGAGATCTTATCAATAAGACTCTTGATAAATTCTCCATAGTCTATGATGTCTTATGACACCCATACCGAAATTCGGTTGATTAGGCTGAATAAATAACAATAATTTTGAGACCTGTTGGAATTAAAAAGATTCATGAACCACAGGCTCACTATGGGAAGGCTTCAAAATAAAAGAAATAAGAATCAGAATGCCCCGTATCAACAAGTTTCTAAACCGATACGTGGAGGAAATCAAAATGGTAGAAATCGTGTGACACGACGCTCCAACACTTGGAGACGAGATGGCGGCAATGCCGCACCTTCAGGGGGAGGCCGATTTGGCCATAGAACCCGTCAAGGTGGCCAAGCGCCACCTCCTCTGTCGTCTCACAACAACAACAAAAGCAGTAGGTTTGCTCCTTGTTACAAGTGTGGTTCCTCTAAGCATATGCACCACGTGTATAATTCTAGCAAAGAGATGATTAATGCCTACAAGAGATAATTCTAGCAAAGAGAATTATCATGCTGAGTGAGAACTAGTGATGACAACCTCACGTTAATCTCGTGGCTGAGCACTTCATTCCTGAAGTTAAGACTCAAGAGCCTACTCAAGCATTAGATGTCCCGGATTTTGATTAGTCTTTATGTTTGACTTTTTATTAAGAATTTATCAAGTATTGTAATGGTTTTGCCATATCTTATAGACTTTGATCTCTTAGTCGTTTTCTTTGGAATTAGAAGCTTGCTTTTGATGTATTAATAGTTGGCAAGTTAATAAAATTTCTCTGTTTTCCCATATTGTGTGAAATTTTGTGTTTTTAAGCAATCTAGATTCGTGTTTTAACGACTCACGTGGTTCTTCTGAAACACTATTGGGTCACATTGGCTTAGTATATTGGACTTATAATTTCACCTCAGCTCAAATCAAAGTCAAAATCAAAGAATAATTGGAGCTAGGCTCAACGTCACAAGCCTATTGGCTGATGTCGGCCTCATGGTGATGATACCTCGGCTTCGGCAGCACAAAGGTGCCATGGCACCGTGCTTTCAAGGAGGCTTCGGCCTCGGTTCCATGGCCGCACGAGAAGGTGCTTAGCACCGATCCTAGGAGGCTAAGCCTCCATTCTTCCGGTCACCAAAGGTGTTCAACACCACAACGTGCGAAGCCTCGGCTTCGTTTTGGTTTCTGATTATGATTGCTCGGTTATGTAACATTCAACCTTCCACTTTCCGACTTTAGTCGAAGTTATAAAGTCCAAATGCCATGCGATACACTCGATGGGATTTCATCCCCTGTCTTTCTCTATCCTACGGCGTAGTGATTAGACTGTGTCCCGCGAGAAAACCACCCATAGTTTTTCATCTCTTTAGATGTCTCGTGGTGAAGTTGAGTGTCTAGCTGATAGTGGGACAACCCACATTATCCTAAGGGAGAGAGAGTCATTTAAGTATTATGTGCAATATAGATGATCAATGACTATATCGATTAGAACCTCTCCGGTTGTTAAAGATCGTGGATTCATTAACTTTACGTTACCTAATTGGTACAGTTATCGATGTCATTGAACGTATTCTATACACTAAGAAAAAATCGAATCTTGCTGTATTTTCTGAAACCTAATTGCCATATGTTATCACTTGGATATATGAGAATGGTAACAGTTACTTGTGTATTTCCTCTAATGAATCATTCTAGAGAAGAAGTTGAGTCAGATTCAATGAGAATACCTCATTCCAATTCTTGTTATTGGATCTTATGACTCATACAAGCTTTGATATTGCATGACCTATAAATCATAGCTCACACATTCAAAAATGATATATTTTATACCGATCGAAAGGTCTATGTGTATAATTTCTAGAGACACTGACCGTTTGATCATAGCTATCATATTAAGTGAGTTATGGTCGTTTCGGCAACGTAGGACAGATCTGTCCGGAAATCTATAAATCCATCAATTTCGGCAGAGCTTTGTGATCAGCTCGGTTTGAACTACGTTGTGTACTTTATATCAATGGAAAGCTACCGATGTCTAGTTTCCAAAACATTTTACGGTTTGTCAATACCTTATGTAATGAAGAAGTTATAACTGTTTTAGTACACAAAGGTCAAGCTGCGCGTGAATCTGATTTTCAGCGCGAATTTGTATTTTAAGATGCATAATGCTCTTATTGCAAAGCTTGCACACTAGCAAAGATGAATCCATTGTTTTCCTTTGTTATGGAAAGCTACCGATGTCTAGTTTCCAAACCATTCTTACAACAAATCCAAGATGATATGTGTGGGCCTATCAACCAGAATGCAGACCCTTTGTGTATTCTAAGGTGCTGGTTGATGCATCGATGCGTTGGTCACGTCGATTTGTTGTCCACAAGCTGCATTTACCAAGCTTTTAGCATAAATCATCAAAGTTAAGGGCTCACCACCCTGACCATCCTATTAAATCTATTAGGTTGGATAATGTTAGAGAGTTTAACTCCAAGACATTCGATGATTATTGCATATCCACAGGGATTGAAGTTGAACATCCCGTTTCTCATGTTCTTTCTCAGAATCGCCTTGCAGAAGCCACTCTTAAGCAACTCCGGCTATTAGCTAGGGCTTTTGGTTATGGGAACCAATTGCCAGTTTCTGCATGGGGATATGTAATACTGCATGCAGCTATGCTTATTCGTTTTAGACCTAATGCCAACCAGACGTTTAGTGCATACCAGCTGGTTACTGGTTATAAACCCAATATTACGCACTTACGTACTTTCAGTTGTGCTGTTTATGTGCCTATTACGCCTCTTCTGCGTACAAAGATGGGTCTACAAAGACGTTTAGGTATATGTTGGATATGAATCCCTAACAATAATCCGCTACCAACCACCGTAGATCTCTTTACTGCGCGTTTCGCAGATTGTCACTTTGATGAGACACACTTCTCGCCGTTAGGGGGAGATAGGAATGCTCACATTCTGAATGAACGTCAGGAATTGACATGGTGTGCCCCCAACGATTTGTCTCATCATAATCCCTACACTACTCAAAATGAGTTAGAAAGTGACGAGATCGCACATACATACTGCAAATGTGCCGGTAAGGTTGAAGATCCCATCATATGGGACTGGTTTGGCTACCCTAAGACCTAGTGCTGTCGGCATACCTTCAGGAGAGGGTGACGCCGGCGGCGGCGCCATTGTACGCCGTGGCGTCGCTGTTGTTCAATCGGATCGCAACGGTGCCACAGATGGACTTTGAAAGGGCAGCAGCTTCGGCCTCGGCTCCCACCAAGAAGAGGGGGAGACCGTTTAATTCTCGAGATTTAAAACCTCGAAAGAAGCGAGTTGTGATGGCACAATTTAATCCGCTCATCATCAATGAGATTGTCTCTGACTATAATTATGTCCATGATCAACTATGTGTTTTCTGTGGGACGCCACAGAACCTTTGTTGATGTCAGAGTACACATAAATCTCAATTACACAAGTGCGAAAATGTATTCTGTGGATAAAATTCCACGTATGTTGATGATGTAATCGCTTATTCCGTTGCAGAGTGTCAATGAAGAATGTATTGGCCGAAGTGGAAAGAAGCAATACAGGCAGAACTAGACTCGTTAAATAAAAGGCAAGTCTTAGGATCTGTTGAGTTGATCAGGAAAGACGTTAAACCTGTTGGACATAAGAGTCTTTGTTCGTAAGCGTAATGAGAGAATGAGATCATGCGGTATAAAGCAAGACTCATGGCGCAATGTTTCTCTCAACGACCTGGTATTGACTACGATGAGATGTATTCTCTCGTAATGGACATTATTACTTTCCGCTACTTAATCAGTTTAGCAGTGTCCCAAAAACAGAAGTTTGCAGCTTATGAATGTGGTTAATGTATACATATATGGGGATATAGATGCACATATATACACGAAAGTGTTTGAAGGACTTCTAATGCCTCGATCAAGTGACTTTAAACCACAAAGTCATTGTGCAACTAGATTGTAACGTCTGTTGTAATACTTGATTTGGAGGAAATACAAGAACAATGATTTATGCCTATGCGTGTTCATAAGAAAGACAAAGTCTAGACACAAGAATCCATTCCGTCCTAAAGAGGATGATGAAGAGATACTTGGAGCTAAATACATGTATCTTAGTGCAATTGGGGCGCTATTGTATTTAGCACAATATATTAGACCAGACATCGCTTTCGTTGTGAGCTTATTAGCTAGATTTAGCTCAGCGCCTACGCATCGTCATTGGAATGATGTTAAACATCTGAAAGGTTCCATTGACTTGGGTTTGTTCTACCCCTTTAGCACCAGAGAGGTTTCTACCACCGGTCATCTTCACACCAACGCCACCGGCAGCCCCGGCAGCCCCGGCAGCGCTGCTGTACGCCGCGGAACTGCCGCCGGCACCGACGACGTGGAGACCGGCATAGGTGATGATTTCGGCCCTTCTTCGTCCTTCAATGGCCGTCCTTATTCAAAGACTCCCAACAATGTGTTAGTTGGTTTTGTAGATGCTGGGTATCTCTCTGACCCGCATAGTTCTTTTATAATATGCAACAACAGAAATTCCTGAACATCCAAGTTAATCAAGTGAGTTCAGATGCAAATGTTGCAAATTTGTTTACCAAGTCTTTGAGAAAATCTATGTTTGTGAAACATGTGAAGAGCATTGGCATGCGCCAGTTATCAGAGCTCTAAGTTTGTTAGCCATCAGGGGGAGTCTACATCACATGTCAATCACAAGTATAGTAGTTGGTGCGTTGTGCTCTTTTCCCTTCGTCCACGCATTTTATTTTTGCCCAAGAGGTTTTTGTTTTGCTGGCAAGGTTTTAGTGAGGCAACATGGTAAGCACCATGAAGACATTAGGCGCTCGACACAAGAGGGAGTGTTGTAGGAAGGTTATTTCCATAACTTCCTGGATGTGTCTTGACCTAATTAGACTAGATTAGATGATTATGTAATAGATAGGGAATCTCTGATTTATCGGTATACTTATTGTAATGTCTATATAAAGGCCTCCTTATCAATGAATAAAGTAGAAGTTCTCCCTATTATAATTTCTCCTTGAACACATATCATTTTATGATCATATCAAATAAGGAGAGTTTGATCATAAATCTTCTTTGGACGAATTTTCTGTGCAATTCAAGACACCACAATCATCAAGGAGATGTCCTAGAAGAATTCTACAAGATTATGGCTTGCTTTTGTGCACCAATTATAAGAGACCTCATGCAACTAGGGTTGTGTATTTGCTAGCTCTATATATATAGCATCTGAAAATTTGTAAAGAGATAGACAATACCCTACATCTTCTATCTTCTATCTTTTCTACTTTACAATGTGTAATTAAATTCTCTTAGTTAGGGGCTGCCCATGAACTCCGTTTATACAAAGCTCTTGATTATGTTTTCTTAGTTTATATTTGATTTCTATGTGATTGGTGTGCCTTGATTTGTGCTATTGATAACTCTTGCAAGTTTATTTTCTTTGGTGCGCAACTTAGATTATATACATGTGATTGCAGCTAGGGTTTAAGAGATGTTTCACCTAATTGTTATGTTTCTTTCTCTCACCAAGTAGTGACTATCTCACTTGCGGAGGTAAATCAAGAGATGCTTATTGATTTGGGTAGAGAGTGCTGTCACCCTACTTAGTCTTTAATCAACGAACAAACTTTCATAGTTCATAATGATTTCTACTTGATTTGCTAGACTACTGTTGTCAGAGCTAGTGGACCTGTTAGGGAATGTTTCTAACGAAAAGTGTTGTCACGGCGTTAGATAATTTTTGAAAAGTAAAAAGGATAATTTTAATGCTCTCATGGTTATTCTTGTTTGTTGTCAATCCCTAGTAGTTGAATGTTTTTTAAGGTTAATCAAGGGAGGAGTATAATGGTGGTGAATTGATGTAGTTTCTAATTTTTCATCTCATTCATTGAATTTATATTGATTTTATGCTTCGCATCAATTTTCAAAACCCCATATTTAATTATTTTATTTTTGTTGTTAACATAAATTGTAAGAGTACCCACAATCTCCGACTTGAATGATACCAACTTTCAAACGATACTACAACTACACAAAATGGTTAATTGAACAGCCAATTCCGGCCACATCATGGATGCGAGCGTTTAACATAGTATACAAAAATTTTCGCTCCTGTCAACATTGCAACACTACATATTCTCTTCAAGTTTCATTGTTTCAAAGTCTTACAAGAGCTGGTCACTGCAAAAAGATCTCATACTTGCATTTCCTTTAACTGTACAACTAAGCAGATACTTAGAGGCGACTGACTGTTGATTCATTAATAGATGTAGCCTCATAAAAGGATCACTCTCATTAGCGAGATCATGAAAAGTTAAACTGATCTCCTCTATAAAACTATCACGGAACTCAATTGTGAAATTTCTTCTAGCTACAACTAGCTGTCATTCATAGAGACTGCAATCCAACCTATGTTTGGGGAATTTTGAGTTTCCCCTATTTGAGTTTCCCAAAGCATAACCTGCATGCAGCGCCACCATCAATCAATACCAAAACCGATCCACACTAAACGCTACCAAGGCAAAGAACTAGCCATTGAAGTATGAGAAACCACCAAACATTACTAATCTGAAGGTCCTAGAGGGGGGGGGGGGTGGGGGGAATAGGACACTTTGCAACTTTTTCGTTATGCGTTGTAATCCGAGGCTAGCAAGGAGTTGTGCTATCCCGATTTACAGTTTGCAACGATTATGCAAGAATTGAAAAAGATTGCTGAAAGTAAAAACAACACCAAGATGTTTTTCTTTAACGCAGAAACCCTGAACTCAGGGAAGAAAACTGCGTGCCCTTATCCAAAGGACAAACCTTTCCACTATGTGATTCGTAGACTTATACAAGAATAGAGCCTGGGATACCAGACCTTGTTGTTATCCTGTTCTATGACTCTACCTAGTCTAACTAGAACGCTCTCCCATCTTGTCCCCTAAGTCCTCACACATGAAAGTGATACAAGAGCTTCACTCAGACCTTAACTACACCCTAGCTAACTCTGCTTGTGAACTCTTGGGGTCGTTGCACCTCCAATCACAACCTCATGTATTGGAATGCAAATGGTTTATGATTTTAGAAAAACGGTTTTTGATTTCTCAAGCTCTAAGATTTATAATCACTAGGAAGACTTAGAGCATTAGAGAGTAAGAACACAGCCAAGCCGTAGTTCTTAAATAATAACAAAAACACAAAATGAATTTGACCACCAAACAAAATCACTTTGCTTGGTATTTATAGGCAAGTGTAAGTTGCTTAAGAAAGCAATACGCATGCCAATGAATTAAGGAGGTTTGTCCTTATGTGCTTGGCATAGATACTGTTAGGATCCTTTGTAGAACAAAGCCAAGGAACAAGAAGACAAAACCACCTTTCCAAAAATAGCTAACTTTTCATAAGAAGGAAAAAAGTTTTGCAAAAAGCATTCCACAAGAAAGTTAACAATAGGGAAAAGCAAAACAGCTTCCTTCTAGGATCATACAGCCTACTATCAGATGCATAGGTAAGTGTAACACAAACCAAGCATAAACAAAAGGGACCTTGAAACCCTCAAGGTCACGGGTTGAAGATAACTTCACCCTTTGATAGTTTGAGCGCCAAAAGCATCACATGCTTGGCTGGCTGTTTGAATTTGAAAAGCAAATCGACTGGAAACAGCTGGAAATGCATTGAGAAGATAAATCACAGGTTTCAAGACGATTTGAACAAGCTTATAAAAATACCCAGAAAACCGGTATATATAACAGTACTCCTATCCTTAGTGGCAAACTTAGGATACAAAGTGGTACTGCTATCCTCAGTGAAAACATGATATGGATATGCATGAATATACCTAGGTTTACTGAGGTTATGTTGGGCCTTGTATTTGGTTGGGCTTCATGGCTTCACTTGTACTTGTACTGGGACTCATCTTACTGCATCATGGGCTGAGTTTTGGTCCATAAGGAGGACTGCCAACATCTTTCTACTTACAATCTCCCCCTTTGGCATTCCTGGACAAAAACACACCTAGCTATCCAAACACCTAGTTCTAACCAACAGAACCAGCAGCACAGATTTCTCAAGACACGCCTGTCCTTAAGAAAACTAAACAAGAACACAAGTGAAGGCATAGAGAATAATTAGGATAGCCAAGGCATTATAAAACAGATGCACATTCTCAGATAATTCAGTAACTGAAAATAAGCATGCATGGAAAAGTTCAACAACAACCAACATAATGCCCTAGAAACTAGTTCTCCCCCTTTTTGTCTCAGAAGGACAAAGGGAAACAGAGAACAACAATGTTCAACAAACAACCAAACAGAACCAACAACAACAACAAAACATTGTCTTAACAGAACAACAGAACAATCGCAATAAGACTGACAACACACAACAAAACCAAGGGCTGGCAAGGGTATCAGATATCCGCATCCTCATCACTGATGTACTCCACATCGTCATCTTCTGAGATGGACCGATCCGAAGACTCCCCCTGAGTTTGATCGTCCCTGCCTGCCGGCTCCTGAGCACGAAGCTGACCATCTGAGCTTGACGCTGAGTCAGAGGCTGATTGATTGGGGTTGGCCGCTTCTGCAAGTGCATCCATGTGAGTCTTCAATGCCTCAAACTGCTGAGAGAAAGAGACTTTGAGATCCTCCACGGCAGACTGGATGGCCTCCTTCAGCTCCTTCTTGAGACTAGTATGCTCAAGAGACTCAACATACATCCCAGCTTGGGACACCGATTTGTGGACGGAGGTCAGATCGATAGGAGGAATGGGGGGAAGAATCGCATCACCATCTCGAGTGTTCACACCCGCATCATAGCAAAGAAGGCAAATAACCCCGGGAAAGACAAGCGAGCTCTTGGCAGAGTTGCGCTGGGCAACAGCAGCCTTGTGGATGGCTTGATAGATGAAGTACTCTGCTGGAAAGGAGGGGTTACTATCCTGAAGCATATAGGAGATGAAGGCTCCTTGGCGTTTGGTGATTTTGCTGGTTTGGGTGGAGGGAGTGAGAAGGGACCGAACAACAAACCCCAAAACTTTGACAAACTCAGGCATGTACTGACTGGATAGACAGACAGTAGGAGTGGGAGCTTGGGAGGGAGTTGAGTACAGAGCCTCAGCAAGTTCAGTCAGAGAAACATTAGTGATGTGCTTGCGGATACGATCGAGGTCAACGGTCCTGGTGGTGGGGAGACTAAGAACCCTACGGATATTGGCAGGAGAGATGTTAATGACACGGTTTCGAACCCAGACCTGCAGATCCTTGGAGGGGGCCTTAAGCTTAACCTTCAAAGCCATGTCCTCAGAGAAATTTGCATAGAATTCCTGGACAATGGTCAGATTGACAATAGGCAGGGAGGCTAAGGGTTCTACCCATCCTAATTGTTGGATTTTGTCTTTAACAAAACTAGGAAGGGTATCAAAGGCCAGTTTCTTTTCATACACCACAGGACGACCGATGGTACAGGTGGTAAACAAAGACCTAGCTTCCTCAGAAACGAAATGCTCGATAGGGGGAACAGGCAGTACCTCAATAACCTTTCGCTTGAGAGGGATAGCCTCGTTGGTATCCCTGGCCAGAGTGACGCGAGGTTTCTTCTGGGACTTTGGAGTTTTGGCTGGCCTGCTATCCTTGCGACCAAACAGGGAAACACGCTTGCGAGGCGGCTTCTGTTTCTCGGACTGCGAGGGAGCAACAGCCTTCCCTTTCGCCTTGGATGGTCTAGCATCCTTAGGTTTGGCAGCAGCCTTCTGGCTTGTCTTTGGAGGGCTCGGGGCAGCGGCTTTGATGGGTGAGACCCTGAATTCCTGATCAGAGCTATTCGTGCCTTCCAAAGAGCTGGTTTCCACCATGATGGGGTCTGATTCCTCAGTCCTTGCTGGGGAGACGACCGGGACGACCGGGGCGACCGGGGCAGACCTCTTAGCAGGAGTGGTTGCTGGCAGAGTCCCCGGGGAAAGAGTGGCGGATCGACTCCGAAGTCGAGAGGCAAGAGGAGCCGAAGAGACTTGGTGTGGCAGAGGCGCCTTTTGGGAACCCGAGCCACTCGCCGACGCATCCTTCTTGCGCTTCTTCAGATCAGACCATTGCATGGCAATGGTGACACCGCCAGAGGCTCTAGTGCGAGCCTGGCTGCGAGGGGACCCAGTAGAGGTGGGTCCAAAAAGATCTTCCATGTCTGTGGTTCCCGTGGGGGGAACGGAAGGGCCAGTAGTGGATGCAAGAGGGGACTTCTCGTGTTCGAGAGGACCCAAAGGAGAGTGAGTTGGGGAGTGATCAGCCATTTCACTGGTTACAGAGGAGGAAGAAGATGGAGAAACAGAGAAGAAAGAGGAGCGAAGTGGAGAAGATGGAGTGAGACGGAGTGGGAAAGTGGGAGCACTAAATCAGGACGACGTGATTTGACGTTTGGCCTTGAGAATTGCAACTCAATCCACTACCACACACAAGGGAGACGAAAAGGAACCGAACCAACAACAGTTTCTCGTCTCAAGGGGAGAGAACACGTGTTCATGCAGAAGGTGGGCTTAAGGACCCTTGGGCCAAGATCAGGTCAAAGAGCCTAAACGATGGACTAGGGCCGACTGACATGACCTCAAAGAGAAAAGCAAATTTCCTACTTTTTCAGACAGTAAAAAAAAACACAAAAGCACACTTAGCATTTAATGATGAACAGTGAACACTGTTAAGCACACTTTACAACCTTAAGAGAACAAAAGTGAAAGCAATTGGTGTAAGGACCCATGTGCATAAAGCTTCTTCCCCTTAGAAATAGCCGTTCAACAAAAGGAAAAAATAGACAAACACAATTCACGGGATGATATTTACCTTTGCAAATCCAAGGGTTTGCACAATGGTCAAAGCATAGACTCACAAAGTAAGACACCTTTTAACCACTCACACATAACCAATTTTGAGCAAAGCATGTAAATGTGACTGTCTAGTTGAGTGAACATGGTCCAATCTGAACAAAGATCCGTGAAGTGTGTAAGAATAATTCATGGACACACGGCGAACTCATGAAGATGCATCAAGTGAGTTGGAAACAGAGTAGCCGGCTGAGGATAGTAACGGTTATATCCAGCCTTATAGCACCAGTAAGGTTTCCTTCCTTATAGCTTCATAGTTCCAGTTCACTTAGGCATTTGTGCCCACAAGATCACATATTCAGTTCTTTTTGGCCATTTTGGAACAATCGTCCTCATAGGGTTATATGTATTTAAACTTTGATAGTCTTTAGAAGACTTTATCAAAAACCCCATCGAAGGATAGAAGACATTCCAGGCATCCCCACTGATCCATGTAACAAACCTATTCACTAATGACTCCCAAATCAGTTGATTTTAGGGCATTAAGCATAACAAGGATGCTCCTCAGAGTGAAAGGCTCGGATTCTTTAGTGGAAGAAGCAGCTCATAAGTCATATATTTTTCTTTTTAAAGATCAAGCAAGTTCTTTCACCGGGGAGATCAAGCCATCCTCGTTTCTGCCTTTCAAAGGATCGTGGATGCGACCCAATGAAAAACTACTTTGAGAATAGCCTGACCTAGAGATTCAACCAAAAACCACCGTGGTGACCAAGCCACTCTCGTTTCTGCCTTCTAACGAATCGCGGACATGACTCAAGAGATGACTACTTTGAGAGTAACCTGGCCATAAGCAAACCTCAAACTTCCATCTCACTTGATACAAGTTCATTGAGCAAGGCACAATGTGGGAGAAATGTGTACAAGTAGTGTGAAACTTGTTCTGAGATGTAGACCACAATACAATCAAAAAGAGAGCAGATGCACAAGCACATGAGCTACCGTAAAGTGATCATTTAGGTAGTAAAGGACGCAAAACTTAGGTCAAGTTCAATGACTACTGAGGATACCAACACATATTCCTATCCTGAGAAGCTGAGAACAAAAACTAAAAAAAACACATATATTATTATTATTTTTTTTTATTTTCCAAATAAAACTATGTACAAGGCATGTTCTCAGGGGAAGATTAGTGAGGGCCACAGATACCAATTGCCTTCCTTAGGCTAGTGAACCTAAGATTGTCAAGTGGTTTTGTGAACAAATCGGCCAATTGCTGTTCAGTAGGAATAAAGGTCAACTCAAGCAAGTTATCTTCTACCAAGTTTCGGATGAAATGATATCTAATCTCTATATGCTTTATCCTAGAATGCAGCACAGGATTCTTAGAGATATTGATAGCAGAAGTATTGTCACAGAATAGGGATAGAACCTCTTGTTGAAATCCGTAGTCTGCGAGCATGTGTTTCATCCACAAGAGTTGTGTGCAGCAGGTTCCAGCAGCAATGTATTCTGCCTGAGCTGTGGACAACGACACGCAGTTCTGCTTCTTGCTATGCCACAAAACAAGATTGTTTCCCACAAAGAAAGCGCCGCCGGACGTGCTTTTCCGATCATCCGCATCTCCTGCCCAATCCGAGTCAGAATATCCTGCAACTTCACAGTTAGTGTCGAAAGTATAGCTAATCCCAAGGTCAGTTGTACCTGCAATGTACTTGATGATGCGCTTGACCGCCTTTACATGTGACTCCTTTGGATTAGCTTGGTACCGAGCACAAACCCCTACACTATAACATATGTCCGGTCTGCTTGCTGTTAAGTACAGCAGGCTACCAATCATGCTACGGTAGTTGGACTGATCAGCATCAGCTCCATCAAGATCGACTGTGATTTTGCAACTAGTTCCCATTGGATTTGTGACTGGAGAGGATATTTGCATCCCAAACTTCTTCACGAGTTCCTTGGCATACTTGGATTGAGATATGAACAGGCCATCCATCTTTTGATCAACTTGCAGACCTAAGAAGTAGGTCAGTTTCCCATAGTGGCTCATCTCAAACTCCTTAGACATAAGATCAGAGAATTCTTTAACCAAGTTATCGGAAGTCGATCCAAAAACAATATCATCCACATAGATTTGAGCAATAAACATATCCTTAGAGGTGATTTTTACAAACATAGTCTTATCAACTGAACCTCTAACATAACCATGCTCAAGAAGGTGAGTGGACAACCTCTCATACCAAGCTCTAGGTGCCTGTTTAAGGCCATAAAGGGCTCTATCTAATCTGTACACGTGATCAGGATGGCTAGAGCTTTGGAAGCCTGGGGGTTGTGCAACATACACTTCCTCCTTAAGAATGCCATTCAAGAAGGCACTCTTTACATCCATTTGGTACAGGGTAAACCTCAAGTAACACGCTATTGCAAAAAGCAACCTAACTGATTCCAACCTTGCAACCGGGGCAAAGGTTTCATCAAAATCAAGTCCCTCTATTTGTGAGTAACCTTGAACAACCAATCTGGTCTTGTTCCTGGTTATCACACCTTTCTCATCAGACTTGTTCTTGAACACCCATTTTGTGCCAATTACATTCTTGTTTTCGGGTCGTGGCACGAGGTGCCAAACCTTACTTCTCTCAAATTGATTTAATTCATCTTGCATGGTATTAATCCAGTTAGTATCACACAAGGCTTCTTTCACGTTCTTAGGTTCTATGGTAGACACAAAACCAAAGTGCATGACTCTCTCTATGGTAGACCTATGCATTGCAAAAAAACTTTTTAACACTGCATACCTGCTTACCGCATTTTTTACCTTGCTGCGTGTGATAGTGGATTGTGAATCATCACCAATGATGTCAGAAGGAGAGTGATCTTTTTGCACTTGTCGCCTTCCAGTTCTGTGTGGGGGCTGGGTGATTGTGGATGCATCCCTGCAGCCTTCCACGGGATTGGTAACCTCATATCCATCCTCATCCTGATCCTCTCCATTTCTTGAGTCAGCTTCTTCAGCTGAGGAGCTTTCCTTGCAGATTGTGACATCTGCATCTGGCTGTATGGGATCAGTAGGAATTGTTGGATCATCTTCAGATGTGCAACCAGCTCGGTGAGTACATCCGAGACCATCATCAATGGCAACGTTAATGGTTTCCATTAGCTTGCAAGAGACTTTGTTGTAGACTCGATAAGCCCTGCTTTTGAGAGAGTATCCAAGGAAGACACCCTTATCACAATGTGCATCAAGTTTGGTTAAGTATTCTCTGTCCTTGTAGATGAAACAAGGACTCCCAAATACTTTCAGGTGGGCCAGATTTGGCTTCCTTCCCTTCCATATCTCGTACGGAGTCTTATCAGTTCCTGGCCTGAAAATAGCACGGTTAAGAGTATAGCAGGCATTGCTCACAGCCTCAGCCCAGAAGATGTGAGGGAGACCAGAAGCATTAAGCATTACCCTAGTCATTTCAACTAAGACTCGATTCTTCCTTTCAACAATCCCATTTTGTTGGGGAGTGATCGGAGAAGAGTATTCATGATGCACACCAAACATGTCATAGTACTCATCAAATTTTGCATTATCAAATTCAGTGCCATGATCCGTCCTAACTCTAACAATGTGTTTACCCTCATGCAATTTCTCATTCGAGACCCTTTTGGCAAAAGTATCATATGTATCAAAAGTATCAGACTTTGATGCAAGAAACATAACCCAACTAAAACGAGAAAAATCATCAACAATGACAAGGGTATATAACGCACCGTTCAAGCTAGAAGTCCTAACTGGTCCTACCAAATCCATATGCAAAAGTTCTAACACATTAGAGGTGGGTTGAGCATTAAGAACAGAGTGTGGAGAGCGTGTAAGCTTACCAATTTTACATTCTCCACACATACCTGAAGCTTTTCCGGAAAGCTTAGGGAGACCTCTAGCAACTTCCTTAGTTGATAGCTTCACGATGTCCTGATGGTTCAAGTGACAAAGGCGTCTGTGCCAAAGATCAAGAGGCAGCTCACCGATTTGTGCGCGAAAACATAGTTGTGGCTTGAACTCCTTCCGAGCCATGATACAATAGCAATTGTCCTTGGTCCGATCTCCTTGCATGACGCTCATCCCCTTCCCATTTAGAACCAGACACTTGATCTTGTCAAAGATGACACACTCGTTCTCATCAACTACTTGACTCACACTCAGCAAGCATACTTCCAAGCCTTTGACAAGAAGGACATTTTTTAGTTCAGGGAGACCTGGAGCCCTTACTGTCCCTTTACCAATGATCTCCGAATTTGCTCCATCCCCGAATGTCACGCAACCGACTGGAAAGACATCATCCCTTGATACGAACCACTTGGGATCGCCAGTCATGTGAGCCGAGCATCCACTGTCAACGTACCAGGAGTCGGATTTCCTAGCTGACAAGGCAGTGAGTGCAACATTGCAATAAGCTCTTGTTCTTTGGGGAGCTTTCGGCTTCAGTATAATTCGGCTGAGAAAACAGACTCTCATAGTATTACTATCCGAGTCTGAATCATATTCCTCTTCATCATTGTGATCTTCTACTTGAGCAGGCTGCTCCTTAAACTTGGACTTGGTCTTTGGGGCCCAGATTTTCTTTCTGGACACATCCCTAGGGTTAGGGTTTGCAAGAGTTTGAACAATCTTCACAAGTTCCTTGAGAGAGTTCTCAATGGAATCTTTGAGAGATGTCAGAACTCCTTTCTCGTCATTCTGAGCAGGTCCTTCATTCTTCAGCTTGTAGCAATAAGGTCGAATATGACCCATGACACCACAATGATGGCATTTTGGAACAAACTTGGTCTTGGTCTCCTTGGACTTGGAGACATCCTCCTTGGGAGACTTCACCGTCTTCTTTGTATTCTTCTTGCTTGCTTTTGAGTGATTTACAGTCTCAAAACCAAGGCCGCTCTTGTCGTGACCAGGTTTTCCCATATTAACAATTTCCTTAAGCTTATCCGATCCAACAGAGAACTTCTTATACTCCTTCTTCCAATCTTCTAGCTGCAGTTTCAAGGTGGCCTTCTCAGAGGAGAGGTTGCTGGTCAAGGCATCCTTAAGTCTCAGACTATCTTCAAGAGACTCCTTCTCTTTTATCAAGGCTAACTTGTCGGCCTTCCACTTCTTCTTTTGGAACAGCAGCTTGTCTTGTAGTTCCTTGACAAGGTTCTCACTCTTGGTAAGCTCGTTTGACAATCCCTCAATCTTGTCAAACATGGACTTTAATGCAACATGCAAATCAGAATATGCATTATGAAGCTCTTCATCATGTTGAGCTTCGTTATCATCATCAGAGTTCGACGTATGGGCAAGCTTCACCGATGCAATGAATGCAACGGTCTCCTTCTCTTCCTCATGGTCTGAGGAAGGTTCAGACTCACTGTCTGACCAGGTGGCCTTGAGAGCCTTTTGCTTCATCCTATTTGCACATTCAGCTGCCTTATGACCGACACCACCACACTCAAAACACTTATCGTTCTGAGGAAGGTTCCTGGGTTTGAAAGTGGATTTGGGATTTCTAGGGTTACTGGTTTCCCCTTGTCGAGGATATTTGGTATTGGTTGTAGCCCCCTTTTGATTAAACCTAGGGTTAAACCCAGGGTTCCTTTTCTCCCTAAGAATCCTCTCCAATCTTTTGGTTAAGAGAGCAAATTCTTCCACAGAACCATCTCCAGACACAGACTCTTCCTCTACTTCCTCTTTAACTACTGTGAAGGCTAAGGATCTATCCTTTTTAGAGGATTTTCTCTTGGCTTCAAAGTTTTTGAGGTTCCCTACAAGCTCATCTAGAGTGTAAGTGGTCAAGTCTCTAGCTTCTTCTATGGCAATCTGTTTAGACTCGAAACTAGGTGGTAAGGCCCTTACAAATTTTTGGACCATGCGTTGAGGGTCAATGGGATGATCTAAGCTATGACAATGGTTTGTAATGGCAAGCATACGTCCAAGAAAGGTTTCTACAGTTCATCCTCACTCATTTTTAACTCCTCAAACTCATGAAGTAAGGTTCTGATACTTTGTTCCTTTACCTTGTTTGTGCCTTCATGAGCGGTGGCCAAGACTTGCCATGCATCTCTGGCAAGGGTGCAGTTGATGATCCTTCGACGAACGTCTTCGGATACTGCCATGAAAAGGTTGTTCAAAGCCCTCATGTTGGCTTTGGCTTCCAACCTTTCATCTAAAGTCCATTGGTCGCGAGGCTTTGGAATGGAAGGTGCAGTTTCTGTTTCCACCGTCATAGGGGCAGAATATCCAAACTCAACTGCTTCCCATTGTCTTCCATCGTCCTGGGACGAGAGGAAAGTAAACATCATAACCTTTCAATCTGAATACCCTTTCCCATTGAAAAAGGGAGGAGAATTCAGTGAGGAACCGAATCTGTGATCCATACCCCTCTAAGAGGATCTCACGAGCAAGCTGGTGGCTGCTCTGATACCACTTGAAGGTCCTAGAGAGGGGGGGGGAATAGGACACTTTGCAACTTTTTCGTTATGCGTTGTAATCCGAGGCTAGCAAGGAGTTGTGCTATCCCGATTTACAGTTTGCAACGATTATGCAAGAATTGAAAAAGATTGCTGAAAGTAAAAACAACACCAAGATGTTTTTCTTTAACGCAGAAACCCTGAACTCAGGGAAGAAAACTGCGTGCCCTTATCCAAAGGACAAACCTTTCCACTATGTGATTCGTAGACTTATACAAGAATAGAGCCTGGGATACCAGACCTTATTGTTATCCTGTTCTATGACTCTACCTAGTCTAACTAGAACGCTCTCCCATCTTGTCCCCCAAGTCCTCACACATGAAAGTGATACAAGAGCTTCACTCAGACCTTAACTACACCCTAGCTAACTCTGCTTGTGAACTCTTGGGGTCGTTGCACCTCCAATCACAACCTCATGTATTGGAATGCAAATGGTTTATGATTTTAGAAAAACGGTTTTTGATTTCTCAAGCTCTAAGATTTATAATCACTAGGAAGACTTAGAGCATTAGAGAGTAAGAACACAGCCAAGCCGTAGTTCTTAAATAATAACAAAAACACAAAATGAATTTGACCACCAAACAAAATCACTTTGCTTGGTATTTATAGGCAAGTGTAAGTTGCTTAAGAAAGCAATACGCATGCCAATGAATTAAGGAGGTTTGTCCTTATGTGCTTGGCATAGATACTGTTAGGATCCTTTGTAGAACAAAGCCAAGGAACAAGAAGACAAAACCACCTTTCCAAAAATAGCTAACTTTTCATAAGAAGGAAAAAAGTTTTGCAAAAAGCATTCCACAAGAAAGTTAACAATAGGGAAAAGCAAAACAGCTTCCTTCTAGGATCATACAGCCTACTATCAGATGCATAGGTAAGTGTAACACAAACCAAGCATAAACAAAAGGGACCTTGAAACCCTCAAGGTCACGAGTTGAAGATAACTTCACCCTTTGATAGTTTGAGCGCCAAAAGCATCACATGCTTGGCTGGCTGTTTGAATTTGAAAAGCAAATCGACTGGAAACAGCTGGAAATGCATTGAGAAGATAAATCACAGGTTTCAAGACGATTTGAACAAGCTTATAAAAATACCCAGAAAACCGGTATATATAACAGTACTCCTATCCTTAGTGGCAAACTTAGGATACAAAGTGGTACTGCTATCCTCAGTGAAAACATGATATGGATATGCATGAATATACCTAGGTTTACTGAGGTTATGTTGGGCCTTGTATTTGGTTGGGCTTCATGGCTTCACTTGTACTTGTACTGGGACTCATCTTACTGCATCATGGGCTGAGTTTTGGTCCATAAGGAGGACTGCCAACATCTTTCTACTTACATAATCCAAAGTTGAGCTGATTGATGCATTAAGGGCTGGAAAACCAGCGTAAACATGATGCATATATACAAGCAAAACTAGAGAGTAAGACCACGAGTATCTTGCCAAATAGTACTCCAAGTCAAATCGAAGTAGAATGAACCTAGGACTCGATGGAGTCATGGAGGGATGCAGAATTGGAAAGCCCCATTAAAAGGAGTAGGTTGTTGGTGGTGTTTCCTGCATTGGTTTGATGATGAGAGAACACCGTACCCCTAATGTATCCAACTGGATACCTAAGTATATTGCCATTACTAGTATTGTTCGATCGGTTCAAGTTTGAGAAAGTGCTAACATTTTGGTATAGTCCAACTCAAACGTAACTCTATTCTAATTTATACTATAAGTTTGCGCCTGTAATGGTTTGTTGCTACTCAAAAAAAAGTTTTCAAAAGAATTCTTGGAAGCATTTTAACGATTAAGGCCCATATGCTTGGAGCACAAAGAAAGTTCATCTACCCTTACCATGAAACAAGGTTTCAGCATTGTAGGTTGACAAATTAATGTTCTAATTTGTTGTTCTATGTCGTATGATTTCAGACCCTAGAGCTTCAATTCAGAACTGTCCAAACTCAACATGTTTCTTCACGTACACATTACCCACTTATGATAAATGGATTGGGCATTTTATTCTGCTATTCACACCCATGCAATTGTATAAGAAGAAAAGAAGTAAATCTAAAGTTTTTTCTTCTTAACCCCTATTTAAAATTTCAGTCCCCCATTAATCTTTTCTATAATTCCCTAAAACATAATAAAAGGCCATGTCCACTAGCAGTCATCAACTGGTGGTCGTGTTTGCTTCTCAAACCTTAACACCCAGGAGGTAAAAATTAAGGTTTTGAGTTGGCCAAGATATCAGTAAGCGTTACTCGCATTTATAATCTTATGTATTAGTGAAGGGTTTTGGATAATCAATAGCGCTGAACTTGGCTCCTTTCGTAGGACTCCTAACGTCAAAGCTTCAGTTATCATAAGCGATCGTTCTTTCGTAAATTACTGGTAATGTATGGACTCTGCGTAGAGTTCAATTAGGAACGATAGCATGGTGTCCAAGCTAGCAAACAAGTCAGAGGCTCGAGAAAACTGGGGAACAGTAGAAAACCCCAACGTAGAGGCCCAAATTAAGTCTATTGCATCCATGCATCTTTGGTTTTATGATCATACTAAATCTTCACCATTACTCACCCTTCACTCGGATAGTGAGAGTTTCTGGCATTTCACGACTGGTGTAGTTTTGTAGCTCACACTACCAGATCGGACAGAATAGCCGACGAAAAAAATTTCGTCTATTATGTCAAATTTTTGTCGGCTATTCCTTCTACCGACGAAACTTTCGTCGGCTATAATTCGTCAGTAAAAAGGCATCGGTAAAACGAATGGCCGGCGAAAATAACGAAATTGTCGGCTATTTTCGAGTATGGCCGACGATATTACCGACGAAAATTCATTTTGTCGACCAAACCTGGGCAAAATATCCGACGAAATTCGTCGGATATTTTCGACTATGGCCGACGATATCGTAAACTATAGCCGACGAAATTCGTCGGCTATTTACTCTGAAATATAGCCGACGATTTCATCTATTTCGTCGGAATATATTAATATTTTAATAGGCATTAATTAGTTATAGCCGACGAACTAATGTCATTTTCATCGGCTATAACAGTTATAGCCAACGATTTTTACCAAATTTCGTCGGCTATAGTACTTTTAGCCGACGAAATAATGCCAATATCGTCGGCTATTCTTACATTTTAGGGAAAAAAAATTAAATTATTTTCTAAATTACCATTCCAAGCAACCTGCAATTCACAATGACAATCCATGCATTTACACCAACAAGAAACACGTCGAAATGACTTATTATTTAATTTGTTCCAATATACATCAAATATAACCCTAATCATCACCTAAAGCACTAAAGTCCACCACGTCATCCCCAGCATCCTGCTGTCCATCATGCTCGTCATCCTACTGAACGAACTCGGGAGGTTGAGGCATTGGAGGTTCAACTAATGGCTCAAACGGGGGCGGGGGTTCAAGGCCTTGTTGTTGTGCCGCGAACATAGCATACCACCAGTTTTGTTGGCCGGCGTAGTTCTGTCGCCGAATTCTCTCGCATTCCACGAACATAGCATTTCGAAATGATACTGTTGTGTTCTGTGTTGTTGCTCCTGTGATCTGCGGTGTTGCTCTTGTGATCTCTGGAACTCGGCCGCCAATCTTGCATTTTCTTCTACCAATCTCTGCATTTCCCCCCTCATCTGTTGGCTGTCCCCGCCTCCCTTCTTTTGAGCTCCCTTAGTGGTCTTCAGGACCCCTATTCCAGAACTTCCCAAACTCCGGCAGTAGTAGTCGTTTGACCGGTGTGGGAAGGCTGCGTCGAATATCCGCGCTGCAGTTTAGACATTCGATCGGTCGACCTGGCTCAGGGCTTCTTGCAGATCTGCCTCTGAAATGTTCAGTTGTGTCTCCCGAACTACTTCCTGCAACACTTCTTCTTCGGCCCGGTTCACCCTCTCCTAATTGAACGGGAAAAAAAAAATTAATATTCTAACAAATATATAATTAAGTAAAATTAATAATTAAAATTTTTAAATCGTAATCAACGACTTTCGAGCTGTTCTGTCGCTTGTGGATAAGACTTCTTGAACGTCTCCACGTACGGGTTGCTATCAGGATGATCTCTAAGCGCCTCCTCCTGATATTGTGCAAATGGCCTAGAACCACCATGATGGGGGGTTGTGTTACGGCGGCGGTTTGCAGAGTTTACCCGAGACCGTTCCTTCAAACAAATAATAAAATATTAGAAAAATGCATAAAAAAATATTAGTGTAATAATTATAAAATAATTAAACTAATAATTAAAATTTTAACAAAATAAACATTTATAGTTAAGTTTAATATTTACCTGCATAAGTGGGTTGTTGAAGTCTACTGTCTTCAACCAACGCCACTCGTACTCCCTGAATATGAACTCTCTTGGAATACCCATACGACCACGGTTGTCGTATTCGGTAAAGTGGGTACGGAGCTCGTTCTTCCACTCTTTGAACCTACGGAAAAAACAAAAGTGCATTAGAAATATTATTAATATCATAAAATATTTCAAATTATAAGATGAGGAATTCCCAACATACCTCGAGTTCTGCATCGCGTCCGCCCAAGCCTGCTTGTGTTCGGCAATCTCGAAGTATGCCTGAAAGATAATATTTTATTAGTTTTACAATTATAACAATACCGAAAATTATTAAATATTACGATAAAGAAATTAAGTTTTTTAAATTACTCACCGACGCCGCGTTGTTGACCTCCCTCTTGATCTCTTCCGGCACATCAGCCCACCGTGTCCACAACATAGGGACTCTATCCCTAATCAGTGCCCCTACGCAACCTGCGTAATCGCGGCGTTTTTTCCCCTGAACCTCCTGATTAGGGGGTTCGTTGATCTGGATCCTCCCCCTGCTCTCAACAGTTCTCCTGAGCGTGTCAAAACATATGACACCTCTCGTGTTCCTGCTTGAACTGCTAGCGGCTGTCCCTATCACATAAACGACGATTAGTTAATAAAATTAAATATTAGTGCGTTAATTTTAATAAAACATTTAATTAATAAAATCAAATGTTACCTGAACTCGATGACCCGTCTGTCGACTTTCCTTTTCTCCTCGCCGAAATCTGGAGCTCAGGTCTCTCAAATGGCTGCTAATGGTATGTCTCTGCAACACTCACGTACTGAGGCATATCAGGCCATATGGGCACACCACGAAAGTCGACCTCAGGTATCGCAAGAATGTTGTACGGGAGGTAGAGCTGATTTGGGAGAGTAGGCCCCTCAGTCGAGTCAGCAGCAGACGGCGCCGGACTCGTCATCGGCTCCCGATGAACCTCAGGCATACGGACTTGAGGAACGTCTGGAGCTATCTCGTCCTGAAATAGCTGCCTACTAGACCTTGGAGCATCTGGCCCGAGAGGGAGACGTGAACTGCTCGACGGCCGCCCCGCCTGGAGAAGGGTCTGGTGCCGAGAACTCACACTCCTCTGCGGCTGGGATGAATCCACAATCCTCCGCGGCTGGGATGAATCCATACTCCTCCGCGGCTGGCTGGTGGTCCTCTCAGGCTGGCTAAGGGTCCTCTCGGAGTCTGCGGAACCGGCAGAATTTCCAGAATCCCTAGATCTGGAAGAACGACGGCCTCCGAAGAACTGTCTGAATGCATCGGCCATCTGGAGCTTGAGGCATTAATACATTAATTAATATTAAATTATATTACATTAAATAGCAAATTCTAATTAATATAATAACCAATAATACTAACATATTTTAAAACATACTAACAAATTAATATTTAAATTTTAACTAATTTTAAATAATACTAACCATTAACCTAAATATAACCATTTATATACAAATATAACTATATTTCATTATTAACATATATATACATACAAATAACCATTTATATATTAACAAAAATATAACCATTTATATAATTAGGCTACCAATTTATATATATAATTAATTTAACAATTTATATATAACAATTAAAATATACATTAACATATAACCACGTACTATTAACAAATATATAACAATTTATATAATTAATCTACAAATTTATATATATAATTAATCTACAAATTTATATATATAATTAATCTAACAATTTATACATATAACCAATATATATAATAATTTAACACACACTTAAATATCTAAATTATATACCTAAATTATAAAATTAAAATAAATTGAAAAAAAAAACCAGAAAAAACCTTCGGATCTGTTTTGGAGGGGAAGGAGGAGGGGAAGGAGGAGGAGGCCGGATTTAGGGTCTAGGGTTAGGAGGAGGAGGAGATCAGACGGCGCCGGCGCCGATTTGAGGAGGAGGACGACGACCAATTCGGAATAGAAGAGACGCACGGCCTATTTGAGGAGCGGAGGAGGAGTTTTTGCGGATTTAGGGTTGAAAAAGTCGGGCTGCTGCGGCTATAAGCTTTTATAGCATAGAGAATAGCCGACGAATTAAAGTATTTCGTCGGCTATTCTTTGAATGTCGTCGGCTATTCTATGAACATCGTCGGCTATACTTTAGAAGATCAACAGCCGTCTGATCTGAGCCATCCAACGGAGGACAATATAAAGATGCGGATCGCAAGAGTTTAGCCGACGAAAATTATATTTCGTCGGCTAAACTGAGAGAATAGCCGACGATTTAAAATATTTCGTCGGCTATGCTTTGGAAAATCAACAGCCGTTGGATCTGAGCCATCCAACGGCGGACAATAGAAAGGCGCGGATCGCAAGAGTTTAGCCGACGACATATAAATTTCGTCGGCTAAACTGTAGATCAAACCACTAAGTCAAACCTCTAAACGCTTAAAAACGGAAATTAGTCTAGTTAAACGACGGTTTTTGGCCTGACCTTCAACAGATAATAGTTTCAAATCAATGAGACGCAACTAATCGTATAAAAATTTTCTAAAATTGATTTAACAAACGTCAGGCTACCCATAGGAAAACGGAAGTAAAAAACAGTTAACCGCAACATTCAGCACACAGATTTTGTCGGAATCTTGTCATTTTTCAACCGTAGACGTATTTCATTATTTCGGTCATATCTTATTTGACGACATATTTGCATTTGAAGAGTGTACGTATAGTAACTATTTGAAACTATACATTCACTTAAACACTTAGTAAACAAGTTAAGCAACATTAGTGTATATGTTCCGATTTTGAATGTAAAAGTTTGGAAAATGTATTCCAACCGTCAGATATCACCGTTAAGATTAAATATATGTATGAAAAAAAATCTAACTACATCTGACAACGTTAAAGGCTCGATCGGGACGATCAACCGGGTGAGTTAAACCTCTAAACGCTTAAAAATGGTAATTGGACTGTCTAAATGACGTTTTTTTGCCTGACCTTCAACAGATAATAGTTTCAAATCGATGAGATGCAAATAATCGTATAAAAATTTTCCAAAATTGATTTAACGAACGTCAGGCTACCCATAGAAAAACGAAAGTAAAAAACAGTTAACTGCAACATTCGGCACACAGAGTTTATCGGAATCTTGTCATTTTTCAATCGTAGACGTATTTCATTATTTCGGTCCTATCTTATTTCACAACATTTTTGCATTTGAAGAGTCTACGTATAGTAACTATTTGAAACTATACATTCACTTAAACACTTAGTAAACAAGTTAAGGAACATTAGTGCATATGTTCTGATTTTGAATCTAAAAGTTTATAAAATCTATTCCAACCGTCAGATATCACCGTTAAGATTAAATACATGTATGGAAAAAAATCCAACTTCAGCTGACAACGTTAAAGGCTCGATCGGAACGGTCAACTGGGTGAGTCAAACCTCTAAACGCTTAGAAATGGTGATTGACCTGTCTAAATGACGTTTTTTTGCCTAACCTTCAACAGATAATAGTTTCAAATCGATGAGATGCAACTAATCGTATAAAAATTTTCCTCAAAATATTTACCGAAGGTAACGCTACCATTAGGGAAACGAAGAAATAAAACCTTTGACCAGATTTTTCGCCACACAGATTTTATCAGAATCTTGTCATTTTTCAACTGTAGACGTATTTCATTATTTCGGGCATATCTTATTTCACAATATTTTTGCATTTGAAGGATGAAGCAATGGTTTATCGTTAGTGATAGAAAATGGAATATAGTCATTTTTTTTTAAATCATAGCCGACGAGAGACCCGTACTCGTTAGCTATTCTTTTGTCCTTTTAGGTCTAAAATAAAATATATATTTTTTAATATTTATGGCCGACGAAATATTGAATTTTCGTCGGCTATACATCTGAAAAAAAAAACAGTTGGCAAGGAAGTTGAAGCAAAGTTCAGTTGGCAGTGCTGTTTATCTGCATCGAAAACTGTACTCTGTCTCGAAGGACTGGAAACGCTCTGACTCAAATGAAAAAATGGATGACTCAAATGGCAAAAGTTAAATGTTGCATTCGGCACGCAGATTTTATCGGAATCTTGTCATTTTTCAACCCCTGAATGTATTTCATTATTTCGGTCATATCTTATTTCACAACATTTTTGCATTTGAAGGATGAAGCAATGGTTCACTACAAGAAAAAAGGGCTTTGCGGACGAAAAAAAAAAAACGGCCAACGAAACACTTTTTTCGTCGGCTATTCCTAAGAATGGCCGACGAAAATTTTTGTCGTCGCAAAAAAAAAAATTCGTCAGCCATTCCATGACGATTTTTTCCGTCGTCCCTAAAATTTTTTTTTCGTCGGCTATACTCCTATAATGGACATTACACCGTATAATTGGGGTTTGAGATTCATCTTGCTCTTCGCTGATTATGGTTGAGATCCACTTATAGCATATGCCTTTTCATTCATTTTCTTGCCTGATTGTATGTATTGTTTAATCTAGTTTTAGAGTTCTCTAACAAACTAAAAAAAAACCTAATTTCCCATAGAATGGCCGACGATTTTTTATTTCGTCGCTAAAAATGAAAAATCGTCGGCTATTCTACAAGAATGGCCGACGATTTTTTCCGTTGTCCCTAAAAAATTTTTTCGTCGGCTATACTCCTATAATGGCCGACGAATTAAAGTTTTCGTCGGCTATACAAATTTTGGAAGAATGGCCGACGAAGTTGACAATTTCGTCGGCTATAAGTCTTTATATTTTCAGATCTGGACAGAAGCTGCTCATTTGAAAAAAAACGGGAGAAAGAGTGAAAAATCTGTGGGTATTGTTGAAATCCGTCCTCTCTTACATTGTGGAGCTATATATAGGTACGTATATGTGTATATATGTTGATTTTGAGTTTTAGTTGAGTTGATTTTGAGTTTTAGTGATTTTGATATAGTAAGTGATTTTTTGTTTTATGTTGTTTTAGTGTTAGAATGTATGTATATATGTTGATTTTGAGTTGTAGTTGAGTTGATTTTCAGTTAGAGTATAATTATGTGTTTTAATTTAATAATGTTATTTTAATTAGTGTTAAAATATATATAAATATGTTAATTAATGGTTGTTGATAGTATAATGAACTTAAATAATGGTTGTTAATTAATGGTATATATATATATGAGTTGATGTTGATAATAATATATATTGTAATATATATATATGTGTTAATTAATTTCTTATTAATTAAAGTTATACATATATATTATTATCAGGCTATATATGGATCGAGATAAGAGTTGGATTTCGCTTCCAAGGCATGACCGACGATACACTACAGGAGTTGTGGATTTTATGCAGTTCGTCGAGGAAAATGCAAAGGGGAATTACCATTATTGCCCGTGCAAGAAATGTAAGTGTCGCAGTGATATGTGTCGATTTCTGATTAGGACAGTATGGGAGCACCTAAAGAGTAATGGGTTTTGGCCGAAGTACACACGTTGGATATATCACGGTGAGCCATCATTAGATGGATCGCATGATCATGGGCAGTATTTTGAGGCGGGCAGTAGTAGTACATCCAACGATCCAACAATGGCATTCGTCAACGACGTGTTTCCTTTTGAAAGCGGTGTACGTGGGGAACAATATATGCAGGACCCGGTGCAGCCCTTCCCACAAGTTGTCAACACTGCTGCCTTTGACAAGTACAACAAACTGATTGCATTGCAACAGACCCCTGTGTCTTCAAGTTCTGAGAAGACAGTTCTTCAAAGTGTGATGGAGGTAATGAGGATTAAAGTCGAGACAAAAGGGAGCATCAGGCAAGTGGATGAATATCTACAGTACACTTCTTCGTTGTTGGAGGAGGGTCATCGTAATCTTACCAATCACCGTCAGGTCCGAAGTATCCTCAAAGATCTAGGGCTTTCCTACATTAAGATCCATGCATGCGCATTTGACTGCGTTCTCTTCTGGGGTAAAGATGCAGAAGGGAATGACCTTGCTAGCCTTGACGCATGTCCGATATGTCAGTCTGACCGATATAAGTTGACGGGAGCAGGCAATAGGAAACCTGTGAAAGTGCTTCGGTATTTTCCGTTGAGAGATAGGCTTGAGCGGTTGTACATGTCAGAAACCACCGCAAAAGCTATGAGGTGGCACGGTGAGCGGGACGCGGGAGACGCAGATATCATGACACACATCTCTGACGGAGCGGCTTGGAAGCATATAAACAATGAGTTTCCTTATTTTGCATCAGATGTCAGAAACGTCAGGCTCGGGCTCTCAACCGACGGGTTCAACCCTTTCGGCACCATGAGTCTTTCATACAGTATATGGCCGGTGGTTTTGGTACCTTACAACCTTCCTCCGTGGATGTGCATGAAGAAGGAATATAATATGTTGACGTTGTTGATTCCAGGGCCTGGTTACCCAGGGAAATGTCTCGATGTGTATATGAGACCATTGATTGAAGAACTTAAGGTATTGTGGGACGTTGGTCATCCCACTTTTGACAAGTACAAGCAGGAGACGTTCCAGATGCATGCCATGGTTATTGGTACCATCAGTGATTTTCCTGCTTATGGGATGTTGTCGGGCAGCGTTGTTAGGGGATACAAGGCTTGTCCAGAGTGCCTCAGCGATTATGGGAGCACCCCTCATTGCAACAAGATATGGGTCATCGTTTGTTCCTTCCGGCGGATCACCACTGGCGTTACGAGTCCGCCGCATTTGATGGAACCGAAGAACACGGCCGTGCTCCCAGAAGATGGACAGGAAGAGAAATTTTAGCAAAACTTAATGAGTACGATTTTGGGCCCCTCAGCAATCATCCCGATATTGTAGCGGAAATACCTGAAAGGCCTGAGGAGTACAAATTCTGGACACATAGGAGCATATTGTGGGAACTCCCGTACTGGTGTGAGTTGCTGATCCGTCACTTCCTAGACGTTATGCACATAGAAAAAAATGTTTCTGAAAGTGTGGTGGGCACAACGCTGAACTTGGAGGGGAAGACGAAAGACGGTCCTAAGGCTCGCACTGATCTGCAAAACATGAATATCAGAAAACCACTATGGTTGAAACAAGGGAAGAGAAAAATGCCTCAAGCTCCTTACACCGTCACGCCTGAGCATAAATCAGAAATTTTCCATTGGATAAGTCGGGCCAAGTATCCTTCAGGCTTTGCTGGAAATATAGCCAAGTGTGTCAACAGACAATTCAACAATCTGTACGGGTTGAAAAGTCATGACAATCATATCCTGCTACAACGTCTCTTCCCTGTTTTCATTCGACTGTTCCTTCCCCGTCACGTTGTGGAGCCGTTAGTAGCGTTGGCAAGATTTTTCCAGAAGGTATGCACACGGGAAGTGAGAAAATCTGACCTCCGGGAAATGCAACAAGACATCATTCATATCATGTGTAAATTTGAGATGATATTTCCTCCAAATTTTTTCGACATCATGCCTCACCTCATGATCCATCTTCCTCGGCAGTTGTTGCTTACCGGTCCTGTGCACTTCACTTGGATGTATCTGATGGAAAGGTACGTATTTTACACCTTATGTTAATTTCCTCATCAATATATGTGATATAGTGTTAATGTATTTTCATAACACTTTAAAAACTTGATTTATAGGCAACTTGGACAATACGGTGGTTTTGGCCAAAACAGATCTGCACCTGAAGGATGTATAGCTGAAGCATATATTGCGCACGAGTGCGTCACCTACATGAAGCTGTATTTCGGAGCGTTACAGGAAAGCATACAGGAAGATGTACCGTCACAGTTCAATCTTTCCATACTCTCCGACGATGTTGTACTCGGTGGAAACATGCCAGTTTCCTACAAGTTGAAAGATTATGAGGTAGTCATTGCACATTGGTGGGTACTAATCAACTGTCCAGAAGTTCAGTTTTGGAAGGACATACATCTACGCTGTGAAGGAGTAGTAGGTGATCTCGATTACCACAACCAGACATTCGCAGAGTATTTCGGCCGCTGGGTACGTACCTTTAACACTATTCTATACGTGTTCATATATTATTGTGTATATTTATTCATATTTATAGTTGATTCTGATGGTTGCAGATGGACCTTATTGAAAATGATAATCACCCAAATTTAGCGAGGAGGCCGGTCTATTCAAAAGTTTATGCGACGTGCAAGGTGAATGGTGTGTTATTTCGATGTGAAGACAGAGACCTGAAACTGAAAACACAAAATTCAGGGGTTATGGCACATGGTGGGGATGGTGGAGTTGACTATTACGGTGTTCTCCATTCAGTTGTGGAACTGCATTACGGGGAAGGCATGAAAGTGCACCTTTTCAAGTGTAGATGGTTTGACACACGGCCGCAGAGCATGAAAACCGATCAATACGACATAAGTTCTGTGAACACTAGTACATCATGGTATGAGGACGACCCGTTCGTTTTAGCCACATGGGTGAAACAAGTGTTTTATCTTGATGATCTCGCCAAGGGTGACCCGTGGAAAGTAGTCAACACTATCCACCATCGCAACATTTACCGGGCGTCTACACTTGGAGTGGCTGAAGAGAACGAGGAAGGGGGCACCGCGTATCAAGAGCCCAACTCAAACGGTATTCCTGACTCCTCTTTTATTCGCCTAGACACACCGGTGCGAATTCGACGTGAAGAGCCACTGCTTGTTGATGTTGATCCAACTGAAGAAACTAACGAGGACTCTAGTGGTGAGGAAAGACATAGATTACCCCTATCGAGCAATTCAGAAACCGAAGAAGACTCATCCGATGATTCCGATTACAATCCGACGGATTAAGTAATTTAAATGATGTAATCCTTTCATTTGTAATCAACTCATTTCTAATGAACGGGCATGGGGATGAGCCTCCCAGCTAGGCTGGGTTCCAAACCTCTTAAACAAAAATTTGAAATATGTTGACTGTTGGGTTTCTGGTTTTTTATGTTCAATTTTGGTTATATGTGAACAGGACATCGGAATAGGAGAGGTGTTAAACCACTGATTTTTTTGGTTTTTTTTTTTCAGAGAATAGCCGACGAAAAATGCCTTATTTCGTCGGCCATTACAATAATGGCTGACGAATAATGAATTTTTCGTCGGCTATACGCACAATGGGCGACGAAAAATTCATTATTTCGTCGGCCATAAGTTTTTTTAAAAATAAATATTTACAATAATGGCCGACGAATAATGAATTTTTCGTCGGCTATACGCAAAATGGCCGACGAAAAATTCATTATTTCGTCGGCCATAAGTTTTTTTAAAAATAAATATTTTATTTTTGACCGAAAACGACAAAAGAATAGCCGACGAGTACTAGGTTTGATTTCGTCGGCTATGATTAAAAAAAAAAACAAAAAAATTCAGCTTCCATTTTCTATCACTATCGACAAACCATTGCTTCATCCTTCAAATGCAAATGTGTCGTGAAATAAGATATGACCGCAATATTGAAAAACGTCTACGGTTGAAAAATGAGAAGATTCCGACAAAATATGTGTGCCGAATGTTGCGGTTAACTGTTTTTTACTACCGTTTTCCTATGGGTAGCCTGACGGTCGGTAAATATTTTGAGGAAAATTTTTATACGATTAGTTGCGTCTCATCGATCTGAAACTATTCTCTGTTGAAGATCAGGCCCAAAAACGTCATTTAGATGGGCCAATTTCCGTTTTAAAGCGTTTAGAGGTTTGACTTTGCAGTTTGACCGTCCCGATCGAGCCTTTAACGTTGTCAGATGTAGTTGGATTTTTTTTCATACATGTATTTAATCTTAACGGTGATATCTGACGGTTGGAATAGATTTTCCAAACTTTTAGATTCAAAATCGGAACATATGCACTAATGTTCCTTAACTTGTTTATTATGTGTTTAAGTGAATGTATAGTTTCAAATAGTTACTATACGTAGACTCTTCAAATGCAAATGTGTCGTGAAATAAGATATGACCGAAATATTGAAAAACATCTACGGTTGAAAAATGAGAAGATTCCGACAAAATCTGTGTGCCGAATGTTGCGGTTAGCTGTTTTTTACTTCCGGTTTCCTATGTGTAGCATGACGGTCGGTAAATATGTTGAGGAAAATTTTTATACGATTAGTTGCGTCTCATCGATCTGAAACTATTCTCTGTTGAAGATCAGGCCAAAAAACGTCATTTAGACGGGCCAATTTCCGTTTTAAAGCGTTTAGAGGTTTGACTTTGCAGTTTGACCGTCCCGATCGAGCCTTTAACGTTGTCAGATGTAGTTGGAATTTTTTTCATACATGTATTTCATCTTAACGGTGATATCTGACGGTTGGAATAGATTTTCCAAACTTTTAGATTCAAAATCGGAACATATACACTAATGTTCCTTAACTTGTTTACTAAGTGTTTAAGTGAATGTATAGTTTCAAATAGTTACTATACGTAGACTCTTCAAATGCAAATGTGTCGTGAAATAAGATATGACCGAAATATTGAAATACGTCTACGGTTGAAAAATGAGCAGATTCCGAAAAAATCTATGTGCCGAATGTTGCGGTTCACTTTTTTTTACTCCCGTTTTCCTATGGGTAGCCTGACGGTCGGTAAATATTTTGAGAAAAAGGTCTCTCATGAGTCATCATTACAGATCGATCTTGTGATTCCAGTACTTCCTAATTTCCAGTAAGATCGTCCTGCATATGCCCTGTGTTCAATGTATATTATTTGTTCTGGAATCTAGAATCTTAGCAACGACGAATAATTACGGTACTGCTAGCTCCTCAGCCAGCTGCCACGATTGCTCTTCTGTCATCTCGACAAAAATTTACAGATAGCTAGAGCCTTCTAGGCCTGTCCTTATATAAGCTTCTACACCTTTCCTTACTGCAGCAGATAGAATTAGTTATTTATTCATATATATTCACCCCTACTCCTGCTACACCCGAATTCACCCTTGTCAGTTCAAAACTAGTGAAGTAATTGCATGCATGCATGCTAGAAAACGAAGGTTATAATGCATCTTGTTACGGTCTATAGGAATTTATTAATGGTTTTAGTCTAACTAGTGAGATTAATAGTTAATCTCAAGTCTGCATCAACATATAATTAAACTCATGGAAGATCGAGTATGATCACAGCACTAATCTGGTTCATGAATCTATTACGGCCTACTTCTGCAGCGTCGTTTAAGCTTTTCGCTTAGGAGGATCAAACCTTCTTTTCTTAAGCCAATATAGGATGGAGGACCATTTATGCAAGCCAATATATATATATACTTTGTCCTTGCAGTACATATGATGCGTTTCTAATTCGTGACTAATTGTGTTTCTCCACTTGCATGTGCATATATATACATTCATTCAGCTCAACGATGGAACAGTTTGCTGCAACAGTTTCTAGTCTGGCACTGAAATTAGCTGAAATTTTGGCCGAGAAGTTGGGACACAGATCGACATTCTTCCACGAAAATTGTTTGCCAAGTACTTGCTATCTTCGGATGAACAGATACCCACCATGTCCAATCCCTTCAGAGGTATTCGGTTTGATGCCGCACACTGACAGTGACTTTCTCACTATACTGCATCAAGACCAGGTTGGGGGATTGCAGTTGGTTAAAGATGATCGATGGATTGCAGTCAAGCCTAATCCAGAAGCTCTGATCATCAACATTGGGGATCTATTTCAGGTACTTAACACTGATTTATTATCTTATGCTATGCATACTTTGCAATGCAGTACTACATAATCTTAGAGTACGTGAGTTTGATGCAGGGGTGGTGAAGGTAGTGCGTGGCTTTCCATATTGGAAGGTCATGCTCTCAACCTCATCAAGGGTGGCATGAGTGGAGTTCAAATATTTCATTACAGATTGCTCTGATAACTTGTGATCAAATTAAAAGTAATTTTGTAATTGCTTTGTGGAAGTTATTTAGATTTTGGGGGAGCAGGTGGCTCCGAGAGTCAGGTTGGATATTGTTGAAGTGTTTTTGTTTTGTTTGGCAGGTTTGGGTTGTCCATTTTCGGTCTCTCTTAAGGTGGTCCCCGCATGACCTTATCCGGGTTTCAGAGAGAAATCTGGTTCGGGTCATGTCAATGCAGAACGGGGTCTCTCCTGTTGCCTCGGCTGCTGTCGTTCGGATGGCCCATAGGACCGCGGGGAGTTCCTCGGCCCAACATCCCTTTTTGGCATCCAGCTTCTTCTTGAGGAAATTTTAGATAATCTTGTTGACCGCTTCCACCTGGCCGTTGGTCTGCGGGTGTGCCACTGAGGCAAATAGCATCCGGGTCCCCATGGAGGCCGTGTATTGGATAAGATCAGCATTGTTGAACTGTGTCCCATTATCCGTGACTATAGTCTGCAGTACCCCGAACCTGCAGTAGATGTTCTTCCATAGAAATTTTCTTACCCGCTCCTCGGTGATCTTTACTAGGGGTTCCGCATCGACCCACTTAGTCTGATAGTCCACAGCTACAATGGTGTATTTGTATTGTCCCACAGCTATTGGAAAAGGGCCGATGATGTCCAGTCCCCATTGTGCGAACGGCCATGGCGCTAACAGAATTGATAATGCGACTGCCGGGACATGGGGTGTAGAGGCGTACATGTGGCACTTGTGGCAGCCGCCTGATATTCTTCTTGATGCTGCTGCCATGTCTGGCCAAAAATATCCCGCTCGGAGCGACTTGTGAGACAAGGACCGGGCGCCAGAGTGATTACCGCATACTCCCTCGTGGATTTCTCGCATGATTACCTCTCCCGCCTCCTTAGTCACACACTTTAGCTGGGGGAAGCTGTGCCCCCTTCGGTACAACTTGCCGTTGAGAAGGCTGTACCTGGCGCACCGGAGGTGTAGCCTCCTTTCCTCCACTGCATCCTGGGGGCCGGTTTTGTCAGCCAGGTATCTAACTATCGGATCCATCCAGCTCGGTGGTGCCTCTTCTACCGCAAATATCTCGGAGATGGTCTTGCTTATACTCGGTTTCTGGAGGGTTTCAATTTTAGCTCTTCGGTACTCCGGAGGGTAGTTTTTGGTTGCCAGCCTTGCGAGGGCGTCTGCATGTCTATTTGCCGCTCGGGGTATGCGCTGGATCGTGGCGCCCTGGAATGGCTCGATCAGGGCCTTGGCCAAAGCTTGGTAGGAGGCTAACTGAGGTTCCTTGACTTCAAACAGCCCGTTCATCTGGTTCACCACCAGGCTCGAGTCGCTGTATATGTCCAGGGAAGGGATTCCCATCTCCTTGACCGGCTATGAGGGCCTCATACTCAGCGGCGTTATTGGAAGTGTTGAAGAGGAACCGTATAGGGCATACTCGTACGATTGGCCATCAGGCGAGGTTAGCATGACGCCGGCTCCGCTCCACTTACTCGTTACGGAGCCGTCTACGTAAAATTTCCAACCGTTGGGGAGGCATGGTTCGATCTTTACGGCCTGAACTGCCTCGGTGCCCTCGGACCGGCCGGAGTGCGCTTCTACCACCATCGGGGTGAGTTCACATATGAAATCCGCAGCGGCCTGTCCCTTGATAGCCGTTCGCAGGGCGTAAGTGATGTCGAATTCTCCCAATTCAACTGCCCACCGTACGAGTCTGCCGCTGGTATCCAGTTTTTGCAAGATCTGCCGCAAAGGGTGATTGGTATATAGGGTGATGGAATGAGCCTGAAAATAGTGCCGGAGCTTTCTAGCGCTGACGATCAGGGCCAGAGCCAGTCTCTCAATGTCAGGGTACCGGCCTTCGGCTCCGGTAAGTCCCTTCCCTGCATAGTATACCGGGAGATCGAGCGTGCCCTCCTTCCTGACGAGAGCCGCGGAGACGGCCGTTTCCGATGCAGCTATGTAGAGGTATAGCATCTCGCCCGGCACTGGTTTGGATAGGAGAGGCACTGCAGACAGATATGTCTTGATGGATTGAAATGCCGCTTCGTGCTCCGCCGCCCAGTGAATTTTCTTGAACTGCTGTGCCTTGAGCAGTTTAAAGAATGGGGCGCACTTATCGGTCAGGCGGGAGATAAATCTGGCCAGAGCGGCCAGTCGGCCGGTCAGCATTTGGACCTGGTTTCTTTCCCCTGGTGTTTCCATGTCTAGGAT
Source organism: Potentilla sterilis (assembly GCA_963682095.1). Taxonomy (NCBI): domain Eukaryota; kingdom Viridiplantae; phylum Streptophyta; class Magnoliopsida; order Rosales; family Rosaceae; genus Potentilla; species Potentilla sterilis. Next base: position 31,168,722 of record OY821764.1, read on the forward strand.
TGCCTGGACCTTCTGCGGGTTAGCTTCTATCCCTCGCTGGCTGATGATGTAGCCTAGGAACAAGCCCTCTGAAATCCCGAAAATGCACTTCTTCGGGTTCAAGCGCATTTCAAACTTGAGCATCTTACCGATGACTACAGGCAAATCTCGGACGTGGGCCCTTGCATTCAAGCTCTTGATCAGCATGTCATCTACGTATACTTCCACCGTTTTACCCATCTCCTGCTCCAGCATGCGATTCACCATTCGCTGGTAGGTGGCTCCGGCATTCTTTAGACCGTACGGCATTCTCTTATAACAGTAGGTACCTCGGTCAGTTGTGAATGATGTGTGCTCTTCGTCGTCCGGGTTCATCCTTATCTGATTGTACCCGGCGTAGGCATCCATGAAGCTGAGCAGCTTAAAGCCGGACGTGGAATCTATGAGCTGATCTATCCGGGGGAGCGGGAAGCTGTCTTTTGGGCATGCCCGGTTTAGATTGGTGAAATCCACGCACATGCGACACCGGTCGGTTCCCTTCTTTGGGACCATAACCACATTAGCAAGCCACCGGGGATACTGGACTTCCCGGATGAAACCTATTTCTCTCAGCTTCTGTACTTCTTCTCTGATCGCCTCATACTTCGCCGGGCTGAAGGACCTCCTCTTTTGCCTCACCGGGGGAACGTTGGGCAACGAATTTAGCCTGTGGACGGCTATCTCTGGGGATATGCCTGGCATGTCCTCGTAGGACCATGCGAAGACCGAACTGTTGTCTCGGAGGAAGGTGATGAGTTGTTGCCTGACAGCCGGAGCGAGCTTCGTTCCTATCACCACTTTTCGTTCCGGGTGGTCCTCCGAAATGGAGACTGTTTCGGTTTCTTCCACGGTCGACGGTCGTTTTAGCTTCTCGTCATCAGAATCGGTGTCATCACGGGGGTCAATACTCAGATCCGGCACCGACGCTTGTTGAGTGGCCGTGAAGACCTCGGTCCGCTTCCTCCTGTGGGTCAGGGCCTCCGCATATATAATACCTGCGAGCGATCCTCTGGTCCCCGCGTATGGTAATGACGCCGGCCGGTGAAGGCATCTTTAGCATCAGCATATGGCCGGCTATAAATGTTTTCAGCTTCCACAACCCTGGCCGACCGATTATGCCATTGTACGATGACAGGCAATCCACGACGATGAACTCCAGGTACTCCTTCTTTGTTCTGTCTCCCTCGCCGAAGATTAGCGGTAGGTAATCCGATCCCAAAGGCTGGACCACCTCACCGGAGAAGCTTATCAGCGGCTCGTTATCCTGGGATAACTTGTTCTTTCCTCTCTGCAGCCCTTTGTATGCGTCTCGGAACATCACGTTGACAGAAGCTCCGGTATCGATCAGCATGCGGCTGGTTATCCAGTGGTCTATTTGGACCGTAATGAGGAAGGGGTCGTTGTGCGGTTGGATCAGATCCTCCGGCTCTTCTTCCTCATAGAAAGTAACCGAGTTCCATCCGGTTTTAGCGGCCTGGCCGCTTCCTCCTCCAAAGGCATATACCTCCTTTCCCCGGATCGATCTTAAGCACCGCTTCTTTGAGCTCCGGGTGAGTCGATCTATATGGTCCCCACCATGTATCATGTTTATGTTCCCGTGCACCTCGATCCCCCCGGGGGCTCGGCTGCTTATGCTCCCATGTATCATGTGAAATTTGATGACAAATGAATTATGATGGGTATCTTGAATAATTTTCCAGATTGAAGTTTGAGATGTGCATCCAAATTCATTTACCTGGTCATCACTTAAGTTACTACAATGGCACCTAAACGAATGGTGTAATTGCTTTTCACTTGTTCGATTTAACATACTCAGATGCCAATGTGGAATTGCTTGTCATTGAGGACTTGGCCAAAATATTTAGAGCCTTCATCCTTTGGATCTCTTTTGCTGCATATGATACATGGATTACTAAGTTAGATTATTTTTTCAATGAAAGAACCAGAAGATAAATTTGGTACCTGCTCCATTATGACTTTCGTATTATAGTGTAAAAAGCAGTTAACAAACAGTAAATCACACTGGAATGTATTAACAAATGTACACTCTAGTAACCTGTTGACGATTTTGCAAGGGATCTGTATTGCATTAGAAATGATTTATAGGATTGGATTCTTCCACCGTTCATGGTGGGCGATTTTATAAAATTTATTTCCTGAGTACAACATAACAAGAAGAGAAAAAACCTGAAAAAGAAACAAGATTACAAGACACTCCCTGTAACCATTACAGAAACACATATCTTTGGCAAAAGTGCATTTCAGTCAATATGAGTATGAGCAATATCAATCGTCAATCATGAAAATCTCTGAAACTTCGTTAGTAGGACAACATATTTTGTATTGCTCTAGACGATTCTGATATGTTGAATACAAATGTTTAACTTTGTTGTCTGCATTCTTCTCCCAGTTTGGTACAAGGTCTGGCAGAGGATGTCCAGCATAAAGTTTGAGTTGAAAAAAATGTGAAGCAACTTATTAGCATCCAATTAAGAAAACTTAAAACATAAACATATTATTTGACTGAAATACATACATGCACGTAGTGATTTGTATTCACATGACCAATTCCAATCTCTTTAAGCTTATTGCTACTGAAATGTCCAACATGACGTTCCACTAATGGGAGAAATGTTACGCATTGCGTATCTGATATATTAATCACCACCACACCATAACAAGTTGCAATTAAATGCCCCATTTCTGGGAAGCACATCCAGTATTTTTCACGAGCGAAGCCAGAGTTAGAATAGTCAAGTGCATCCTTAACCTCCTTAACATGTTTAGTGCCACCAAAGAGTTTTTCATATAATCGTGGACTACTATCCAATTCGGTCGATAAATCGTTACGTACCCGGAGCCAATATTTACGACCAAATCTCATCGCGGACGCAACAACTCTATAACCACAATTACCATCAGATTCAACATCGTACGCGCCGCTAATATATGGTTGCATTTCAACTCGAAATTGGCAATTATATTCTGTTGTAAGTTCTTCAAATGCACGATTTTTTGGGTTCTGTAAAGTAAAAGATTTAGTGAATAACATATGGGATAACATATTAAAAAATTAAGAAATTAGTTATTATAGTAAAAGACACCCATACCTTAACTTTACTTGGAGCATTTTTAGGTTTTTTATCTGATGTAGCAGGACGAATATGAACAACCTGACCACGAGGAACATCTGGATTAACTTCATAAATTGTAGGTGCGGGTGAATCATTTTTCTGACAAGAAGAAACATTATCAATGTCCCATGCGGACACCAAATTGGGGCCAACACAGAGAATCATGACCTAAAAGATTGAGTGCAGTATTTAGACAATCTTAAAATCGTCTAATAATATCTGATTACATACTATATGTATTTCATCAAAAGATTTTTAATTATAAATTCTTTGGTTAGAGCTCAACCTAGACTTGAAATGGCTGCTTGAGTGTATATATGACGAAAGTCGGAAAGAGAAGCACCAATAATGAAGAGTAGTTAAAAAAGAAAAGATGTTAATCCTATGTAGGCCAAAGGGCCGGGAAGAAGTGAGGCTCTATTTAGTAATTTACCTTGGTTTCTTGAATCTCAGTGACAACTTTCAGTATGTCATCATCATCATCCTTGGTGGATGAAACTTGCATGCTGGGGCCCTCAGTAAGAGGTTCTGGCTTGAACCCGCGCAACCCACTTCCTTTTCTTCTCCAACGCAGGATGATCTTCTCTACAATTCCTACGGTCCAGACTATCTTTTTATAGTTCTTCCTCATCTGGTGACCTCTTACATGGGCCTATAACCAACAAAAAAAAAAAAGTCAAAATTCAAGAATGTGTTGTTACAAGGAATAGAGCTTAATCAAGTTTAGAGGAGATACAATGCCAGAAAAAAAATATACCAGGAGGAAGAAAAAACCTATCAAGGCAATATACCTGAATTTTGACAATCCGTTGTCGGATTATCAGAAAGTCTTTTCTACCCTTCCAACTGCGGAACTTATTTTGAATTCGTACTGCTGCAGCATCCACATGCTCATCACGTTTCCCAGCCTTATGTGACTTGACTGCAATAAGTGATAGTGCCCGTTCATTTGAAATTCCAAATTTATCACCATCGTACTCTTTCAACTGCTTTCTTTGGAAAGATTGTACCCTGAACACTTGATGAATACGAGCAGCAGCTTGTGTCGCATTACAGACAGCAGTTAAAGAATCCCTCAGGGAAAGCCCATCTGTTAACTCCCCATGCCTGCTAGAACCTGAAACTGCTTTTGCTCCTGATGTCTCTTCAGAATTTCCGTCCTTGAGATCCAAATTAAGATCTTCAAGGTGCTTACTCAAAGCAGATTCTGCAAGATAACCAGCTATCCCTTTGTGTCCTTGTTCAGAAGCTAGGTCTGTAGGTGTTTCTCCTGAAGGATATTTGGTAGTTGGAACTGTTAATGCTCCAGGAGCTGCACCAAGGGAGATGAGAGATGCGACTGTGCGCTCTCTGACAAAAAAAGTAAACAATGAAATATCAGACAAATGAATCAAATAACTCGGAAACACACATAAATTTCTCCACTGAAGACTTCCCGAGGGAAAACCATATATACAGAGAAGTAATCACATCTTTTTCGACCTGTTAAGGCTTTTATAGAAATGATTGTTTTCTTCTGATACTAAATATCCTGTTGAGAAAAAGATTTCTTCCTTTGTTTTCCCGATCTCCCTAGAATCTTAACTGCACCGTTACTCCATATCTAATAGCCTCATTTGGCTTCTTATTCCTACAAGGCTACAATAACTCTGCAAGTTCCTCTCTTCTTTCTCTTATTCATTAATTGGCGACTGTTTTTTAGACATACACTGTAACATAAAATGATGAAGCAGTAGATTATGAAATGGGGCATTTCAAACCCAGAACAATGGTTTTACACAAAATAAAAACAGGTCGATACCACAACCAGGGAAAAAAAAATTGTTAAAGATGATCACCTGCCACAATAGGCTGCCCAATGAAGTGCTGTCCATCCATTCACATCACGAAAATTTACGCTAACTCCAGCCGTTATTGTATAGTAGACCTTCACATATAAACAAAACTCCAAATTCACAACAATTAGACTTAGCCAAATTTTCTTTTGAAACCGTGCCTCTTTCTTTTCTTTTCTTTCGGACTTGATTTTTCTCTTCTTTTTTTTTTTTTTTTTTTTTTTTCGATTTCAATTTTTTCTTCTTTTATTTTCTCATAGGCACGGCTCACATACAATTTTTCATATACTTTTCTAGCTAAGTCTACCCCACACTTGTTCTTCTTCATCACTTCACGCAAAAACTCCTTCAAAAATCAAGCTTTGCCGACACACAATGGTCAAGACATCACTATACTAAGTTCATGGAAAGTGTTTAAGGGTGACGAAAGAAAAGGCTAATCGTAGGCTCAAAGGAGTTTACTAAGGTGTCCCACGACGGGCTCCAATAGGGCTCATGCTTTATTTGGTAATGGTGGTAAACCTAAATGATCTTTATTCAATCACATTCAAAATCAAGGTATTTTATGACATAAACGTTTCGAAAATCAACAAGAGTAAGTTCTAGCATACTAGAGTTCATTAAAAAGCTATGGCACATAGTCATCGAATATGCAAAGAATTATGAGGTTTCATGCTTCCTACGAATCTATCGAATTTTATTTTTTTATCGCTCAAGAAGAAAGCAATTTGGCACTAAAGCTCACATAGGTTATAATCGAAATAAACTAGCTAAAACATGCATGCTTATTAATCAACAAGTCCTACATGCTCCTACCAATGCACATAATCCATGAAACTTACAATTTTATAAGTATGCACAACCATCATTTATGTATGCAAAGAGGAGAAAAACATCATTGACATATTAGGGGCATCCTAAGACTCGAAACAAACAAATTAAACACTCTATTTTTGTGGAACAATTTCTGAATTTTCTTTTCTAAACTAAGCACACGAAAACATAAACGGAATACGTTATCCCACCCCACACTTAGAAAATTACATTGTCCTCAATGTAAGCACAAATCTATATCAACGAATTTCCTAAGCATGCAATAGTCTACCATATTCCAACATATCATCACAAATCAAAGACAAAGAGAAGGGTTAAGAAATTTCAAACTCTCGGTGATGGCTCCTTCATTTTTCTTTGATCGACTTGGGTTGCCTCCCAAGTAGCGCTTAAGGTTTATAGTCCGTAGCCTAGACTTCTCACCATGTGTGTTGTGTGTTCATCATGCCATGTGCAGCTCTGCAGTTGGGGCAGCAGCCCCTCTTGGCAGTAGGATTTTCTTGGCAGGCAAGCTTCTCTCGGCAGACGTGTCTGCTTCTCTTGAGGCCTGATTTTGGGTGTGTTCCACTATCCTAATGCAAAAGTCTTCTGAATAAATGTTGTAGTGGACACACAGAGCTTTCCATCGGTATAAAATTCACCTCAATCGGACCAGTGGAAGTACTCCTTGTTGGGTCTTTAATCGGACCTATTGTTCTGCCCAGTTTTCTGCTTCGCCAGGTTGACCTTCGTGCACTCAAATTGAAACTGGGAGCAGCTCGAAACTCCAAATCCACTTCTGTAAAATCCTACGGAAACTAGACTCAGAGATCTTTCCAACGGTGTATGGCTCACTTTCCCAGGTTTTGTGAGCTAAAAACGGCAGCCTTCCAAAATTGACATACAGTACTGCCGGAATTCTGCTTTGGGCAGAACTTGGTATTTCCTGCACTGTTTCTTCCCTATTCGATCTGCACACACACAAGACACATCAAAGCGAACAAAACAGAAAGATAAATGCAAGAATATACAAAGCTATACAAGCCATGGCATTAGCAAATACAAAAAATTTTCAAACAATTTCAAGCTATTAACACACGACAAATTTACAAAACAAATAACATTCAAATATAACAAGTTTTTATAATCCCCGGCAACGGCGCCAAAAATTGACGTGAGCCGGGGCGAGCATCAAGCAATAATAACCCTACAATCGTTAGTAGTATAGAATAAGTAGGGATCGTTCTAGCCGGGGATTAAGGGTACCTGAAACATGAGAATGTTAACAAAAATATTCACAACACATATGCACACAATTGTCACACTTATATACATATATACGAATTTATCATGGGGGATGAAGATGAAGTTCGGCAGCCATAGGGCTGCCTCTAATGTCCTAGGCATGAAATTAAAATGCTGAAAATAAATCCTAAGTCTAATATTTACAAGTTTGGTCGACATCTTTCACACAAAGCACTCCACACTCAACTCTTTAACAAGTAAGACTCACACAAAAGAAAGTAAGGAACAAGTAATTAGCATGCATTGAACTTAAACAAGTTTCAACCTACAACTAGAACGTTTCCGATTTTTACCTAGTTGAGAGACTTTTTCTATTGTTTTAAGATCGAGCTTTCGCGAGGTGATCCTAAAAGTTATGCTACCTTATACAAGTCATAGCATTGAAGCTCTAAAGTCTATAGTTGAAGACAAGCAAACAAGTAAGGTCGTCAATCTTCTCATTTAACATGCAAGTCCTAAGGTTAACCACTCTAGGTGAGCACAACAAATCAAAGTGATCATACGTCTACTTAGTTCGTTATAACTAAAGCAAATTAAACCTAATACCTAGATCATGTTCAAAGACAACACTAAGTATCGATTATAAGCCATCACCTTAGTTCTAACCGGTTTAAATCCTCAACATGCATCTATACCACTGTCCTAATTATCTAAGTGTACTTATTTTACAAGTTTTATATTACAAATTAGCATGCAAAGACTCAAAGAAACCGTGGCCTAGCCCTAAGCAACGAATCAAACAAATATTCAACATGCAATTTATAAAACCAAAATCTAAATTGGTTCATACATAGACATATAATCCAAAACCAAAAATACATGCAAGTTTCATAGACAAAACTATACATAACTACATAAACTTTACTAAACCAAGAGAAGGGAGTGGATCACACTTTTGTAGACACCTTGGATGACTTCGACTCGTGTGGATCCGGCGGATGATGGAAGAGATGGGGCTGCTCGGCAAAGGGCTGTGTCGGCAGGAAGTATACCAAGTTTCGGCAGAAACTTGGGTGAGGTGGTGGTGGTTTTTGGCTTAGGGTTTAAGTAGGATTCTTGGGGACAATTTGGTAGAGTTTTGGCTTTGTGTTTTGGCTTGAGATGTGACAAGTTTTTCTGTGTAAAAGTTGGCTATTTATAGAGGAAAATTCGGCAGAAAACCTAGGTAGAAAACCTAGTCCAAATCGGCAAAGGCAATCCTTGTGCAACAAGGTTTTGGTTCCTTCCTTTCTTGGTTCTTCTAGGAAACTTCTTTTTCTGATTTTTTCTTCAATGCCTTGGCTTGGTGTCATCCTCTAACCTTCCTTAAGCTTGGACCATCATCACATATGCATTTGTACACCATTTGGTCCATCAAAAACAGAAAACACAAAAAGGGGGCAGTAGGTTCCTGGAATCGGCAGATTTGACCTTGTTGCAGTAATTCCGGCATATCTCCATCCGTAGAGCTCCGATTGATGCGATTCCAAGTCTCAGATAAACTAGACACATATGGCCATCGCCCCATAAAATATCTCGATCAAAGTCCTTGTGAGTCGTCGGGAATGATTTTTCAAAGTTAGGACAAAGTCCCAGGAAAATCCTGGAAGTCCCTGGATTGGAATGCTCGGACTGCCGTTTTGCAGCCAACCTTTGGGTGGCTTCCCGAACTCCGATTGATCTGAAATTTTAACACAACATTCCTTAGCATATGAATATTAAGCACACCAAATTTCATAGAATTCGGACAAGGATAGATCATATTTGTACTCGTCACAAAATCGCGAAAAAGACATTTTTTGCACTATTTTCCAGATTTCTCATACTTAGTCATTTTTCGGACAATTAAGCACATTTCACCAAAACTCTACCACATTGACACTAACTATATTATGACTCTATCTTAGATAAATAAGGGTTAAACAAAGCATAAATGAGGGCATAAGCATATAATATCGTCGCACATTGTGCTCCTATCAGGCAATAGGACCCAGTCATAGCCAAGAGCAGCTCCAAAATGTAACACACCTTGGCCACCCTCGTCTAGAACATTAGGGCCTTTACCACCACCAGCCAGCTTCTGCAAGAGCCATGCATGCAACTTCTCTTTAAGTAACTGTTGAAGCAACTGCTCCTCTACTCTCTTCAAGGAAAAGTCCTCATCTGATGTAAGTTGAAGCATCTTGTCCCATTCATCATTGTCATTTTTCAGCAGAGAAGTAATTTTACTGTTCAACTCAAAATTCTCTGCAATATTTGCTGGATCACAATTTGGAGATGTCGAGCTTAAAGACAAAAAATTTCCAAAGCGCATACTGAGTGTTTCATCTGAGAAATCATTGTAATTATCTTTAGTATCAACACCTTGAGGTTGGGCGACTCGGTATTCAAACTCCCTTACTTCACTACAAGCCAGCCTATTGGAACATGTCACATAGAAAGGAACCCTTCCAGCCTTGTGTATGGGAGTATAACAACGAAGAACACCATCTGCTATAACCTCAGCAGGAACTTCAACTTCCCCAAACATACAAGACCATTTACAACTTTCTGCATGTTGACTTTTCAAAAATCTTCCTGTGATCAAAACCTGGATAATTGAAGAATACATGAGAAATATCATGATACTTGAGAAACTAATATATATGTTAATCCCTGGTTGTCCTCCTTCACCAGATGTATAGTCAAAGAGTTGCATTGATATAAGAGCAGGACACTTGGAAACATACCTTGATTTCAGAGTTTTCATACGTCCAGCTTGGTGAGAAATCAACAATGCTAAAGAGCTGGTCATGAGAAAGAGAAGGCCCCAGCATATAGCTATCCAAGCGTACTTGCAGGGGAACACTGGACTCGTCAACCTCATTCTCACTTTCAACAGTATCCCAGTAGGCCCCAGAACTAGACTGCATTTGTGGCTCATCCACATCTTCAAGTTCTTTACTCATCCATCGATTGAAACTGTCGAGCTTCTTCAAACCATCACCAAATGACCCATCCAAAAGAGGCTTGATAGCAGAAGGGTAATCAGCTTTCCCCTCAATGATTTCATTTCTCTTTGAAATAATATCTGTGTTTGAAAGATGAAATTGAAGGTCATTTTGCTTGTCTGAATCCATAAGGAAGGGCCCCAATGACTTCAGTAAATCAGTGGTATCGGCTCCGTCATGGAGCTTAGTGGTGCCACTGTATTGTGCATGTGATTGCAAGCTCTGATCCATAGGCCAGTTTGATGATCCTTCGGAAGTCTGTTGGCATGCCCAATTAATGTCAAGAGTTGAACACATAGACGAATTTGATGAGGTAATAGTAATTCATATAAGGGAGCACTTCACATTCCCCCATTCTGAACATCCCCGACTTAACAGATGGAGAATGATAGGAAACTACTTACCACAAGTATTGCATATTAAGTAATCACTGGTCCATCTAAATACTTCTATATGAAACATCAGATATGGACTATTAATTCCACAACACTATTGTTGAACATTATTACACAAACATGTATATAAACTGCTCTTACCTGCCAACTTTGTTGGACCTTTGGTTTATTTTCAATCCCATACACCAGCCTTTTGTCAAAACTGTCTGTATAAAGTTGCCCAAGTGTCTCAATTTCTTGCTTAGGAAAGCTTCCCAATGTATCAGAATGTGTTGCTGGAAATGATGGCTGGAAAGACTGAATGCCAGTAGCACTATTTTCCATATCATCCCATAATGCAAAATCACGATCTTTCCTGGGCTCATAGGTATCTCCAGCATGAATATTATCCTGCCCCTTATATGCTTGTGAGAGAGAGCTAAAATCCACACCAGGAATGGTCGACAACTTATCTTGAAAATCATCTAATATAAAAATATATATATTAAAAAACTATTGAAAAACTATTAAGGCTTAGTTTGGTATTGAGGTGAAAAAACTCAAATATGGAAAAACTGTGTTTTAAATAAGCAACATGTCACCTGCTTTTTAAAATCGTGGTTTTTTCAACTAAATTTTATAAATAAGCACCTTATAAACAAGGTACCAAACACATAATCAACTCATAATGATAATTATAAGTGATTATTTACTCCAAAACGCAATACCAAACTAAGCCTAAGTCAGTCAAATAGTAGCTAATGAAAAATTGATAAAAAGACTATCTAGAAGACTTTAAAGAATCAAGCTTACTTGAAAATGCGGGATAGTACGCATCAGAGAACTCCATAGGCTGCAACCGCGAACTGGCTTGATTATAAAATGCTGCAATGGATATCATGTTAGGTTAAAATAAGTAACAAACCGGATAAAGAGGAAAAATAATCAAATAATGGAAATAATCCACAATTTCACAACAAATTACGAATCCAAAATATGTATCAGAAAAGCAATTTATGAGTCGTAACAAACACTGTAAAGGATCTGACATGGACAACACGCACCTGATTCTGCATCTTCGAACTCTGATGCCTGAGCACTCAAGCTTGTCGCATCTGTAGCTTGAGAACGCATTTGGTAACTATTTGGATTATAACTAGAAGAAACAGAATTCTCCATCTCAGGCTGGTGTGCAATTTCCTCAGCTCCGTTGGAATAGGGAACACCTTCAGTCTCTTTAACATGACTAAAATTTGTCCTATTTCCCTGATCAAATTATAAAAATTCAAGATGAATATCCATAATTTAAAATAAAAACCTTTAAATAATACAACATTAAAGCTCTTGCATTTTATTTTTTAGAATTTTAAGCTCTTGCATTTAGATATATAAAAGTGAACAACAAGTGAATGCAAGTGAATGCAAGCTCTGATCCATGGGCCAGTTCGATGATGCTTCGGAAGTCTGTTGGCATGCACAATAAGTGTTAACAGGTATTTATTTCATTCTCTGTATAGAAACTAATTTTGTATATAAACAAGAATGATATTGAAACTGGTCAGGTGCTCTAGATACAAGATCAAAGATGAATTTGATGAACCACTTCTTCAGTCTCTTTAACTTGAATGAGTTTTGTTGTATTACCCTGATTATGTTAAAGAAATTTAAGAAGATTATCCAGAAAGGAAAAAGAAAAGCTAAAACACAATAACGATTAAAACTCTTATTTTTAGGTCAAATTGTACAGTGGATAAAGGCCTGGATGGCTAAAAACGCACGAGAATTACACAGAAAATCTTTACTATCATTTTCGGGAATCAAACTTCTCATCACTGAAAATACATTCTCATTACACCACAGATTAAATATTCAAACGGATGAAGCCGACCTTGTGCGTTTATTAAGCTTTATACTCTTTGTAGTTTGAACCTAGCCCAAAATCCGACGGTCAAATGAAAAATAATAATGCATTTTGAGAAACCACTGTAGACCAGAAGGGCCCCCTTGTATAGGACTCCACAGTTAGAGCTGTAGAGCTGCACCTCGGTTGAACTGACCAAACTTTTATTTGATTTTTCTTCTAAAATAAATTTTCTTCATTTTCCCAATCCTTTGAAATCTATGATCAAGTTTTCTCAGAAGCAGACTATGGATTTTTCTTTTTATGGACTCAGGCCCTATACTGGGACTCCTGCTGAACCCTACAGTCTTCAGAAGTCAGACAGCTCTAGCCAGTAGGTACCATAAGGGTATCATAATTCGTAACTCTGACAACCTTAGAGAAAACCATTGGCCTGTGCACCGCTATTAACCCCTCGTTTGGATCAAATAGTATAAAACACAACCACTTTTTCAAAAAGAAAAGAAAGATATTAGGTGATCGTTTTCATCAAGGTTTCATCACACTCTCTTTCCTTAATCCATTTGCTTTTGTCTATCAAAACAAGAGCTCAATCAAAAAATAAAACAAAAAAGTTTACAAGTTGTGGATTTGGGATTGCAAGACCAGGAGTTTCGTTTCATTTAAATTGAATCTATCAACCAACTTCACTAACCATTAATAGGGAACATCTATTTTTCATTTTTTGGTGATCCTTCAAACACAAATTGCTTGATTATTAATACTTGCCAGCAGAAATGGTAAATTTTTTAGGTGATACTTCAAACATAAACTGCTTAATTACTAATAGTCTAATGCTTAGCAACATAGATGGCATATTGAAGCCAAATGACCATAACTATAACAACATTTCTGGAAATGTGTATAATGCATATAAATTTTGTTGGTTCATCTATAATAATAACTGTATTGAGACAGACATCTTGGTTGAAAATGTCAAAATTAAGCATTACCTTTACCTCCCGGTAGTGGACGAGAACAATGTGTGAGAGGTCCCTGCAGCAGAGGTCAAATACGTAAGACATTGAAATAAATTTACACAATCACATTTATTAGCATCATTAATTTTAATTTTGTTTGTCAAATCCTATAAATGCACGTGCCTGAAAAGGAAGACAGTGTTAACAATTCAGTGTTGGCAAATGAATCATACGGAGTAGTCCAAACTGCTAACCCTCAAAAACAAAACTATATGCGTCTTCGAACTATCAAAATACTTATTTTACATGAAAATACTCACTCTTCAAGCATCGAATAAATGCGTCTTTGGAACTTTTTATTTTTTTCTCCATGGGCATAGTAGCAGTGCAGCAGATTAACACCTCCAATCTGATAGGATGCAAAATTGTTATTCAATTCCTCAGGTCATGGAATACAATAGGAGGATAAAGCAACAAGAACATAACTGGCTGGTGTTATAATATTTTTTAATAGTGTAACAAGAACCTCGTGATTGGTGTGCTTACCTTGAGCCTCTCATTGGCCTCAGTCACTGTCTTTCCATCTTTTTTCTTCCTCCAGTTATGACCATCTTTCCTAAAATATCTCAGCACCTTTCGGTTGAATAAAAACAGTGATCCATCTAAAACAAATTATGTGTGTCAAACCAAGGAACAATAAATATTATAACAATACCCTCAAATTAAGCTGTACACCATATTCAGAGCAAAGTAATGCACATACAACTCTATGACTTGAAAAGATGCATATAATTGAGACCTATGTACTCAGAAACTATGCTGTAGATTTCAAGCATAAACTATACAAAGCACCACAACTCCCATGTCAAAGAGCAACACAAAAATGCCTATTGTTAACTGACCCAACTGACCCAACTGTTCGTCAACGGAAACTTCCCTCTTAATCATAGCATTATCAGTCAAAAATATGACTTAATTTTTAATGAAAAATTAAAAAATTTCGAAGTATTTTAAACACAGTATCAAGAGGTGGGCCTAGTGAAAAGACATCTCTGATTTAAAGCAATACATGTCTACAAAGTCTCCAGAGGCATTGATGAACTGATAACATTTGTTGATAGTTGAAAATATCATTGCACATGGCCACATGCCAGTTGAAACATATTCCTGACCACTTAATGTTGTTTGGAAGAAGGATGAGGGGAGGGGGTGGGGACAGAGCAAGGCCTTTCATTGAACACAAAAAAATGAACCAAATCTGGGAAAACCCTATCCATGACTACATAGGTTTTTAAAGAACTTATGTAGGAATCCAAGGGATTCGGTACATTGTTGTTAGGTGCAATCATACCAGCAGCAATAATACACTGGATCTTACCAGAAACTTATGTAGAAATCAAGCAAATATTTTATAAAGTACTACTCAATCATGTAGAAGAGGAATTTCACTAACAATATTCATAAACAGATCTATTGCTGCTAAAAAAACATACCAGGCGGCAAATTTGCAGGCTCTGAAGATATATGAAATTTTTTGTACTTTTGAAGAATTTCACATATTTCAGCTGGGTTTAGCCATCGACGTTTAGCTTCTACAAATATTTGCAGATTATCTGCATCCATTTATAAAAATAAAATAAAAAAGTTATAATGATGTTCACAAACTAGAGATAATTAAAACAGGAACTCAGTTCTGTTATAAATTTTTTATAATGATGTTATTTGCCAGATTGCCATCTATTCCAGTGATTGGTAGCTAATTAAATTTATAAAGATACAGTTTTTAATAGAAGCAAAAAAGCAACGAACAAGGAGGCGGACAGGGAGTCCGCTTTTTATAAAAAAAAAAATAATAATAAAACGGGCAGCTAGGGTTCCACTTTTAAAGCAAGTAACCAGAATTCGAGAAGATAAAACAGATTTTGATGCATGTAAGAAAAAGGTTTACTCGAGTACGCCATGGGACAGTATGCATCAGAGAACTCAGCATCTATCTTCTCAGAATTAGGCTGTTGTGTCTCAAGAAAAGGCTGTACCCGGGGACTTGCTTTGTGATTATATGCTGAATTGTACATAATGTTCAAAATAAGTTCTCTAGAATATCATTAACACAAAGAAATGAATACAATTGAGGGAACAATCAACAACTTTATAAATTCCTCCAGTATATTTAAAGAAGAAATATTCTTGAGAAACCATGGAAAAAGATATGACATACACAACACACACCTGATTTGGCATTTTTATATTCTGATGCCTGATCAGTATTCAAGCTTTCTGCATCTATAGCTTGTAGATGCATTTGAAAATCACTTGGACTAGAACCAGAAGAAATGGAAATCTGCATCTCAGGAGAGGGTTCAATTTCTTCAGTCTCATTGTAATAAGGAAATACTTCTCCCATATCTTTAACATGGTCAAAGCTTATGCTAATGCTCTGAGAAAAATAAGTAAATTTTTGTTTTTTGGGGAATTTTTTTTTTTTGGGAAAAGAAAAAGTTTAACAAAGAAAGAGGTTACCCAGCTATTACAATCAAATTAGTTTGCAATGTTCATAAGTCGGATTGTGTAAAGCTGAGTTCAAGCCCTCAATGGAGTATAGCTGTTGAATTTAGGACCTCAAAATTTTTGAACAGTTTTTCATCTTTTTTTTTTTTAATATTATTAAAAAGAGAGATTTCATTCAAAAGAAAATGAATCATACAAAGGACAAGTAGTCCGCAAAACGGAGATGCAGAAAGGACAAGTAGTGCTTTCATTAAGGTTCAACTCTTCTTCTTTTTTTTTGGTTGAAAAAAAAAAAACTGTAGTGCTCTGAAAACAAAACAAAAAAAAAAAATTACCATCCTAACCACAAGGTTTTTTTTTTACTCAAACCACTGAGGAATTGCAAACCAAGATTTATTCAAGTATATATTCATGTCTATCAGTCTATGGATCATATATGAGAAACTGAATTATAGTTAGATCATCCAACAGAAAATTTAATATAATGGATGTAGAAACAACTCATCATAGATTCGCACTTGAAATGCAGCAGTTTAGTGCAGGGAATGTTGCTTTAATGAGTGCAAGGAGCTCTAGTTTCAGCAAAGGTGGCTATAAATAAAAAATCAGAATTTTTTTTTTGAAGATTACAGAGGTGAAGGGTTGGAGGAGACCTTTGGTCTTGCTATCTGTCTTTGTTGCTCGTGAACTTCTCGACCATTTGTATTGTATCATTCTCATAATAATAAAAAAGGCTTGTATTAAAATGTGGAGAGAGATATTTTTTTTCTTAAGAGTGATCTTTTTGTACCAAAGAAATTCAAATTGGACCCTACTTTCAATATAATCAATATCAATTATATAAACTGTCCAGTTGTCAGAAACCCATTCATATATCATCCTTAAATCAACCGAATTGAAAATCATTTACTCACCTAACTATGACAACAGGTATAGAGCAACACAGTGTTAACAATAGACACTGAAGGATCATCATGATAATTCCCAAATTTGTTGATTCTTTGAAGAGAATTCTTGAATAAAGATCTTAAACTTCAACAGCTTGGATAATACAAAACATGGCGGGACGGCCCAAACAATTTTATCCCAAAAGGAATCCTCTTAAGAAGATCCCTATATGTAGAGTGGGTGGGTGTGTGGGTGGGTGTAAAATTAACAGAATGGTGATTCTTGCAAGAACAATTTAAAATTAGTATAAGAAGATCATGAAATAAGTGGGAACAATATATCGATGAAATGATATTATAATGCATAGAAATGATAGTATAGAGGATATGTCACCTGTAATTCTAAGTATTGGACAAGAACTATGTGCGAGAGATCCCTGCAGAGATAAATAAAAAACAACAAAATTTGACAATTACTAAAAGTTAAAACAATTAGCAAGAAGGATTGAGTGTCTACCACATTTGACCCTTTTATTAGGAGTCAAATAGAGCCATCGAGGCATGGCTATTCAAAGCAGTCAAGACTTGATAAAAGAAATTTTCAACAAATTCTTCTAAAAACTCACTTTTCAAGCATCGAATAACTGCGCCTTTGGAAATTTTCATTTTCTTCTCCATGGGCATAGTAGCAATGCAACGCTTCAACACCTCCAGCCTGATGGATGTACTATTACTGTTATATATATTTAATTACAGAAAAATAAATCTTTCACCAAGTTAACTGTGTATGCAGGCTATAACACTTGAGAGTAGGATGGGATAGAGAGGAAAAAACAGAAGAAAAGAAAAAAAAACATTTAAATTGGTCCAAGAAAAACCTTACATACCCCTTTTAGCAGCAAGAAACTTCACAGAATCCAACATATAAACAGCAAGAAAAAATCATATATAAAAAATAGACCGAGGTTTTGCACGTAGTATTTAATCTTTGACATTTACATATTTCTGTCTATGGTGTTTCTGTAAATATATCACCTACTAAATGAACCTCAAAACATTTTCTTTGCAACTTTTTTCACAAGCTGCAAAATTCACTCAATCTTGGCAAATTTTATCCAGTCTTAATTTACCACCGAATCTCCTCTGTCAGATTATAAGATGTATACAACAAACTGATAGAGACAGAAAGATCATCAGAGAGGAGACGCCCCATTTTTTATTCCATCTGATGTAGAAAAAAAATTATGATTTTGATGAAATGGAAACGTCAAAGTGGACTAGCCATATTCTACAAATTGGGCTATTTCTCCACCTGAATGGAGCTTATTGACGCTACCACTTGTTGCTCACATTTGGTATAATTTGATTGAGTATGCCTAATTACCTTGAGCCTCTCATGGGCTTCCTTCACTGCCTTTCCATCTTTAGTCTTCTTCCATTTATGGCCATCTTTTCTGAAAGACCTAAGCACCTTTCGATCATAAAGAAACAAACTTCCACCTAAACCGAATCATGTACTGTATGTCAGGCCAAAAATAGTTGTAAACCTACAAGAAACACAATGCATAACAAGCTGCACCCACTCATCAGCATACAAAACAGAAAGTTACAAGGAAAAAAAAACATCTAATGCAAATGTGGAGCCCTGTATTTTCAATATCAAAGCCATTTAAGTCCAAAATAAAGTGTGTAAACATATAAATCAAGACTGCCAGCACTATAATTGTTCAAGCAGCATGGCACACACATATATTAAAAGCACAAT
The DNA here is from genome assembly GCA_963682095.1 of Potentilla sterilis. Taxonomy (NCBI): domain Eukaryota; kingdom Viridiplantae; phylum Streptophyta; class Magnoliopsida; order Rosales; family Rosaceae; genus Potentilla; species Potentilla sterilis. The sequence continues at coordinate 31,187,150 of OY821764.1, forward strand.
GTGGTATCGAGTCAATCGATCCAAACGCAATTTGAAGAGAAATCAGTTGACTGCTTGCAATCAATTGCCTGATAACATGAACGGACAACTGCAATATATACATATATAGCAGTCGTCTATGTTTTCGTTTCTACAAGTAAAATTGGATCCAAACTTGTCAAAAGACAACACCACTGTCAAAACTTAACAGCATATACATTCTCAAAAAATAAAAAACATTACGGTATACCATACTCAACAAAAGAAAATGCAGATGAAATTTCATACTCGATGGCATAACTGCAGGCGCTGAAGATACATGAAATTTTTTATAGTTTCGAATGATTTCACAAACTTCAGCAGGGCGTAGCCATCGATGTTTTGCTTGTTGAAGTATGTTCTGAATATCTGCATTCAATCAATACATACAGTTCAAACAAAAGTCACAGAATTTATCAATCAGAATTCATTTGAGCGGATGTTACTTACTCAAAGCAAAGTTACTGAATTTACCGAACTAATAAGAAAACAGTTGAAAGTGAAGTATCAAACTGACCTAATCCATCATCAAGACCCTGTGGCTTTCTCCCCGCCATGAATACGAGCTCGAATCCCAAAACCAACTGTAATGCACCCAACAGAGCAGCTCTTTATGATTTTAAGAGCTGCGAGTAAAATCAAGAGTCGGAAAACTGATTTGCCCACAAACATTTGAAGCAAGAAATAGAGCGTGAGACAGAGTAAGTGCAGAGTTTCCTGGCGTTGAATTCAAACACCTAAAATGCAGAGTAAGATCGACTCTGTTTTGCTTTTAGCCCCGGGCCCCCCGACTATATATAATATTGTAATCATTTTCTTTTTTATTTTCTTTTTTAAGAAAATGTCAACACTTTATTGAAACTGTGATATGCCAATCAAAAGTCGGGCTATCATATTGACTGATGGAATCACGGAAGACGTGGTCTTTGGTGCTATTAGGAGTGGCTTGGCTAGAAAACAGGTCAAACATTATTCACTAATTTCTTGGAACCCTCATCATCTAGGTTGTGTTGGTGCTGCGTGAAGTGATTCGAGGAAACAGTGTCCAGCAGTATAATGTTGATCAAACTACATCGTGGAGATCAGACTCGGCATATGAATCTATGATAAGATGAGGGGTGGGAAAGAAAACTGCATTGGGCAAGTTTAAAGGGTGATTTGCATCTCTTCTTACATGTGAGTTCGAAGTGCTCGAAGATTCATGATGTATGTGTTTGGGCCTAAATTAACGTTTACCCGAGACTATGGGCCGAAGCCCAGAGGGTCACCCATTAAGGGTAATCCGATATATTTTAAGTTGCATTCCTTTTGGGAATAGGATTTGGAGTCCTTCTAGGAGTCCGAATTGGAAGTGGTTTAAGGTAATACAATCCTATTCGATATCAGAATCCGTTATGCTTGATACACACGTATTTGGGGTTTTGAGATCACTATATAAAGAACTCTAAGACAACGTAGAAAGGGTTCACAACCATACAACAACAAGTTTTTGCCTCGCAAATCTTGCAAGCCTCTCCGGAGCAATCTCTCGCGAACTGCCTTCCACCAACTGCAAACGACCACTCTTCCAACCTAGCCGCAAACCTACGCCCACCACCGGTCGCCGTACACCTGCCGCTGTTGTCGAAAGTGCCTTGCGTTCGTGTCGAAGCATCGCTGAGACATATCGAGTCTAGTCGTCACGCCTTGTGACAAATCGAGTCGTTACCCCGGTAACAGTCTTTCCCAATCTGCCAAAGGTTGGACGAAACTCATTCCGCGGTCTTGATTTAAAGCTCTGCTTTGCATCCCAGGATCGAAGTAAGATTATCTCAATCTACAAAAGGTTGAGTAGAAAATCCTAGTAATCATTTACTTAGGTCTTGTTCGAGCCTTTACGCCGGCCTGTCAACGCCCGCGTACAGTCGCTTGATCGAAAAGTCAGGTAGAAGGGAGCAGACGAGCACGTTCGCCAGAGTCATCCGCTCGCCAAGGGTGATTCATTCGCCAGACGTCGTCCGCCACCAAGGTTGTACCTAACCCAAAGGTACTGGCACGCTCGCACCAGGACTGAAATCTACGTCCGCCACCCCCACGTGTTGACAGTTCGACATGTGTCAAAACCGACGCGAACATTTTTGACACGCCCAGTGGGACTAGTGTCAAGATTGCGGAAGCCAATATCTACAAACGACCGATGTCGTCGTGTAAGAAACCAGAACATCAGCTGTTGAAACAGCACAACTCAGCTGCATGTAGAGGTCTGTCTGAATCTCAGTTGCAAGCCAAGTTTGGAGACGGCAGACCTGAGATTGAGGATCTGAATGAGGTCCTTGAGGGAGATAACCATACTCCCGACAACTCGGAGGGTATCACAGATCGCCAGGAGGTAGGCGATATCCCAAATACCGCGATGGCTCCATCAGTTTCTGAAACCAATGATGGAGATGGAATTCTCCAAACTCGGACATCATCTCCTGCGGAGATAGTAGAATCTTTTGGCCATGTAATATCTAAGTCTCGGGTCACTGATGTTATTCTAGAGAAGATAGAGGCTACTCTGAAGGAGTTGAAGACTAAACAGATAGGCCATATGACCAACATTAATGCTTTGGCAAGGCAACAACAAGCGAATGCTGGACATATTACTTCTCTCACTAAAAGTCTTGATAGATTAGTGAGGGGGCATCAAGCTGAGTTCAGCGAGCAACTCCAACAACAACAAGTGGAGTTCAGAACACAGATGCTGCAACAGCAAGATCAACTGGAAAAGACCAATGCCGTTGTCGAACGTTTGGCGCAGATGGTGCAATTAGGGTTTGATGTTGAGATTTCTGAACAAAGAGAGCTAGTCCCTCCAGTAAAGCCTGGGAGGACGATGGAGAAAGGTCCAGCTAAAGCAGTTAAGCCTCGTAATAGGGGGTTTGAAACTGCTGCTCCGCTAAGACAACAGAAGAAAGGTGGACAGATGATAGATCCGCCATCTGACGAAGAAGAAGGAGATCAAGAGGAAGACGTAGAGGGCGTTATGACAAGCAACGACATACAGAGGGTGTTTTTGGAACAATTAAGGATCATGCAAGGTTTGCCGGATCCTAGTATAACCTATACCAATCCATTAACACGAACTGCGAACCTAACGCCATGGCCCGCGAATTTTAAGCATATAAGATTTACCCCTTTCTCGGGCGAATCTTCTGAAGATGCGGAGACCCACATAACTCGTTTTCACAACGAATGTGGCCCCTATGCCCAGGACCATGTTCTCAGGTTGAAATTGTTTGGAACTTCCCTAACAGGGTGAGCCTTAGCTTGGTACAGAGATCTAACACCAGGCTCTATTCCGGATTGGCAATCCATGGAGGGTCTCTTTAGGACCATGTTTGGGGTTGTTGAGGCTAAGGTAACCATCAAGATTCTGGCAGATACTAACCAGGGGCCTGATGAATCCGTCATATACTATTTGAAGTGCCTCCGAGTTTTCGGGAGTATGGTTACCTCCCTCGAGGACCTCAGTCAGATCCTCAATCTCAGGTCTGCCGTCTCCAAACTTGGCTTGCAGCTGAGATTCGGACAGACCCCTACATGCAGCTGAGTTGTGCTGTTTCAACAGCTGATGTTCTAGTTTCTTGCAGAACGACATCGGTCGTTTGTAGATATTGGCTTGCGCAATCTTGACACTTGTCCCACTGGGCGTGCCAAAAATGTTCGCGTCGGTATTGACACCTGTCGAACTATCAACACGTGGGGGTGGCAGACGTAAGTTTCAGTCCTGGTGCGAGCGTGCCAGTACCTTTGGGTTAGGTACAACCTTGGTGGCGGACGACGTCTGGCGAGCGAATCACCCTTGGCGAGCGGATGACTCTGGCGAATGTGTTCGTCTGCTGCCTGCTACCTGACTTCTCGATCAAGCGACTGTACGCGGGCGTTGACAGACCGGCGTAGAGGCTCGAACAAGATCTCAGTAAACGGTTACTAGGATTTTTCTACTCAACCTCTTGCAGATTGAGATAATCTTACTTCGATCCTGGGATGCAAAGTAGAGCTAAGTATCAAGACCGCGGATGGTGTTCGTCCAACCTCTGGCAGATTGGGAAAGACTGTTACCGGGGTAACGACTCAATTTGTCACAAGGCGTGACGACTGGACTCGATATGTCTCAGCGATGTTTCGACACGAACGCAAGTCACTTTCGACAACAACGACAGGTGTACGGCGACTGGTGGTGGTGGGCGTAGGTTTGCGGCTTGGTTGGAATAGTATCGTTTGCAGTTGGTGGAAGGCAGTTCGCGAGAGAGTGCTCCGGAGAGACTTGCAAGATTTGCAGGGCAAAAGCTTGTAGTTGTATGGTTGAGAACCCTTTTTACGTTGTTCTAGAGTTCTTTATATAGTGATCTCAAAACCCCAAATACGTGTGTATCAAGCATAATGGATTCTGATATCGAATAGGATTGTATTACCTTAAACCATCTCCAATTCAGATTCCTATTAGGACTCAAAATCCTCTCCTAGACGGAAAACTGATTTAAATCATATCGGATTACCCGCTAATGGGTGACCCTCTGGGCTTCGGGCCATAGTCTCGGGTAAATGTAAATTTAGGCCCAAACAGATAGACAAATTTGAACATGATAAGCTACCTTCAGAAGTCTGTTGGCAATTCAAAAAATAGCATGAGCATAATTAAAAGAATTTGTAGAGGCAAGATAATCTGATAAAGTAGTCTGAGTTTCCAATCCAAAACCAATTGGCAATAGATGGAGTAGCCCAAACCCTTATAAACCCACAGGCTAGGTCTCTTTTTCTCATGTAGGATGTATATTCTCAACATAATCTATGAACTATTGTCATTCCAACTATATTTGATTTAACAAATGAAAAATGATTGGATTTCTGGATGTATGATTGTTGCAGAAATTTGAAAGATGTTATCATACTCTTAACATTTTGGGGCAGCAAAAGAATGTGATCCCACAATCACACACACAGACACGAACATATACACAGTTACACACACATATGAGATTTGTCAGTCCTCTTTCGCTTCCAAAGATCCGAATGCTAATATAATATTATAGAATGGTTCTTAGAAGTACAAATTGAAAGAATTGGAATTAAGAAACACATTATCAAATTGGAAACACAGAAATGATAGTACTGAGGATGCATAACCTTTACGTCTCGATAGTGGACCAGAACTATGTCGGAGAGACGCCTGCAGCAGAAACATGGAAAGAAAATTAAGAGCTGAATGCTAAAATTTACTACATACAACTGACTCTTGTATTTGAACTTTTGCAAGGCAGGTGTTCAAAAGAGCAAGCATTCTCACAGAGGCATTTGTTCAAAACAGGTAAGACTTCTTTACTCTTCTATGTAGCGGCACAAGGCAAGAGGGACACATTTCTCATGGGGTAATATTGCACCAGTTTATCTTCTTACCAGTCATGGGCATTTTCGGATGGCTACTCCAACTGAAGTACACATCTGGGAATGCATCTCCATTTGTCACCGACTACGTTACCATGCTCATGTTTATCATCGCTTTCTTTGGTTACTTTGGGTTCTTGACAATGAAGCTATTAGCCCATGCTCCCAATTCACATATGAGGGAGTTCATCAACAACATGACCTGCTTGTTCGGAACTCTGGCGTCCATCTTGCTACTGCTTATCCTCGTTCGAGCTTTCGGGTTGTTTGCTCTTCTCTTGTGGACGATTTATCTTGTTAGGGATGTTGCAACTAAGGAGTCGTACATGAGTGTAGCTTGTCACGTCTTCAACAGAGTAAAAGTGATGATGTTGAATGGTCACTTGGAGGAGATTAATGATGTACAACCCCAACCACCACCACATATTGTTCTACAGATTCAAGATGCAGGAGAATCAAATGTTCTTTGAAGAAACAGAAGGGACTCGAGGGAGAAAGGTTGACGAAAAAGAATTTGTAGATTTTTGTTTTTCGGTTTTGTTTTGTTTTTAAAGTTCTTTTAGCTCGGGTATTTTGTGGATGGGAGGATGGTTGAGCGCCAATTACCACATGAGAGTAGTTATGAGCGTGATGATCCAGACTCTTTAGAAGCTGACACATTAAGAGTGTCACATTTAACGACATATTTTGACTCGTATTTTAAGAGACAAATTTTACTTTTAATTTCCATTTTAGTGAAATAATATTTTGTAAAGTTATATAAGAACCCCAAATGCCGATCTAAGACAAGGAACAAAATAAGTTCTAAGTGCTGGTTAATAATTTGCTTGTTATATACAAATAGCCTTTATTTAGAAGAGAAAAATCCCATCGTTGGGAGTCGATCGGAGCTAGAGATCTTTCGGTTGAAGGACAAATGATTGGTCAAGCCATTGGATAACAATATCCCACATTTAAAAACGTGACAGAATTAATATATAACTTATAAGTCTGTTCATTTCTAATTGTGCACTAAATAAAGCCTTTGAGTTAAAATTCTCAATCTAACGGCCCGGGTGATTAAGTTGAAACAATATGGATACAATATCAGGCTACTGCCCACATTTGTTGCTTGTTGCTGTTTAATCCCAGAGGTCATCTATACTGATGTGATCATACATACAAATGTTATCATCCAGCAAGGCATGAGTGTCTATAATGTTATAATCCATATAAGAGTTGTTCATCACCTGCAACATCCCATTATAATCCATCTCAGACGATGCGCCTTCTGAGCTGTTCACCACCTGCAACATCCATAAGAGTTCATTACAACTACAGGATTAAATGCTTTTAAAATCTGAAACTGAAAATCTAAAAGGCCAGAGGGCAGAGAAGAGGATACCTTTGTCTCCTGAATCTCAGTGACATTATTTGACACTTGATGGTATTGAGAAATGTTTAGCAGTTGATTGTATTGGTCTCTTGCTTCAGGAATCTGAACCATTGACTTCACCCTAGCAAGTGCATTTTTCAACCTTTCCTCTGTTTGCTTCCTTCCTTCTTTCAGAAAGTCATAATCATTCTCCTTTGAGGGTGAAACTTGTATGCTGCGGCCCTCATCACTAAGTGGTTCTGGCTTGAACCCTCGCAATCCACTCCTTTTTCGTCTCCACCGCAAAATGATCTTCTCTAAAATTCCTACCGCCCACAGTATCTTTGTATAACTTTTCCTCTCCTGGTGACCTCTTACATTGGCCTATTAAAAGTTCAACAAGGTACAAGGCATAAAGCTTAATGAAGTAAAAATATAACATAAATGGAGATAACAAAATCTTATTAACAAGACAATCATGGCAATATACCTGAATTTTGAGTATTCTGCTCCGGATTATCAGAAAATCTTTTGTATTCCGATTGCAGAACTTATCTGTTATCTGTATTGCTGCAGAGTTCACATGTTGGTCACATTTCTTATGTGACTTGACTGCAATGAGTGGTAGTGCGCCTTCATCTGAATTTTTTGATTTATCACCACTCTCTTTCAACTGCTTCCTTTGGAAAGGTTGTACACTGAAGACGTGATGCATCACAGCCGCAGCTTGAGTAGCATTACAAACAGCAGTTGAACAGACCCTCATGGAGAGCTCATCTGCTAAATCCCCATCGGTGCTAGATGCTAACATTCCTTGTGGGACTTGTTGTACTGATTTTTCTCCTGAACTCTCTGCAAAATGTGCATCCTTGTAATCCAATTTAAGGGATGAAAGGTGGGCACTCAAAGAAGATGCTGCAAGATAACCAGCAATTCCTTTGTATCAGTTTCTGCACAAACCCGTGGGCTTGGTAGAGACAGATGAATTCGAGTGTGATCTCCTGCAAACCTGCTTACTAAGGGGAATACCGGGCGGGCCGGTCTTCTCCTCTCTGATGCCTAAGTTAGTATAGTTGGAATGAATATAACTTAAGCACGTATATAAGCGGTATGAAGGATCAGTTACTTATTAATGAGGGTAGTTGAGGCCCTTATATAGGTGGCCGGGCGTGAGGTCTGGCCTCACTCTTCGATGTGGGACTGGTTTCCTTCTGTTTGCATACCAAAGGGCAGCTCTGGTGACCTCTTTGGCAGGTTGGTGCCCTCGGTCCTCGGGCCCCTGGTAGCAGGATAGACTGCTGGACCCCAAGTCCGGGTGCTGGTGATCCGGTCCAGGGCCTCGGGCCGGTCTCTAGTACACTAGCTGCAGGTCTGTGGGCCTGCTGTAGCCCCTCTGTGGCTACTGTCAACAAGTCCCCCAAGTTCCCGGTCAAGTGCAATCTTGAATGGGGACTTAATCTGTCTTGCTCTTGTCCCGCAGACCCGCAGGGTTACCAACCCAACGGTGCCCAGTCCCCTAAGTCCGTATTGAAGATTGGGCGTGACCGGGCGTTGTGCCATATCGGGACGAGTCGGAGAGTGCATGGGACCTCGACCGGGCGTTCTGCCATATCTGAATGAGTCGGAGAGTGCATGGGACCTCGACCGGGCGTTCTGCCACATCGGAACGAGTCGGAGAGTGCATGGGGGCTTGACCGGGCGTTCTGCCATATCGGAACGAGTCGGAGAGTGCATGGGACCTCTACCGGGCATTCTGCCATATCGGAACGAGTCGGAGAGTGCATGGGACCTCGACCGGGCGTTCTGCCATATCGGAACGAGTCGGAGAGTGCTAGCCTACGGGAAGGCCTGTTGGTGCGTGGAATAAGCCAACAGGTGCCCCCGGTGTTGCGGTCATACAAAAGCACCGGTCAACACTTGCTAGTTCTCAGCTTGTGTTGGAATAAGCGTGAGGTAATGTGCATGTTTGTTTGCCTGCGGGGAGACTTGTTCTGTGTTAGAGAAACAATCTGCCCGGTGGGGTGGCGTTGAGATAACGAGTCTCGCCATGTATCCCCAAATGTATCACAGTTCAGTGTGATGCAGGGTTTTTATCCTGCTGGACAAGAGTACATGTGTTAGATGTAAACTCGCCCGGGTTTATAAAGCCCATGCGTTTGGAAGCCTTGAGTTGTTGCTGGCTCGTTCCTGCCCGTAGGCGAAGGAAAGTGACTAAACCGGTGGAATGCTTTGGAGTTGGTTGAATGTCACATGCCCAGTGGAATGCCACGGGGCTAGTTGGATTGGCCGGTTGGATGCTACATAACCGGTGAGATGCCATGGAGCCGTTGGATACTGCATAACCGGTGAGTTGCTGCGGAGCCGGTTGGACACTTCATAAACGGTGAGATGCTGCGGAGCCGGTTGGACACTTCATAACCGGTGAGATGCTGCGGAGCCGGTTGGACACTTCATAACCGGTGAGATGTTGTTCCTTGGTTCAAGGTTGACTTCTTGGGGAAGTGAGGGGAGTGGACGCCTCGTTCTGCGCTCCTATCTCCCTTAACTGCCGCTTGTAGGTGGGACATGTGGCTGACATGCAATGAAGGGGAGAGTCCATCAGTCCCATCAGTCCCATCAGTTATGATGGCATGGGAGCCCTTATCGATGCTGGGACACGTGTCGGGAGGGAGCAGTCTGAGATGGAGGGGATCTACGGCTGGGGTTGCCTCTCTTTTATGCTTGCCCTATTTATCAGCCCCTCTCATTTCCTCCTGCCGTACCTTGCTGAAGCCTTGCTCTTTTCCTGCCGTCTTTCTGTGTTGCTATCTTGCTACAGAGCTAAATTCCGTTATTTAGGCTTCATGGCGTTTGGGAGATCAGCGAATCCTGCAAAAGCATCTCTTACCCTGCTTCTCCAAAATCCACTTTTAAGAGAATCAATTCTTCTAAAATCAGTTTTATGGGTTGTTACCAAACACTTCAAATTAGGTCAAGAATCACTTTTGACCCCAAAAGCAGCTTGAAAAGCAATCCCAAACTGGGCACTAGTTGATTATCAGGACGCTGTCGCTTCCTAGCTGCCATGAATTACTGTGCTGCTCAGCCAACAAATGTATGGAACTTTTCAGAGTTTGAGAGTGAAATATAAGCTTTGCTGTGTTGCCCTCCAAAAACACCCATTTAAAGATTGAGATAGAGAAAGACTGATGCAGAGTAAAGCAATATCTGGCGTTGAATTCAAATGCATGTATTGCAGAGTACAATGTCTTCTTTTCACACCCAAAGGCCAAAATGCTCGGATTGGTAACCATGTGGACTACAGCCGCCCACATTGGCTTAAATAAGTAACATGTTGGTTTCATATTTGCGTTTCTTACAAAAGAAGATGAGCGCTCTAGAGCTAAAATGTTAGTTTCGCATTTGCGTTTCAGAGCTAACATGTTAGTTTTATAATACAAAACTATATCAGTTATATCAAGTTTTCGATTCTATATCGACATCTTCACCATCTAATTTTTAGTTGGAATTTTTCGTTCTTTTATTTTTTATTAAGAGAAGTAAAGGTGAATCCTATATCCGACATCTTCACCATCTAATTTTTAGTTGGATTTTTCTTTCTTTTTTTTTTATTAAGAGAAGTAAATGTGGAGGAGGGAGAAGAGGTTCTGACTTATGGCTCTGGGAAATGAGGTGAATGCTTGCTCCGACACAATAGATTGTGTATTGCCGTATATTGTTGATCAAAACTATATCGTGGAGATTGCAGATTCGGCATCTGATGAGATGATGATAGTTGGAGTGGGAAATAAAACACTGAAACATTGATTTGCATCTCTTCTTACATGTGACTGATGTGAGTTCGAAGTGCTCGAAGATTCATGATGTATGCATTGTTTATCGGGTAAAAGAAAAACCAAGTATTCTTTCAAACATACAACAGCAGCAATATGACGCAAGCTTTTAGAAAGATGGTTATATAAAATTGTAGTTGCAGGTCTATTAACACGAGAATTATAATTTAAAACCCAAAGCCATTTGTTGATACTTGACACTATATCTAGTAAACTAACAAATCAGATTTTACACAATGGGCTTCGTGAACCGGATGTCAATTATGAAGCAGCTGTAGGCATGAAAATGTCATCATCAAACAACTTTTCAATGTCTATAAGGTCATCATCCATATAAGCTGATGTCCCTTCTTCTGAACTATTCAGCACCTGCAACATTCATGAGAGTTCATTAAGCAAGACTCCCCTTGGATCCCTATAACATAGATCTTTCAAAGGTACCAACAAGGACTATGACCCCCTGGTGTCAACTGCATATTTGGTTACACAGTTGAGAGAATTCTTGCATCCAGTAAATTAGAATATGGCTTCTTGTCAGCGGAAGTATGATTAACATTATCTTTATTAAATATCTAAAAAGAATAAGTTATTAACGCCCAAGAGTCATTCTCATTTACGTATTTCATGTTTAACTACATTTGTGTAAAGTGTGTGGTACCATCAATGAGTTATGACCATAGCGCTAGCTACTAACTGAGAACACTATAAATCCCTAAACAACTTGCATCAAATTGGGGCTAACACACAGAATCATGACCTAAAAGATTGAGTGCAGTATTTAGACAATCTTAAAATCGTCTAATAATATCTGATTACATACTATATGTATTTCATCAAAAGATTTTTAATTATAAATTCTATGGTTAGAGCTCAACCTAGACTTGAAATGGCCGCATGTGTATATATGACGAAAGTCGGAAAGAGAAGCACCAATAATGAAGAGTACTTAAAAAAGAAAAGATGTTAATCCTATGTAGGCCAAAGGGCCGGGAAGAAGTGAGGCTCTATTTAGTAATTTACCTTGGTTTCTTGAATCTCAGTGACAACATTTAACAGTCGACGATACTGATCTCTTGCTTCAGGATACTGAGCCATGGATTTCACCCTAGCAAGTGCCTTTTGCATCCTTTCCTCTGTTTGCTTCCTTCCTTCTTTCAGTATGTCATCATCATCATCCTTGGTGGATGAAACTTGCATGCTGGGGCCCTCAGTAAGAGGTTCTGGCTTGAACCCGCGCAACCCACTTCCTTTTCTTCTCCAACGCAGGATGATCTTCTCTACAATTCCTACGGTCCAGACTATCTTTTTATAGTTCTTCCTCATCTGGTGACCTCTTACATGGGCCTATAACCAACAAAAAAAAAAAAGTCAAAATTCAAGAATGTGTTGTTACAAGGAATAGAGCTTAATCAAGTTTAGAGGAGATACAATGCCAGAAAAAAAATATACCAGGAGGAAGAAAAAACCTATCAAGGCAATATACCTGAATTTTGACAATCCGTTGTCGGATTATCAGAAAGTCTTTTCTACCCTTCCAACTGCGGAACTTATTTTGAATTCGTACTGCTGCAGCATCCACATGCTCATCACGTTTCCCAGCCTTATGTGACTTGACTGCAATAAGTGATAGTGCCCGTTCATTTGAAATTCCAAATTTATCACCATCGTACTCTTTCAACTGCTTTCTTTGGAAAGATTGTACCCTGAACACTTGATGAATACGAGCAGCAGCTTGTGTCGCATTACAGACAGCAGTTAAAGAATCCCTCAGGGAAAGCCCATCTGTTAACTCCCCATGCCTGCTAGAACCTGAAACTGCTTTTGCTCCTGATGTCTCTTCAGAATTTCCGTCCTTGAGATCCAAATTAAGATCTTCAAGGTGCTTACTCAAAGCAGATTCTGCAAGATAACCAGCTATCCCTTTGTGTCCTTGTTCAGAAGCTAGGTCTGCAGGTGTTTCTCCTGAAGGATATTTGGTAGTTGGATCTGTTAATGCTCCAGGAGCTGCACCAAGGGCTATGAGAGATGCGACTGTGCGCTCTCTGCAAAAACAGTAAACAATGAAATATCAGACAAATGAATCAAATAACTCGGAAACACACATAAATTGTCTCCGCTGAAGACTTCCTGAGGGAAAACCATATATACAGAGATGTAATCACATCTTTTTCGACCTGTTGAGGCTTTTATAGAAATTATTGTTTTCTTCTGATACTTAATATCCTGTTGAGAAAAAGATTTCTTCCTTTGTTTTCCCGATCTCCCAAGAATCTTTACTTCATAGTTCCTGTCTTCTTTCTCTTATTCATTAGTTTGTCACTGTTTTTTAGTCATAAACTGTAGCCTTAAATGGATAAAAAAAAAAGTACATTATTGAATGGGGCATTTCAAACCCAGCACAATGGTTTCACAAAAATTGGAAACAAGTCGATACCAGAACCAGGAAAGGAAAAAAATTTGTTAAAGATGATCACCTGCCACAATAGGCTGCCCAATGAAGTGCCGTCCATCCATTCACATCACGAAAATTGACGCTAACTCCAGCAGTTATTGTGGGCAATAGGACCCAGTCATAGCCAAGAGCAGCTCCAAAATGTAACACACCTTGGCCACCCTTGTCTAGAACATTAGGGCCTTTACCACCAGCAGCCAGCTTCTGCAAGAGCCATGCATGCAATTTCTCTTTAAGTAACTGTTGAAGCAACTGCTCCTCTACTCTCTTCAAGGAAAAGTCCTCATCTGATGTAAGTTGAAGCATCTTGTCCCATTCATCATTGTCATTTTTCAGCAGAGAAGTAATTTTACTGTTCAACTCAAAATTCTCTGCAATACTTGCTGGATCACAATTTGGAGATGTCGAGCTTAAAGACAAAAAATTTCCAAAGCGCATACTGAGTGTTTCATCAGAGAAATCATTGTAATCATCTTTAGTATCAACATCTTGAGGTTGGGCGACTCGGTATTCAAACTCCCTTACTTCACTACAAGCCAGCCTATTGGAACATGTCACATAGAAAGGAACCCTTCCAGCCTTGTGTATGGGAGTATAACAACGAAGAACACCATCTGCTATAACCTCAGCAGGAACTTCAACTTCCCCAAACATACAAGACCATTTCCAACTTTCTGCATGTTGACTTTTCAAAAATCTTCCTGTGATCAAAACCTGGATAATTGAAGAATAAATGAGAAATATCATGATACTTGAGAAACTAATATATATGTTAATCCCTGGTTGTCCTCGTCGAACAGGTGTATAGTCAAAGTGTTGCATTGATATAAGAGCAGGGCATTTGGAAACATACCTTGATTTCAGAGTTTTCATACGTCCAGCTTGGTGAGAAATCAACAATGCTAAAGAGCTGGTCATGAGAAAGAGAAGGCCCCAGCATATAGCTATCCAAGCGTACTTGCAGGGGAACACTGGACTCGTCAACCTCATTCTCACTTTCAACAGTATCCCAGTAGGCCCCAGAACTAGACTGCATTTGTGGCTCATCCACATCTTCAAGTTCTTTACTCATCCATCGATTGAAACTGTCGAGCTTCTTCAAACCATCACCAAATGACCCATCCAAAAGAGGCTTGATAGCAGAAGGGTAATCAGCTTTCCCCTCAATGATTTCATTTCTCTTTGAAATAATATCTGTGTTTGAAAGATGAAATTGAAGGTCATTTTGCTTGTCTGAATCCATAAGGAAGGGCCCCAATGACTTCAGTAAATCAGTGGTATCGGCTCCGTCATGGAGCTTAGTGGTGCCACTGTATTGTGCATGTGATAGCAAGCTCTGATCCATAGGCCAGTTTGATGATCCTTCGGAAGTCTGTTGGCATGCCCAATTAATGTCAAGAGTTGATCACATAGACGAATTTGATGAGGTAATAGCAATTCATATAAGGGAGCACTTCACATTCCCCCATTCTGAATATCCCCGACTTAACAGATGGAGAATGATAGGAAACTACTTACCACAAGTATTGCATATTAAGTAATCATTGGTCCATCTAAATACTTGTATATGAAACATCAGATATGGACTATTAATTCCACAACACTATTGTTGAACATTATTACACAAACATGTATATAAACTGCTCTTACCTGCCAACTTTGTTGGACCTTTGGTTTATTTTCAATCCCATACACCAGCCTTTTGTCAAAACTGTCTGTATAAAGTTGCCCAAGTGTCTCAATTTCTTGCTTAGGAAAGCTTCCCAATGTATCAGAATGTGTTGCTGGAAATGATGGCTGGAAAGACTGAATGCCAGTAGCACTGTTTTCCATATCATCCCATAATGCAAAATCACGATCTTTCCTGGGCTCATAGGTATCTCCAGCATGAATATTATCCTGCCCCTTATATGCTTGAGAGAGAGAGCTAAAATCCACACCAGGAATGGTCGACAACTTATCTTGAAAATCATCTAATATAAAAATATATATATTAAAAAACTATTGAAAAACTATTAAGTCAGTCAAATAGTAGCTAATGAAAAATTGATAAAAAGACTATCTAGAAGACTTTAAAGAATCAAGCTTACTTGAAAATGCGGGATAGTACGCATCAGCGAACTCAGAATTAATCTTCTCAACCATAGGCTGCAACCGCGAACTGGCTTGATTATAAAATGCTGCATTGGATATGATGTTAGGTTAAAATAAGTAACAAACCGGATAAAGAGGAAAAAGAATCAAATAATGGGAATAATCCACAATTTCACAACAAATTACGAATCCAAAATATGTATCAGAAAAGCAATTTATGAGTCGTAACAAACACTGTAAAAGATCTGACATATGGACAACACGCACCTGATTCTGCATCTTCGAACTCTGATGCCTGAGCACTCAAGCTTGTCGCATCTGTAGCTTGAGAACGCATTTGGCAACTATTTGGATTATAACTAGAAGAAACAGAATTCTCCATCTCAGGCTGGTGTGCAATTTCCTCAGCTCCGTTGGAATAGGGAACACCTTCAGTCTCTTTAACATGACTAAAATTTGTCCTATTTCCCTGATCAAATTATAAAAATTCAAGATGAATATCCATAATTTAAAATAAAAACCTTTAAATAATACAACATTAAAGCTCTTGCATTTTCTTTTTTAGAATTTTAAGCTCTTGCATTTAGATATATAAAAGTGAACAACAAACCAGAATTCCTTGTCAAAGGACTGAGTTCATGAATAAGACATTCACTTTAGCATTGAGCTCATTGACTTTATGGAGTACAATTGTTGAATTTTGGCATCGCCCTATGCCCGCATAAATTCTTTACCAACATTTAAAAATCAATCAAACTGGCTATCCTCATAAATATATTCTCTCTACCCCAGGAGTATCATATATTTGAGTTCTGAATACCCAGATACAAACTGCATCCTCAAATTATTCTAGAATGAGGAAAAGTGAATATTATAACTAAGAAGCAGAGACTTGGGTTAGGTACAGTATACAAAGAGAAGTAAAGATTAATAATAGCTCAAGGTCAAATAGACAGTAAAGCTGAGCCAGAAGAACCCCTTGTTTCAAAATTAGGAATCCACATATATAATACATTGCATCCACAATTAGTAAGGCCAGGCATTTGAACAAAATTTCCTGGTTGATGATAAAAAGGACAAAATATTGATAACTCGTTATACTTTGAGGGTCTTGACAGTTTGGTCCTCGTGCTTTCAATTTCAACCAATCACTCCTTATACTCTCAATTTTTGGCCAATTAGTCCATTCCGTCCATTTCCGTTAAAAATGTCTGTTAACTGACAGACCTGGACTATGTGTAATTGTTAAGCCTCAATTTTAATCTTCACTCTCATCTCATCTAATCTCCTCTTACCCAGACACTGAACCAAAACCCATAACCATCCTTATCCATCACCAGTGCAGATGCAGAACCCTCCTTTGACATCACCACTGCAGACCCCAAACCCAGACTCCTCCTTCTCCATCTCCTCGGATTTTGGTCTCGCCGGAGATTGAGGCCGCACGAAATCTCGGAATTGGAGCCGAATTCGAGGTTGTGGAGGGTTGTCTTGCCGGGCTACCATTCGTTGTGGATGGGAGGGATCACTCGAGGCTTGGGTGAGTGTTGTTTCACATTTCGCAGCGGTGCATTCATGGATGTATTGCTTTGATACGTCCGATTTCAAAGAGAGATTGATATGTCCGGAATTCTGGGTTTTGGGAGAAAAAGGTCTGATTTGGGTGGAGAAGGTGAAGTGATCGATATCTGATTTGGATGGTCTGGGTGGTGGTGGAGATGCCTTCTGGAGAGAATAGAGAGTTCGTTTGGGGGGGGGGGGGGGGGGGGGAGGAGAGTGGGGGATGAGGAGATTGGTTTTGATGGTGAAGAGATTGAGACCAGTAAGTGAGGTTAGACTGGAGGTTGGAACACACTCATGGTGGTGACTGAGTCGGTGTGGTGGCGCTCATGGTGAATCTGAGATTTTTCAGGTTAGAGAACAAGTTATGGAATTTAGGAAAGAGATGAGGTTAGAATGGACATTTTGTCTAACTTCAGCTTCAGTTGGCATGGAAAAAGATGTCAAGTCAGTAAATTGACAGCCTAATCAGATGGACAGGTAACGGTAGGACTGAATTGTGTGAGATTGGATAGTACAAGGAGTGATTGGTTCAAATTGAAAGCGTGATGGCAAAACTGTCGAGACCCTCAAAAGTATAATGAGTGACCAAATCTCACTATTTCATCTCAAACTATACTGATTTCACTAATCCTTCGAAACATAAAATCATATCCCCATGAAACAAAACTCAGAATTTTTTTTTTCCTTTGATACCCAGTAGTCCACAAAACCTGCTTCAATCCAAACTGGGGCTCCTGCAGAACCCTACACTCTAGGAGTCTAGATAGGTATCATTAGATTCAGGGGTTTCATGACCCTGGCCACAAGGGCCAGACAGTTCGTACTAATCCCTCATTTGAATCATGACATGTATCAGGGACAGCCACTTTTTCACAATTAGACTAAATTTTTCTTAAAAAAAAAAAACTAATTAGGTGATCTGGTTTATTAATGAATCCTTGGAATTTTTCTCTTTCCTTCATCCACTTCCTCTTTCAAACAAAATAGGGACTTACAAAAAAAATTAAATGTTCTGAACTTGGGATTGAAATATATGCAGTTTTTTTTTCAATTATTTGAGATTGATTTTTTCCAAGAAAAGGGACCAACTTTTACTAATACCGACCCTTGAGAGGGGACATCGAATATTTCTTCTTTGTCCCTTCTAATCACATTGCTTGATGTAGAAAGTGATTATAGTCAATGCGCTATTCTCTCTAACACTTCATTTAGCAATACTTCAAAACATTGATTCAGTCATGAATAAAGTATTGGAGTCAAATCACCACAGTTACCACATTTCTGGCAGTATGCATTAGAACTACATTTATAATATTTGGTTTTTCCTATAATAGCAATTCCTATATAATTTGAACCCTGACAGATATCTCGATTGATGAAATGATAGAATAAAGCATTACCTTTACTTCCCGGTAGTGAACGAGAACAATGTGTGAGAGGTCCCTGCAGGAGAGGTCAAGTAGATAAGATGTCATGACAATTTCTTCACAATTTCATTATCATGGTTATTAATTTTTTTCATCAACTTCTATAAATCTACGTGTTGAAATAAGGCAACCTTCAGGATTCAATGCTTGTAAATGCAAACATAAAGAGTAGTGCAATTCTTAGCGTCAAATAATACTGTACATAATACAAACTCATGTACAAATTACAAACTCACTCTTCAAGCATCCAATAACTGCGTCTTTGAAAGTTTTCGTTGTCTTCTCCGTGGGCATAGTAGCAGTGCAGCACATCAACACTTCCGGCCTGAGAGAATGTACAATTAATATTTATCAACTGTAGCTATAGAACAGAGGAATCTCTGGCAGTCTGGAAAGAGGGGAAAGATAGAGAGACGCAGAAAATGATTGATCGCTGCTCTAAGAACAAGCTATATACACACCTTTAGCTGATCATTTGAATTAGTATTATAGTTTGCAGTTTCCAAGATTCAAGTAGTCATAAAAAGTTGAGCATGTTCCTAATATTTTTAATCTTTAACATACAAATGTTCCCGCCTATACAAATGAACCCGCCTACCTCATGAACTCTAAGCAAACTTTCTTTTCCTCTGTTTTCTAAGCAGAAATTTCTACCAGCATCGTCCTGCCTCAATTGGTATAAGTGCTGGTTTTACTCAATAAGTTTGCATCAATAGGGATGCAAAGTAGCCCCAAAAGTTTGTGGCTTGAGCTGGTAAGACTTGGATGGCTAGATTTTACTGACCTTAAGCCTAACACCAGTCTCCAGCTTCTGCTCAAGCTCAGCGTGCTAGGAAATAGAAGTATGAACTCAACTCATTCGCTTTGATGACGGACCTCAATCGGAAGTTCACACAAGATTTCCATGAATACTTGGAAGTGGATCGGTCTTTTGGCATTCCTACCATAGAACTTTTTCGTTTTACACCAAAGTCCATGTGACCACAATTTAATTCCTCTAAGGATTAGCTCATCTCATCAAATTGTACACACTAACATCTATCATCTGATTAGGTACCAAGTTAGTTTCATATCCGAGCTTTTTGTCCTTGAATCCTCAACTTTATGTCAATTTTTCTTAGGTTATGGAAAGAGTATAAAGTAATAGCTAAATAGAGAGAAAGCATAAAAATAATTTTTTTATATATGAATATCTATGTAAAATATATAACATCTCATTTGATGCTTACCTTGAGTCTCTCATGGGCCTCCTTCACTGTCTTTCCATCTTTTTTCTTCCTCCAGTTATGACCATCTTTCCTGAAGTACCTCAGCACCTTTCGATCGAAAAGAAATAGTGATCCACCTAAAATAAATGAAGTGTGTCAAATCAACGCAGATTCTCATATAAACCTAAATGACATTATAACAACTAAAATCAAACCAAGCCGCATGCACATTCGATGCAAAGTAATACACTCCATGACTTGAAAAGTGTAAATGTTGGGTACAAAACTATATGAAATATATTTATATTCTTGAGTAATTGCACATATTGAACATCACTAACAATAACGATAAACAAATCTAATGAGCTGAAATAAAATCAAAAACATACCCGGTGGCGTACTTGCAGGCTCTGAAGATATTTGGAATTTTTTATAATTTTGAAGAATTTCACATATTTCAGCTGGGCGGAGCCATCGGTGTTTAGCTTCTAATAGTATTTGCTGAATATCTGCATCGATATTATTACAATTAGTAGGTAGAGATAATCAAACCACTAACTTAACATGAAATAGTTAATAATTTTACAATTTAAAGCTTAAAGGGATAACATGATTTACAAGATGAATGTAGTTAGTCATTATAAACTTAAACCATCACTCTGACTGACAAGAGATAGATTTGTTTTTCCAACCATAGAGAGGAGGTACACTAGCAATTCGACGCTATTACCACAGGTTGGGTTTGAGAGCCGTGTGATGGTGACTATCCAGCACGGTTCGGGGAGCACTTTTAATCTGCGTTGGTGAATGGAAGCCCCTGAAGCTGGTCGCCAGATACTTTGGTCTGTTCTCAAGAGTGAATAACATTGATCCCAATAGCTTTACAAAATGTGGTTGCTCTTAACTCTAAGATCAAGCTTGTATTTCATGTCTTGAGGCTTTAAAAGAATATTGGAAGATCTGCTACCCCATTTGCTCAAATACCAATAAGGAAGGTCAAATAGCAATAGAACCTTTAGCCATCCAGGAATATGCCTGGTGCAGGTGGAGAAAATTCACAGTCACTCTACAGCCACTTGGGAAGATTTGGACGTTCACTGCCATATTTCCTGAAATTTATTTTCGAGAACAAGCATCCTGGATAGCAGGAGTCTCTTCATGAAGCTCTTTCAGACCAGACCATGCCTAATTAGGCCACCCTTTGGGCTAGGAACGACCCAGCGGATGACTTGTCAACACCAAAGAAATGAAAGCAGCTTTTTTTATTTTTAATAGTTAGTAAGAATTATCTGCTGTTATCGATACTGAGTCAACCCATACCTAGCTGCGCAAGTGCTGAGTAGATAAGCAAGCGGAAAGCTGCAGATGGATCTAAGCGCTAAACGTTTTAATAGTAACTAGGAAGCAGTCATCTTAGATCTTTCATAATACTACCCAAGTTCCCTGATGTAAATCATTCAAACTTGTACAACGACAAGACATAAACTTGAATAAACAGCGAACGTAGTCAAACAAAGTAGATTAATTATTCTTTTCCACAACCTTGTATTAGTTCAGTGCAACTCTTAACAAAAAAAAATGATTTGTATAGTCAAAGTGTAGCTTTTTAGAAGGAGGATAAGCAAAGCCTAGCATTGTGCATCCTGCACAACTCAACCATTGTAGATTGATAGTTCAACAGTCCACAGTACTAAAGATTGATCCACGATCTACCTAAATGGGGCTGTCATAGTCGATGACAGAAGAAGAAGCTCAGTTCTGACATTCATCGGAGAAACAATCTAGGCTGGGTAAGCTTGGTCAGTATGTGAGGACGAAGTTAAAATAGATAAACTTTTTAGCAAGGGAATGAGCCTAAATCGAGGATGGTTACTCAGTTGAAACCCATAGTGAGCAAAATCAAGCACATCAAGCTTCCTACATCAACTATATCTTACACAACCCGTTTTTCTAGTAGAGTCTTCCTACTAAGCTAGTTGATTAAACCCATGAACAGTATCATACTTGTTGTTTCAGTTGACAAAACAAAAAATAAAACAAGATTATCATGACAAAGACAGAACTACGATTACTACTGATTCCAACTTTGTAACACTAAAATTAAACCAACATATCCCAAACACCGCTACCCAGAATCCAATTCCGATCGAAAAATTCATATGAACAAAAACCAATACAACCAAATCACAAAAGAAGTAAACTTTACACAAAACCGATCAACAAAAAAAACACCAACCTAATTGATTCCCGAGACCATAGCGCTTGGTCTCCGCCATGAGTGGACTGCAATCACAGTTCTGAACTAACCAACTAATCAACTCAAACAAAGTCTCTGTCTTTTGTGGTTCTTGATCTGAAGGGTTGTGTTGTGTCGGGTAACTAAAGATTAAGATTGGGGAATGAAAAAAGGTGAGAAATTTATGCGATTTGGGGAAGTGAAAAAGGAAAGTTGAGTTGGAAAATAGTGGTGGGGGCAAAAGAGAGATGAAAATGAAGCTTCTGAGGAAGGTAGAAATGGAAGGCCAATGAGGACACTTAATATACCTTGGCCCACCTTATTTGACGCCAATAATTCTTCTTCTTTTTAATTTTGTTTGGGGTTGGCAGTCAATTTGACTCGGTTTGGGACTTTGCTTCCCCTCTTCCTTTTTGTCCTAGATTTTCTGGGAGCATTTACTCTTCTTCTTGTTCTTCTGTTGTTTTGGATTGAGATCAGGTACATCTCAATAGGTCACCCCCCACGTCATGGGGGGATAGGCTAAAATGTTGCAGAGACCCATGTTTGATCTTGGTTTAGTTTAGACCCACCATGTTGGTCTAATTCTTAGCCCCTTCCATATCTATGAATAGTGGTGATGTGTCCA
Source organism: Potentilla sterilis (assembly GCA_963682095.1). NCBI lineage: Eukaryota > Viridiplantae > Streptophyta > Magnoliopsida > Rosales > Rosaceae > Potentilla > Potentilla sterilis. Next base: position 31,209,372 of record OY821764.1, read on the forward strand.
TAATCTTGGCTACATCTAGGGCTAGGATTAATGGTGTTATTAGTTTTGGTTCTTGGAGACAATGAAGTAATAATGGCCCCTAGGATGAGTTAGCTCTTCATATTGATTACTTTAGGATAGACTATGAATCACACTACAACTCGGTCCATCGGTCCATGGATAGGCTCACGACCTGTGTGATATGATACGATAAATAGAGTTATAACTTAAGTATTTTCACAATTTCACATACATATACTGATATACATACGAAGCAAAAAAAATGCAAATTAATGCAACTCACTTAGGAACTAGAAATTGTGGCTGACATATTGACTCTGATAATAAGAATCACTAAGGTGATATTCTTATGGTCTTGTTCAGTTTCAGATTCAACAACTTATATCTCTAAAAAGATGACCTAAAAAGATGACATTGTCGTTGAGGGAAGGAGCAAAATCGTTTTCAGATATAAAAGCATATTAGCTTTTTAGCCACCAAAGTGAAAAAAGATAAGGTCCAGGTGTAATAGCTCAAACACAGGTTGTGAAGATTAGAGAGGCTAGGGTGCTATCTTACGTAGGTCCAACTGGGAAAGCCACATCCCATCTGCATAGTTGACAACGCTTCCGAGATTAGGGTTGTAACTGAGGGTAGTGACTGAATTATTGTAAAAGATAAACGAATACTTTCATTTTTGCTAACTAAACGAAGACATAGATGATTGAGAGCCACCTTCTCTAAATTGTAACTCTAATTGAGAGGCAATAACTTGAATTATGATAATCATGACTAACTAATAATGAATGAGTTCACTTTGTCATATTTATAATTAAATTTATAATTTACGACCGCCATACCATAACTATAACGTGTTTTGACCAAAACTCAAATTCCTCAAATTGGCCTAATCCGACCAATTTTCAATAATGTTCGAGTCAAATAGCTTGTGTTGTGCTCGAACTACCAGATTAGTTTGACACCTCTTTTTTTTTTTTGAGAATGGACACCTCTAATACTCCTATTCTTCTTTCTAGTTACATTACAAAAACCGACACTCTAATCTGAATCAAGTTCAACCTCCATCACATGTTGTATCGAAGCACTTTGCAATTACGCTCTTAAAAATCAGTAAGTCTTTAGCACACGCCGTATTGAATAAACAATTTATTGTAGATAGTTAAAACTTATATAAAAACACAAGAATAATGCAAAAACCGTTTAAGGTTCTAAAACCCTGCCCGCGTGCGTGTCCGTTTTAAAAGCGGCAAATCCTTAACACCACCGCCCTCTTCTTCTTCTTCTTCTTCTTTCATTACTATAACCCTAACCAAATTCACCATTCGACTTCAAAATTCGATTTCCGATGACCACGGCGGCGTTCGGGCAGATCAACACCGATGAGCTGCCCACCTGGGGCTCCCGCAGCGCCGATTGCTTCGAGAAAATCAAGCAAATCGGCGCCGGCATGTATGGGTACGCCTCCTCTCTCTCTCTCTCTCTCTCTCTCTCTCTCTCTCCTTAATCAATTCAAGATTTAAGCTTTTACATTTTTAATTCGAGTTGTGAATGATTCGTGGTAGTGATCAATTTGATATCATCTTAACCCTAAACTGTTGAGCTTCTTTGGCCTCGTTGGGATTGAAAGCTTGCGTCTTTGTTGTTTATTCTGTTGAGGTTAATGTTATTTACAGTAGCTAATGCTTGATTGAATGAGTGTGGAGGTAGAGTTTTTGTTTTAGTGGGAGGAGAGTTGTGTTTAATCTGTATTGGGATGTGTGTTGTTCAATTAGTGGAGTGGAATGGAATGCTACATGATCAAAAGATATGTCGATGTTAGTCGAGGATAAGATTGAAGGGAAGTAGAAAAATGTAGCTGTCTTAATGGTACAATTGATCAAAACTAAGCGGTTTTCGATTTGGGACAGGCGGTCGGTGTTTTCCAGTATCTTTTCGATTCTGGAAAAGATTTTTGCCTCGTGGTGGTTTTAGTATTAGGCATAGAGTTAGAGGGGGAGGTTTTTTTTTTAATTCTTTCCCATGTTTGTTGTCATTGATTCTGTGTGATTGGTTACAATGTTGGACTAGAGGTTTTCTGCTTTCATCTTTTTGGTGTGTCTATGTGAGTGGAAAGACAGTCCCTCAACTCCCAAAAAAAATAAAAGGGAATAAACTAAAAGGAAATCATTTTGGTGTGTGTGTGTTTGTTTAAATTTCAAAATTCCTTTTGTGGAAGTTAAGGTTTATTTGAAAAGTAGCTAATGGTCGATTGAATGCGTGTGGAGGTAATTTTGTTGTTTAGTGGGAGGAGGTTGTGCTTAATTTGTAGTGGGGTGTGTGTTGTTCTATTAGTAAAGTGGAATGTTACATGATGGAAGGATTGTTCGTTAATCGATGATAAAGTTGAAGGAAAGTAGAAAAAAGTAGCTGCCTTGATGGTTTAAATTATCAAAAGCATACGGTCGGTGTTTTCCAGTATCTTTTTTATTCTGGAAAAGATTTGTGCCTGCCTCGTATTAGTTTTAGTGTTATGCATGTTCTGCAAGATTTTGGAAAGAGGAACTTAGAGGAGGAGGTTTCTTTTTTCCATGTTAAGTCGTCATTGTTTTTTGTGTGATTGGTCACAATGTTGGACTGGAAAGACAGTTCCTCAACTCCAAACATAATGGAATAAACTAAAAGGAAATCTAGTTTATGTAAATTTCAAAATCCCTTATGTGGAAGTTAAGGTTTATTCAAACGGATAGAGTTAGGGGAATACTAGGAACAATAGACGTTTTATGGTTAGAGTAAAGAGACAAATCTATTCTTCTTTGACTTGCTTACTTTAATCATGGGTGTTCTTACAGCCAAGTGTTCAAGGCCAGAGAAATCAGAACTGGTGAAATTGTTGCATTGAAAAGGATACGTATGGATAATGAAAAAGAAGGGGTATGTGTCCTTTCAACTACCATTTGTTTTTGTTATATAAAAGTTTACATTACTGCACAATCAATTTGGGTTTAGGTGAAGCTATTATTATTACATTCCAACCCTTCTACAGCACCACAAAGTGCCAAACCATTGTGCACTCACTGAGGCATAGACTTAATTCACATCTTGCATTAATTGACTGAAATTGCTTTGCTCATGCAGTTTCCTATTACAGCAATTCGGGAAATAAAGCTTCTGAAGAAGCTTCATCATGAAAATATCATTAAGCTGAAAGAGATTGTAACTTCTGCAGGTAGTTTACTTTCCTATGTTCAATTATAATCTTGTATCCCAATTTACAAATTTATAAATTTGCTAATACTTTCGAATACTTTGTTTATGCTTTTAAGGTCCTGAAAAGAATGATCAAGAGAATCAAGGTAAAAATACTGTTATTTAGTTCTGTAACTTCTACCTGCATGTGATGCATACAATAACCTGCTTCAAGAGTGTCACCTGTACCCAAAATCTCATCACATGCAGATGGATAGTTCTGACATGTGTTTTATCAATTACAGATAGTAAAAAGCTTGAGGGTGGCATCTATATGGTTTTTGAGTACATGGATCATGATTTGACTGGCCTTGCTGATCGCCCTGGAGTGAGATTTTCAATCCCCCAGATAAAGGTGTAATGTATTCTCTTTTGTTCTCAAGTTGTCGCATGTTCTTAATTTTTCAGGATATTTTTATAGACACCACGTAGCTAACAATTTTATCACCTTTTATTCATCAGTGTTATATGAAGCAGTTATTAACTGGGCTCCATTACTGTCACGTTAATCAAGTTCTTCATCGGGACATGAAAGGTTAGTCATCAAGTCATATTATATCCTTGGTTGGACACTTGGCTCAAAGAGAAGTTGTATCATATCTTGGTTAGCTGGTTGGATGGATTTTTAACTGGTGCAGTGTCTGAAATCTGAACAAAACCTTTTGCTGCAGGTTCTAATCTTTTGTTAGATAATGAGGGAAAATTGAAGCTAGCAGACTTTGGGCTCGCAAAATCCTTTGCTACCAACCATGAAGGACAGCTCACAAATCGTGTTATTACTTTGTGGTATAGGTAAGATATACCTCACAATTACCTGGATAAATTGTCATGTTTCTAGAGCATTTGTGCATTATTGTTAGTTGATAACTGAAATGATTGGAGCAGGCCCCCAGAGTTGCTGCTTGGAGCCACCAAGTATGGACCAGCTGTTGACATGTGGTCTGTTGGTTGCATCTTTGCTGAACTTCTGAATGGTGCACCAATTTTGCAAGGAAGAACTGAAGTAAGATCCCACTCATTGATGATTTAGTATTGCAGAAATATAGCCTGAGGTGTTTATCACAATTGATTATGGATTTGACTGAATGAACTAAGTTTTAAGCCGTTATGGAGTTTAGGGTTTCACTCTAATACGCTTTTAAAAGTATATGTTCGTTGAGGGAAACTACTTTTAGGATGTAAACAAAGCAAGTTCTGTAGCATCTATTTTCTGTGTAAACATTGGCATCTTGCTGTAATCTATTAGAGGAGTAATTATTTAGGAATGGTCCCTGATGTGAAAAATTTGAGGTGGCAATCATCTAGTAGTTTCTAGTCAGTTCAGTAGAGTTTCAATGTGCCCATTAGTCAAAACATTTATGTGGCTTTCAAGAGACGACCTCGAAATGATGGCCTTAATGTGGTCAGTGACATTTATGTGGCCTCGATATGATACTGCATACCAGCACATACAGCTTTCTGATTCCAACTCTTAAACGTGGTGTATGAGATTTTATCAACTAGTCACAAAAAAATTACAACATTCTTGTTCTTCCCAAAGCTTCTTTTGTAAATACTTATCTCTCTGTTTATTATAGCCTGACCAACTGAACAAGATCTTTGAGCTTTGTGGATCGCCTGATGAGAACAACTGGCCTGGTGTTTCAAAATTGTATTTTTATAACAATTTCAAGCCACAAAGGCCCCTGAAGCGGCGAGTCAGGGAACGTTTCAGACGGTAAGTAAATTTCGATGAGCTTCTCCTGTAGTTTAGTTCAATAATAGCCAGCATTTGATAAAAAAAAAAAAAATTAAGAATAAAAAAGTGTGCCTTAAGCTACTGGTGAGTTCACCCATTTTTCCCGCATTGCAGGTTTGACTCCCATGCTCTTGATTTACTGGATCACTTGTTAACCCTTGATCCAAGTCAGGTATCACTGGAGTTCTGCTTATATAAGCTCACCGCATAATTATATCATTTATCAAATATTGTCATTTTGGCCTCTGAAATGTCTGCACTTGCATGGTTTGATGTCATTCTTTTTGGTTTGAAATCTGAATTTAAACAAATACTAATTTATTAAGTTGAATATTTGTTTGAAGAGTTCTAGCTTTGAATTAATTGAAAGTGGGTCAATAGGCTATGTTAAAGGAATATGCTTTTGTACATTGACAAACACTATGAGACATCACGGACTGTGAATTAAGCTTTCAAGCTACATTAGCTGCTTATTGAGGAGTTAATTTGTTGATGCAGATTGAGTAGACTTACTCTCTCACTTTTGTAGTACGACACTGTTCTTGAATATCTTGGGTGTTTTTGTTATAACTTTTTCCCTTTTTATCTGCTTTTAGAGATGGTCTGCAAAGCAAGCACTGGATGCAGAGTATTTCTGGGTTGATCCTTTGCCCTGTGATCCAAAGAGGTGTGTTAATTGGCTATATTAAGTTGTCTGTCTGTTGTCAGTTTGTTTATTAAATGCATGAGAGGTGTCACTAATGAACAAATCTTCACGTTTAGCAAATACTCTCAGTTTGTATTTTGCTCCGAGCTTGCTAAACTCATGTGCATCTGGGAGTTTTTTAAAATTAGCACCATTTTTTTTTTGGTGGGGAGGGGTGGTGCTTGGCAAGTTAGGTAGAAATTTATTTATTTGCCATTTGGGTTGTATCTGAGAGGTTAATGGTTTCAGGCTTCTCTTGTACTTGAATAGTATCCCTAACTGAAGTTCTCTTTGACATACAGCCTGCCCAAGTATGAATCATCGCATGAGTTTGAAACAAAGAAAAGGAAACAGGAACAGCGACAACTTGAAGAACAAAACAAGAGACCAAGATTACAACATGGTCGACTGCCTCCCTATCAACATGCGGAGCCACATCAAACGAAAGATACACAGCCATCTTTTTCTGCTGGACCTAGTCACCATCCCTATGGAAAGCATCCTGCTCCTCCTGGAGGTCCAAGCATGTACCCTCCTAGGAATCAGAGTGGGGCCTACAACCGTGGAGGTCATGCTGGAGGGTACAGTGGTGAACCATATCCACCTCAAGGCCGGGCTCCCCAATATAATGGCAGTAGTATGCCAGCTTCTGGTCCTAGAGGTCCTCCAGGTGGTTACGGAGTTGGTCCTCCTAACTATTCCCAATCTAGTCAGTATGGAGGTCCTGCTCCTGGTAGAGGTATGAATAATCGGAGTCAACAGTATGGCCGGCAGCAATAGTAACTAATGCTCCGAATCAAAAGATTATACTAACAAAGATTTTGAGCTATATAGATTTACTTTGCATAGAATTAAATCTTATGTGAATCATTCAATTTAGAGGCATTCGTTTTCCCTCTTTACCTTGGACAGTTTTCATTTACTGATAAATTGAAAACTCTATCCCGTTTATGACTGTAGATAACAATATGCTGTTTTTGTTGTAAATTTAAGCTCTCTTATATTCTGTTTCCTTGGTCATTCATAAAGGGTTGGTCTCGATATGTTGCACAGTTTTGACTGAATATAAAAAAATGGGACATGGGAAGAAGGGGAATAAAAGGCTTGAAATTATATTACAATACTCTCCAGTCGAACCATTTTAATAATTACACACATTTCTATCACGAAGTCGGGAATTGAGCTGGGGCCTCCATCCTATCCTCCCAAGCACCATTTCTTACAATACTGAGGATGAACTATGGGATGTACAAGAAGAGTTCTCTATGCAGCTGCTGCTGCATGTATACTGAAAACATACTTTTCTCCCTTTCCAGTTTTCCTTCACAAGTTTAAAGTGATAATGCTCTCGATTATAGCTTTGGTGCTTATGTAACAATATCCTCTTTTAATATACGTACATATATAACGGTATCGGTAAGTTTACCAAAATACAAAATCGTATACTTCATAAAATTCCAGAACTGAAAAGTTAAACGCCATAATCATGGAGAATCTGAATTCTTCAAATGCATTTGTAAGGCTCAAACCTGTATTGTGTTCTATCTAGCTAGAAGGGCTTCCAAGCAATACATATGATGCACCCCAACGCGGCTAATTGCGGAGGATTCAGATATGACAATAATCAATAATGTTTGCTTACCTAAAAGCTAATCTCTAAAACTTTGAGGATTTACAAACCCTTCGACCATTAGGACTCAGAACCTTCTAGGATTTATATACAATTTTGTTAAGTACCCACCAATAGTATCACAGGAGGATATCAAACTTTCCTTAAATGTTCTTCTTGTCTAATATTCCACGAATATCTACAAGAGAATTCCTTTCCATTGATTAATTTGGTGCATCTAATTTTATTGAGGAAAGAATCTAACTCAACCTTACCTTCCACCATTAGGGCTCAGAACCTCCTCGATCACCTCTATATATTGAGAACCATACTGCTCTCTTAAACCCCTCAAAATCATCTATAGCTTCTTCTCATAACTAAGAGCCTAGACAAACATGGAAAGCAAAGCTTCTGAACCCGGACTAGATTCTAAGGAGCCTAGCTTCAGCAGCTACTGCTCAAACGCAGTAGCAGATATCGCTGCAAGAGTATCAATGGAGGAATCAAGTGAGCAGCACCATCTCGATTACAACTTCGAGTTTGGTTCGCTTCTCGAATCTGACAACAATGTCTTCCCTGTGTTTAACGGCGCTGCATTGGACAAACATGATGAACAGGTCGAGGCTATAACAAAAGATAATGTTTCACCTCCATCATTGGATACTAAAAAACCAGAAGGAGTACACCAATCGGTGCATTACAAGAAGAGCAACTCCATTGGATCATCGTCGAGGCGGTGGAGCTTTACACGTTTGCTTCGGAGGAACGACAGCGAACTTGAAGCTCCAACAAGGACCAACAACAACACCGAAGAGGAAGAAAAAGAGGGAGAACAATTTGGATGCGACAGCTTTATACACTATATGTTTCCACCGATACTACCTGCTAACCCTAAAGCAACTCATCCGGAAGAGGTTGATGAAGAGATGGAAACGAAGATTAGCTCTAAGAGCTCATCAACTGATTCTGATGGATCCAACAAGAGAGTCTTCCCTCTCCCCGAAATTGTTCCACTAGACAAAAGCCAACATGAACATGGTATTTCTACATCATCCGACGTTGACAAACCCGAGGGATTGAAGTACAAGAAGAGCAAGTCCACTGGAACTCTGTCCAAGGGGTGGAGTTTCAAAGGCTTGCTTAGGAGGAGCAGCAGCGAGCGTGGAACTCCAAGAAGGACCAACAACACTAAAGAAGGGATGGAGAACGCTTCCGTGTTCTCGAGGTGCTTCTCACTGCCATCAAGGTCCTCCTCCAAGGTCTCCACCAACTTAGAGGAGGGAGAGAAGCTTGGATCTGATGGGTGCATGTTTTACCTTTGTCCATTTCTCTCATTACCACCTGCTGGTTGTACGCAACTTCCAAAGGTAGCGGATCAAGAAAAAGTAGCTGTGAAGGAAAAGAAACCTAGCTCCAAGTGCTCTACTGGTTCTGATCATGAATCCAAGAACAACAATTCTGCTGACCTAGGCAAGGTTAATGCCTTTAGTAAACGACCGAAGTTACAAAACAATGCTCATAAGATGTACTTGAAGAAGAAGACTAGTGAGAGTCCCTACATGCAAGAAGCAATTGGGTTCTTTGCCATGGTTAGGCCGTTGGTGATGTTATTTACTACCTCTGCCTCGGTTTGATTGTTTATGAGACTTATGTACGTGTTACACTACCACGATCAGAGTTTTGAGATTTTTATAGAAATATGAATTTGTGTTCCATTTCCTAGAAAGAATTTGAGTTTTCGTTGGATTATGAATACACTTGATTCCATTGGTTCAATTTCTTCATACAGATATTTTCTGTGCTTAAACCAAAAATTGTTGTTTAGGGGTTAGAATTTGTTGAAATTTCGAGTCTTCACGACTGTGTTCCTAAATTCCCAATGACCCATGTTTACTGTAGCTTTTTGTTGGATATGTGCACTGATATCAGAAATGGTAAGAACATCTTTTCTAGTATACATTCCACCATCTTCTTCCCTCTTTTCCCTTTATGTCAAATGTGAAAGATGTGTCTAGATCATAGCAGATAATCACATACTTGTTACAGTTTTAGTATCAAAGGCAGTGCGCGCAGATGGACGGGGTACCTCATAACATCTGCAACATAAACTTATTCAGTACTGAACAGTAATGCATTTGTAATTAAATTTTTCTAGGCATTGAAATTTCCATTGCTCTCAGATTAAAGACCAAAAATTCTGCAGACGAAACCTAAGAGCCACATATCTGGAAAGTTTTGAGAGATTAGGGAGGGATTCGTGGAGGTAAGGAATGAGGGAAGTCTTGAGAGTTAGGGTTCATAAAAGATTGAGGCATTTACTCTTAAAAAGTTAACAGAGTTAACGACGTGGTTAGTGGTCTTATATACTAAAAGTGGGTTGGGATTAAAACTTGAAACATATAAGAAATTTTCTAGTGAAGTTAAAAGTTTGAGAAGAAACATATAACAACAGATCTCTTCAACTAAATGGTAATGTGCAAAGCTTAGTAGTAGAGTTTGCAAAGCTTTAGCACGTAGGTACTCCCATATTGTTAGGGAACGCGGAAGAATAGACTATAGAATGGAATGAGAAATAAACTCACAACCACAAACGGAAAAGAAATGATAGAGAATACCGGGAATTAACGTAGTTCGGCAAAATGCCTACGTCCATGGAGCAGCAACAACAAAGAACCTCCACTATATGAATAAAGGTTACACCGAGAGAAACACTACTTCAAGACACACACTGGAAGGGATACACTCTCACACTCACTTTGTTTTGCTACACACACAAACTCTCTACTTGGAGTTTTTCTCTCTATCTCACTCTTGATAATCACACAAGTTGATAGAACTCTCTCCGGTTTGCTTCTATCTATTTTGCTCCAAAGCAACATGCCTTTATATAGGCAAATGATCAAAGCTATGTAGTGCATGGCAGGAAGCAAAGTCATGCTTCTCCTTAATTCATGCTCAATGTTTCCATGCTCCATAAATGGTTCTCCATTCATTTGGGAAAGAAAATGGCTGCCACCCACAAGCCTATAAGCATAGGCTTCTCTTGCATTTCAACATTTGCTGCATCAAGCTAGCTGCCTCACATTGGATTGATGGGCATGAGGCAATAAATTTTTCTCCTCCAAATAAGGAGGGATGTTTTTACCCCATCACATATGAGGTAAAATAAAAGCACGATGAAAAGAAAGATTGATGATTATAGAATGAGAAACAAAAGCAAATAAGCCCATTTGAAAAATACAAATAGTGATAGATCCTTAATATTATTGTTCTTCCTTGTTTTCATGTACTTGGAAGATTAAATGAAAATTACCACATGTGGTTAAAAGCAATGTACGTAACCAAACATGTAACAAAAATTCTATATTTCACCAAGCAACCCAGTTTTAGGGTGAGAGAGTACACGTTGAGAAACTGGTGTAAGCAACACGATCAGAACATCTTGGACAGTTCACGTTCACTACCTTCCTACGTTCGGGTTTCACTGTTAAATTAGAAAATAGGTAATGATGAGATGACAAGAGCAAACAAGATGTTTGGACAGAAATCTTATATGCTGGGTGGAGGAAGAGAGTTTAAATCAGATGAACATAATTTGGACGAGTTCTTGAGTGGAGGAAGAGAGTTTAAATCAAGCATTTGTCACTTGGGCACTGATTCAGCTGATGGGACATAAGAGCCGGATGCCAGGAAAAGCTTCAAGGAAATTCTAATGAGCTTCAAATATGCTTCTCATCTCTAAAGAGAAGAAACATATAACATCATATCGCTACAACTCTACTGTGTAGAGTTTGCTAAGCTTGGCAGTGGAGTTTGCATAGAGTTTCTATCATGTGAAGTAATATAAAGGCGTGATGAGAACACAGATTGTTGATTACAGAATGAGAACCAAAAGAAAATAAATGACCAGGTTAATGGAAAAATACAAATAACGGCTAGATATTGGGGAGATTAAATAAAAGCAACACATGTGCTTACAAACAATGTAACCAAACACATCGAGAATTCCCAATTTCACCAAGCAACCCAGTTTTAATAGGTAGAATAGGTTGGAAAAGTACATACACTTTGAGAAACTGCAGTTGCATGGCTATACAAAAGAGTAATAGCAGGGTAAGTCCAATAACACGCATAAGTACATAGTACACTACTTCAATTTAATAGAGAATATGATTAGACCCTGGATTGAAATTCACCAATATATACATCCACAAGCAGATCATTGATCAGAATCAGACAAAACAGACACCGTTCATAACACAATAGAGATGAGGCATGTAAGCAACACGATCAGAACATCTTGGACAATATTCAACATTCTTATGAATACGCAAAGCGGTAGAGAGCACTTCGAGGCAAACGACCTTCTATTTTCACTAACTTCCTACCTTGTGGTTTTGGTTGCCCTGTTGATGTCAAAAATAGGTAATGATGAGATGACAACAGCAAATGAACAATAATGAAACATATATATCATAATAAAAGACTAATTAGGCAACGACTGGTTATCGGTTAATATTGTTTTTGTGACAATTTTAACTTCCTCACAAAAGACTCATTAATCGACAACTTGTGTGGATTGTCACTTATTGATTTTGTGACAACATGAAGTGTCTCACTGAAATCTGATTAGGTGACTACTCTTACAAGTTGACAATTTAGATGTGACTGCATTGACTTTGGACAGTTGACAATTTATGTTGTTGAATTATTTTGGATTTGATATTATAGTCTATGCTTAAATTAACCTAATTATAAACAGATAAAGCAACATGGTGCACTTAAAAGATATCAAATATATTACTCAAGTGAAGAGTCAATTTTGTTAACACATAAAGAAAAAGTAAGAACATCATCAGGATATTGAGCTCCACCCTTTTAATTATTACCCTTATCATGGAGGTAGACCATATGATGGAAAGGTTCACAATCCGAAGACCTCCTCCTATTCGAGTTTTCACTATTGATGAAATTGGTCTCATTAGAGGTATTGTTTACATGTTCATCATTCAATTTATATAAGCATATAATTACCTTTTTTTTTTTATAAAAAAAATAATCTAAATTAAATTTGGTGTTGTGTTTTATAGTGATTGATTCAAAAAGAAATGAAATTCCTGAAATGTTGATACATGGGGAGACGAGAACTCGAGTCCAGTTGTGGCTGTCTCCTTAGCCAACAGAGATGATCGATGACCCGGTGAGTGTGATTCATGTTTGTGTGTGTGTGTGTATATATATAAATATATATATGTTGATGACCAAATGTTAAGAGCGTGAACAAGTTATTTAGTACAGTTATGCACAGTAATGTAGTTTACGTTTTTTTTTTGTAACAACTAATAAATATTTGATGTCCTTTTCTCAAAAATATTTGATGTAGTTTTGGTTTTCTATTCTTGGCTTGCTACTAATATTTGATGTAGTTTTAGTTTTGATTTTCTATTTTATATTATAAATATTGGTGTAGATTTGTTTTCTAGTTCAGTTGACAAGGATTTTTGATGAAGAAATTAATCATTTTTGTTTATACATAGTTACTGGCTATTGCAAGAAAGAATTATGTGGTAAGTACTTCTTTGAACAAGGCTTATTGGATATAATTAATAGTTTGCCTATAATTATTAGTTTGTTACTTTAACACATGGATTACATATCGTGCAGATCAATGTTCTTAATCCTTGTGATGGGAGTCCAATATATATTTCAAATAGAAAGTGATTTCAATGATCCTATTGTTGGATTGCATTTATTTGACAATAACACAATAGAACCGAATTCTTCTAGGTAATTAATATGCATTATCTCCATGTTTTATAACTTCATAAGTTTATGTTGTATGCAATTATTATTTAAATGAATATTTCTTATATTATTTTTTTGTTACTATTAGGTCTTGCAAGTTAATTACTTGCACTGAAAAATGGCAAAAAGAGATGAGCAGCTACACTCTTAATGGTCAACATCTAGAAGAATCAAATATGAAATGGAGTGCACCAAAAGAGATGAGAGCCTTATTTTTCAAGTTCCATAAAATGAAAAATCTTTCTATATTTGGAGGGTGAGTTCCTATAATTGAAAACGTTAATTCAACTTTATTAAACATAATACATCCTCATTAGGTTTGTGGCATAACAAGTGTTGATTTTTATTGTTTGCAATTCAGGATGAATGGAGCACTTCATTTATGTGATCATGAAACCAGTCAAATTAGTCGAACTACAGAACCAGTGAGAAATTATACTTTTTCATTATATACAATTAACGATATTTCTTTTGTAAAAATTATAACTAATATTTCTTTTTTGCTTGTTTCAGCTTGATGTATGACCTAAGGACATTTCTTTTGTTGCTGGGTCATTTGTTGAAGACGGAAGGCAATGGGGGCGGGATCTGACATCAATAATGTACTTATAATTAACAAGTTGCAAAGGATGACGGCGGGGATTGAGTTTAAAGATTGAAAGAGAAAGAGATGAGATAACAAGAATTGTGGTAAACAGACACTACCAGAAAAGGCGTCATAGCCGACGACGCCATCTCGTCGGCCGTTTCCATTAATTCGTCGGCTATAGTCATAGCCGACGAAGTATCGTCGGCTATTATCTCGTCGGGATTGCTCCGTCGGCTATAGTATAGCCGACGACACACGGGGTAAGTCGTCGGCTTATGAAACACCAGGTATAGCCGACGAAAAAAGCGTCGTCGGCTATACTTCGAACATTGCCGACGAGAAGATCGTCGGCTTTAATAATTACGTAACTGCCCCTAACCCGAAGTATAGCCGACGACACTATCGTCGGCTATACGTCAGTTTTAGCCGACGACACTATCGTCGGCCATAACAATCGCCGGTACCAGGAACGGCTTTTTTTTGCCTGAAGCCGGGAGGGTATAGCCGACGACATATGTCATTTTCGTCGGCTATAACTGTTATAGCCGACGAAATTTGGTAAAAATCGTCGGCTATAGCACTTATAGCCGACGAAATAATGCCAATATCGTCGGCTATAACCCCTAAATATTTAAAAAAATTAAAAAATTTAACTCGGGCCCAATTTCTCTTCGTCTTCGGGGGCTGCAGAAAATGCACAAACAAACATCCAAATATCCAACAAATATCCACATCAATCCATCCCTAATATCCTACATACTGTACAAATTAACCTACTATATCTACTCATCATCACCCCCTAAACGCGTAGCGTCGTCGACCGGATCGTTCGAGTTCCGGTGGCTATGGCTGTCCTGATCGGCTGGCGTACTCCGATGCGGGGGGGGGGGGGGGGGGGGGGGGGGAGTGGGGACGACGAACTGGGGCATCTGTGGCGGAGGCGGGGGCTGGAGTCCAGCCTGCTGGGCCTCCCAAGACTGCTGCATCCATCGGTACATCTCCGCCACAGATGCGTCTCTGGCCTGCTGCGCCGAAGCCTCCGCGGCCCTCGCCAACTCCGCCTGCTGGAGCGCCTCCACCGCCCTCGCCAACTCCGCCTGAGTCCTCTGCAGCTGCGTCTGCAAGTCTCCTCTCGTCGAAGCCGCACGCTGCGTGCTGGGATTGGCCGGCGTGAACTTGAGAACCCCATCTCCCGCCGCGCCTAGGCCTCTCTGGTAGAAGTAGTTGTTCCCCGTCCCTACCGCCGCGTGCATGATCTGAGAGGCCAAGCGCGGCTCAAGGGTGTCGATCGTGGAGGCAAACTCCGCGATCGCCTCGTCGGACGCCCCGTCTCCCAGAGTGTCTCGCGCGATCCCGAAGGTGATCGCGTCGGTCTCCGCATCTATTTCCGCCTAATTGACAAGAAAATATAATAAACGAATTAAAAAATATATATATAAATTAATTTCATGAAACACTTTTATTGAAGATGGACGAATACTTACCACTTGGTCGGGACGCCCCGGATACATCTGCGCATGAATCCACGACAACGGCCTCAGCGGTCGGTCCCTCCTCGCCATCTCTGCCCACTGCCTCCAGGAGCGGGTGCCGCCGTGGTGGGGGTGCTCGTTCCTCCTGCGGTTGTCGCTGTTCGTCCGCGAGATTTTCTGTATTATAACAACAAACATATAAACGCAAATATAAATTAGTAACTAAATTAAAATATTAGGAACTAACCAAAATAAAATTAATAACTAATTTAGTTACTAACTAATTTAATTTAATTAGTAACTACTTAACTAACTAATTTAATTAGTAACTACTTAACTAACTAATTTAATTTAGTAACTAACTAACTTACTAACTACCTAATTTTATTTAATTTAATTTAATTTAATTTAGTAACGAACTAACTAACTATGTAACTAACCAACTGACTTAATTTAATAACTAATAACTAACTAACTAACTAATTAATTGAATTAAGTAACTACATAATTTAATTATTAAATAACATTAAAAAGTTATATACTACCAGGCTAAATTTTCTTACCGAGACCCTGTCGCTCCCGAAGTAGGCTACCAGCCATAGCCACTCGTACTCCCTGTACCGGAACTCGTGGGGGGTTGCAGCTCGCCCCAAGCGCTGCTCCACATGGTACGTCCTGTAGTGCGTGGACAGCTCGTTCTTCCACTCGGAGTACCTATATTAACAGAACACAACTGTTAGATATATTCGTACACTGCCAATAAATATATTTATACAAAAAAAAGCAAAACACATAACCTGTTCTTCAGCTGCTCGTCTCTCCACCAGTCCAAGGTAGGATGGACTCTAAACCATTGCTGCAACATTATAAATTAATTAGAAAATATTTTTATATAGTTATAAGGACTGAATTCATAATTGTTTATTTTCTATAATAAAAATCATATTTAACTCACCGACAGTGCATTGTACACTCGCGCCTTGATCTCATCGGGCACAGAGCCCCAGTCGGGCCACAACAGTGGGACCCTGTCCCGCACGAGCATGCCCGTCGCGTTGATGTACTTGGTGGTGGTGTCTCTCCGCTCAATCGGGCGTCCATCCTCACCGGGACCGGACAAGATCTCTCTGATCCCACCGGCCAGCTCCCTCTCCAGGGTCGACATGTTCGCTGGCCCTCTGGTCCGTCTCGTCCCCGCGGGTTTATTGACGAGGACGCCTGTTTCATAATTAAAATGAATACATAGTTAAATAATTATGTAAACTAACTAATTAAATAATTAATTAAACAATCTAAATAATTAATTAAACTAACCAATTACCTGCGTCGTTGTACTGCTTGTCCTTCTCACGAACGGCCCACAGGCCGCGGCAGTCCTCTGAGTCGAAAGGACTGTAGAAGTAGGCCTCCTCCCAGGGAATCTCGTGGGGCCGGTCGTGCCTCCAAATCTGCCTCCCCCTAGCGTCGTACTCAGGGATGGCAGGGAGGAACTGGACCATGTACATCCCCGATGGCGGAGACATACGGGGCGTGGACCCTGAGGGGCCTGCTCCCCCTGACGGTGGGCCCCGTAGCTGTGGATGATGTCGCTGTGGGGGGACAGGGAGCATCTCTGGAGGGTCCAGATCGGCGCGCGGTGGGGTCGGCTGCCGATCCTGGAACAGTGCTGAAGTGCACTGGGGTCTGGTGGCTCTGCGTCCTCCTCCGACACTCGAGTCAGGGCCCGCTCCCGTCGACTCATACGAGGAGCCCCCACGTGGATCGCTCGGGGTCAATCCCATCAACGTCTCCTCTCGTCGACTCAAAGGCCGGCCTAGGCCCCGACGACCGCTGGATCCGCTCCCCCCACGGCTGGATCCTGCCTGAGCGTCGGGGTCGCTCTCGGTCCGTCTGCCAAGCCATCGGTCTACAAAGCGCCGGTTTCCTGCACAATTAGTATATAAATTCCATAAATTGCACAAAAATTCCACAAAACAAAATTAAAAACATCATTCAATGTATATATACCTAATTATATATATACGTACCTAAATATATTTATACCTAATTATATATATATATTCCGAAATATAACACAAAATTCCTTAAATTTCACAAAAAAATAAAAAACTTTTTTAAATATATATACACCTAATTATATATATACATAACTATATTTATACCTAATTATATATATATATATTCCGAAAAATATATATATATATCGTCATAAAAATGAAAAAAAATATTTATACCTAATTATATATAAATTAGTATATAAATTAGTATACTAGTATATAAATTCAACAAAATTCCACAATTAGTATATAAAAACCGTAAATTTAACAAAAAATCCACAAAATTAGTATATAAATTCCACAAAATTAACAAATTTAACAAAAAATCCACACAATTCCATAAATTTCACAAAAACCCTAAATTCCACAAAAAATTCACAAAAACCCTAAAATTCACAAAATTCGACAAAATTAATAAAAACCCTAAATGAGGCTCGATCGGGACTACCTGACATGGTGGTGCAGTCTGGACGAGGACCGGTGGTGCGGTGCGGCGGCGACGGCGACGGCGGCAGGGGCGGCTGCGGCAGGGGCAGCTGCGGCTACGGGCGGCTGCAGCAGGGGCGGGCAGGGGCGGCTGCGGCAGGGGCGGGTAGGGGCATCTGCGGCAGGGGCGGGTAGGGCGGCTCGGGGCGGCTCCGGCAGCGGCTTTCGGGTCGGGGAGGGCTCGGGAAGGAGGGGGCCGGGGCGGGGAGGTATCGGGTGGGGCCGGGGAGGGTCGATCGGCGTCGGGGAGGCTCCGTCGTGGTCGGTCGGCGTCGGGGAGGGGTGGGGAACGATTGGGAAATTTGGGTTCTAAGCAGAAAATGAGGGAGAGGCGCCTAGGGCTCGGTTTAAATCGAAGGACTATAGCCGACGAAATTCGTCGGCTATAGTCATAGCCGACGAAATTCGTCGGCTATACTCTTACGAGCCGGGCCAAAATCCGGGCCGGGCCGGAGTTGGGCTTTGCGGGCCGATTATAGCCGACGAAGTTAAGTGTCTCGTCGGCTATAATATGAATGTCGTCGGCTATACTATGAATCTCGTCGGCTATAATATGAATCTCGTCGGCTATACTATAAGCTCTCACCAGCCGTCAGATCTCGCCCATCCAACGGCGGACAATGAAACGGCGCGGATCGCAAGAGTTTAGCCGACGAAGTTAAGTATTTCGTCGGCTATTCCCTGGTCAACTTTTGGTCAAACCTCTTAACGCTTTAAAACGGAAATTGGCCCGTCTAAATGACGTTTTTTGGCCTGACCTTCAACAGAGAATAGTTTCAAATCGATGCGACGCAACTAACCGTATAAAAATTTTCCTCCAAAAATTTACCGACCGTCAGGCTACCCATAGGAAAACGGAAGTAAAAAACACCTAATCGCAACATTCGGCAAACAGATTTTGTCGGAATCTTCCCATTTTTCAACCGTAGTCGTATTTCAATATTTCGGTCGTATCTTATTTCACGACACTTTTGCATTTGAACGGTCTACGTATAGCAACTATTTGAAACTATACATTCACTTAAACACTTAGTAAATAAGTTAAGGAATATTAGTGCATATGTTCCGATTTCGAATCTAAAAGTTTGGAAAATCTATTCCAACCGTCAGATATCACCGTTAAGATTAAATACATGTAGGAAAAAAAATCCAACTACATCTGACAACGTTAAAGGCTCGATCGGGACGGTCAAACTGCATGGTCAAACCTCGAAACGCTTTAAAACGGCAATTGGCCCGTCTAAATGACGTTTTTTGGCCTGACCTTCAACAGAGAATAGTTTCAAATCGATGCGACGCAACTAACCGTATAAAAATTTTCCTCCAAAAATTTACCGACCGTCAGGCTACCCATAGGAAAACGGAAGTAAAAAACACCTAATCGCAACATTCGGCACACAGATTTTGTCGGAATCTTCCCATTTTTCAACCGTAGTCGTATTTCAATATTTCGGTCGTATCTTATTTCACGACACTTTTGCATTTGAACGGTCTACGTATGGTTTCGGTCAATATACTTTAGCCGACGACTTGCAAGTCGTCGGCTACAGTATGGGCATTATAGCCGACGAATTGCAAGTCGTCGGCTAAAGTATGGGCATTATAGCCGACGAATTATGGTCCATTTCGTCGGCTATAATTTTGATCTTTCTGAAAATTTGCCATTTAGGGCCTGAAAATTGCCTATTTCACCTGATAAATTCCTAAACATAACACAAACAATTCAATACAATTTCCCATAAACTCGGAAAACGGTAATTAAGGACAAAAATGTATTCATGCATGCACCATCGTACACAAATACATACATAAATAGTATACTAAGGATGATAATCAGAATCATCCTCATCACTTGAGTCAGACGTAGTATAGTAGTTAATATCTGGCAACCGGTGCTCGTACTCGTCGTCTGAGTCATCGTCTGCCTGATATAGACGATTCGGATTAACATCATACATGGGCACCTGACCCCTAGGAAGTCGAACCACTCTGCCCGGCGTCACATTATTATCGCGGATGGTGGAGGATTCCGGAATGTCGCCGGCGTCCGGCTCTTGGTATGCGGTCGCTTCTTGACACTCTGTGCTCACACCAAGTGTGGTAGCACTGTATATGTCTCGCTGAGACACATGGTTAACTACCTTCCACGTGCCTTTGTTCAAAGGATCGTCAAGATAAAAGACCTTTTTGGCCGCTGTGGCGAAAACAAAGGGGTCGTCTTCATACACACTAGTGGCGGTATTCACCGAAAGTATGCCGTACTGATCGATCCGTATGCGGTGCGGCCTAGTATCAAACCATCGACACTTGAACAAGTGGACTTTCATGCGGTTCCCATAAATGAGTTCAACAACTGACTGTAGGACACCGTAAAAATCCACGCCCCCCTCTGCACCATCGACCATCACCCCACAATTCTGTGTTTTGCGTTCCCCGTCTCTAGCTTCACATATATACTTAACGCCGTTGACATCACACATTGGGCGGACTGTGGAAGATATCGGCTTCATCGACAACAGCCTCAATTCCTCTGAGTAATTTGTATGACCACCCCTCGCAGCCACTTGCATCAGCTGAAAAATATAACTCAAATCACTCGGTGTGTTTATGATTAAAGAATAGGGAACTGTAAAAGAAAGCCATCTAATATATATATTTATACACTTACCCATTGTGGAAAATAGTCTGCAAACGTCGTGTTGTGGTACTCGACATCACCGCGAACTTCCTTGCTGTGAAGATGGTGACGTTTCCAATATTGTACCTCCGGACAGTTTATTAGAACCCACCAGTGGGCAATCCCTACCTCATGGTCAGGCAACTTGTCCACACCCTTTTTCTTGAAGCTTCCGTATGGTACAACAGAGTTGGCGACGATAGATAGGTTGAACTCGGGGTCATCTCGACTTGGATGTTGTGGGGGGTCCTCCATCGCTCCCAAGTACAACTTGGCGTACGTTACACACTCATGCGCAATGTAAGCTTCAGCAATACACCCCTCAGGCGCAGATTTATTGTGCACATATTTCTTGTAGTCTCCAAGTTGTCTGCAAGGTTAACAAGTGCATGTTAAGAGCATGCAACTTTTATTTAAAAACATGTATAAATCAAATTTATGAATAACATGTACCTTTCGATGGGATACATCCAAGTGTAGTGTACGGGACCGGTAAGCAACAATTGTTGGGGAAGATGGATCATCAGGTGAGGCATGATGTCAAAGAAGTTTGGGGGAAATATCCTCTCGAACTTGCACAAGATAAAAACGATTTCCTCATGCATTCTCATGAGGTCTGATTTTCTAACTTCTCTAGCGCATAACTTCTGGAAGAATCTTGACAACGCCACCAACGGCTCAACCACTTCATCCTCCAAGTACGCTCGAATGAAAATAGGGAAGAGGCGTTGAAGCAGTACATGGCAGTCGTGACTCTTCAATCCGTACATCTTGTTGTCTCGGTAGTTAACACACTTGCTTATGTTACCCGCATAGCCATAAGGATACCTGCATAGCCATTAACAACAATTAGATTTCATGCATATATAGTCGTCCAACAACAGATGGATTCTTTAGGGAATACATGCCTAATTAATAAAAAGTTACCTGACATTACTCAGCCATCCAAAGATTTCATGTTTCTGGTCCCTGGTGACGGTGTAAGGAGCTTGGGGCATTTTGCTCCTGCCCTCTCTCAACCACAAATGGTCCCGCAGTCCCATATTTCTCAGATCAACGCGTGCCTTGGGGGTGTCTTTTGTTTTCTTCTCCCAATTCAAAACTGTGCCAACCACGGCTTCACCCACGTTCTTCTCTATATGCATGACATCCAGGTAGTATCTGGTAGCCAACCTGGCCCAATAAGGAAGTTCCCATAAGATGCTCTTGTGTGACCAGAACCTATACCGATCCGGCCTCTCTGGAATCGTGCGCAACACATCGGGATGATTGCTAAGCGGACCAAAGTCATACTCATTCAACACTGCCAATATTTCCTCCCCTGTCCATTGCTCGGGTGCCCAGCCCCTTTCTTCAGTCCCATCAAAAGCCTGTGCATCGTCCCTAAATGGATGGTCATGCGGAAGCCAACGACGGTGACGCATCTGGACAATCTTGCTGCAATGAGGACTGGAGCAATCAACAGTCATGCACTCTGAACAAGCCCTGTAACCCCTGGTGACGCTGCCCGACAACATACCCCTCCCAGGAAAGTCACTGATCGTGCCAACAAGCATGGCATGCATCCGGAACATCTCATTTTTGAACCGGTCGTAGACCAGGTGGCCGTTCAGACTCAAGTACCGAAGCTCCTCAATTACGGGTCTCAAATACACATCGAGACACTTTCCCGGATAACCTGGGCCTGGAATCAACAATGTGAGCATGTTATATTCCTTCTTCATGCACATCCACGGTGGAAAGTTGTACGGAATCAAAATAACTGGCCACACACTGTACTGAAGCTCTTTCTTGCCAAAAGGGTTGAAACCGTCGGATGATAGCCCTAGCCAAACATTTCGAACCTCTGATGCAAATTCGGGAAACTCCAACACGTTCTTCTTCCAAGCCTCTCCGTCGGCGGGATGTCTAAGGGTGTCATCGTCAGGCACATTCCTCTCAGCCCACCATCTCATAGCTTCGGCCGTGAAAGCACACATGAACAACCGCTCAAGCCTATCAATCAGCGGGAAGTACCGAAGTATCTTCACAGCTTTCTTGTTCCCTTTAGGAGTGAACTTATACCGCTCTGTATTGCATAATGGGCAGTATTCAAGATCTGCAAGTCCTTCCCCGTAAAACAGAACGCAATCGTATCTGCATGCATGAATCTTGATGTAGGAAAGGCCGAGATCTTTAAGGATATGTCGCACCTTATGATGACTGGTAGGAAGCCGATGTCCGGGGGGCATCGCCCCACCCCATAGCCGAAGCCAATCATCAACCGATTTGACAGTGCCTTTGTTCTCCGTTTTGATCTTCATCACTCCCATGACAGATTCAAGGACAGTCTTACTGCATCTGGGGTACAACGGAGTCTGTTGCAATGCGATCAGGTTGTTGTACTTTTCCATACCACTTGTGTTGACCGGAGATCGGGGTAATGGCTCGAGTGGCTCAATATCAGGGAAACACTCCATCTCCGGAGGTGGGAGTTGCACATCTGGTGCTTCCTCAAAGACACTGCTCTCACGAGGAAACATATCGTTGATCCAGTTCGTTGTCGGATCATTGGAGGAACTCCCTCTCTCGGCAAATTGTCCATGATCATGACGACCCGCAAACTCTGGTTCACCGTGATAAATCCAATTAGTGTATAGGACCCAAAATCCATATCTAGCCAGGTGTTGCTCCACTGTCTCTATGGAAAACCGGTGTCGTGGGGTGGCACACTTGCACTTTTTACACGGACAATAATGAAGTGTAGTGTCTCCACAGTTAGCCATCACAAAATCCAGGAAACTCCTAACTCCATCATGATACGCCTCATCCCATCTTCCAAGGGTAATCCAACTCTTGTCCATCCTGTAAATTCAAGAAATAAATATAGCTATATATAGATATGTATATATGCACGTACTACGTACGTACTAATTAATTAAAAAATTCATCATTACACACACACATATATATATATATATATATATATATATATACACATGCATCCCTAAATTAATTAAAACATCGTCAATCTCCCTAATTAATTAAACACAATGTATTTTTTATATATACCAACAATATATTTTTAATTACAATTAAATTAATTAATATATATATATACATTTTTTCATCAAATTCATCTAAAATCACCTATAAATCAACAATCAATCACTAATCTTCAACAAAACTTCAATTCTATCTAACCAATACAACATATATATCAACCCATTAATAATCTCATCTCAACACATATATATATATATATCAAATTAATCACACATTTATTCTAATTAAACTCTAAATTAATACACCTCTGCATATAACCAACTAAATCAACACACACAGCAATATACGTACCTTTCAAGCTTATGGCCGAGGTTTTGGACGATTTCAGAGCGTTTTGGACGATTTCATCGACGAATGAGCTCCCTGATGCAGAAGGTCGATCTGATATAAGAGTTATAGCCAACGAATACCCTCCTCGTCGGCTATAACAAAAACTTTTCGTCGGCTATAACTCTTATAGCCGACGAATACCATCCTCGTCGGCTATAACTAAAAACGTTTCGTCGGCTATAGTTATAGCCGACGAGTTGTCGGCCGTCGTCGGCTATAATATTATAGCCGACGATGTGGCCGACGAAATAGTAGTTCGTCGGCTATAAGGGGTTATAGCCGACGAGGTACTATTTCGTCGGCCGTTTTTTCCCATATCGTCGGCTATAACCCCTTTTCTGGTAGTGAGATCATAGATCGTGTCAAACAGAGAATAAATCTATACTGTTGTTTGATGAAATATACATAAATCTTAAAGCTTTAAACAAAATTTCTTACCCATGAGCTAAAACATGGTGAGAACCAAATCAACTCCTCAAAATGCACCCCATGAGGAAGACGATTGTAGATCCAGAAGAGTGGTGTTGTGAATTTTGTTTATTGTATTAATTTTTCTTGGTTCTTGAAATTTATGGGTTCCATTGATTTTAAAGGCCAATGCTGACTCTGTGTTACCAAGTATGGAAAATTTAGGATTTAGAGCCTTGATATGGT
Source organism: Potentilla sterilis (assembly GCA_963682095.1). Taxonomy (NCBI): domain Eukaryota; kingdom Viridiplantae; phylum Streptophyta; class Magnoliopsida; order Rosales; family Rosaceae; genus Potentilla; species Potentilla sterilis. Next base: position 31,233,744 of record OY821764.1, read on the forward strand.
CTGAGAATCAATCTCAAAATAGTGAGAATCTACGCGGTCGGGAGCCAGGCGTCGAAGAGGCAAACAAATAGCATGGTCGGGTTGCCGATGACTGGCGGCGGGAAGTATATTCCAGTAAATACGCTCTTTGTTTGCCTCTTAATTGCATCAACCATAATGTTGTATGCATTTGACACCAATGATTTTTATTCCCTTTGACCATTCTCCAGCCAGCTTTTACCTACATGGATTTGTTCATATTAGAAGTCCTCTTAATTCCTAGACCACCTTTGTTTTGGCTCTACATACGTTATCTTCAGCTAACTAAATTTATTTTATTTCTCCCACTTCACTCACATATACCACTCTATAAGAATTTTATGTTTATCAATAGCCTCACAGATCTGCATAGATATGTTGGTAGTTTGCATAACATATAGATTAGGTAATTTCATTACCGGGATGCTATACTTGAATGTTCAACTCATCAAACTATCAAGTCGCTAATGAACTTTTTGTCCCCAATAGTTGCATAAGGTATTGTTAGTAGTTTTGAAATGAAGAACTGCATAAGTTCTTTTTGTATATATCAAATGGGAAACTTGTACAACATGCGCTTAGTAAATCTGTAGGTGTTGTAGAAATTGGATATGACTGCATTGACTTTGGATAGTTGACAATTTATATTGTTGAATTATTTTGGATTTGATATTATAGTCTATGCTTAAATTAACCTAATTATAAACATATAAAGCAATATGGTGCACTTAAAAGTTGCCAAATATAATTGATCGTTAATTTACTCAAGTGAAGAGTCAATTTTGTGAACACATATATAAGGAAAAAGTAAGAACATCATCAGGATATTGAGCTCCACCCTTTTGATCATTACCCTTATCATGGATGTTGTCACTGATTATGGATTCTCGAATAACTTCCTATGCCACATATATGATCATTAAACCCTCCATGATCACCATTGTGATTAGAGGCAACATTTTTCTTTTCCTCTTTCTCCATCATTTCCCTTCTTCCTTCCCTATTTTTATGAAGTGTTGGGGTCAGTTATTTGATTTCATTAATGTTTTCCCTCTCTACATGAGCTGAAATTTGTACCGTGGGCTCTATGGATCTGATGACACCTATCACCTATGTATTGTTCATATTCGGTTTTTTTTTTAAAGAGTTCATATTCAACTTTAGTTGCGTTATGCTATGAAAATTATTAAACTCAGTTAACTTACCTCTTTTGTTACTAAAAATCCCAACATAATTTCACCAGCATTTCGATCTCGAAGTATCTCTTCAAAGGTTTTGCAAACATGGAGGTAGACCATATGATGGAAATGCTCACAATCCCAAAACCTCCTCCTATTCGAGTTTTCGCTATTGATGAAATTAGTCTCATTAGAGGTATTGTTTACATGTTCATCATTCAATTTATATAAGCATATAGTTACCTTTTTTTTAAAAAAAAAAAATCTAAATTAAATTTGGTGTTGTGTTTTATAGTGATTGATTCAAAAAGAAACGGAATTCCTGAAATTGTTGATACATGGGGAGACAAGAACTCGAGTCCGGTTGTGGCTGTATCCTTAGCCAACAGAGATGGTGCATGACCCGGTGAGTGTGTTTCATATTTAGAGAGAGCCTATAATAATATGTTACATACATATAGTTTTTAAGCACCATTTAATTAAGTTTATAAATTCAAAATTAAGTTATAACAAAATAAGTAATTGTGAGTTTTTAAAGAATTTTACTTATTAATTTTGTTTAGTAATCGGAGACGCTATTCAAGATTTGAAATAATTATTTTTCATGTTTTGATAATTAAAGTTGGTGGCAATATGATCATATACTAATTAAATGATAGAATCAATATATTAATATGATATTATTTAGTACTTCTATGTAAAGTAATGTAATGTAGTTTACGTTTTTTTTTTGTAACAACTAATAAATATTTGATGTAGATTTTCTTTTATCAAAAATATTTGATGTAGTTTTAGTTTTCTGTTCTTGGCTACTAATATTTGATGTAGTTTTAGTTTTGATTTTCTATTTTATATTATAAATATTGGTGTAGATTTGTTTTCTAGTTCAGTTGACAAGAATTTTTGATGAAGAAATTAATCATTTTTGTTTATACACAGTTACGGGCTATTGCAAGAAAGAATTATGTGGTAAGTACTTCTTTGAACTGGGGTTATTGGATATAATTAATAGTTGTTGTCAAAAAAAAGAAGATATAATTAATAGTTTGCCTATAATTATTAGTTTGTTACTTTAACACATGGATTACATATCGTGCAGATCAATGTTCTTAATCCTCGTGATGGGAGTCTAGTGTTTCAAATAGAAAGTGATTTCAATGACCTTATTGTTGGATTGCATTTATATGGTAATAACACAATAAAACCAAATTCTTCTAAGTAATTAATATGCATTATCTCCAAGTTTTATACCTTCATAAGTTTATGTTGTATGCAATTGTTATTTAAATTAATATTTCTTATATTTTTTTTGTTACTATTAGGTCTTGCAATTTAGTTACTTGCACTGAAAAAGGGCAAACAGAGATCAGTAGCTACACGTACTCTTAATGGTCAATATCTAGAAGAATCAAATATGAAATGGAGTGCACCAAAAGAGATGAGAGCCTTATTTTTCAAGTTCCATGAAATGAAAAATCTTTCTATATTTGGAGGGTGAGTTCCTATGCTTGAAAACGTTAATTCAACTTTATTAGAAATAATACATCCTCATTAGGTTTGTGGTATAACAAGTGTTGATTTTTATTGTTTCCAATTCAGGATGAATGGATGAGCACTTCATTTATGTGATCATGAAACCGGTCAAATTAGTTGGATTGCAGAACATTTGAGAAATTATACTTTTTTATTATATACAATTAACGGTATTTCATTTGTAAAAATTATAACTAATATTTCTTTTTTGCTTGTTTCAGCTTGATATATATATATATATATATATATATATATATTTATTTATTTTTTTTAATAATTATAGGGGAATAAAAGGCTTGAAATTATATTACAATACTCTCCAGTCAAACCATTTTAATAATTACATACATTTCTATCACGAAGTCGGGAATTGATCTGGGGCCTCCATCTTATCCTCCCGAGCACCATTTCTTACAATACTGAGGATGAACTATGGGATGTACAAGAAGAGTTCTCTATGCAGCTGCTGCTGCATGTATACTGAAAACATACTTTTCTCCCTTTCCAGTTTTCCTTCACAAGTTTAAAGTGATAATGCTCTCGATTATAGCTTTGGTGCTTATGTAACAATATCCTCTTTTAATATACGTACATATATAACGGTATCGGTAAGTTTACCAAAATACAAAATCGTATACTTCATAAAATTCCAGAACTGAAAAGTTAAACGCCATAATCATGGAGAATCTGAATTCTTCAAATGCATTTGTAAGGCTCAAACCTGTATTGTGTTCTATCTAGCTAGAAGGGCTTCCAAGCAATACATATGATGCACCCCAACGCGGCTAATTGAGGAGGATTCAGATATGACAATAATCAATAATGTTTGCTTACCTAAAAGCTAATCTCTAAAACTTTGAGGATTTACAAACCCTTCGACCATTAGGACTCAGAACCTTCTAGGATTTATATACAATTTTGTTAAGTACCCACCAATAGTATCACAGGAGGATATCAAACTTTCCTTAAATGTTCTTCTTGTCTAATATTCCACGAATATCTACAAGAGAATTCCTTTCCATTGATTAATTTGGTGCATCTAATTTTATTGAGGAAAGAATCTAACTCAACCTTACCTTCCACCATTAGGGCTCAGAACCTCCTCGATCACCTCTATATATTGAGAACCATACTGCTCACTTAAACCCCTCAAAATCATCTATAGCTTCTTCTCATAACTAAGAGCCTAGACAAACATGGAAAGCAAAGCTTCTGAACCCGGACTAGATTCTAAGGAGCCTAGCTTCAGCAGCTACTGCTCAAACGCAGTAGCAGATATCGCTGCAAGAGTATCAATGGAGGAATCAAGTGAGCAGCACCATCTCGATTACAACTTCGAGTTTGGTTCGCTTCTCGAATCTCAGGTCGAGGCTATAACAAAAGATAATGTTTCACCTCCATCATTGGATACTAAAAAACCAGAAGGAGTACACCAATCGGTGCATTACAAGAAGAGCAACTCCATTGGATCATCGTCGAGGTGGTGGAGCTTTACACGTTTGCTTCGGAGGAACGACAGCGAACTTGAAGCTCCAACAAGGACCAACAACAACACCGAAGAGGAAGAAAAAGAGGGAGAACAATTTGGATGCGACAGCTTTATACACTATATGTGTCCACCGATACTACCTGCTAACCCTAAAGCAACTCATCCGGAAGAGGTTGATGAAGAAAAGTTAATTGTGATGGAAACGAAGATTAGCTGTAAGAGCTCATCAACTAATTCTGATGGATCCAACAAGAGAGTCTTCCCTCTCCCCGAAATTGTTCCACTAGACAAAAGCCAACATGAACATGGTATTTCTACATCATTCGACGTTGACAAACCCGAGGGATTGAAGTACAAGAAGAGCAAATCCACTGGAACTCTGTCCAAGGGGTGGAGTCTCAAAGGCTTGCTTAGGAGGAGCAGCAGCGAGCGTGGAACACCGAGAAGCACCAACAACACTAAAGAAGGGATGGAGAACGCTTCCGTGTTCTCGAGGTGCTTCTCACTGCCATCAAGGTCCTCCTCCAAGGTCTCCAATGGAGAACGCTTCCGTGTTCTCGAGGTGCTTCTCATCACTGCCATCAAGGTCCTCCTCCAAGGTCTCCACCAACTTAGAGGAGGGAGAGAAGCTTGGATCTGATGGGTGCATGTTTTACCTTTGTCCATTTCTCTCATTACCACCTGCTGGTTGTACGCAACTTCCAAAGGTATAGCGGATCAAGAAAAAGTAGCTGTGAAGGAAAATAAACCTAGCTCCAAGTGCTCTACTGGTTCTGATCATGAATCCAAGAATAACAATTCTTCAGACCTAGGCAAGGTTGATGGCTTTAGTAAACGACCGAAGTTACAAAACAATCCTCATAAGATGTACTTCAAGAGGAAGAACAGTGAGAGTCCCTACATGCAAGAAGCAATTGGGTTCTTTGCCATGGTTAGGCCGTTGGTGATGTTATTTACTACCTCTGCCTCAGTTTGATTGTTTATAGACTTATGTACGTGTTATACCACGATCAGAAATATGAACTTGTGTTCCGTTTCCTAGAAAGGATTTGAGTTTTCGTTGGAAGATTGAATATAATATATCTGAATCCATCGGTTCATTTTTTTACACAAATCTTTTCTTTGCTTAAACCAGAAACGTTTGTTTAGGCGTTAGATTTTGATGAAATTTCGAGTCTTCCATACTGTGTTCCTAAATTCCCAATGACCTATGTTTACTGTAGCCTGTTGTTTGGATATGTGCATGCATTGATATCAGAAAGGGTAAGAACATCTTTGCTAGTATACATTCCACCATCTTCTTCATCTTTTCCCTTGCTTTATGTCAAATGTGAAAGATGTGTCTATTGTAAACTTAATTCAGCATGTTCATAAATACATTAGATCATATGCACAACATAAATCATAAAACTTAAGCTTAGAGTTGACTCACCATCATCATGAACCATAGCTCCTTCCATTGATGTAATCCTGAAACACAAAAGTATTAGACAATGCCTTCTGTTAGTCACCACAATAACCTTCTTAATGGACAGAACTTACGCTATGTCTCGTGGTGATAACAGGGACCAATACCATCTATTTATATAGAATCATTAACCCTAAAGAGTCCTCCCATTAAGAACATTCCTTGAGAGTTAAGTCTTCTAATTAGATTCCTGATACAATACTGATTTGTCTTGCTTTTAGACTATAACCAGGATTCCTTACAATAATGATCTAATACACGAAATCATTATTAACTAGATATGGTTCTGTATTCGTTTCCATGTAGAAGTAGATATTGTCATTAAGCATAATTATTAATTAATATGTGACAAGTCCATATTGATCTAACAATCTCCCACTTGGACTGTCACTTGCCATAAATGATAACTCGCACCTGAGAAAGACAACACCTGCTCTACCTACTGTAGTGCGCGCCGAAAAATAAAATGAACCAAAAATCCCTTCACAACATGGTCGAATTACAGTCACTTATGTAGAGCAAGAACCAAGTTACACTTTGACAAAAATGCACAGGTTCTGTACCACAACATAAGCTTCTACAATCCACATATGTCAATCATGCAGTATTGAAATATATGTTAATGTGTATTAACAAGTAAAACATATATCAAGTCCAACTTTATATATGTTCTTAAAACCAGAACTCAAGCAAACTTTACCGAACACCAATAATCTCAACTTTGCTTGTACTGTAGTTTCATGCTAAACATGAATGAGATCATCTGATAGCAAGTATATATATGACTGGAACTTTAAAACAATAATTTTCAGAACAAACATAAAGCTGCAGCAATACAAAACTTATGAAAAACCTCAAACTTTCATTTATAAAAACTGTCATTACAAAACTAAGTTGTGATTCTACTGATATCACAAGTGAAAACACAAGAACTCAGAAAACAAATTATTTTTAAGTTTGCTAGCTCCTACTGGTCTTAACTCCCACTGAACTTAAGTATCTAATTTTGAAAGAATTCCAATGCTTTCTGCATGCTTCTTGAATACTTTTACTGGTAGTGTTTTGGTGAAAGGGTCTGCAAGCTGTGAATTGGTGTTTATATCCAAAACAGTTACCTCACCATGCTTGACTCTTTCTCTAACACTATAATATTTCAAGTCTATGTGTTTTGAGTTGCTGGACCTTTTATTGTTCTTGCTAAAGAACACAACAACCTCATTATCACAGTATATAACAAGTGCATCAGCCACAATGTGACTCAATACTTTAGTCTGCTCTAGGAAGTTCCTAATACAGAGCCCTTCACACATTGTTTCATATACTGCAATATATTCAGCTTGCATGGTGGAGGTTGTGATCAAGGTTTGCTTCATTGTTTTCCAAGCAACTGCTCCACCCGCCAGCATGAACACATAACCACAAGTTGACTTGTTTGAGTCTGGAAAATTCCCTGCAAAATCAGAATCTGAAAAACCAACAAGTTTCAGATCCTCAACTCTTCTGTACACAAGCATATGACTCTTTGTTTTATGTAAATATCTAAGAACTTTCTTTCCAGCCACCCAATGTTCTGGTCCTGGATTTGATTGAAACCTTGACAGCATTCCAACAGCAAATGCCAAGTCTGGTCTGGTACAGACTTGAACATACATGAGACTTCCAACAAGTCTAGCATATGGTTTTATTTTCATGTTTTCTTTCTCAGCTTCACTTTGTGGACACCTGACTCTTAGTGAGTTTATTGACGTGAACCGAAGCTCGCATGTAATAATAACCCTGCAATCATTAGTAGTATAGACATAAGTAGGAATCGTTCTAAGCCGGGGATTAAGGGTACCTAAGATATGAAATTGTTAGACAAATATATACACATATATAAACACAAACGTCACAATGGGGGGATAAGTATGGCGTCGGCAGCAAGCTGCCCTAAATCTAATTGACACGAAATTTAAACCCTAATCTACTATATACAAGTGATCATCATCTCTCACACAAAACAATTCACACAAAAGACTCTTTAACACATAGATTCGCATGCAAGAAAGTAAGAGACAAGTATCTAACATGTTCAAGACTCAACTTAGTTTCGACTTTCAACCAGAACGTGAACCGATTTTTACCCAGTTGAGAGACTTTTCTTATGTTTTAAGATCGAGCTATTCGCATGGTGATCCTAAAAGTTATGCTACCTTATACAAGACATAGCATTAAAGCACTAAAGTCTATAGTCGAAGACAAGCAAACAAGTAAGGTCGTCAATCTTCTCATTTAACATGCAAGTCCTAAGGTTAACCACTCTAGGTGAGCACAACACAAAGTGATCATACGTCTACTTAGTTCATTATAACTCAAGCAAATTAAACCTAATACCTAGATCATGTTCAAAGACAACACTAAGTACCGATTATAAGCCCTCACCTTAGTTCTAACCAATTTAAATCCTAAACATGCTTCAAATACCACTGCTCTAATTATCCATACATACGAAATCCATGAATTAAAATTGCAAAATTCATCACATAAATTCCAACAAAAATCGCAATTCATGTTCATCATACAATACCAAACGAAAACAAAGTATTTTTATAACAACAAATGTGACTAAACCGAAAATAAAAATACAAGTCATAGGGATGGATCACACTTTAGAAACCTTGGAGAGCTTCGTCTTGGTGTGGTGAATGAGGCTCGGCAGTGGCTGAGGCAGGGAATGAAATCGGTGGTGAAAGGTGGTGGAATCGGTGGACTTGTGTTTTAGGGTTTCGGTTTAGAACTTTGGTAGAACTTTTGGTAGAGTTTCGGCTAGTATTTTGCAAGAGATGAGATGATCTACTGAATGACAAAAGTGAGGCTTTATATAGAGGAGAGGTGCCGGCAGCCCTTATTGCAATAGGTAATCAGAAAACCAATTGGGAAAAGGATTTGAAACCTTCATTTCATAGTTCAATTAGGTTTTCTTTTTCTGAATTTTTCTTCAAGGCTTGGGCTTCACATCTTCATGGACTTCTTCAATAATCATTGGACTTCATTGCATAAGTTTTGATCCACAGAAAATGCATCCAATTGTCGGCAGCACATTAAGGCACACAATCTGCCTTATTCGGCAGCTTCTCCTAGTTTGACTAGGAGAACTTATTTCTTCATATTTTTCTTCAATGCCATGGCTAGGTGTCATCCTCCTTCCTTCCTTAAGCTTAGACAATCTTCACATATGCATTTGTACACCATTTGGTCCATTGAAAACAGAATTTGCAAAAAGGAGGCAGTAGCATCCTGGAATCGGCAGACTTGATGTTGTTGCAGTGACTCCGGCATATCTCCCTCCTCGGAGCTCCGATTGATGCGATTCCAAGTCTCAGATAAACTAGACACACAAGACTACCTCCATATAAAACAGTTCGATCAAAATCCTTGTGAGTCGACGAGAATGATTTTTCGAAGTTGGGACACAGTCCCAGGAAAATCCTGGAAGCCCCTGGATTGGAATGCTCGGACTGCAATTTTGCAGCCAACTTTTGGGTAACTTCCCGAACTCTGATTGATCTGAAATTTTAACACAACATTCCTCAGCATATGAATATTAAGCACACCAAATTTCATAGAATTCGGACAAGGATAGATCACATTTTTGCTCAACTCAAAATCACGAAAAAGACACATTTTTCACTATTTTCCAGATTTTTCATACTTAGTCATTTTTCGGATTCTTAACTATTTTTCGCCAAACTCTACCAAATTAACACTAAACTAAATTATGACTCTATCTTAGACAAATAAGGGTTAAACAAAGCATAAACGAGGGCATAAGCATATAATATCGTCGCACATTGTGCTCCTATCATTTATCACCCTTAGACATGGGAACCTCTCCATTTGAGCACTTTTCCATACTAAATCTTTTAAGAACTTTAGTAATATAATTATGCTGAGATAATCCCAACAGCCTTTGTGCTCTGTCCCTTTTAATTTATATTCCTAGTACATAGGATGCTTCACCTAAATCTTTCATGTCAAAGTTATTTGACAGAAAGCTCTTGGTATCTTTAAGCAGCTTGAGATTGCTGCTGGCCAAAAGTATATCATCCACATACAGTACTAAGAAGATAAATAGGTTCCCTACTGTTTTTAGATAAATACACTCGTCCACTAGATTTTCAGTAAAGCCAAAAGAAGAAATTACTGAATCGAATTTCTTGTACCATTGCCTAGAAGCTTGTTTTAGACCATAGATAGATTTTCTTAATCTACAGACTAAGTTCTTATTTCCAACTTCAATAAATCCTTCAGGTTGCTTCATGTAAATCACCTCCTCAAGTTCTCCATTTAAAAATGTTGTTTTGACATCCATCTGATGCAGCTCCATGTCAAAGTGTGCCACCAATGCCATGATTATTCTAAAAGAGTGTTTACATGAGACTGGAGAAAATGTCTCAGTGTAATCAATACCCTCTTTCTGTGAGAATCCTTTTGCCACTAGTCTTGCTTTATGCCTCTCAATATTTCCAGTTGCATCTCTCTTAGTTTTATAAACCCATTTACAACCTATTGGCTTCTGTCTAGGATCAGGTTCAACTAATTCCCAGACTCCATTCTTCTCCATAGACTCAATCTCAGCTTGCATGGCCTCCTGCCACTTGTCAGAATCTTGACTTGCTGCTGCTTGATTAAAATTTGTTGGATCATTGTCTTCTGCACAGTCTTCATTAATGTCTGCTTCAGCCAAGTAGACAATGTAATCACTATCTTCCCCCCCAAATTTTGATTTTCTAGCTCGTTTGGATCTTCTAAGTTCAGAACTAAAATCATTTTGTGGCTCTATAATGTGAGGTGCTGCAGCAGGTTGCTCATCAATTTGCATTTCCTGATCAATTTCTTGATCTGCTGCATTTTGATTTTCTATAATGATGTCATCTGCTATTTCTTCAGTTTCAAAAGGCAAAACATTTTCCCAATCCTCATCAGTCACAATTTCTTCAAAATCTAAGGATAAATCCTCATATTCTGTATTGTGAACTTTTTCATTTAAGAATTTAACTTGATGAGTTTCAAAAATTCTAGGCTTATGTTTAGCAGAACACAGCTTATAGCCCTTAGATTTTTCTGGATAACCTATGAAATAGCAGCTTATGGACTTGGGATCAAGCTTGCTCAAGTTTAGATTATAAATCCGAGCTTTTGCATGATAGCCCCATACATGACAATGGTAAAGACTTGGTTTTCTACCACACCATAATTCAAAAGAAGTTTTCTCAATGGCCTTACTAGGTGTTCTGTTGCAAATGTAATTTGCAGTTTTCAAGGCCTCTCCCCATAAGAATTTTGGCAAGCCAGTTGTACACATCATACATCTAACCATATTTAGAAGGGTTCTATTCTTTCTCTCTGCAACACCATTCTGTTGTGGATTATAGGGTGTTGTATATTGAGCTTTAATTCCATACTCTTGTAAATACAAGGCAAATGGACCCTTCTGTTGACATTTTTCTGTATATTTTCCATAAAATTCCCCACCTCTATCTGATCTAACTGTTTTGATTTTTCTCTCTAGCTGATTCTCTACCTCAGTCTTGAAGATTTTAAAAGCTTCAAGTGCTTGTGATTTTTCTGATAGTAAAGAAACATAACTGTATCTAGAGAAATCATCAATGAATGTAATGAAAAACACATTACCACAGATAGTTTGATGTTTAAATGGACCACAAATATCAGTATGTATGAGTTCTAGTAGATTTTGGCTTCTAACTGCAGTCTTCTTTCTTTTATTTGTCATTTTTCCCTTAAAGCATTCCGCACAATCATTAAGATCAGAAAACTCTAATTCATTTAGGATATTGTTTTTAACCAGAATTTTCAGTCTCTCTTTTGAAACATGGCCGAGTCTTTTATGCCACAAATATGCAGACTTTTCATTTTGTTTGGTTCTTTTAACACCAATCAAGGCATTAGTACTGTTAGTGTTTTCTTTTTCAACAAGAGAAATTTCTTGTTGAGACATAGAACAATTAAGCTGTAAATAATCATTCAATATCACACCAGAACCAATCTGTTCTGAATTTCTAGAAATAGTAATTCCACTATTATCCATCAAAAGTCTACAACCAGCTTTAATTAGCTGAGAAACTGAAACTAAATTCCTTCTAATGGAAGGTACATAATAAACATTATCCAAAAATAAAAAGTTTTCATATCCTAGATCAAGCTTGAGGGTTCCTATGGCTTTGACTCCCACTTGCATTCCATTGCCTACTCTCAGGTTCACCTCATCACTTCTTGGAACTCTCTTCTTTGTGAATCCCTGCAAGGAATTAGTGATGTGAATAGGAGAACCAGAATCTATCCACCATGACTGGGGTTCAACATTTATAAGATTAATTTCTAAGGAAAATACTGTATCAGAAATCATCTTACCCCTTTTTAGCTAGCCAAGCCTTATAACCTGTACAGTCCTTTTTCATGTGACCTACTTTCTTGTAAAAGTAGCACTTGAATCTGAATGGCCTGTTTTCTTTTGGTCCTGTGGCTGCAGATGCCTTGGTGATGGTTTTGGTAGACTTGAGTTTTTTTTGAGTCTTTTTCTTCTTAGGCTTCTCAACTAGGTTGACTGTGAGGGACTGAGACTGGTTTTTCTTGATCCTAGATTCCTCATCAACACAGATTGAGATGAGTTCATCTGGGGTCCAGTTTTCCTTTTGAGCATTATAACTTGTTCTGAGATTGTGAAAACTGCTAGGGAGTGTGTTTAGTGCATGATGCATCAACAATTGATGTTTTACTCCCACTAGCATCTCTCTCAGCCTGTTGTTGATGTTAATCAACTCCATTATATGCCCTCTTACACCTCCAGATCCTGTTCCAGAGTACTGTAGGGTATGATACTCTTTGCTCAGCCTAGCTATTTCAGCCTTTTCACTTTCTTTAAACTTAGCCGACATAGTCTCAAGGAAATCAGCAGCTAATTCTGGTTCCTCAACACAACCTCTCACTGATCTAGACATAGAAGTCCTAATCACATTCTTGGCCATCATATTGGATCTCATCCATTTCTTATGTTGAGCTTTGATTGAGGGTTTATCATCTTCTGCTGGGATATCAGGTTGTTCTTCAAGAAAACAGAATCCTATTGTCTCATGCATACAGCTGTAGTTTTCTACAGAATCTCTCCAGGCTCTAAAGTTTGAACCAGTAAGCACTAAGACATTGTTGAAGGTCATGTAGGTGTTACCTAAGGAGCAAAAGAAAAAGAATTTTGTGAGTTCTCAATTTTGTAAATCTTTTAGAGTTTTTAATGTTTTATGAATTAGTTTAAGTTTAATCAAACCATAACAAAACACTCATAAAACAAAACATTCAGAGAACTCAATACATATATACTTGCATTCACATAAGTCCATATCCATAAAAACAATACTGAGAAACACTTTTGAGCAGAAAATCAGTATACTGTAATTCTTTATCAATAAGCTACACTTGATAAAAACATGTTATTCAAGGAACCAAAACCACATATCTAGACAGAAGATTAAATTCCAAGTATCCTGATTTATTCTTATCAAATATGCTTACTGCTGTTTGTATTCTAAAACATACTTCGACACTTCTTTGGAAGATAAAAAGCATTATTTAAAACACAAAACACAACTTTCAGTTTGTTATACCATATGATCTCCTGTAAATATCAATGAAAAAATGCTTTGTGCAATATATCCATTTATACTGACAGAAAATCTCAAACTTGTTTGAGCTTGAAAACTTGATTTCTATCCAGGTTACCCTTTGTAAGAATACTAAGCTCTTGTGCCTGTAAAAACTTTTCAATGCATAAATTTTGGGAGACTTTAATATCTACATGCATCATCATCAATTACAGAACACATACTTCAATTCAATTTCATAGAGCATAATCTGTATTGAATTATCATCCAGCCACAGAACAACACAATCACCAACTTATACGCACGCTGGGAGTGCTCTAGGGTTCTTATGCAAATATATATATATATATATATATATATATATATATATATTATAACATGCTTGAATTGAAAACAAAATTTCCAGAAAAACCTGTTTTGCTTTTTCCCCAATTTGCTACAGAACACAGCGGAAGCTATAAACTTGATGCATCAACTATTTCTTGGCTTGCTTGATCCACAACAATTGGGTTTTGAATCCCATAAGAGATTTAAAAGTCCACAGCACTTCCAATCCAGTCTCTGCTCCATCTTCTAGCCAAAAACTATCCGTTTCGAACATATTCGCCGAGGTTATCTGTTATGAATGCATTCGCCACCGTTGCGAACTTACTCACCAGGTTATGCATTCACCACCGTTGTGAACTTATTCGCCAGGTTATGCATTCGCCACCGTTCACTACCAGAAAAAAGGCTTTTCCCGACGAAATAAAAAAAAACGGTCGACGAATTAAAATTTTCGTCGGTAATTATAAGGAATAGCCGACGATTTTATTTTTCGTCGGTGGAAAAATAAAATCGTCGGCTATGGTTAAACTATAGCCGACGATTTTGTTTTTTCGTCGGTAAAAACAAAAATCGTCGGCAATATTCATATTTCAGTCGACGATTTGGATTTTCGTCGGCCTTTCTCTGAAACATTAGCCGACGAAAACTTTTTGAAATTTTGGCCGACGAAATTGACATTTTCGTCGGCTATAAGTCTATATATTCTCAGATCTGGACAGCAGCTGCTCATTTAAAAAAAAACGAAGAAAAACGGGAGAAAGAGTGAAAAATCTGTGGGTATTATTGAAATCCATCCTCTTACATTGTGGAGCTATATATAGGTACGTATATGTGTATATATGTTGATTTTGTTGTAGGAAAATGAGAATTGGTCTACTCATTTTATTGATAATCCCCTTTATATAGAGTGAGTATTACAACGGTAATAGTAAATACATTAATGACAATAATTAATGACTACCTAATTACCTCTCGTCAGTTACATTGACGAAGACACATAATGCGTTTTTCCTTTAACACTCCCCCTTGTGCCGAGTCAGAGGTAAAATGGTGCATATAGTGTTGCCTCATTAAAAACCTTGCCAAGTAACAAAAACCCAATGGGAGAAAATAAAACTTTGGTCTAAGGACAAAAAGAGCACAACGCACCTATTACATTTGGAAACAATATGTATGTGCTAGACTCCCCCTGATGTCTGCATCTCCCCCTGATTTTTACATTAATCATGGGATTCTCCTTGATTCTTTCATTTGATCAAGGGAGCTTTAGTAACATTAGCATAATTATGCATTTTCACATGTTTTTCCAAATATGACTTTGAGCAATGATTTAGTAACTAAATCTTATCAAATCGTCCTCAGATCCAACTTGATTTACTTTGATCTTGTGGATAAGGTTGTTCATGAACGAAACGCATAGGTTCATATTGAACATCAGGTTCACTCGTGGTATGACCTTCATATAACAAAATAGTCATAACTTTGTCTAGAGTATGGGTGAACCATTAAGAGATTTGAAATTGATCTGTAATAACAGATTTTCTTATCTCACCTTTAATGCGTTTTTCTTTACGCATAGTTAGCTATGACGTGGATAATTTCTTTATCATGTCACATTCTATGTAGAGATTGAATAAACCCAAATCTTTCATATATTTAAGTATTTGAAAGAACCATTTGCGTTGCGTGGGCGCAGAGCTAAACATATAGCTTTACAAATTTTCATCGAATGAGAGATCGAGTCTTACGTATTGTGTTAAAGTACAATCATGCGTTATTGCACCTATATAGGAAATTTCATTTCCCAACACTTCTTCGTCATCTTACTTTAGATGAAAAACGGATCTATTGTTAGAGTAAAGACTTCGACTGATCATGGGAGTATATATAGGCCTCACTTTATTCTTTAGAGTGCCTAAGTCGATTGATGGATGATCACCATCATTACAGTCCTTGAGTTCCATTTCAAGACTGTGTATTCTCAAGATCTTTTTCATTCTTAACTTAGGATTTACAATACATAGAGTACCTCTTAATTCATTGAGAGTCTGTGTATATCCATAATGAGCACGCAAGGGCATAATTCACCAATCTTCCCAATCAAGTAGTCACTTTAGTTAACGTTTCAATTTCTTTTACAAACGCACTTATGTGATCTAGTGCAACTTGATTTGGGTGGATGAAGTCCGTTTAGTATCCTCATGTATATCTCTTAATTTTGATCCCCATAGAGATATGTGTTTTGACCACTTTCATAAGCTGCATGTTCAGTTTTTCGGAAACTACCAAACTGACAAGGTAGTGGAGTGCAATGACATCCATTACGAGAGATTGTCTCCTCGTAGTCCATTACGAGAGAATATCTCCTCGTAGTCGATTCCAGTGCATTTTTGAGTAACCTTGCGCCATAAGGTGAGTCTACATACTCTTACTCTCATTACGCATTCTAACAAAGATATATTTGATAGGGTTTACATTTGCGGTGTCTGCATCACCTGCCCAAAGACCTATCTCTTTGTTTATACTGGATCGCTTCTTTCCATTAGGCCAGTTTACTAAGTTGACATTTTTCAACGAAGTATGGTTCGATATTAGACTCATTATTCCACGTCCTCATGTACACTAGTGTAATGTGTTTGTAGAGATCTCTATACTTTAAGGATTGGTTCTAACATTTGAGGCGTCTCCCAATGATAACCACAATCCATAAATATTCTCATGAGACGGATTTGAGTATCACTGATCAATAGATCAGGTTGTGCCAAACTTGTTTTCTTCCTTTACACAAGTATGTATCGAACCTAAGGTGGCCTCCCCCTCTTCCTTGGAGAGCCACGGCCTGTGACACCATTTATGCCACTTATGGCGTCACCATACCACCATTCATGGTGGCAGTGCAATACCCAATTCCTCTTGGGTAGTACCATGTCCTTTTGATAAAACACAATCCTTGCAGGTATATTTGCAGCAGGTTTATATGATCTCGTCACTTTACTTTGTATTATTTTGGGGATCGAGATGAGACACAGTGGGGACAAACCACGACAATTCCTGTCGTTCCACTTGAACATACTTATTCTTATCTCCCCCTAACGACGGGAAGACTGTCTCATCAAAGTGACACACCGCAAATCTAGCGGTGAGGAGATCGCCTGTCAAGGTTTCGACATAGCGGACTATAGCTGGAAGTTCATATCCAGCATAAATATTTATTCATCTCAAGTAACCCATCATTGTGCGCTGTGGCGGCGCAATTTTGGCACATAAAAACCTTTAACCGAGCTCAAGGATTGTAGATCCGTGTTAATCCAAAAGAGCTCAAGGATTACAAGTTCGTTTGAAATCCTTTAAAATCCTCACACATAGTCATTAGCTATGGTGTCAATTGGTTCAATGATGATGACCATAGATGAATAAGTATCACTGCATGCAAAATTGCATAACCCAAAACGGAAGTATTAGTGTGCTTTACCAATATCAAGACTATTACTGTAGTTGTTTTCCGTGAGACCAATTGGGTTTTTATATAGGAATATGATGCCCATTACAGATCCCATATAATAAGCTATAATATCATTACGCCTACGGAAATTAACCCGGCCTAGGTGCTTTGACTTTCTAGCATAAGCAGCATAAATTTTAATTGTGGATGGTGTCATGACACGTGACCAGCGTATTGACACAACAACCAACATCATAAAATATCTAAGGTGTCCGCAAGTTGGTTGAATCAGTCCACTGAATCATCTTTGGATTCAATATAAGAACATAATGAGAACACATGTTTCCTTTGCATATGATGGTGTCAATCATAATTTTACGAGTAGGCTTTGAATGATGTACTTTTATTCATAAAATCACGATGGATGTCAGAAGCATAATAGGGTATAAGTGCATATACTTGTGCATCAAATATATTATAATGCCACCTTAGGGGAGCGGTGGAATTTAGGAATTGAACACACGTCTTCAACCCTACATGGATTATGTCGAAACAATATTTGAGGATAACATGTTCTTTGGTCGTCCTCGGTTTCGTGTGGGAACCATATTCTTCTGTTGTTTGCTTCTATTCATCCAAAATATGGGTGTCCATAGTAATTTCTTTAATGTACGGATCACCAGATCAAAGCCAATCTATGTCAGAATTCCAAAAGATCATTTTCTTATGACTTTGGATTCAATTAGCGGTTTACATATAACCCACTAAGTTGACATATAAATTTCTCTAATACGCGTTTACATCCGTAGTCATTAGAGGTAATGCAAAGGAGCTCAAATGAATTCTCACTTGTGTCTTTTTACATGAACATCGTGGCATAAATTTCTTTAAAATGTTGAACAAATTCAATTTTCTCTTATCGCATAAATGGTCAATTTGACATATGCTCAATATATACATCGAAACGTAACTCAAGTTCTTTAGAGTAACTCGATGGGGATTGTAATAAAAACTATGGTAATCCCAGTTAGGCAGGTGCATTAAAAACTATGAATCCCAAAGGAACAGATATACCGATCCTTATCACTTTCATTATAGTACTACTGTTCTTCAGTACTATTGTGCTATTTTTGTGATATATTAGTACCATTGTCTTTTAGTACTATTATTCGAGGGATTACATGGTGTGTTTCTTTGCACACAATTTTTTTTTTTGTGACATGCCTATATTATGATATGTTGCTTTACTTTATGCAATACTTTGCAAAGTTAGATGCAGAAAATTGAATCATGTATATCATGAATAAAATTTGAATAATCTCAATTCCTTTAGAGAAAATTTAAAAATTAACATGCCAACGATTACATTTAGTCTTGTCCAATTTAGATATAGAAACTTTAAGACCAAAATGTCTAATTTAGGCGTAATAGTCTTTATAAGGATATCTTGGAAATTTAAAAAATAGACTAATCAAAGTCTATCTTGGATGGAGTCAAATCCTTTTGGCTCTTTTAATAGCTGCAATGATGAGATGTGTCATTAACATCTTCTTCCCATATGGTATGCCTTTAGTTGTAAATTCATTTTCAATGTTCTTGTTGGATATTGAAGATACTTTTCTAAAATCCGCGTACTCGTATGATTCTTTATACTTATTATAAGTCACAGCTAATTCTTTGCTAGTTTGTAATATACATATCAATACTTCATTGATTTACAACAATGGCAGAGTGCTTCACTGCACATGACATGTCCCCTATGTCATCTTTTCAAACGGTACATTGTCTCCACTTGCTTTTGGATGATTATAGAAATCTTTACGTCCATGGTAATTGCCCTTTGTTTTAGGGTTGTTGCATTACTTTGCACAATTTGTTCTAAGAAATAATTTTTTTTTCTCAGACTTTACATCGTCATTACCCTTTGTTTTCTTAGACCTTACATCGTCATTGCCCTTTGTTTTAGGGTTGTTGCATTACTTTGCATAATTTGTTTCAGAAAATTTATTTTTCTCAGACCTTACATTGTCATTGAAGATATTATAATTATTTCTTAGCTATTTACATAAAGCAGTTTGCATAAATATACCATGCTCAAGCCTTAGTTGGCTCAATAGGGGAATTTGGTACTCAAGTTCTTCAGAGTCCAATATAGGAAGAATAAAATGTATTAGCTTCGCGGTCTAAATGACATTCACGACAACTAATATAAACCAAGATACATTATGGTAAATCCGATGCTTTGTGAAATTACGTTATCACAGTAAAATTTTTGATTTCTCCATTTTCATTGCATGTGAAGCTAATGAAATTTCATTATCGTTGCTTTTACATAATCAAGAAGATATCCATGATGAAAATTTTTCAATAAATAAAAAATTAGATTTCAAGACCAAAGTTTGTAATGGTCATATTTTTCTTGCTTTGTGAAAATTCTTTTTCACAATATAGGTTTGTCACTTTTTCTTTATACTACAATGCTCATAAAATTGCATTATCATGGCAATGCTTAAACTATTAAATAAAGTAATTATCTAACAGTAATAAAATGAACATATAATGCTCTATATTTATCATTTAAATAAATATTAATGCGATTTAATAAAAGCATTATATGATGAAATAATTTAAACAAGATTTAACGAAAGCGGCGAAATTCATACTTTAAGTTTGCCAAATAAACTGCCTATGAGGCGATTGCTCGATCTCCGACTCCAAATAGTCGTCACATATTGATTGCCGCATCATAATTGATATGTCACATAAAAACAAACAATATTCATATGATTAGTCACTTTAAGCATATATATTTCACTTTTACCATATAAATTAAATAATTTCATATTTACTATTGAATTCGTAAAACAGTAAACAGTCACACAATAAATATAAATTACTATACGGTAATTTCAAAAATTACCTTTAAAAAAAATTTCTGTTTTTTTTTTTTTTTCGTGGGTCGGGTCACCCAGATCCGGGTCAGGCCCAACTGGTCCGGGTCGAGCCCAAAGGATCCGGGTCGGATCAGGCCCAAAATATTCGGGTCGAAATTTTTTTTTTTCTCCTGTTGATCGCAGCCGGGGAGGGGCTGGATCCCGTCCAGGCGGCGCCAGGTCGTCGGACTATCTGGGGCGGGGCTTCTGCGGAGTCGGATCATCGACGAGGGCCGCGTCAACTAGCAGTTGGTGTCGGGGTGTGGATCGGCATCGACGATGGGTGTCCAGATCAAATTGGAGGTTGTTCGATCAGAGGAGCAGACGGCGATGGAGGTTGTTCGATCGGAGGAGCAGGCGGCGATCGAGACAGTGGGTGGTCCGATTTGGATCGAGGCGGGGCCTGGGTCGTCGCGAGGGCCAAGCCGGTTGGTGCGTCGCAGAGGCGAGGCGGCTAGCGTGGGTGGCGACGGAGGGGTTGACCGGCACCCGATCTGGGTCGAACACAGGTGTCCGAGCACAGTTGTGGCGATGCCGATCGGAGTGGACAACGTCGATCAGAGAAGGCTCGTTGGCTTCGGGCGGGGTTGTGGCTAGCAAGGCTAGCGGCGGTGGCTCGGTTGGTGCAGGCCTAGCGATGCTAGGCTAGGGTGGGCTGCTGTGGCGGCAGCGAAGAAAAAAAAAATTTCTAGGGTTTTTTTTTTTTTTTTTCTTAGCTAAAAAAAAAAACTCTAGGTTAGGCATTGTGCTGATAACGTGTTGTAGAAAAATGGGAATTGATCTACTCATTTCATTGATAATCCCCTTTATATAGGGTGAGTATTACAACGGTAATAGTAAATACATTAATGACAATAATGACTACCTAATTACCTCTCGTCAGTTATATTGACGAAGGCACATAATGCGTTTTTCCTTTAACAGATTTTGAGTTTTAGTTGAGTTGATTTTGAGTTTTAGTGATTTTGATTTAGTAAGTGATTTTTTGTTTTGTTGTTGTTTTAGTATGTATATATGTTGATTTTGAGTTGTAGTTGAGTTGATTTTAAGTTAGAGTTTAATTATGTGTTTTAATTAGATGTTATTTTAATTAGTGTTAAAATATATGTATATATGTGTGTGTGTGCATGTGTGTGTGGAGTTTAATTATATATATATATATATATGTTAATTAATGGCTGTTGATAGTGTAATTAACTTAAATAATGGTTGATATATAGTGTAACTTAAATAATGGTTGTTAATGGTATATATATATATATATATATATATATATATATATGAGTTGATGTTGATAATAATATATATTGTAATGTAATTAATTATTAAGGATTTATATATATATATATATGTATGTGTTAATTAATTTCTTATCAATTAAAGTTATATATATATATATATATATTATTTTCAGGCTATATATGGATCCGGATAAGAGTTGGATTTCGCTTCCAAGGCATGACCGACGATACACTACAGGAGTTGTGAATTTTTTACAGTTCGTCGAGGAAAATGCAAACGGGAATGAATACCATTATTGCCCCTGCAATAAAGGTAGGTGTCGCAGTGATATGTGTCGATTTCCGATTAGGACAGTATGGGAGCACCTAAAGAGTAATGGGTTTTGGCCGAAGTACAGACGTTGGATATATCACGGTGAGCCATCAGTAGATGGATCGCATGATCATGGGCAGTTTTTTGAGGCGGGCAGTAGTAGTACATCCAACGATCTAACAATGGCATTCGTCAACGACGTGTTTCCTTTTGAAAGCGGTGTACGTGGAGAACAATATATGCATGACCCGGTGCAGCCCTTCCCACAAGTTGTCAACACTGCTGCTTTTGACAAGTACAACAAACTGATTGCATTGCAACAGACCCCTGTGTCTTCAAGTTCTGAGAAGACAGTTCTTGAAAGTGTGATGGAGGTAATGAGGATTAAAGTCGAGACAAAATCGACTATCAGGCAAGTGGATGAATATCTACAGTACACTTCTTCGTTGTTGGAGGACGGTCATCGTAATCCTACCAATCACCGTAAGGTCCGAAGTATCCTCAAAGATCTAGGGTTTTCCTACATTAAGATCCATGCATGCGCATTTGACTGCGTTCTCTTCTGGGGTAAAGATGCAGAAGGGAATGACCTTGCTAGCCTTGACGCATGTCCGATATGTCATTCTGACCGATATAAGTTGACGGGAGCAGGCAATAGGAAACCTGTGAAAGTGCTTCGGTATTTTCTTTTAAGAGATAGGCTTGAGCGGTTGTACATGTCAGAAACCACCGCAAAAGCTATGAGATGGCACGGTGAGCGGGACTTGGGAGACGCAGATATCATGACACACATCTCTGACGGAGCGGCTTGGAAGCATATAAACAATGAGTTTCCTCATTTTGCGTCAGATGTCAGAAACGTCGGGCTCGGGCTCTCAACCGACGGGTTCAACCCTTTCGGCACCATGAGTCTTTCATACAGTATATGGCCGGTGATTTTGGTACCTTACAACCTTCCTCCGTGGATGTGAAAAAAGAAGGAATATAATATGTTGACGTTGTTGATTCCGGGGCCTGGTTACCCAGGGAAATGTCTCGATGTGTATATGAGACCATTGATTGAAGAGCTTAAGGTATTGTGAGACGTTGGTCATCCCACTTTTGACAAGTACAAGCAGGAGACGTTCCAGATGCATGCCATGGTTATCGGTACCATCAGTGATTTTCCTGCTTATGAGATGTTGTCGGGCAGCGTTGTTAGGGGATACAAGGCTTGTCCAGAGTGCCTCAGTGATTATGAGAGCACCCCTCATTGCAACAAGATATGCAGAATGGGTCATCGTGTGTTCCTTCCGGCGGATCACCACTGGCGTTACGAGTCCGCCGCATTTGACGGAACCGAAGAACACGGCGGTCCTCCCAGAAGATGGACGGGAAGAGAAATTTTAGCAGTGCTTAATGAGTACGATTTTGGGCCCCTCAGCAATCATCCCGATATTGTAGCGGAAATACCTGAAAGACCTGAGGAGTACAAATTCTGGACACATAAGAGCATATTGTGGGAACTCCCGTACTGGTGTGAGTTGTTGATCCGTCACTTCCTAGACGTTATGCACAAAGAAAAAAATGTTTCTGAAAGTGTGGTGGGCACGACGCTGAACTTGGAGGGGAAGACGAAAGACGGTCCTAAGGCTCGCACTGATCTGCAAAACATGAATATAAAAAAATAACTATGGTTGAAACAAGGGAAGAGAAAAATGCCTCAAGCTCCTTACACCGTCAAGCCTGAGCATAAATCAGAAATTTTCCATTGGATAAGTCGGGCCAAGTATCCTTCAGGCTTTGCAAGGAAATATAGCCAAGTGTGTGAACAGACAATTCAACAACCTTTACGGGTTGAAAAGTCATGACAATCAAATCCTGCTACAACGTCTCTTCCCTGTTTTCATTCGACCGTTCCTTCCCCGTCACGTTGTGGAGCCGTTAGTAGCGTTGGCAAGATTTTTCCAGAAGGTATGCACACGGGAAGTGAGAAAATCTGACCTCCGGGAAATGCAACAAGACATCGTTCATATCATGTGTAAATTTGAGATGATATTTCCTCCAAATTTTTTCGACATCATGCCTCACCTCATGAACAATCTTCCTCGGCAGTTGTTGTTTACCGGTCCTGTGCACTTCACTTGGATGTATCCGATGGAAAGGTACGTATTTTACAGCTTATATTAATTTCCTCATCAACATATGTGATTTAGTATTAATGTATTATCATAACACTTTAAAAACTTGATTTATAGGCAAGTTGGACAATACAGTGATTTTGTCCAAAACAGATCCGCACCTGAAGGATGTATAGCTAAAGCATATATTGCGCACGAGTGCGTCACCTACATGAAGCTGTATTTAGGAGCGTTACAGGAAAGCATACCGGAAGATGTACCTTCACAGTTCAATCTTTCCATACTCTCCGACGATGTTGTACTCAGTGGAAAAATGCCAGTTTTCTATAAGTTGAAAGATTATGAGGTAGCCATTGCACATTGGTGGGTACTAATTAACTGTCCAGAAGTTCAGTTTTGGAAGAACATGCATCTAAACTGTGAACAAGTAGGAGGTGATCTCGATTACCACAACCGGACATTCGCAGAGTATTTCGGCCGCTGGGTACGTAACTTTAACATTATTCTATACGTATTTATATATTATTGTGTATAATTATTCATATTTATAGTTGATTCTGATGGTTGCAGATGGACCTTATTAAAAATGACAATCACCCAAATTGGTCGCACGAATTCATAGAATAGCCGACGACATTCAAAGAATAGCCGACGACATTCAAAGTAATTTAGATGATGTAATCCTTTCATTTGTAATCCACTAATTTCTAATGAACGGGCGTGGAGATGAGCCTCCCAGCTAGACTGGGTTCCAAACCCCTTAAAAAAAAATTTGAAATATGTTGACAGCTGGGTTTCTGTTTTCTTGATGTTCAATTTTGGTTATATATGAACAGGAAATAGGAATACGAGAGGTGTAAACCTACTGTTTTTTTTTTTCCTTTTTCATATAATAGCCGACGAAAAACACGTTATTTAGTCGGCTATAGGAAGAAAAGCCGACGAAACATGCATTATTTCGTCGGCCATAACTATATTGAAAAATACATATTTTATTTTAGACAGAAAACGACAAAAGAATAGCCGACGAGTACGAGGTCTCTCGTCGGCTATGATTTAAAAAAAAAAACTTTTAAATGACCAGATTCCATTTTCTATCACTAACGATAAATCATTGCTTCATCCTTCAAACAGAAAAATGTTGTGAAATAAGATATGACCGAAATAACGAAATACGTCTACGGTTGAAAAATGACAAGATTTTGATAAAATCTGTGTGCCGAATGTTGTGGTTAACTGTTTTTTACTCTCGTTTTCCTATGGGTAGCCTGACCTTCGGTAAATATTTTGAGGAAAATTTTTATACGATTAGTTGCATCTCATCGATTTGAAACTATTATCTGTTGAAGGTCAGGCCAGAAACCGTCGTTTAACTAGACTAATTTCCGTTTTTAAGCGTTTAGAGGTTTGACTTACCCGGTTGACCGTTTCGATCGAGCCTTTAACGTTGTCAGCTGAAGTTGGATTTTTTTCCATACATGTATTTAATCTTAACGGTGATATCTGACGGTTGAAATAGATTTTCTAAACTTTTAGATTCAAAATCAGAACATATGCACTAATGTTCCTTAACTTGTTTACTAAGTATAGTTTCAAATAGTTACTATATGTAGACTCTTCAAATGCAAAAATGTTGTGAAATAAGATATGACCGAGATAACGAAATACGTCTACGGTTGAAAAATGACAAGATTCTGATAAAATCTGTGTGTCGAATATTGCGGTTAACTATTTTTTACTCTCGTTTTCCTGTGGGTAGCCTGACCTTCGGTAAATATTTTGAGGAAAATTTTTATACGATTAGTTGCGTCTCTTCAATTTGAAACTATTATCTGTTGAAGGTCAGGCCAGAAACCATCGTTTAACTAGACTAATTTCCGTTTTTAAGCGTTTAGAGGTTTGACTTACCCGGTTGACCGTTTCGATCGAGCCTTTAACGTTATCAGCTGAAGTTGGATTTTTTTCCATACATGTATATAATCTTAACGGTGATATCTGACGGTTGGAATAGATTTTCTAAACTTTTAGATTCAAAATCAGAACATATGCACTAATGTTCCTTAACTTGTTTACTA
The DNA here is from genome assembly GCA_963682095.1 of Potentilla sterilis. Lineage (NCBI taxonomy): Eukaryota > Viridiplantae > Streptophyta > Magnoliopsida > Rosales > Rosaceae > Potentilla > Potentilla sterilis. Next base: position 31,259,536 of record OY821764.1, read on the forward strand.
AGTGTTTGAGTGAATGTATAGTTTCAAATAGTTACTATACGTAGACTCTTCAAATGTAAAAATGTTGTGAAATAAGATATGACCGAAATAACGAAATACGTCTACGGTTGAAAAATGACAAGATTCTGATAAAATCTGTGTGCCGAATGTTGCGGTTAACTGTTTTTTACTCTCGTTTTCCTATGGGTAGCCTGACATTCGTTAAATATTTTGAGGAAAATTTTTATACGATTAGTTGCATCTCATCGATTTGAAACTATTATCTGTTGAAGGTCAGGCCAGAAACCATCGTTTAACTAGACTAATTTCCGTTTTTAAGCGTTTAGAGGTTTGACAAGAAGGTTTGACCAAGAGTTTAGCCGACGAAAATTTATTTCGTCGGCTAAACTCTGGCGATCCGCGCCTTTTTATTGTCCGCCGTTGGATGGCTCAGATCCGACGGCTGTTGATCTTCCAAATTATAGCCGACGATGTTCATAGAATAGCCGACGAAATTCAAAGAATAGCCGACGATTTAAAATATTTCGTCGGCTATAGGAAGAATAGCCGACGAATTAAAATATTTCGTCGGCTATTCTTTCTGCTATAAAACCAGAAAGTCGGGAACCCTAACCCGTTTTCTCTCCTCCTAAAATTTAATAATTTTCGGTATTGTTATAAATGTAAAACTAATAAAATATTATCTTTCAGGCATACTTCGAGATTGCCGAACACAAGCAGGATTGGGCGGACGCGATGCAGAACTCGAGGTACGTTGGGAATTCCTCATCTTATAATTTGAAATATTTTATGATATTAATAATATGTCTAATGCAATTTTGTTTTTTCCGTAGGTTCAAAGAGTGGAAGAACGAGCTCCGTACCCACTTTACCAAATACGACCATATTGGTCGTATGGGTACTCCAAGAGAGTTCATGTTCAGGGAGTACGAGTGGCGTTGGTTGAAGACAGTAGACTTCAACAACCCAGTTATGCTGGTAAATACTAAACTTAACTATAAATGTTTATTTTGTTAATATTTTAATTATTAGTTTAATTATTTTATAATTATTACACTAATATTTTTTTATGCATTTTTCTAATATTTTATTATTTGTTTGAAGGAACGGTCTCGGATAAACTCTGCAAACCGCCGCCGTAACACAACCCCCCATCATGGTGGTTCTAGGCCATTTTCACAATATCAGGAGGAGGCGCTTAGAGATCATCCTGAAAGCAACCCGTACGTAGAGACGTTCAAGAAGGCTTATCCATTAGCGACAGAAGACCTTGTAAGTCGTTGAAATAAATTGTTAAAATTTTAATTATTAATTTTACTTAATTATATATTTGTTAGAATATTAATTATTTTTTTTCCCCGTTCAATTAGGAGAGGGTGAACCGGGCCGAAGAAGAAGTGTTGCAGGGAATAGTTCGGGAGGCACAACCGAACATTTCAGCGGAAGATCTGCAAGAAGCCCTGAGCCAGGTCGACCGATCGAATGTACAAACTGCAGCGAGGATATTCGATGCAGCCTTCCCAAAACGGTCAAACGACTACTACTGCCGGGGTTTGGGAAGTTCTGGAATGGGGGTCCTGAAGACCACTAAGGGAGCTCAAAAGAGGGGAGGCGGGGACACCCAACAGATGAAGGGGGAAATGCAGAGATTGGCAGAAGAAAATGCAAGATTGGCGGCCGAGTTCCAGAGATCACAGGAGCAGTTCCAGAGATCACAAGAGCTACAACGCAGAACACAGCAGTATCACATGGAAATGGAGCATTGGCATGCTGAATGCGAGAGAATTCGGCGACAAAACTACGCCGGCCAACAAGAATGGTGGTATGCTATGTTCGCAGCACAACAACAAGGCCTTCAACCCCCGCCCCTGTTTGAGCCGTTAGATGAACCTCGAATGCCGAGAGCTCCCGAGTTCATTCAGCAGGATGACTAGCAGGATGACGAGTATGATGGTGGCCAGGATGTATAGTTTAGGGTGGCCAGGATGTATAGTTTAAATAATTAATGAAAAACGTGTTTCTTGTTGGTGTAAATAATTAATGAAAGATGTGTTTTTTGTTAGATTGTCATTGTGAATTGCAGGTTGCTTGGAATGGTAATTTAGAAATTAATTAAATTTTTTTCCCCCAAATGTAAGAACAGCCGACGAAATTGACATTATTTCATCGGCTATCACTACTATAGCCGACGATTTTTACCAAATTTCATCGGCTATAACTCTTATAACCGACGAAAATGACATTGTTTCGTCGGCTATAACTGTTAAACAGTGACGGTTTCGTCGGCTATAACTAATTAATACCTCTTAAAATATAAATATAGCCGACGAAATCTTCATCTCGTCAGCTATATTTCAGAACAAATAACCGACGAAAACACTTAAAATCGTTGGCTTTATTTTACGATATCGTCGGCCATATGTGAAAATATCCGACGAATTTCGTCGGGCTTGACGAAATGTATTTTCGTCGGTGAAAACTTTTGAATGGCCGACGATATCTTCATTTTCGTCGGGTATGTATATTACCGACGCCCTTTTAACGACGAATAATAGCCGACAAAAATTTCGTCGGTAGAAGGAATACCCGACGAAAATTTCGAATTGTCGACGAAATGTTTTTCGTCGGCTATTCTGTCCGATCTGGTAGTGGTTGCGAACTTATTCGCCAGGTTATCCGTGGCGAACGCAATAATTGTTTCTGGTTTCTGGGTCGGGCCGAGACTGGATCCGCGCTTGCTGTGGTTTGGGCCAAGAACTTGTTAACAGGCAAGGCCTGTTAACCCGTAAAGCAAAACTTCTCTTTTTTTTTTTATTTTTTTTATTTGAGAAAACCCTAAAACGATTTTGTTATGCAAAACTGAAAATTTTGTGAACCTTTAAAGGCTCTGATACCAATTTGTAAACTTAATTCAGCATGTTCATAAATACATTAGATCATAGCACAACATAAATCATAAGACTTAAGCTTAGAGTTGACTCACCATCATCATGAACCATAGCTCCTTCCATTGATGTAATCCTGAAACACAAAAGTACTAGGCAATGCCTTCTGTTAGTCACCACAATAAGCTTCTCAATGGACAGAACTTACGCTATGTCTCGTGGTGATAACAGGGACCAATACCATCTATTTATATAGAATCATTAACCCTAAAGAGTCCTCCCATTAAGAACATTCCTTGAGAGTTAAGTCTTCTAATTAGATTCCTGATACAATACTGATTTGTCTTGCTTCTAGACTATAACCAAGATTCCTTACAATAATGATCTAATACACGAAATCATTATTAACTAGATATAGTTCAGTATTCGTTTCCATGTAGAAGTAGATATTGTCATTAAGCATAATTATCAATTAATATGTGACAAGTCCATATTGATCTAACATCTATACCATAGTAGATCACATGCGAGGATGGACGGGGAACCTCATAACATCTGCAACATAAACTTATTCAGTACGGAACAGTAATGCATTTGTTAATTTCTCTAGGCATTGAAATTTCCATTGCTCTCATATTAAAGGCCAAAAATTCTGCAAACGGAACTTAAGAGCCGCATATCTGGAAAGTTTTGAGAGATAAAAGAGAGGGATTCGTGGAGGTAAGGAATGAGGGAAGTTAAAAGTTTGAGAAAAAACATATAACAAGAGATCTCTTCAACTAAACGGTAATGTGCAAAGCTTAGATCCAGATTTTCAACATCTATAATTGTTTCTATCTTAAAGCGAAAGAAGAGGATTGAGGGAAGGGAAGAGCTCACTTGGTGGTTTTGGTTTCCCTGTCGAATAAAGAAAAAGGTAATGATAAGATTGTTTGGGTCGAAACTGACATTTGGCCGAGACTGTGGATCGAGGCCCACAAGGTTATTCAGTAAAGAATAATCTGATATACATTTAATCTTTTCCTTCTTAGAAAGGAATTGGGGTTCCTTTAGGAATCCAAAAAGGAGGTGGTTTAAGGTAATTGAATCCTGATTGATCTCCACATCTATTATGCTACTTGATACGCAAGTATTAGGGTTTGACATCCTCTATATAAAGAGCTATTGCACAACGTAAAAAGGGTTCCCAACCATCAAACAAACACACAAGCTTTTGCACATCGCAATCCTTGCAAAGTCTCCCCGGAGCATCTTACGCGCACTGCCTCCACAAACCGCAAACAACCACCACTACCAGAAAAGGGGTTATAGCCGACGATATGGGAAAAAACGGCCGACGAAATAGTATCTCGTCGGCTATAACCCCTTATAGCCGACGAATTACTACTTCGTCGGCCACATCGTCGGCTATAATATTATAGCCGACGACTGCCGACAACTCGTCGGCTATAACTATAGCCGACGAAACGTTTTTGGTTATAGCCGACGAGAATGGTATTCGTCGGCTATAATAGTTATAGCCGACGAAAAGTTTTTGGTTATAGCCGACGAGGAGGGTATTCGTCGGCTATAACTCTTATATCAGATCGACCTTCTGCATCTGGGAGCTCATTCGTCGATGAAATCGTCCAAAACGCTCTGAAATCGTCCAAAACCTCGGCCATAAGCTTGAAAGGTACGTATATTGCTGTGTGTGTTGATTTAGTTGGTTATATGCAGAGGTGTGTTAATTTAGAGTTTAATTAGAATAAATGTGTGATTAATTTGATATATATATATATGTGTTGAGATGAGATTATTAATGGGTTGATATATATGTTGTATTGGTTAGATAGAATTGAAGTTTTGTTGAAGATTAGTGATTGATTGTTGATTTATAGGTGATTTTAGATGAATTTGATGAAAAAATGTATATATATATTAATTAATTTAATTGTAATTAAAAATATATTGTTGGTATATATAAAAAATACATTGTGTTTAATTAATTAGGGAGATTGACGATGTTTTAATTAATTTAGGGATGCATGTGTATATATATATATATGTGTGTGTGTGTAATGATGAATTTTTTAATTAATTAGTACGTGCGTACGTACGTAGTACGTGCATATATACATATCTATATATAGCTATATTTATTTCTTGAATTTACAGGATGGACAAGAGTTGGATTACCCGGGGAAGATGGGATCAGGCGTATCATGATGGAGTTAGGAGTTTCCTGGATTTTGTGATGGCTAACTGTGGAGACACTACACTTCATTATTGTCCGTGTAAAAAGTGCAAGTGTGCCACCCCACGACACCGGTTTTCCATAGAGACAGTGGAGCAACACCTGGCTAGATATGGATTTTGGGTCCTATACACTAATTGGATTTATCACGGTGAACCAGAGTTTGCGGGTCGTCATGATCATGGACAATTTGCCGAGAGAGGGAGTTCCTCCAATGATCCGACAACGAACTGGATCAACGATATGTTTCCTCGTGAGAGCGGTGTCTTTGAGGAAGCACCAGATGTGCAACTCCCACCTCCGGAGATGGAGTGTTTCCCTGATATTGAGCCACTCGAGCCATTACCCCGATCTTCGGTCAACACAAGTGGTATGGAAAAGTACAACAACCTGATCGCATTGCAACAGACTCCGTTGTACCCCGGATGCAGTAAGACTGTCCTTGAATCTGTCATGGGAGTGATGAAGATCAAAACGGAGAACAAAGGCACTGTCAAATCGGTTGATGATTGGCTTCGGCTATGGGGTGGGGCGATGCCCCCCGGACATCGGCTTCCTACCAGTCATCATAAGGTGCGACATATCCTTAAAGATCTCGGCCTTTTCTACATCAAGATTCATGCATGCAGATACGATTGCGTTCTGTTTTACGGGGAAGGACTTGCAGATCTTGAATACTGCCCATTATGCAATACAGAGCGGTATAAGTTCACTCCTAAAGGGAACAAGAAAGCTGTGAAGATACTTCGGTACTTCCCGCTGATTGATAGGCTTGAGCGGTTGTTCATGTGTGCTTTCACGGCCGAAGCTATGAGATGGTGGGCTGAGAGGAATGTGCCTGACGATGACACCCTTAGACATCCCGCCGACGGAGAGGCTTGGAAGAAGAACGTGTTGGAGTTTCCTGAATTTGCATCAGAGGTTCGAAATGTTTGGCTAGGGCTATCATCCGACGGTTTCAACCCTTTTGGCAAGAAAGAGCTTCAGTACAGTGTGTGGCCAGTTATTTTGATTCCGTACAACTTTCCACCGTGGATGTGCATGAAGAAGGAATATAACATGCTCACATTGTTGATTCCAGGCCCAGGTTATCTGGGAAAGTGTCTCGATGTGTATTTGAGACCCGTAATTGAGGAGCTTCGGTACTTGAGTCTGAACGGCCACCTGGTCTACGACCGGTTCAAAAATGAGATGTTCCGGATGCATGCCATGCTTGTTGGCACGATCAGTGACTTTCCTGGGAGGGGTATGTTGTCGGGCAGCGTCACCAGGGGTTACAGGGCTTGTTCAGAGTGCATGACTGTTGATTGCTCCAGTCCTCATTGCAGCAAGATTGTCCAGATGCGTCACCGTCGTTGGCTTCCGCATGACCATCCATTTAGGGACGATGCACAGGCTTTTGATGGGACTGAAGAAAGGGGCTGGGCACCCGAGCAATGGACAGGGGAGGAAATATTGGCAGTGTTGAATGAGTATGACTTTGGTCCGCTTAGCAATCATCCCGATGTGTTGCGCACGATTCCAGAGAGGCCGGATCGGTATAGGTTCTGGTCACACAAGAGCATCTTATGGGAACTTCCTTATTGGGCCAGGTTGGCTACCAGATACTACCTGGATGTCATGCATATAGAGAAGAACGTGGGTGAAGCCGTGGTTGGCACAGTTTTGAATTGGGAGAAGAAAACAAAAGACACCCCCAAGGCACGCGTTGATCTGAGAAATATGGGACTGCGGGACCATTTGTGGTTGAGAGAGGGCAGGAGCAAAATGCCCCAAGCTCCTTACACCGTCACCAGGGACCAGAAACATGAAATCTTTGGATGGCTGAGTAATGTCAGGTAACTTTTTATTAGGCATGTATTCCCTAAAGAATCCATCTGTTGTTGGACGACTATATATGCATGAAATCTAATTGTTGTTAATGGCTATGCAGGTATCCTTATGGCTATGCGGGTAACATAAGCAAGTGTGTTAACTACCGAGACAACAAGATGTACGGATTGAAGAGTCACGACTGCCATGTACTGCTTCAACGCCTCTTCCCTATTTTCATTCGAGCGTACTTGGAGGATGAAGTGGTTGAGCCGTTGGTGGCGTTGTCAAGATTCTTCCAGAAGTTATGCGCTAGAGAAGTTAGAAAATCAGACCTCATGAGAATGCATGAGGAAATCGTTTTTATCTTGTGCAAGTTCGAGAGGATATTTCCCCCAAACTTCTTTGACATCATGCCTCACCTGATGATCCATCTTCCCCAACAATTGTTGCTTACCGGTCCCGTACACTACACTTGGATGTATCCCATCGAAAGGTACATGTTATTCATAAATTTGATTTATACATGTTTTTAAATAAAAGTTGCATGCTCTTAACATGCACTTGTTAACCTTGCAGACAACTTGGAGACTACAAGAAATATGTGCACAATAAATCTGCGCCTGAGGGGTGTATTGCTGAAGCTTACATTGCGCATGAGTGTGTAACGTACGCCAAGTTGTACTTGGGAGCGATGGAGGACCCCCCACAACATCCAAGTCGAGATGACCCCGAGTTCAACCTATCTATCGTCGCCAACTCTGTTGTACCATACGGAAGCTTCAAGAAAAAGGGTGTGGACAAGTTGCCTGACCATGAGGTAGGGATTGCCCACTGGTGGGTTCTAATAAACTGTCCGGAGGTACAATATTGGAAACGTCACCATCTTCACTGCAAGGAAGTTCGCGGTGATGTCGACTACCACAACACGACGTTTGCAGACTATTTTCCACAATGGGTAAGTGTATAAATATATATATTAGATGGCTTTCTTTTACAGTTCCCTATTCTTTAATCATAAACACACCGAGTGATTTGAGTTATATTTTTCAGCTGATGCAAGTGGCTGCGAGTGGTGGTCATACAAATTACTCAGAGGAATTGAGGCTGTTGTCGATGAAGCCGATATCTTCCACAGTCCGCCCAATGTGTGATGTCAACGGCGTTAAGTATATATGTGAAGCTAGAGACGGGGAACGCAAAACACAGAATTGTGGGGTGATGGTCGATGGTGCAGAGGGGGGCGTGGATTTTTACGGTGTCCTACAGTCAGTTGTTGAACTCATTTATGGGAACCGCATGAAAGTCCACTTGTTCAAGTGTCGATGGTTTGATACTAGGCCGCACCGCATACGGATCGATCAGTGCGGCATACTTTCGGTGAATACCGCCACTAGTGTGTATGAAGACGACCCCTTTGTTTTCGCCACAGCGGCCAAAAATGTCTTTTATCTTGACGATCCTTTGAACAAAGGCACGTGGAAGGTAGTTAACCATGTGTCTCAGCGAGACATATACAGTGCTACCACACTTGGTCTGAGCACAGAGTGTCAAGAAGCGACCGCATACCAAGAGCCGGACGCCGGCGACATTCCAGAATCCTCCACCATCCGCGATAATAATGTGACGCCGGGCAGAGTGGTTCGACTTCCTAGGGGTCAGGTGCCCATGTATGATGTTAATCCGAATCGTCTATATCAGGCAGACGATGACTCAGACGACGAGTACGAGCACCGGTTGCCAGATATTAACTACTATACTACGTCTGACTCAAGTGATGAGGATGATTCTGATTATCATCCTTAGTATACTATTTATGTATGTATTTGTGTACAAAGGTGCATGCATGTATGAAAAAAAATTTTGTCCTTAATTACCGTTTTCCGAATTTTTGGGAAATTGTATTGAATTGTTTGTGCGATATTCAGGAATTTATCAGGTGAAATAGGCAATTTTCAGGCCCTAAATGGCAAATTTGCAGAAACATCAGCATTATAGCCGACGAAATGGACCATAATTCGTCGGCTATAATGCCCATACTGTAGCCGACGACTTACAATTCGTCGGCTATACTGTAGCCGACGACTTGCAAGTCGTCGGCTAAAGTATATTGACCGAAACCATACGTAGACCGTTCAAATGCAAAAGTGTCGTGAAATAAGATACGACCGAAATATTGAAATACGTCTACGGTTGAAAAATGGGAAGATTCCGACAAAATCTGTGTCCCGAATGTTGCGGTTAGCTGTTTTTTACTTCCGTTTTCCTATGGGTAGCCTGACGTTCGGTAAATATTTTGAGGAAAATTTTTATACGATTAGTTGCGTCTCATCGATCTGAAACTATTCTCTGTTGAAGGTCAGGCCAAAAAACGTCATTTAGACGGGCCAATTTCCGTTTTAAAGCGTTTAGAGGTTTGACTTTGCAGTTTGACCGTACCGATCGAGCCTTTAACGTTGTCAGATGTAGTTGGATTTTTTTTCATACATGTATTTCATCTTAACGGTGATATCTGACGGTTGGAATAGATTTTCCAAACTTTTAGATTCGAAATCGGAACATATGCACTAATGTTCCTTAACTTATTTACTAAGTGTTTAAGTGAATGTATAGTTTCAAATAGTTACCATACGTAGACCGTTCAAATGCAAAAGTGTCGTGAAATAAGATACGACCGAAATATTGAAATACGACTACGGTTGAAAAATGGGAAGATTCCGACAAAATCTGTGTGCCGAATGTTGCGGTTAGGTGTTTTTTACTTCCGTTTTCCTATGGGTAGCCTGACGGTCGGTAAATATTTTGAGGAAAATTTTTATACGGTTAGTTGCGTCGCATCGATTTGAAACTATTCTCTGTTGAAGGTCAGGCCAAAAAACGTCATTTAGATGGGTCAATTGCCGTTTTAAAGCGTTTAGAGGTTTGACCAAAAGTTGACCAGGGAATAGCCGACGAAATACTTAACCTCGTCGGCTAAACTCTTGCGATCCGCGCCGTTTCATTGTCCGCCGTTGGATGGGCGAGATCTGACGGCTGCTGAGAGCGTAAACTATAGCCGACGAGATTCATATTATAGCCGACGATATGCATATTATAGCCGACGATATGCCTAACTTCGTCGGCTATAACCGGCCCGCGAAGCCCAACTTTGGCCCTGCCCGGATTTTTGCCCGGCCCGTAAGAGTATAGCCGACGAATTTCGTCGGCTATGACTATAGCCGACGAATTAAAATTACATCGTCGGCTATAGTCCTTCGATTTAAACCGAAACAGAGCGCGCCTCCCTCATTTTCTGCTAACCCTAAATCCCTAAATCCCCACCTGCTGCAGCCGCCCGCCCCTCCCCGACGCCGACCGACCACCACCGTCCCTCCCCGACGCCGACCGACCCTCCCCCTCCCTACCCTCCCCCTCCTCGCCCCCTCCCCGTCCTGCCCGACCCCTCCCCGACCCGAAACCCCCTGCCGCCGCCGCCCCGAGCCGCCCCTGCCGCAGCCGCCCCTACCCGCCCCTGCCGCAGCCGCCTGTGCCGCCCCTGCTGCAGCCGCCCCTAGCCGACCCGAAACCCGCTGCCGCCGTCGCCGCCGCACCGCACCACCGGTCCTCGTCCAGACTGCACCACCATGTCAGGTAGTCCCGATCGAGCCTCATTTAGGGTTTTTATTAATTTTGTCGAATTTTGTGAATTTTAGGGTTTTTGTGAATTTTTTGTGGAATTTAGGGTTTTTGTGAAATTTATGGAATTGTGTGGATTTTTTGTTAAATTTGTTAATTTTGTGGAATTTATATACTAATTTTGTGGATTTTTTGTTAAATTTACGGTTTTTATATACTAATTGTGGAATTTTGTTGAATTTATATACTAGTATACTAATTTATATACTAATTTATATATAATTAGGTATAAATATTTTTTTTAATTTGTAGGACGATATATATATATATATATATATATATATTTTTCGGAATATATATATATATAATTAGGTATAAATATAGTTATGTATATATATAATTAGGTGTATATATATATAATTAGGTATAAATATATTTAGGTACGTATATATATAATTAGGTATATATACATTGAATGAAGTTTTTAATTTTTTTGTGGAATTTTTGTGCAATTTATGGAATTTATATACTAATTGTGCAGGAAACCGGCGCTTTGTAGACCGATGGCTTGGCAGACGGACCGAGAGCGACCCCGACGCTCAGGCAGGATCCAGCCGTGGGGGGAGCGGATCCAGCGGTCGTCGGGGCCTAGGCCGGCCTATGAGTCGACGAGAGGAGACGTTGATGGGATTGACTCCGAGCGATCCACGTGGGGGCTCCTCGTATGAGTCGACGGGAGCGGGCCCTGACTCGAGTGTCAGAGGAGGACGCAGAGCCACCAGACCCCAGTGCACTTCAGCACTGTTCCAGGATCGGCAGCCGACCCCACCGCGCGCCGATCTGGACCCTCCAGAGATGCTCCCTGTCCCCCCACAGCGACAGCGTCCACAGCTACGGGGCCCACCGTCAGTGGGAGCAGGCCCCTCAGGGTCCACGCCCCGTATGTCTCCGCCATCGGGGATGTACATGGTCCAGTTCCTCCCTGCCATCCCTGAGTACGACGCCAGGGGGAGGCAGATTTGGAGGCACGACCGGCCCCACGAGATTCCCTGGGAGGAGGCCTACTTCTACAGTCCTTTCGACTCAGAGGACTGCCGCGGCCTGTGGGCCGTTCGTGAGAAGGACAAGCAGTACAACGACGCAGGTAATTTGTTAGTTTAATTAATTATTTAGATTGTTTAATTAATTATTTAATTAGTTAGTTTAAATAATTATTTAACTATGTATTCATTTTAATTATGAAACAGGCGTCCTCGTCAATAAACCCGCGGGGACGAGACGGACTAGAGGGCCAGCGAACATGTCGACCCTGGAGAGGGAGCTGGCCGGTGGGATCAGAGAGATCCTGCCCGGTCCCGGTGAGGATGGACGCCCGATTGAGCGGAGAGACACCACCACCAAGTACATCAACGCGACGGGCATGCTCGTGCGGGACAGGGTCCCACTGTTGTGGCCCGACTGGGGCTCTGTGCCCGATGAGATCAAGGCGCGAGTGTACAATGCACTGTCGGTGAGTTAAATATGATTTTTATTATAGAAAATAAATATTTATGAATTCAGTCCTTATAACTATATAAAAATATTTTCTAATTAATTTATAATATTGCAGCAATGGTTTAGAGTCCATCCTACCTTGGACTGGTGGAGAGACGAGCAGCTGAAGAACAGGTTATGTGTTTTGCTTTTTTTTTGTATAAATATATTTATTGGCAGTGTACGAATATATCTAACAGTTGTGTTTTGTTAATATAGGTACTCCGAGTGGAAGAACGAGCTGTCCACGCACTACAGGACGTACCATGTGGAGCAGCGCTTGGGGCGAGGTGCAACCCCCCACGAGTTCCGGTACAGGGAGTACGAGTGGCTATGGCTGGTAGCCTACTTCGGGAGCGACAGGGTCTCGGTAAGAAAATTTAGCCTGCTAGTATATAACTTTTTAATGTTATTTAATAATTAAATTACGTAGTTACTTAATTAAATTAATTAGTTAGTTAGTTAGTTATTAGTTATTAAATTAAGTTAGTTGGTTAGTTACGTAGTTAGTTAGTTCGTTACTAAATTAAATTAAATTAAATTAAATTAAATTAGGTAGTTAGTAAGTTAGTTAGTTACTAAATTAAATTAGTTAGTTAAGTAGTTACTAATTAAATTAAATTAGTTTGTAACTAAATTAGTTAATAATTTTTTTTTGGTTAGTTCGTAATATTTTAATTTAGTTACTAATTTATATTTGCGTTTATATGTTCGTTCTTATAATACAGAAAATCTCGCGGACGAACAGCGACAACCGCAGGAGGAACGAGCACCCCCACCACGGCGGCGCCCGCTCCTGGAGGCAGTGGGCAGAGATGGCGAGGAGGGACCGACCGCTGAGGCCGTTGTCGTGGATTCATGCGCAGATGTATCCGGGGCGTCCCGACCAAGTGGTAAGTATTCGCCCATCTTCAACAAAAGTGTTTCATTAAATTAATTTATATATATATTTTTTAATTCGTTTATTATATTTTCTTGTCAATTAGGCGGAAATCGATGCGGACACCGACGCGATCACCTTCGGGATCGCGCGAGACACCCTGGGAGACGGGGCGTCCGACGAGGCGATCGCGGAGTTTGCCTCCACGATCGACACCCTTGAGCCGCGCTTGGCCTCTCAGATCATGCACGCGGCGGTAGGGACGGGGAACAACTACTTCTACCAGAGAGGCCTAGGCGCGGCGGGAGATGGGGTTCTCAAGTACACGCCGGCCAATCCCAGCACGCAGCGTGCGGCTTCGACGAGAGGAGACTTGCAGACGCAGCTGCAGAGGACTCAGGCGGAGTTGGCGAGGGCGGTGGAGGCGCTCCAGCAGGCGGAGTTGGCGAGGGCCGTGGAGGCTTCGGCGCAGCAGGCCAGAGACGCATCTGTGGCGGAGATGTACCGATGGATGCAGCAGTCTTGGGAGGCCCAGCAGGCTGGACTCCAGCCCCCGCCTCCGCCACAGATGCCCCAGTTCGTCGTCCCCACTCCCCCCCCGCATCGGAGTACGCCAGCCGATCAGGACAGCCATAGCCACCGGAACTCGAACGATCCGGTCGACGACGCTACGCGTTTAGGGGGTGATGATGAGTAGATAGTGGGTTAATTTGTACAGTATGTAGGATATTAGGGATGGATTGATGTGGATATTTGTTGGATATTTGGATGTTTGTTTGTGCATTTTCTGCAGCCAAACCGAAGACGAAGTGAAATTGGACCCGAGTTAAATTTTTAATTTTTTTTAAATATTTAGGGGTTATAGCCGACGATATTGTCATTATTTCGTCGGCTATAAGGGCTATAGCCGACGATATTGGCAATATTTCGTCGGCTATAAGGGCTATAGCCGACGATGTTTACCATATGTCGTCGGCTATACCCTCCCGGCTTCAGGCAAAAAAAAAGCCGTTCCTGGTACCGGCGATTGTTATGGCCGACGATAGTGTCGTCGGCTATATTGGATGTATAGCCGACGATAGTGTCGTCGGCTATACTTCGGTTTAGGGGCAATTACGTAATTGTTGAAGCCGACGATCTTGTCGTCGGCAATGTTGGAAGTATAGCCGACGACGCTTTATTCGTCGGCTATACCCCGCGGTTTATAAGCCGACGACTTACGCCTCGTGTCGTCGGCTATAGTATAGCCGACGGAGCTATCCCGACGAGACTATAGCCGACGATACTTCGTCGGCTATGACTATAGCCGACGAATTAATGGTAACGGCCGACGAGATGGCCTCGTCGGCTATAAGGCCTTTTCTGGTAGTGCACCATCCAACCTCGCTGCAACCTTACGCCCACCACCGGTCACTGTATCCTTGCATGGTTATCGAAGTGTGCCTTGCATTAGTGTTGAGAGTCGCTGAGACCTATCGCTTCCAGTATACCGCACATCGTAGCTGCAACTTGCCGCCATACGTACAGAGCCGCACCTCACTGCCATACGTACAGAGTCGCACACTCGCCTAGTGTTCGCGTTCGCTGAAGCACCCAGTGTCAGTCGCTACGCCAGTAGCAAATCGAGTCGTTACTCCGGTAACAAAACGTGAACCAATCTGCTATAGGTTGGAGGAGGAATATTCCTCGCGATCTTGAATTATTACTCTACTTTGCATCACAGGATCGAAGTAAGATCACTCAACCTGTCGTAGGTTGAAAGAAAATCCTAATATACTTTCGTTAGGTCTTGTGTGAGCCTCTTATGCCGGCCTTTTCAACGCCCGCGTAACAGTCGCTTGGTCAGGAAGTCAGGAATTGGGAGCAGACAGACGCGCTAGCCAGAAGTACGCTCGCCAGAGGTCGTCCACATCAAAGTTGTACCTAACTCAAAGGTACTGGCACGCTCGCACACATCACAACAGGACTGAAATTGACGTCCGCCGCCCCACGTGTTGATCGTTCGCAGGATACCAAATCCTCCACGAACATTTTGGCACGCCCAGTGGGACTAGTGTCAAGATTGCGGGATCTAATCCTTATCGGCGAATCATGCCTTCTTGCAATAAACCAGAACACAGGTTGTTCGCTAGGCACAACTCTTCTGACTGTAGAGGTTTATCAGAGACAGAAGTAGGCCTCAAGTATGGAGGTGTGGCGGCCAGCATTGAGGATCTTTCTGAGGTAGGCAATTTTGGCCAAGGGGTTCCTGAAATTACAATGGCTGATGATAGCCAGGGTGAACCCGCCAGCATTCTAACTAAGAATACGGCTGGTGCCTTAGAACCTTTAGAGGTTTCTGAGAAGGATAGCGATGCGGTCCTTACCGATCCATCTCCCAAAGATGTAATGGAATCTTTGAACCTAATGTTGGCAAAGTCAGAAAAAACCGATAACGTTCTTCAGAGGATTGAGGCTAATTTGAAAGCGTTAAAGACGGAACAGATTGGGAGTTCAGCCAACATGAAGTGGTTGGTGCAACAGCAGGACATAATCGCCAACCGGATGGCTGCCCATGCTAAGGATTTCAATGAGAAAGTGAAAGCTCAGCAGGATCAGACAACAAAAACCTCGGCTGCTATCTAACAGTTATCACTACTGTTCGGACAGAGGTTGGATTCCGAGTTTCAGGAAACGGAGGAGCCGACTCAGCATATGTTGGTCGGGAAAAAGCAAGGAGAGGGTTCTTCCAGCACGATAAAGCCTCCTATTCAGCCTTGCACAAATGGGGGTTTGGATTCTTCTGAAGCTGCAAAACGGAGAAGAGGAGGTGGAGGAAAGTTTACTGTCCTTCCATCTGATGATGAAGAAACCGACGAGCCAGAAAAGGAGGAAGGCTTGGTTCTAACTGTAGACGATGTGCATAAGCTGTTTGAAGAAAAAATGAGGGTTATGCATGGTTTGCCAGACACCAACCGAACTTATGCTAATCCATTTCCCTCAGAAGTGAATGCGCTTCCATGGCAGCAGAACTTTAAGTACGTCCGGTTCACCCAATTCTCTGGGGATTCCTCAGAAGATGCTGAGACTCATATTACTCGCTTTAACAACGAGTGTGGTCCCTATGCGAACAATCTCATACTCAAGCTACGAGTGTTCGGTACATCGTTAACAGGGTCGGCATTGTATAAGGATTTAGCTCCAGGTTCGGTTCCAGATTGGAGGACTATGGAAATCATGTTTAACACTATGTTTGGGGTTGTTGAGGCCAAGGTTACTGTGAAAATCTTGGCTGAAACAAAACAACAACTCGGCGAGTCAGCCATGGATTTTCTGAAACGCTTCAGGCTGCAGATAACCAAATGCAAAGATAAGCTCCCAGAGGATACTATAGTGGACTTAGCTATTGCTGGGTTAGAGGAGGAAGTCCAGGCTGGCTTTCAGCAGGTTTATGTTGCCAATATGGCTGATCTGACCAATAGGTTGGCCAATCAGCAACATTGGGTTGATTGAATGAAGGAGAAGAGGGAAAGAAAGAAGGGCGTCCCTATGTCTTATTATCCTGGCTCTCTGAAGCCTAAAACAGGTGTCCCTTCTGGCTCAAAGACAGTTGCAACTGTACATGCCGAGTCATCTCCAAACCTAGCTTGGGTTGAGGAGGAAAACGACAGAGGAATCGCTGTTGTAGAAGTGGTTGGCCGCCAGCAACTACAATCAAAGAATTTGAGAATGGTCAAGGAGCCAATCAAGATTACGACTTCTATGCCGACTAAGTCTGCCTTTGAAACATATACTTATAACGCACACAAGGCTCCAGAGATCTTGCAAGAGCTATTCAACCTAGGCCGACTTAAACATGAAGGAGGTTTCATTCCCAAGTCAGATTACATGGCGGGTAAGAAGTATTGTAGCTTCCATAACATGAATAACCACTATACTAAAGATTGTTTCAAGCTCAAGGATTAGATCCAGATATGGATTAATGATAATGTGATGAAGATAGACGCTCCCAAGGAACCTACTTGGACAGAAACTAAGCCGTTCCACCAGGTGAACACGATAGATTTTGTCTCCAATCCATGTCAACAATCGGAACCTGGCGAGTGCGTTTCCAAGTTTGCACATTACACATATGATGCAAATAGGGCCCCAGAGATTTGGAAAGTCTTGATCCAAGAAGGGATGGTCAAGCCTGCTAGCGCTCGCCTACGACAAAAGAAGACATGGCCGGGCGAATCCTACTATGCCTTTCCTCATTCTAACAACCATTGTACCTTCGGTTGCGTTGCGTTAATGGACCAAATTCAAGAATGGTTGAATAATTGAACTTTGAGGTTTGTTGAAGAGGCGGTGGCTTCCATACCTGAATTTTGGGTAAATGCCATCGACGAAAATAAAGAAGCAAATCAGCCAACTAATAACAATGGGCATCCGTCAGAAAAGGAAGAGATGGTGCTGGTACCACGATCTAAGTTATGCCTTAATTGTAAGGTAGGCTGTCACCTACCTATCCCATATGAGGAGTTGCAGCTGGCACTAAAGGAGGCAGAACAGAGAGCCTTAGAGAAGGCCAAGAGCACCCATCCAGTTCCTGACCGATCCAGGCCCGACGCTTACAGGCGAACGAAATATCATCCTTATGAACGAGAAACCTATGCTAGCAAGCTGAGGTCTCAGCCAGATCCAGGACCTAGTGGGGTCAAGTCTATACCGGTCTATGGTCCTTCCAAAGTAACAGATCCTGAGGTTACGGCTAAGCCGTACATTCCACCAGCATCAAGTTCAGAGCTCAAGACTGATAGGTAGTGTCAACAGCAAAATGGTAAGGCTGTGGA
Organism: Potentilla sterilis; assembly: GCA_963682095.1. NCBI lineage: Eukaryota > Viridiplantae > Streptophyta > Magnoliopsida > Rosales > Rosaceae > Potentilla > Potentilla sterilis. The sequence goes on from OY821764.1 coordinate 31,277,311, forward strand.
GGTACCTCCTAATCCAACTAGGAATATGCAGAAGAGGTATGGCAGGGCAAAAAGAACCCTGGATGCTTTGGCCACGGGGGAGTTGATCCCATCAGAGCTTTCGGTCCCGATTAGACATATACGGGACACCTATAAGCGGTATAGGGCCAAAACATATGTTGATACTCGCCGAGCACGAAGTAGTCAAGTTTCGCCGCCTCGTAGAAGAAGTGCTTATGAGAGGCTTTCGGAGCCGGATCAAGCAGCGGGTGCACCAAGGAAGTCACCAAGGAGGAAACTGGACTACTCCCCCGAAGGATATCATATTAGGTCAGTCCTATCCGACAAAGCGGATCCTCAATCTAGAGAGAATACCCCAGAGGTTGGAGGAAAGAAAAACACCAATATCCTGAAGTGGAAACCGAAGGAGGCGAGTGTAACTCAAGCCACCAGGATAGCAAGGGTTCCTGAGGGGAAATCAATTGCCAAGGAATTCAAGCTCGAGAAAGCAGAACCGACCAAGCCTATTATGATATTGGCTCGGTCAAAATCATCTGGTATTCCTCCCGGCATGTCCTTGCCTCAATACGTAGCACAAAAGCTAGGTGCTGACCCACCTTCGAGAAAAGCGGAGAGTGAGTCCAGATCCCTCCCTTCGAGCCTGGTGGCGGATGAAGAGTTCCCAGAAGTGGACGAAGATCTACCAGAAGAAGATGATGACGAGCAAATGGATGAAGATGATGCTATTGTTGATTGCAACATGGTCTCTTTAGATCCAGATGTGTTGGATTGTCACATGGCTTTTATTTTATCTTCTGATTACGCCTTACTAACACCTATTCCTACTTCTCAATTTATCCAAGAGGAGGGGAAGGATAGGCTAGTATATCTTATACAAGAACCTCAAGATGAGGCAGTGGCGAGCGCGGAAAGAGAAGGATCTCAATCCACCAATGAACCTCCAGAGAGGTTGGCTGAGCCTTTGCGGCTAAACGTGGTGTTCCCAAAGCCTACATTTGCCATGTCTCAACACCTCAAGCCGCTTTATGTGTCAGCAGAGGTGGCGGGCCTCAAAGTTAACAAGATTCTCATCGACACAGGAGCCGCGGTGAGCGTCATCACACTTAGTACTATGGAGAAGCTCCAGATCCCTGAAGAAAAGATTATAGGTACCACTATGAAGGTTAGAGGCTTCGCTGGTGCGGTCACGCCAACCAGTGGTATCTTAATGCTCAAAGTAAAACTTGGGACCTCTGACACATTTCAAGGATTCACTGTCACGGAAACCGCCAGTGCCCCGTATAGCATGATCTTGGGAGGGACTGGATTCACAAGACACTCTCTGTCCCATCATCATTACATCAAGAGATGATCATGTGGGATCCAGTAGCCGACATTCTGGTATTGGTCAAGGAGGATGACCGCCCTTACACAATAGCAGCCTGTTCGCTTGAGGCAGACTACTATTATAGTTCTATTAAACCTCTCAGGGTTGAGGGTGTGGACGACACAGGACATCCAACTGGGGTGACCTCGAATGATCTAGCTCGATGGGGTTTGACACAAGCCAAGTCAGACGGTTCCAGGCCCACCTCCATCGACTTCTTATCAAATAATATCAATGAGTGACAACCTCACAGTTGAGGAAACAGAAGCCCTTGCTTCTATGATGCAGCATTGTGCTGTTTTTAGAGAGGAGCAATTGGCTTGGGAGGCGGTCGCTCTAGTTGAGTGTATCGATGAAGACGAAACAAAAATTATAGACGAGGTGGAGGCTATACAACCAGCTCCAGCAGTATTAGATGATACTCCACCTAAAGTACACGATCTAGTGGAAAAAGTTAGTCTTGGCACTACTAAAGAACCTATGGAGGTTGGAATTAGTCAGTACTTAGAACCAGAATTGAGGCAGCAACTAATTGAGTTGCTACAAGAGTTTAAAGATTGCTTTGCCGAAAAGTATCAAGATATGCCAGGACTATCAAAAGAATTGGTCTGCCATCAGTTGCCTATCAAGGAAGGATTCAGACCAGTCAAGCAAGCGCAAAGGCGAATGAATGCTGAAACTGTCCTGGCGGTTAAGAAGGAGGTTCAGAGCATGCTTGACGCGGGCATTGTCAGGCCAACACAATATTCACAATGGTTGGCGAACGTTGTTCCTGTCAAGAAAAAGAATAGTAAAATCAGAGTCTGCGTGGATTATAGAGATCTCAATGCTGCTTCACCAAAGGATATTTACCCAATGCCTATTGTGGATATATTGGTTGATGAAGTGGCAAGACACGAGATGTTGTCTTTCATGGATGGGACGGCTGGATATCATCAAATTTCAATTTATGAGCCTGACGTCCCCAAGACTGCTTTTCGCTGTCCTGGTTTTACAGGAGCTTTTGAGTATCTCAGTATGCCATTTGGTCTCACCAATGCAGGGGCAACCTATCAACGTGCTATGAATCTCATATTCCATGATATCTTAGGGGGTATTTTGGAAGTGTACATTGATGATGTGGTGGTAAAATCAAAGTAGAAGAAAGATCACATTACTCACCTTCAAGATGTCTTCACTAGAATGCGAAGGCACCAACTTAGAATGAATCCAGCTAAATGTATATTTGGGGTTCGTGCAGGAGACTTCTTGGGGTTTGTGGTGCATGAACGGGGTATTGAGGTGTCTGGAGATAAGGCACAAGCTGTCTTAGAGGCGCCAGCACCTAGAAATAAGAAGGAGCTTAAGAGCTTGCTAGTCAAGATCAATTTCCTCAGAAGATTCATATATCCAACTCAACTGGAAAGATTGCTCCGTTTTCATCTCTTTTGAAACTTAAAGACGGGGAGCACTTCACATGGGGACCTGAGCATCAAGCTGCATTCGATAAGATTAAGGAGTGTCTGGCGGGCCCGCCAGTATTACGACCTCCTTTACCAGGGATCCCACTTAAATTATACATTTCTGCTTCCAGCAATTCTATTGCAGGGTTGTTAGCTCAGGATGAAACAACCAGGGAAGGAAAAAGAATCGAGTATGCAATTTATTATCTTAGCAGGACCTTGTTAGACGCAGAAACTCGGTACTCGCCAATAGAGAAGTTATGCTTAGCATTTATACTTTGCCGGTATCAAACTTCGTCACTATATGCTTTCTTTCACCACCATTGTGGTTGCTCAGACTGACTTGGTAAAATATATGCTTACTAGACCTATTATGAGAGGTAGGATTGGCAAGTGGATCTTGGCCCTATCGGAATTTTCATTACAATATGCACCTTTGAAGGCAATGACTGGACAGGCGATTGCTGATTTCTTGCTCCATCATCCTCTTGAGGAGGAGATTCCTGAACAAAGTTGGTATGTAGCCATGATCAGGACTCAACCTTGGGTGCTATACTTTGATGGCAGTAGCACCGACTCTTTGGCGGGTGCAGGTATTTGTATCCATGGCCCAACTGGGATCATACACTCATATTCTTTTCAATTAGAATGGAGTTGTACCAATAACCAAGCAGAATATGAGGCGTTAATCATTGGTCTGGAGTTACTGTTGGATATGGATGCTAAGGAGATTGAGGTCTATGGTGAATCTCTGTTGGTCATCAACCAGCTTTCTGGAGCTTACAAATGTCTTTCTTTCCACCTAGTACATTATTGGGAACGAGCATCATAATTGCTTGAGCAATTTGCTGATGTGGTGCTTGATTATGTCCCTCGTGAGAAGAACTTTGCGGCTAATGAGTTAGCACAATTGGCGACAGGCATTCGCCTGGCTTATGGTGCTACGGAAAGAATCTTGAAAGTGGAACGCAGAACCTTACCATCCTTTGCCGTTCGGCGAGAAGAACGCGATGAGTGGTTGGTTGCTACAGTAGAGCCAATTGATACAGATTGGTGACAACCAATCATCCAATATTTACAAAATCCCTCTGCACCGTCCGAAAGACGGATTGGGTACTTGGCCACTAATTATTTACTTAAGGGTGGCGAGTTACTTCGCAGAGGTGAAGATGACATTGACCTTCGGTGTGTCTATTAGGCAGAAGCCAAGAGGCTTATGCGAGAGGTACACCTTGGCGTTTGTGGTTCGCATCAGAGCGGACCAAAGATGAGGTGGCTTATTCGTAGATACGGATATTATTGGCCATCTATTCTTAAAGACTGTATCAGTTTTGCACAAGGTTGCATTGATTGTCAAGTTCATGGGCCAGTTAAGAGAATTCACAATATTCCTATGCAACCTATTATCAAGCCTTGGCCCGCCAGGGGCAGGGCACTGGATTTTGTTAGAGAGATACACCCTAATTCTTCCCTCCAACACAAGTATCTGTTAATTGGTACATATTTCTTTACTAAATGAGTTGAAGCAATACCTATCCGGAATTGTGACGCCGCAACAGTCATCCGCTTTGTCTTTCAGAATATCATTTGTAGATATGGTATTCCTGAATGTCTAGTGGCGGACAGGAGGGCAGCTTTTATGGCAGAGAAGACTCAAGAGTTTTTGCAAGGATATGGTATTCAGTTTCTCCATTCCTCCCCATATTATGCTCAATCCAATGGACAGGCAGAGGCTAGCAACAAGGTGATTATCTCTATTATCAAGCGCATGTGGAAGATAATCTGAGAACATGGCATGTTGAATTGGACAACACTCTGTGGGAATATCGTACATCCAAAAGAACTCCTACGGGGACTACACCATATGTGTTAATGTATGGCCATGATGCAGTCTTGCCTTTGGAGATTAATGTGCAATCTCTTCGAGTCCAAGAGCAGCATCAGTTAATTGGTGATGACTACGTCCAAGCTATGTTCCAGGAGCATGAAGACCTTGATGATAGACGTTTAGAAGCTCTGGATAATATAATCATGGAAAAGAAGAAGGTCGCGAGAGCTTATGATAAACGGACCAAGGGCAAGTCTTATGGCGAGGGCGATTTAGTCTGGAAAGTAATACTTCCCTTTGGCGAACGCGATACAGGTCGTGGTAAGTGGTCTCCCAAATGGGAGGGTCCTTTCGTCATTAACCGGATTATTGGCAAGGGCGCTTATCAACTCAGAGACATCGATGGCGAGGTACACACAAATCTCATTAACGGCCGCCATCTCAAGAAATATTTTCCTAGCGTCTGGGAATACGAGGAATCGCTGGCCATGGTTGAGGCTGGGGGGCAATCTTTTCCTTAAACTTTACTTGCTTGGGGGCAACCAGACTTAATTTTCTTGGCTTCCCTTCATTTCGCATTTCCGTACTCGCTTCAACCAATGAAAACTGGGGGGCAACATAGGGCAATATCAGTGCAGGCGGTTCGCCAGAAGCTAAAAGTGATCGCCAGAAGCCAGAAGCAGAAGTGATTCAACCACCCAAGAATTTTTTTGAATTTTGTGAAACTGCAAGAGTTTCATTAAGGTTTATTAATCTTAAATTCAACCCTTAGACCAATACATGTGGTCCTATTTTTATATTTTAGTATTTTCATTAATGCAAAAAAGGTTAAATTCATGAAGGAAGACAGTACATATGTTTTTCTGAATTTAATTTCATTCAAAGACTTTGCGGTCAAAGCTTTTAAAAAGCAGAAAAGTTACAATATGAAGAGCTCACTACCAGATTTGACAGAATAGCCGACGAAATTTTTTTCGTCTGCTATTCCAAAATTTCGTCGGCTATTCCCTCTACCGACGAAATTTTCGTCGGCTATTCTTCGTCGGTAAAACGCCGTCGGTAATACCAATGGCCGACGAAATTTTTGAAATCGTCGGCCATTCTGAAGTATAGCCGACGAAAATTGATTTCGTCGACCAAACCTTTGAAAAATAACCGACGAAATTCGTCGGAAATTTTCGAGTTTAGCCGACGATTTTGCCAACTATAGCCGACGAAATTAGTCTGTTTCGTCGGCTATACTTCATAAATACCCGACGATTTGTCAATTTCGTCGGTTATTTTCTCCGAATATATTAATATTTTAAAGAATAGCCGACGAAATTTGGTAAAAATCGTCGGCTATACCTGTTATAGCCGACGAAATTTGGTCAATTTCGTCGGCTATTCTTTAATTTTGGGAAAAAAAAAATTAAATTAAATTAAATTAAATTAATTACATTTTGGAGGAGGAGGAGGAGGGGAAGGAGGAGGAGGAGGCCGGAGGAGGAGGGGAAGGAGGAGGAGGGGAAGGAGGAGGAGGAGGAGGCCGGAGGAGGAGGAGGAGGAGGAGGAGGGGAAGGAGGAGAAGGAGGAGGAGGAGGGGAAGGAGGAGGAGGAGGCCGGAGGAGGAGGGGAAGGAGGAGGAGGAGGAGGAGGAGGCCGGAGGAGGAGGAGGAGGAGGAGGCCGGAGGAGGAGGAGGAGGAGGAGGAGGAGGGGAAGGAGGAGAAGGAGGAGGAGGAGGGGAAGGAAGCTAGAGAAGGAGGAGGAGGAGGAGGAGGAGGAGGAGGGGAAGGAGGAGGGGAAAGAGGAAGAGGAGGCCGGAGGAGGGGGGGAAGGAGGAGGAGGAGGCCGGAGGAGGGGAAGGAGGAGGAGGAGGAGAAGGAGGAGGAGGGGAAGGAGGAGGAGGCCGGAGGAGGAGGGGAAGGAGGAGGGGAAAGAGGAAGAGGAGGCCGGAGGAGGGGGGGAAGGAGGAGAGAAAAAAGGCGGGAGGATTTAAAAGATTTAGAAGGAGTATAGCCGACGAAATTAAAATATTTCGTCGGCTATTCTCTAAGTATAGCCGACGAAATCGTTTATTTCGTCGACTATACTTAGAGAATAGCCGACGAAATTAATATATTTCGTCGGCTATACTTTGGAAAATCAACAGCCGTCGGATCTGAGCCATCCAACGGCGGACAATAAAAAGGCGCGAATCAAGAGTTTAGCCGACGAAATATTTGAATTCGTCGGCTATACTTAGAGAATAGCCGACGAAATTTGAATGTTTCGTCGGCTATTCTATGAAAACATACTAAAATGCCGTTTTGAGGCCCTAAACGAACTCGAAAGCCTGAAAAAGCCCATACGAGTTTTGTTCCTGGCGTCGTTCCCTTTCCGGAATGGTATCACAATCATCATTCGGACGCCGGACGCCAAATCTACAGTAAACTGGGTTTTGACTGATTTCATTCTTTCGGCACGCGGATTTTATCGGAATCTTGTCATTTTTCAACCGTAGACGTATTTCATTATTTCGGTCATATCTTATTTGACGACATATTTGCATTTGAAGAGCCTACGTATAGTAACTATTTGAAACTATACATTCACTTAAACACTTAGTAAACAAGTTAAGGAACATTAGTGCATATGTTCCGATTTTGAATCTAAAAGTTTGGAAAATCTATTCCAACCGTCAGATATCACCGTTAAGATTAAATACATGTATGAAAAAAAATCCAACTACATCTGACAACGTTAAAGGCTCGATCGGGACGGTCAACCGGGTGAGTCAACCCTTCAAACGCTTAGAAATGGAAATTGGCCCGTCTAAATGACGTTTTTTGGCCTGACGTTCAACAGAGAATAGTTTCAGATCGATGAGACGCAACCAATCGTATAAAAATTTTCCTCAAAATATTTACCGACCGTCAGGCTACCCATAGGAAAACGGAAGTAAAAAACAGCTAACCGCAACATTCGGCACACAGATTTTGTCGGAATCTTCTCATTTTTCAACCGTAGACGTATTTCATTATTTCGGTCATATCTTATTTCACGACACATTTGCATTTGAAGGACGAAGCAATGGTTTGTCGATAGTGATAGAAAATGGAATGCTGTTTTTTTTTTTTTTTTTTTTTAAATCATAGCCGACGAAATCAAACCTAGTACTCGTCGGCCATACTTCCAAAAATTTTCGTCCGCTAAAGTTTTAGAGAAAGGCCGACGAAAATTCAAATCGTCGGCTATTCCCCTAGAATGACCGACGAAAAAAAAATTCGTCGGCCATTCTAGGGGAATAGACGACGAATTTTTTTTTTAGCGACGAAAAAAAATTTCGTCGGCCATTCTAGGGGAATAGCCGACGATTTTTTAATTTTTAGCGACGAAAAAAATTTTCGTCGGCCATTATTGAGAATAGCCGACGAAAATTGGTTTCGTCGGCCGTTTTTTTTTTTTTCGTCGGCAAAAGTTTTTTTTCTGGTAGTGGCTATTAACTAGCTCTGAAACCATGTCTATGCTAAAGGACTTTGATCGATCACAAGGAAGGTTTGAATTTCTATTTTGAACTGTGTTTCAGAATTCCTCCGACAAAAATGCGGACTTGAGACAAGTTCATCTCCTTGGCTTGCCAAATGTAGAATTCCCTTCCTTGATCGTCCTTCATTGTCAGCCTCCTCGTTCTTTTAGGAACCAACAGACAGCAATCCTCATCTGCCAATTTTCAAATTGACCTTTGACAGAGGAGTAGGCCATTTAATTGAAGTTCAGAACTGCTTGGTTGGCAGAAGAACAGAAGGCATGAATCCTCCATCCGCCAGATCAGAGCAGTCGATGTGTTTCCATCTTTCCTGCCAGATCTTTCTCGGAGGAGGGCCACGAGGCTGACAGATAACTCCTAAGTCGATAGCCCAGTATTATACCAAGGGAGGACGTGAAGACTCTGGCCAAACTCTGACCAACCATCTTATATCACGTCATCCAGGGGCATAATACCAGATTATGCGCCTTAGGATTTTGCTAATACCAGATTACACGACCTAGAGGTGTTCATAAGAACATCTGGGTGTAATCTGGAGGAAAAGATTGTGGAAGCCATAAGGGCTGTGAAGCAAATAGAGAGAAAAAAATAGAAGTCATGGCAAGACTGAAGGACTGAATAATCTCAGGGGAAGGGTTCCTTTATATAATAGAATCCGTAAGCAATCCAACGGCTGGGATGATTTAGGTTTACCACCCGAACTGCCGAAATTTATTGGGTTGTTATCACATTCAACCGTTTGCGTTGAGAGCATTGGAGGGGTTTGAATACCGAATCCTCGAAAATTGATACTTGCAATTGTTGAGCATTTAATCGAAGTGTTGACTTGCTAGTTAACAAATCGGTTTGAAAAAATGGGTTGAGTTGCCATCAGTGGGCTTGGATAAAATGAGACAAATAGTACAAACTCAAGGCCCAGTTTACTTGGGTGGCATTGTTGATAGTTCATACAACTCCAATCCTAATCTCCTTATCTTGGCCTTCAAGTGGCGGATGTATTTTATGAGTTCTTCCTCTTCGGCTTGGCTCAACTGAATCTCGCTTTGAAGAGCAGTTAAGATCACCCTTTGCTCACTCGCTTGCTGAAGACGCTCTTGTTGCCTGGCCTCGATAGCAGCTATCTTCTGATCAATCAGCTCTTTTTCCCTCTTCAGACGAGCGATCTCTCTCTCATCTTCGTCAGTGGCAGCGGATACAAGGGAAGAATACTTGTTTACTGACGAGTCGCCGAAGCGAGCATCAAACAATAATAACCCTACAATCGTTAGTAGTATAGAATAAGTAGGGATCGTTCTAGCCGGGGATTAAGGGTACCTGAAACATGAGAATGTTAACACAAATATTCACAAACATATATGCACACAATTGTCACACTTATATACATATATACATATTCACACGAAATCAAGGGGGATTGAGATAAGATCGGCAGCAAAGCTGCCTCTAAATTCCTAGACATGAATTGAAGACATGAAATTAAATCCTAAAGCTACTATTTACAAGGTTGGTCGACATTCTTCCACAAATTACTAACACAAAAGCACTCAAAACACATAGCAAATTAATAAGACAAGACACACGGTAAGAGTACACAATATCCAAGATCCGACTTAGTTCCAATTCTAATTAGAGCCTCAACGGTCATCTAATCACTAGACTTACTTACGTATTTTAGAAAACACTCAACGTCGAATCCTAAAATTATACTAATCATGTTTGAAAACACTCAACGTCGAAGACAAACACAAAGAGTAATTGAGCACAAAAGTCTTTTAATTGGAAACATATCAATCAAGCAAGGCGTCACCACTTCTTGTTAACATGCATAGTCGTTTAAACCTCTCTAGTCCTATTTATTTGAAGGATACAAGACCAATACTCAAAACACACCGCGAATATGCTAAGTACCAATCTTTGAGGCACACGGATTTAAAGACTAAACCAAGAACGAATTACTAGAATCAGAGTGAACATGCTTGCCTATCCTATTCTATCTCTTTACTTCATATTTTCCTTACTTTTTAACATGCAATCCATATTCTTACATCCAAACACCAATTAAAGATAAAGAAAACGAATTGAACATGAAAATTATAAAACCAAACTTCACTCCAAACAATACATAGACATAAAGTTTGAAACCAAGAATTCATGCTAACTTCATAGACAAAGTTTAACATAACTACATAAAAATAACAAAACCGAGAGAGGGGAGTGGATCACACTTTTGTAGACACCTTGATGAATTCGACTCGTGTGGATCCGGCGGATGGTGGAGAAAATGGCTGCTCGGCAATGGTGTAGTTTCGGCAGGATTTTTAGGGTGAGGTGGTGGTGGTGTCGGCTAGGGTTTTTATGTAGGACTCTTGGGAAATTTAGGTAGAGCTTTGGCTAGATTTTTGATTTGGAATGTGATAAGTTTTTCTGTAGGAAAACATGCTTTTAAATAGAGGCAAATTCGGCAGAAACCCTAGGTAGAAAACCTAGTCCAAATCAGCAAAGGTAATCCTTGTGCAACAAGGTTTTGGTTCCTTCCTTTCTTGGTTCTTCTAGGAAACTTCTTTTGCTGATTTTCTTCCTTGGATTAGGCTGCATATCTTCATGGACTTCTTGTGTAGGCTTGACAACTCCATTTGGTGAGCTTGATCCATGGAAAAATGCCCCAAACCCGCAAGAACACAAGACCGGCAGCAACTCGGCTGGAATGACCTTGCTCCAGTAAATCCGGCATATCTCCCTTCTAGGAGCTCCAATTGATGCGATTCTAAGTCTCAAATAAACGAGACACATATAGTCATCTCCCCAAAAAAGGGCTTGATCAAATTCCTTGTGAGTCGTCGGGAATGATTTTTCGAAGTTGGGACAAAGTCCCAGGAAAATCCTGGAAGTCCCTGGATTGGTTTGCTCGGACTGCTGTTTTGTAGCCCTCTTTTGAGTGACTTCCCGAACTCCGATTGATCTGAAATTTGAACACAACATTCTTCAGTATATGAATATTAAGCACACCAAATTTCATTGAATTCGGACAAGGATAGATCATATTTTTACTCATCTCAAAATCGCGAAAAAGACATATTTTGCACTATTTTCCAGATTTCTCATACTTAGTCATTTTTCGGACAATTAAGCACATTTTACCAAAACTCTACCAAAAATGACACTAACTATATTATGACTCTATCTTAGACAAATAAGAGTTAAACAAAGCATAAATGAGGGCATAAGCATATAATATCATCGCACATTGTGCTCCTATCATTTACGGCGCTGCTGTGGGCTGCAGTTTTGTCCTGAATCTTTACTTGCTGGTCTGGGATGGCGACCAAACCATCTTGAAGAAATTTTAGATAGTCTGGGCTGGCAGCCAGGATTTCCTTCATCTTTGGTTGAACATCAGCAGGCAGGCGGCCAACTTGGTTTTGCAGGGTCTGGATAGAAGAACAGATTTTGGTCGCCACTTTTACATCCGCGGGGTCTACTCCTCCTAACTCTTGCATGAAGTCTTAGGCTTCTCTCACTTCAAGGATATCCTTTTTGGGAGTTGGGAGCTTCAGGTGGATCCTCCCCTAGCGGAAGAATAGACAAACTTGTCTTGAGAGGTTGAGGAGTTGAGATCTGGTTAGGAGATGCCTCAATCTGCACATCCTGGCGGGGCAAAGTTGTAATTGGAGTTTGCTCGCCAGAGGCCTCATCACTCCTAATCGCAGCAGGGACTTCACTTACCTATACAAACATAATGGTGGTGAGGCTTGGTAAAGATATCATCAAAAACAACTTACAAAGAATCAAGGGAGTTTAAGAGGTACCTCAGCCACATGAGAGGCATCTGTTCGATGTTCAGCTTGGGGTTGCTCTTGACGTTTTGGAGATTTGGACAACCTGCTTGAGCTCGCTCCAGCGTCTGTATAGCTTTTAGGAGGCGAGCGAGGAGCTATATTTGGGTCTTCCAAGATGACCACCTCAGGAGATAGAGAGGTGTCCTCCTCGCCAGTAGCCGCTTGGGGTATTGGGACGCTTTCTGGTTCTGTCCAAGTGAGGGCAGGAACTTGTTCAGCCTCCGCCAAAACTTTAGGGATTTGAATATCCGCCTCTTCAATCACTGGCTCTGCAGGGAGAGTGGGAGTGATCAGAGGCAGAACCTCGGCAGTAATTGAAGCAATCACCAGAGGAGTGATTGGAAGACTAGGGGTACCTATATCAGCAGGAAGAAATCTTAGCGGTGGTATATCAAGAACAGTGTTCTGATGAAATCGTTGAATGATCTCTTCAACTTCTAGTATGATGTAAGCAAAATCTTCATCCTCAAGGGAGGAGGAACTATGAGATGATTCGGATGACTCACCTGAGGAAACTTCAATCACCGTGGTGGACGAGGTTGAAGTTGGTTTCTTTTTCCTTACTAGTCCCTGTGGAAGAAAATTGGACAATAGCATCAGGCTTGATATGTCAAAATCATTGTATAAATCAATGGTGCAGTAATATATTAGGGTAAGTGCAGAAAACTTACTGGCTCGTGATCGTCAGGATCTGACTCTTCAGCCACTTCAGCCACGATAAGAGGTTTTGCCTTCTTTTTGGTAGGCTTGCTTGCAGAGGTCTGCAAGCCTTTCCTTTTCCCCTTGCTTTTGCTCGGTTTGTCAGGAATCTGTGATAATGAAAATCAGTTAGTGGTCTTCATTTAAAAAATTAACATATAGATCCAGAAAGACAAAGACATACCTGCTCGGGGTCTATTTCTGGGTAAAGGGGCCCTCCTTCAAGCACCTTGACATCGTCAGATGTGATAAACTGTTGCTGGCTTCCGAATAGAGCCCTGAAATAGTGAAGGGATTCTTTTAAAAAGAACCTCCCTCTAAGTAGTGCCCACCAAGCTTGGTATTCTTTGGCAACCTGGCCAGAGATTTCCAGTTCTGGGCATTGCTCCAAGCTTGGGAAGTTGGCGGGCCGCAGGGCAGACGAGAGATTAGCATCTTCATCAGCAGGGGTGTGTCTGCTTGACCGCCATGCTGAAAACAGGTTCAGGCTTTAGACTGGTGGATAAGGCAGAAGCTGAGTCAGGCCCAATTGTCTGGCGAACAGTTGGGGGGCATATACTTCGACAACTTGCTTGCCTTTGTCAGAGGTGAGGAGGGGGAAGTCCGCCATAGATATACAATGAAGGAACAACCTTCGTCCTTCCTCGCATTGGTTTGAAGATGGGAGGAAGCCATCTTTCAAAGCCTTGGGGTGCTTCTTGTGAAGAAGCATCTAAGCTTCTAAATAGAAGCCTTGAGCATCGGTGTTGAAAATGATGTCAAAGCACACTGCATAGCCTTGACCGTAGTTAGACTTGCATCCAGCATAGGCGATCCTCGAGCATCTGTTTTCGCCAATCTTGATGGGTTCAGGGGGTGCCAATCCAGGGAAATACATTTGGGACCAGATCTCTAAGATCCAGAGAGGTCCAAAAACTTTGCAGCTTAGGGGATTGGCGGACAAGGTATGGAGACACCTATACAGATGAGCTAATACTAATTGGCCAAGGCCAATTTCCTTGCGAGCATATATAATCTCAGCCATTCTGTTATAGGTTTTTGTCATCTTGTTGGCAGTCGAACATAATACAAACTTGTTCAGCCAAAAATCTAGAAAGGCTATTCCACCAAAGTCGTCCCTATGATCTCGGAATTTGGCTATCCAATTTTGCCAAGCCCGAGTAAGGGGCTCGGGAAGGGTGATAGAGGGCACATCCGCCTCCGAATAATCATCCACACTAAAGGGTTTTCGGCCTAAGGGAAATCCTAGGCCAGCATGCATGTCTAATAGGGTGATATTGGCTTGCCCAAACCTAAAGTCGAAGGCATTGGCGGATGGGTTCCAAAAACTAATTAAAGGCATGAGAGCACACATGTTTCCTCCCTTACAGTTGAGTGCGAAGCTGATGTAGAGGGCTTCGTCAATCCCGGCTGCTCGCCATCGACCTTCATCGATTAACCGCCGCTCCTCGTACCATTGTACAATTGCCGGAGTAGGCAACGGCCAGGAGTTGGATGCTATTGGGACTTCGTAGTGATTGGAAGTTTTCCAATCACTGCATTTGACACTTTGTTCCCGAAAAGCCACTGGAAGGGGTCGCGAGCTATCAACAAAAGGAAAGATGGAATCTTGACGAAGCTCTTGTTGGTGTGGACCCAGTCCGGCACGGCCATAGTCGTCGGGTAAGGAGATGGAGGTTTGATAGGAGCTTCCAACCTCGATAATGTTGGAGACGATTTTTTCCTTTCCTCTAAGGGCTTCGGGGTGTTGAATCGCGAAAGACATGATTTTTTGGCTCAGAAAGATGAGAAAATGGAGGTTGAGATGCGAATTGGTGATTCTTGATCTGGGTTTTATGGAATCCGAAAAGGGTTCTCTGAATTTTGAAGAATTAGGTTTGACAGCGTTTGGGGATTTCAGGAACAGTTTTCTAAGCTCAGTTTGGTAAAGTTGCGGTGCTAGAGGGAACGTCGCAGCGCTTGAGTTTTTAAATGGGTTCGGATTGGGCTTTACAACCTTTATCAATTTCACCAGGCTTTCAATTTCAAAGGCTGGGGGGCAATGTTTGGGCCTAAACTGACATTTGGCCGAGACTGTGGATCGAGGTCCACAAGGTTATTCAGTAAAGGATAGCCTGATTTACATTTAATCGTTTTCTTCTTAGAAAGGAATTGGGGTTCCTTTGGGAATCCGAAAAGGAGTTGGTTTATGGTAATTGAATCCTGATCGATCTCCAAATCTATTATGCTACTTGATACGCAAGTATTAGGGTTTGGCATCCTCCATATAAAGAGCTCTTGTACAACGTAAAAAGGGTTCCCAACCATCAAACAAACACACAAGCTTTTGCACATCGCAATCCTTGCAAAGTCTCCCCGGAGCATCTTACGGGCACTGCCTCCACAAACCGCAAACAACCACCATCCAACCTCGCTGCAACCTTACGCCCGCCACCGGTCGCTGTATCCTTGCACGGTTGTCGAAGTGTGCCTTGCATTAGTGTCGAGAGTCGCTGAGACCTATCGCTTCTAGCATACTGCACATCGTAGCCGCAACCTGCCACCATACGTACAGAGCCGCACCTCGCCGCCATACGTACAGAGTCGCATGCTCGCCTCGTGTCCGCGTTCGCTGAAGCACCCAGTGTCAGTCGCTACGCCAGTAGCAAATTGAGTCGTTACTCCGGTAACAAAATGTGAACCAATCTGCCATAGGTTGGAGGAGAACTATTCCCCGCGATCTTGAATTATTGCTCTGCTTTGCATCACAGGATCGAAGTAAGATTACTTAACCTGTCGTAGGTTGAAAGAAAATCTTAATATACTTTTGTTAGGTCTTGTTCGAGCCTCTTACGCCGGCCTTGTCAACGCCCGCATAACAGTCGCTTGGTCAGGAAGTCAGGAATTGGGAGCAGACAGACACGCTAGCCAGAGAAGTACGTTCGCCAGAGGTCGTCCGCATCAAAGTTGTACCTAACTCAAAAGTACTGGCACGCTCGCACACATCACAACAGGACTGAAATTGACGTCCGCCATCCCACGTGTTGACTATTCGCCGAATACTAAATCCGCCACGAACATTCACCGCAGCGAACCCCACCACCACCACCATAGAGATTGACGTCTCAAATGCTTTAATTTTTTTGTTCTTTTTTTCCTTGCAAACACCAACAGAGAGTCAAAGACAGAGCAAAGGGAAAACTATATATTGGTCAAGTCTTACATGGGATTAGGAAGGAATAATAGACAATCAAAAGATAAACCAATTTAATTTACAGACTAAATGAAAAAAAAAACAGATGTAGCATATAACCAGGATAAAAGTACAGATTCAATAAAAGCAGAAATTGAACTGTGAACATGGTGAATTCAGCTACAGATTTCAGCAATAAAAGTACACGAAAGGAAAAGAAAACTGAGAAACGTAGAAGACGGAAAAGATGAACGAACAATGGCTCAATGAATCAATAGCAATTGGAAATCACTGGATCTTAGAGCTTTAAAATAAATATAAGATTTCTAAGAGACAAGGTGCCAGACAAGAAATCAAAACTAGTACATTTAAAATCTTCAGAAGCTTCAAAGCATGCAAGATTAGTTATAACCACATGATGACTATGTTGAGAACATGAAGAATTTGAGAGAATCGTAGTGCTTTGGTTATCTAAGCAGCTAGCAGCCCAGCCTATTTTTTGAATACAGAGCAGTGAAATAAATTATCAAGCACACATGAGTCAGAACTCAGAACCACACTATCATACAATTACATACTGAATCAAATGGCACGCCAAGATATGTTGACACATGCATTAAAGGGTTACAAAACACTACGACGGTTCAAAACCACAACTGCTGCCGCAACATCCTTTAAAAACTTGATCTTGATTCTTTTAAGCATGGCTACAGCTTCTTGCATGTTTATCCTCTGTTCTGGTGATTCTGCTGAACAAGTAACAGCTAATCCCATAATAGATGATAGGCACTCTCTCTTGCTCACAAAGTCACGATCCCCCTCGTTTCCAAGTAAAGTAGCATCCACAACTTCAACTGTCGAATTGGAAAGTAGGGAATCTGCAACCCATTGATTTAGTCTCAATTCCCCAACGAAAATCTCATCGGTCGGCTTCTTTCTTGTGAATGTTTCCAGGAGCACAATACCAAAACTATACACATCCCCTCTTCTAGTCACTTTTCCTTCCATTCCATACTCTGCATATATAATATTGATCTTTCAAGACAATACACTTTCCTAATTAAGATAACATACAGAATAGAAAGATAAAGTACAGACAGAGTAACAAATACCTGGAGCCATATACCCAATTGTGGCTAAGGTCATGGTTTGAGTCATAGAATCTCCTCCGCCCAAGAGTTTGGCAATACCAAAATCAGCAACATGTGCAACCATATCATCATCTAGTAAGATGTTGCTTGGCTTCAAATCACAATGAACAATAGGTACTTCATAACCATGATGAAGGTACTCCAATGCCGAAGCGACATCTATCATTATATCCAACCTCTGCACTATGTTTAAAGAAGAATTCTGAGAATGCAACCACTTCTCCAGGCTCCCATTAGGCATATAGCACAATACAAGACCTTTGAAATCAATTTGGCTGCAACAACTGATGACTTTGACGAGATTTCGGTGACGAACATTACTTAGCATTTCACATTCAACCTCAAAGCTTGTAAATGCCTCTTCCAACTCCAAGTTGAAAACCTTTACTGCAACTTCTATCCCATCTGGAAGTGTTCCTTTATATACTGAGCCAAAACCCCCAGTACCAAGTAAATTGCTTTCATTGAATCCATTTGTCGCACTTAGGAGCTCCAGGTATGAAATTCTTCTCCATAATACTTGAGGCGTCAAGATATTGTCTACAATAGCTTTCCCATTCATTTTTCTACGTACCAGCAACAACCAAATTATGAACGTCGCTAGAAGTATAGCTGACAAGATCCCAGGAATAACAAATTTCAAGATAGACAAACTAGTTTTTCTTTTGCATGGTGGAACTTGAAATTGGGATGCACCACAGAGTCTAGGGTTTGAAACAACTGATATAGCAGACAAGTTTTTGAAAGGACCGCCAGTTGGAATCTCTCCTTGGAGTTTGTTGAAAGACAAATTCAGGTATTTGAGATACAGGAGTGTTTCTAGAGACTTTGGAATCACTCCAGAGATATTATTCTGAGATAAGTCCAATCGTTCTAAGCTTAAACAAGTTGCAATGGAACTAGAAATAGGGCCTTCTATATTATTATGTGCTAGGCAAAGATAGGCCAAAATGGATAAACTCCCAATGCTACTTGATATACTACCAGATAATTTGTTGTATGGTAAATCTATGTATGTAGCAGCTGTCAAATTGCCAACAACACCTGATAGAGATCCGATAAGAGAATTGTATGATAAGTCCATTTCCAAGATATCTGTAACTTTCCACAAGGCAGAAGGAATTGTGGAACTCAACAAATTGGACTTTAAATATAGAACTCTCAGAGATGTTAGGTTATCCAAGCAAGGAGGTAGAGAACCGGAGAGTTGATTCTCTTCCAAAGCCAACTCATTTAAGTTTTTTAGTTGACAGAGTTCATCTGGAATGTGTGCTTGCAATGTATCATCATACATATACAAACCTTGAAGATTATGTAGTCTTCCCATTGAGCTTGGAATTGGCCCACTCAATTGATTCTGTCCAAGGGATAAAACTATCAAGCTACTAAAGTTGCCTACATCACTGGGGATGTTACCTCTCAAGCTGCAATTTCCTAAATAAACATTTTCAAGTGATGTAGAGAAATTACTAAAGGCAGTCGAAAGGTTCGCATTTAATGGATTGCTTTCTAAGACTAATCTCGTCAGATTTCTTAAATTTGCAAGACATGACCAGATATTAACTTCTGGGGTAGAGATATCAATGGTCAAATTATTGTAAGACAATCTAAGCCGATCAAGGTTTGTCAACAGGCATAGAGTGCTTGGAATAAAGCCAGAAAAAGAGTTATCGTCAAGGTCTAGCATCGAGAGCTCAGTAGCATTGGAGATGGACTTGGGGATTACTCCTGTGAGGTGATTTCCTTCTAACTGAATGATTTCAAGGTTTGGAAGGGCTATGTTTTCTGGGAGGCTACCTGAAAGCTGATTGAAGCCGAGATCTAATAGAGTTAATGTGGACATATTGAAGATTGACGAAGGAATATGGCCATTAAAAATATTACTACCAAGCGAGAGTATCTCTAACTTTGGAAGATGCCCAATCTCATGTGGTATAGTGCCTGCAACAATTATATCAACACTTTGGCATTAATAAATTATTAGATGGTCAATATAATCCCATGTGTAAAATTATATCAAATTTTAAAATGATCAATAAAATATTTTCATTGATAGGTCAATAATTAGATAGAGATATATGCAAATTATCAATACCTGTCAAGTTGTTGATAAGAAGGTAGATGCTCTTAATTTGGGTCAAGTTCGCTATGTATCTAGGTATTCTTCCACTGAGTCTGTTTTCCTCCAAGTTTAAATATAGAAGTTGTTTGCATTGCCATAGCTTGGATGGAAGTGGACCATTAAACTGATTGGAACCGAAATGCAAACTTTCAATATTGGGAAGATGTTCACATATGTTGTCTGGAATTCTACCTTTCAACTTGTTTCCATAGAAAGTTAGAGTAACCAAAGATGACATGTTGAAGACTGTCATAGGAACATGCCCTTTTAAGGCATTTTCTTGCACATACAGTTTTTGCATCTGACTTAAAGTTCCCATCTCATTTGGAATTTCTGAAGAGCAAACACAAAATTCAGCTAATACAATATCATAGATTTATTTCATACAATTTCAAGTTTAGACATGCATGCATGGTAACTAATTATCCATTCAAATCAAAACCGATGGAAGTCATACCTTCAAAATTATTACCATCAAGATAGATCTTCTGTAACACTGTTAGGTTCCCAATTTCTCTAGAAATTTTACCTGTTAATACGTATGAAAGTATGAATTATCACAATCAATGTCGTTACCTTAACAAGCTAAGGTGTCGAGCAGATATAAGAGCGAAAAACTTATAATCATTACAACTACGTACGTATCATGTAGAGCGAGCTATCTAAGATCAACAGTGTTTAGTTTGTACCTAAGAGTTGGTTGTATCTCAGATCAAGTATTTGCAGAGCAGATAGGTTGAACATGGTAGCTGGTATGGAACCTGAAAATTGATTACCATGCATCCTGAATCCTTGAAGCTTGGACATGGAACCAAACCACGATGGAATGAGCCATGTAAACTCGTTGTACCCCAAGTTAATAACCTTCAATCGGCGCAGGCGAGCCAATTGTTGAGGCAAGGTACCATGAAAACTGTTATTTCTGAAGTCTAGATAACCCAGAAATGATAAGTTGCCCAGTTCAGGAGGAATTGTGCCAACGAGATCAAAGTAAGAGAGGTTCAACTCTGCAACTCGATGATGGCGCGCACCACAAGTGACGCCAACCCAGTTGCAGACAGGGATAGTGGTTGACCAGTTGGTGAAGATCATGTTTTGAGGGTCGCTGGTGATCCGAGCTTTGAGAGCAAGAAGCAGACCGGTCTGTGGTGACGTTATGGTTGGTTTGTGCTGCCATAGTTAAGCAGCTATCCGCCTCACAGTAGATAAAGTATACCAGGAAGAACCAAGTAACTCTCTCCATTGTTTGAATAATGGACACCGCAAAGTGTCTGAATTTGTTCACTAAGACTGGCTGGGGATAGTGGCAAGAGGAACTGGCTGGAGATAGTTCAATACATACACGCATGCTACAGTGAGGTTACCTGTCTGCGCTTATGTTTCGATAAAAGACTTGACTAGTACACAGACAATGTCAATCATAGAACAAATGTGTGGATTAAAATATTAATGGAGGGAATGCGTGGATCAAAATATTAATGGATGGAATGTGTGGATCCAAGCGAAGGTTCATAGTAGGTATGACTGGTGAAAATACATGAAAGATAAGCTCAAAGACTTGAACATCAAATGGACCCAATAAAGAGTACAAAATTGGAAATTTGAGGAGGGTAGAAGTTTCTCAAGAACTGTGATTTGATATGGCACTGGGGTCTTTATTGCTTGAATCGAAGTTGAAATTATTACTATCAAGTTAAACAAGTCGATTCATTAGTGAGAAGAATTTGATTCATTACAGGCTAGGAGTCGGACTGTAATTTTATGGTCGACCAGATGAAACAAGATTGATGGCATAATTTAATTTTAATCCATTTTCACACCTCGATCTAAGCATGTTAACACGATACAGTAGTTCAATGGCAACAAAACAGCCCATACCCCTCAGGTTTTAAACTTCGTACTGCATTGGTATATGCGTTTTTCTCTGTTAGAAGTATCATTGAAAGTTGTACTCTCACCACCTAACCAAAACTGTTTGCACTGTGCTTGTGTATTATTTTTTATGTACATCAAAGATTTGTATATACAGACTCCAAAAGGAAAGCCATCCATATAATGTATGCATTCAGTCCCACACACTAATAAGCCTCAGCTAAGGTGACGATACTAACCAACAAGTAAATGACTAGTACACAGACAATGTCAATCATAGAACAAATGTGTGGATCAAAATATTAATGGATGGAATGTGTGGGTCGAGCGAAGGTTGAAATCGTGAATCCAAGCGAAGGTTAATAGTAGCTATGAATGGTGGAAATACGTGAAAGACGAGCTTAAAGACTTGAACATCAAATGGACCCAATAGACTCGAGAGTCCTCTGCTTTGTCGATCAATCGCAGCGAAGACTCCTATAATTCTTACAATTGCTACAGTGTAAAAATATGATTGATATGGAAATGTGGGGATCGAATTGTGAATGACATCATCAACACAATAGATGGTTCGTAAGGAAATGGAAATGCGTGAAAGAAGCTCCAAGACTTTAACAACAAAAACTACTAAACAAAGTTTTGTAGTGATGAAGAGAATTTTGAAAGTCTTCAGTTTGACTTGGGATTAAAAAGTTTTAGAATAAGTTTTATTTTAAGTTATATTGGATAGTGGGAGACGGTAAGAGCATTGATTTCTGCTCAAATAACTGGTTGGGTTATCCTATATTGAGCCTTCACTCCATCTCTTCTGTGTCGAGATCTCTCATGCCGAATAAGGTTAGTGGTGCTATTAAAAATAAGGTTGTGTATTCTATTTTATGTACATAGAAGATTTGTATATACAGACTCCAAAGCCCCATACATAGTAGCGTGTATGACCCCATAACTGCATTTACACAAACATAAATGCACGGTCATATTTATGAGTCTAAGAGTGCCCTAAAAGGTGCGTGTATGTGGGTGCGTCTGTGTGTCTAGCAAAGAGAGAAGAAAGACATTGTGCACACCTCTACTTCTTTCACATCAAAATCTTCTGATTTTGCAAGACATGGATTTCCATAGGTTTCTGAAACTGAACTTGATCCACTCAATCTTGCATAAAGATAAGACAATTGAAGAAATTTAGAAAATACAGTACATTTGATTAGGAAAAACAAGGTTCACTGAGAATAAGAAGCGTAGAAGAGGGAAAGTTGTTAATGAACAAAAATCTTCCATAATTAATATCACTAATACTGTGGCATAAATCTTGAATTTATGACAATTGTCTATAGCTGTAGCTGCTTAATTATAGCATAAGTTTTGATATTGTTTTAAATGTGTTCAGCTGTATTATAGGATCAATTTGGGTATGGTAGTTAATGTAAATTGGAAAACTGATGGTGTAGAATCATATATATATTCAGTGACACGGAAGTAAGAAGGGACGGGAGGGAGCTGTGTGACGACTAAGAAAATAATAAGAGTACAGAATTTTTTTTTTCTTTTAGTTATTTATATATATATATATATATATATATACATATATATATATATAGTAATTGTTTTGAAATTTATTTGTAATATTTCTTTTTTTTAATTTTTTTGTTTTTTTGTGGTTAAAAGTAGTTGACTTTGCCCAAAAACCCATGACCCAAACCCGACCCATTTCAAAAAAAAAAAAAAAAAAACAAGTAGAGGATTTTTGTTTGCGTCAAACTCAGATCAAAGAACGTATTTTTCAGAAACTTTGTCGGAAGCATTCATCGTTTTCTTCCTTCCCAGATACCATTCTTCTGTAACCTTTCTCCCACGCAATAGGACAGCCGCAAATTGCCGCCGCCATAGAGAAGCATGAGGTGTCAGCCGGGTGGAGAACAAGTTTTCTATCAATGACTCCCCAAAGCTAGATAACAGGAGCTGGAGGTCTAGGATTCTAGGGGTGGCGTGCCTAGCAGCTAAGAGGGTAAGATTTCCTTTGTATAATCCGAATTTGCTTCCTTGATTCCATTCTTGGTCACCAAGTTTGAACCTTTTTCCCAAACTCTATAAATAGGCACCCTTCTTTACAAACTGAGATAGGAGTCAGGAGTTCAACACCATCTAGACTAAAAGAGAAAAGAGCAAAGGTTAGGAATTGAGAGTTTTGGTTAATGTTTATGTTTGGTACTTCTGATTTCATCAATTGTTTTGTTGAATATGTTGGATTTTGGTACTTTGTTATACTTTGGTTATTGTTCTTTGTTTTCTGTATTTGGAATTTGAGCATGGTTTAGTTGTTAAAACTCTTAATTGTTAGAAGGATTGTAGTTAGCATTGGATTGGAATTTGCTCATGTGTTTTATTTGATTTGTTAATTGGTTGCTGGAAACTAAATCAATTTAGTTCCTCATATCATGTTGAAGATTGAAACTGCTGTGTTCAATTTCCAGAACTATATATATACTTCTTTCCTTGAAATCGTATTGTTTTGCACACACCTATATCTCACTGTTACTTTGAAAATACATAACTAATTGTGTAAAAATTATTTTCGGGTGATTCCAGTTCTGGTAGTTTTTTTAGAATGTCTACTTTAAATGTTATGAAGACACCATCTTGTTTTACTGAATCTAGCTGTTTCAATTCTGGTCAAACAGTTTTCTGGGCAGAATTCTCGTCAGAAAATCCTGGAACTGATGTTAAACTTTGAAATTTCATAACTTTTGTTTGGAAACTCGTTTTTGAGTCATTCCAAGTTTGAGAGTTTATTTTTTTGTCTGTTACAAATGTTTAGAAGGAATTGATGTGAAATTCCTTACCGAAAAAATATAAATTTCAGGGTAGAAGTACTAAGGTCAGAAGACTGATTTTCTGGTTTGTGTTGTGCAAAAAAAAAACTGATTTTCTTGTGGTACTAAGGCAATGTTATGCTTTTATTCTGCACTTTTTATCAGTGTAATGCTTTAGATATTGGATGCTAACTCTTTGATTTTATTCTTTTACTAGGAGCTGAATTTTTAAGAGGGAATCGGCAAAGGTAGGGGGAAACAACGGGAAACCTCTATGCTTGTTGTTTGATAGATTGTTTAATGGTTATTATTTTGCTGAGATTATTATGTATATGTAATATATTTAAAGGTATAGATATGCTATGTTAGTTTTATGCACAAAGTGCCTTGGGTAGAGAAGTTTGGGTTAAAACTTTTGTGTAGTACGTTGAGTCCATAACCTCAGGAGGTACCATATCCCATGTATGCCCATGATAATGCGCAAGTAGTATAGGTTATTGAAGGGGTAATTCGGGATTGGTGAAAGGCACTACCAGAAAAAAGGCTTTTGCCGACGAAAAAAAAAAACGGCCGACGAAACCAATTTTCGTCGGCTATTCTCAATAATGGCCGACGAAAATTGTTTTCGTCACTAAAAAGAAAAAAATCGTCGGCTATTCCCCTAGAATGGCCAACGATTTTTTTTTTCGTCCCTAAAAAAAAAGTCGTCGGCTATTGAATGGCCGACGATTTTTTCTTTTGTCGCTAAAAAAATTATTTCGTCGCCTATACCCCCTAGAATGGCCGACGATTTAAAAATTTCGTCGCCTATTCTCTGAAAGTATAGCCGACGAAAACTTTAGTAAGTTTGGCCGACGAAATTGTCATTTTCGTCGGCTATAAGTTTATATATTTTCATATCAAAACCCGGTTTACTGCAGATTTAGCGTCCGGCGTCCGAATGACGATTGTGATACCATTCCGGAAAGGGAACGACGCCAGGAATCAAACACATAGCTTTGCTATGATGTCTGTGCCTTTTCGGGCTTTCGAGTTCGTTTAGGGCCTCAAAACGGCAGTTTAATATGTTTTCAAGATTTAAGTTTTCTAATTTATTTTGTTTTAAACCATTGCTTCATCCTTCAAATGCAAAAATGTTGTGAAATAAGATATGACCGAAATAATGAAATACGTCTACGGTTGAAAAATGACAAGATTCTGATAAAATCTGAGTGTCGAAAGATGCGGTCAAAGGTTTTATTCTTTCGTTTCCCTAATGGTAGCGTTACCTTCGGTAAATATTTTGAGGAAAATTTTTATACGATTAGTTGCATCTCATCGATTTGAAACTATTATCTGTTGAAGGTCAGGCAAAAAAAGGTCATTTAGACAGTCCAATTACCATTTCTAAGCGTTTAGAGGTTTGACTCACCCGGTTGACCGTTCCGATCGAGCCTTTAACGTTGTCAGCTGAAGTTGGATTTTTTTCCATACATGTATTTAATCTAAACGGTGATATCTGACGGTTGAAATAGATTTTCTAAACTTTTACATTCAAAATCAGAACATATGCACTAATGTTCCTTAACTTGTTTACTAAGTGTTTAAGTGAATGTATAGTTTCAAATAGTTACTATACGTACACTCTTCAAATGCAAATATGTCGTCAAATAAGATATGACCGAAATAATGAAATACGTCTACGGTTGAAAAATGACAAGATTCCGATAAAATCCGTGTCCTGAAATAATGAAATAAGTCAAAACCCGGTTTACTGCAGATTTGGCGTCCGGCGTTCGAATGATGATTGTGATGATTGTGTGGGCATTTTCGGGCTTTCGAGTTCGTTTAGGGCCTCAAAACGGCAGTTTTAGTATGTTTTCATAGAATAGCCGACGAAACATTGTAAATCGTCGGCTATTCTCTAAGTTTAGCCGACGAAAATTAGATTTCGTCGGCTAAACTCTTGTGATCCGCGCCTTTTTATTGTCCGCCGTTGGATGGCTCAGATCTGACGATGTTCATAGAATAGCCGACGAAATATTGTAAATCGTCGGCTATTCTCTAAGTATAGCCGACGAAAATTATATTTCGTCGGCTAAACTCTTGCGATCCGCGCCTTTTTATTGTCCGCCGTTGGATGGCTCAGATCCAACGACTGTTGATTTTCCAAAGTATAGCCGACGAAATATATTAAATCGTCGGCTATTCTCTAAGTATAGCCGACGAAATATATTAAATCGTCGGCTATTCTCCTTCTAAATCTTTTAAATCGCTTCCTCCCGCCTTTTTTCTCTCCTCCTTCCCCCCCCCCCCCTCCTCCGGCCTCCTCCTTCCCCTCCTCCGGCCTCCTCCTCCTCCTTCCCCTCCTCCTCCTTCTCCTCCTCCTTCCCCTCCTCCTCCGACCTCCTCCTTCCCCTCCTCCTCCGGCCTCCTCCTTCTCCTCCTCCTCCGACCTCCTCCTTCCCCTCCTCCTCCGGCCTCCTCCTTCTCCTCCTCCTCCTCCTCCGGCCTCCTCCTTCCCCTCCTCCTCCTCCGATCCGGTATTTTTTTTTGCCCAAAATGCAGTTATAGCCGACGAAATTGACATTATTTCGTCGGCTATAACTTTAAAATATTAATATATTCCGACGAAATAGCCGACGAAATAGCCCAAATCGTCGGCTATTCTTCAGAACAAATAGCCGACGAAACCAAATTTCGTCGGCTATAACTTTAAAATATTAATATATTCCGACGAAATCGTCGGCCATACTCGAAAATAGCCGACGAATTTCGTCGGATATTTGACCAAGCTTTGGTCGACGAAATCATTTTCATCGGCCATAATTCGTCGGCCAAGGTTGGAATGGCCGACGATTTCGTTTTTTTCGTCGGCCATTACTTTTACCGACGGGCTTTTACCGACGAATTATAGCTGACGAAATTTTCGTCGGTAGAAGGAATAGCCGACGAAAATTTGGAATAGCCGACGAAAAAAATTTCGTCGGCTATTCTGTCAAAGCTGGTAGTGAGGGGAATGGGCAAGATGACTAACAAAAGGGGTTATATAAGTGAATAGGAGATAGTTCATGTAAAAGAAAACTCTAAGTCACCCTTGTGGTAAACTACATGGTATGGGACATGTAGACTTAGTGGTTTTGCTATATATGAACTATGTGGAGTAATTATATATATAAATATATTCTAATTTTACTTGGTATTGTTTGAAGAGGTTTGGCCCCCCTGTTGAGCTCTTTATGCTCACCCCGTTTAAAACTATTGTGCAGGTGAGGAGTGTGTTACTTGAAGTTGAAAATTCTGTCAAGTGTGTTTTACTTTGTGAAATATGTATGCTACTATATTTTCCTACAATAAGACATAGACTTTGTTAGTCTATCTTTGTGATTTAGTTCTTTATCCTTGATAAATAAAGAGTACTTTTGGGTTTGCGTATTATGAGTTCTTTTCCAAAAAAAATTATATTCTTTTTTGGAGTATGAGTTGCACCTCAAAAAAAAAAAAAAAAAAAAATTTGAGGTGTGACAAGCTGTGGCCCCCCGAAGTAAATGTTTTCCCATAATTGAGTTCATTAAAATCTAAAATCCACCTTCAATAATTTATTGAACTCATTGGTTGCCCCCCCCCCCCCCCCCCCCCATTATGTTTCTTCCACCTTCAATAATTATTGAACTCATTGGCCTCCCCATTATGTTTTTTCTGGTTCCGCCACTGTATATATTGTAATCTCTGTAAGCCACAGAGTTTGCTTCATTCCATCCCGAGACCAGCCAGCAGATTTGCTTACAAAACCTCTCCACAAGTCTCACCATCTTCTATTCACACGTTGTTGATACCTAAAAGATCACGCATTTAATTTTATGTGTTCACCCAAACTTTATGATTATTCCTATACTCGATTTAACTCACCGGGCAAATACGCCATTGATGCGGGCCCAAGCCGCATGCGTCTTGGGGCCATCAGTGGGCTTGGATAAAATGAGACAAATATTACAAACTCAAGGCCCAGTTTACTTGAGTGGCATTGTTGATAGTTCATACAACTTCAATCTTGATCTCCTTATCTTGGCCTTCAAGTGGTGGATGTATTTTATGAGTTCTTCCTCTTCTGCTCGGCTCTGCTGAATCTCACTTTGAAGAGCAGTTAAGATCACCCTTTGCTCACTCGCTTGCTGAAGACGCTCTTGTTGCCTGGCCTCGATAGCAGCTATCTTCTGATCAATCAGCTCTTTTTCCCTCTTCAGGCGAGCGATCTCTCTCTCATCTTTGACACTGGCAGCGGATACAAGAGAAGAATACTTGTTTACGGCGTTGCTGTGGGCTGTAGTTTTGTCCTAAATCTTTGCTTGCTGGTCTGGGATGGTGACCAAACTATCTTAAAGAAATTTTAGATAGTCTGGGATGGCGGCCAGGATTTCCTTCATCTTTGGTTTAACATCAGCAGGCAGGCGGCCAACTTGGTTTTGCAGGGTCTGGATAGAAGAACAGATTTTGGTCGCCACCTTTACATCCGCGGGGTCTACTCCTCCTAACTCTTGCATGAAGTCTCAGGCTTCTCTCACTTCAGGGATATCCTTTTTGGGAGTTGGGAGCTTCAGGAGTGGATCCTCCCCTAGCGGAAGAATAGACAAACTTGTCTTGAGAGGTTGAGGAGTTGAGATCTGGATAGGGGATACCTCAATCTGCACATCCTGGCGGGGCAAAGTTGCAATTGGAGTTTGCTCGCCAGGGGCCTCATCACTCCTAATTGCAGCAGGGACTTCACTTATCTATACAAACATAATAGTGGTAAGGCTTGGTAAAGATATCATCAAAAACAACTTATAAAGAATCAAGAGAGTTTAAGAGGTACCTTGGCCATTGGGGGGGCATCTGTCCGATGTCCAGCGTGGGGTTGCTCTTGAGTCATCTTGAGGCTCTGAGGTACCTTGGCCTCGCTCCAGCATTTGTATAGCTTTTAGGTGGCGAGTGAGGAGCTATATTCGGGTCTTCCAAGATGACCACCTCAGGAGACAAAGGTGCGTCCTCCTCGCCAGCAGCTAGTTGGGGCATTGGGACGCTTTCTGGTTCTGTCCAAGTGAGGGCAGGAACTTGTTCAGCCTCCGCCACAACTTCAGGGATTTGAATATCCGCCTCTTCAATCACTGGCTCTGCAGGGAGAGTGGGAGTAGGCCTCATCAACGGGCCGGCCGGGCCGAATAGTCCTTGGCTGGTTGAGTTCGGACCGGGCTTTAATTAAAATAAATAAATATTAGAGATTATTTTTTAAAAAGGGGTTTGGAAACTCTAAACGCCAAACTCCAAACTCTAAACTCTAAACCCTAAACTCTAAATTCAAAATTTATTTTCAATTATAAATATACCCTATAAATATGTGGCTTGTGGAATTTTCATTTTATAAATTTAGCCATTATAATGACAATATGCATACTAATGCGGTATAACTTGATTAGAAGATTATAATCAAGTGTACAACTTTTCGAAACAACTATATAAAAGAAGTCAAATTTTGAAAAATGTTATGATATAGAATTTGATCGTTATGATGAAATACGGTGATGGTCAAAAAATTACTTAAATCCGACAAAATTAGAACCCCGATCGGTGCGGTCAACCTTATTTAAACTTATCTCTCTCTATGGGGAGCCATAGTATCGGGAGGTAAACGTTCCTAAATTTTACATGGCTGATTACGTCTCATTTATTTGAGAGTTTAATGTTTGGAAGAGTCGACGAAACAAGGTCATCTAAAGGTACCTAATAGCGTTTTTGTGTGATAAGTTTTATGAAAATATGGTTGACCGTTTCGATCGAGCATCGAACGTTCACGAAACGAGTTGATTTTTCTCCTCTACTCATATTTAACTATAACTATCACATTAGACGGTAACAATTTTCATTTTGTGAATTTAGCCATTATAATGACAATATGCTTACTAGTGTGGTATAACTTGATTAGTAGATCATACTCAAGTGTACAACTTTTCGAAACAACTATATAAAAGAAGTCAAGTTTTGAAAAATGCAATGAGATAACATTTGATCGTTATGATGAAATACAGTGATGGTAAAAAAATCACTTAAATCCGACAAAGTTAAAGCATCGATCGATGATATGTTTACTTCGTGATTTTTAGACTATAATTTAAAATTCTTAAAGATTAATATAATAATTATTTTTAACGAACATAAAGGATAAAATAGATGAGTTTAAGAGAAAAAAATGATCCATATTGTGCTAGTGAAGTGTGAATATCCATTAAAGTGTGTGAAAATGAAGATATAATTAATACATTAATGTGTCAAAAATATAAAATAACTCTATATGGGGGTAACTTATTTTTTAATTATTGAGGTATGGATTTTAACGGGCTTTACGGGCCGGGCTTTTACGGGCTTTTGATGGAGCGGGCTTGACGGGCTATTAACGGGCCGGGCCGAGTTTCTAACCCATAAACTAAGCCCGACCTTCTACCCACCGGGCTCGGGCTTAAGCGGGCTTTTAGACGGGCCAGGCCGGGCTTGAAGTCCATCGGGCTTGCGGGCCTCCATCGGCCCACTTGATCCGCAGGCTTAATGATGAGGTGCCTCGGCAGTAATTGAAGCAATCGTCAGAGGAGTGATTGGAAGACTAGGGGTACCTATATCAGCAGGAAGAAATCTTAGCGATAGTATATCAAGAACAGTGTTCTGACGAGATCGTTGAATGATCTCCTCAACTTCTCGTATGATGTCAGCAAAATCTTCATCATCATCAAGGGAGGAGGAACTATGAGATGATTGGGATGACTCACCTGAGGAAACTTCAATCACCGGGGCGGACGAGGTTGAAGTTGGTTTCTTTTTCCTTATTAGTCCCTGTGGGAGGAAATTTGACAACTGCATCAGGCTTGATATGCCAAAATCATTGTATAAATCAATGGTGCAGTAATATATTGGGGTAAGTGCAGAAAACTTATTGGCTCGTGATCGTCAGGATCTGATTCTTCTTCAGCCACTTCAGCCACGATAAGAGGTTTTGCCTTCTTTTTGGCAGGATTGCTGTTAGAGGTCTGCGAGCCTTTTCTTTTCCCCTTGATCTTACTCGGTTTGTCAGGAGTCTGTGATAATGAAAATCAGTTAGTGGTCTTCATTTACAAAATTGACATATAGATCCAGAAAGACAAAAGACATACCTACTCAGGGTCTATTTCTGGGTAAAGGGACCCTCCTTCAAGCACCTTGACATCGTCGGAGGTGAAGAACTGGGGCTGACTTCCGAAGAGAGCCCTGAAGTAGTGAAGGGATTCTTTTAAAAAGAACCTCCCTCTAAGTAGTGCCCACCAAGTTTGATATTCTTTGGTAGCCCCGCTAGAGATCTCTAGTTCTGGGCATTGCTCCAAGCTTGGGAAATTAGCGGGCCGCAGGGCAGACGAGAGGTTGGCATCTTCATCAGCAGGGGTTTGTCTGCTTGGCCGCCATGCTGAAAACATGTTCAAGCTTTGGACTGGTGGGTAACGCAGAAGCTGAGTCAGGCCCAACTGTCTGGCGAACAGTTGGGGGGCATATACTTCGACTCATTGCTCGCCTTTGTCAGAGGTGAAGAGGGGGAAGTCCGCCATAGATATACAATGAAGGAACAGCCTTCATCCTTCCTCGCATTGGTTTGGAGATGAGAGGAAGCCATCTTTCAAAGCCTTGGGGTGCTTCTTGTGAAGAAGCATCTGAGCTTCTGAATAAAAGCCTTGAGCATCGGTGTTGAAGATGATGTCGAAGCACACCGCATAGCCTTGACCGTAGTTAGGCTTGCATCCTGCATAGGCGATCCCCGAACATTTGCCTTCACCAATCTTGATCGGTTCAGGGGGTGTCAATCCAGGGAAATACATTTGGGACCAGATCTCTAAGATCCAGAGAGGTCCAGAAACTTTGCATCTTAGGGGATTGGCGGAGAAGGTATGGAGACACCTATACAGATGAGCTAATACTAATTGGCCAAGGCCAATTTCCTTGCCAGCATATATGATCTCAGCCATTCTGTTGTAGGTTTTTGTCATCTTGTTGGCAGTTGAACAGAATACAAACTCGTTCAGCCAAAAATCTAGAAAGGCTATTCCACTTATGTCATCCTTATGACTTCAGAATTTGGCTATCCAGTTTTGCCAAGCCCGAGTAGGGGGCTCGGGAAGGGTGATGGAGGGCACATCCGCCTCCGAATAGTCATCCACACTGAAGGGTTTTCTACCTAAGGAAATTCCTAGGCCAGCATGCATGTCTAACAGGGTGATACTGGCTTGCCCAAACCTAAAGTCAAAGGCATTGGCGGATGGGTTCCAAAAACTAATTAATGGCATTAGAGCACACATGTTACCTCCTTTAGGGTTGAGTGCGAAGCTGATGTAGAGGGCTTCGTCAATCCCGGCTGCTCGCCCTCGACCTTCATCGATTAACCGCCGCTCCTCTTACCATTGTACCATTACCGGAGTAGGCAACGGCCAGGAGTTGGATGCTATTGGGACTTCATAGTGATTGGAAGTTTGCCAATCACTGCATTTGATGCTTTGTTCACGAAAGGCCACTGGAAGGGGTCGCGAGCTATCAACAAAGGGAAAGATGGAATCTTGACGAAGCTCTTGTTGGCGTAGACCCTGGCCGGCACGGCCATAGTCCAACTTCGATAATGTTGGAGACGATTGTTTCCTTTCCTCTGAGGGCTTCAGGGTGTTGAATCGCGAAAGACATGATTCTTTGGTTAAGAAAGATGAGGAAATGGAGGTTGAGATGCGAATTGATGATTCTTGATCTGGGTTTTATGGAATCCGAAAAGGGTTCTCTGAATTTTGAAGGATTAGGTTTGACAGCATTTGGGGATTTCGGGAACAGTTCTCTAAGCTCAGTTTGATAAAGTTGCGGTGTTAGAGGGAACGTCGCAGCGCTTGAGTTTTTAAATGGGTTCGGATTGGGTTTTACAACTTTTATCAATTTCACTAGGCTTTCAATTTCAAAGGCTGGGGGGCAATGTTTGGGCCTAAACTAACATTTGGCCGAGACTGTGGATCGAGGCCAACGAGGTTATTCAGTAAAGGATAGTCTGATATACATTTAATCGTTTTCTTCTTAGAAATGAATTGAGGTTCCTTTGGGAATCCGAAAAGGAGTTGGTTTATGGTAATTGAATCCTGATCGATCTCCAAATCTATTATGCTACTTGATACACAAGTATTAGGGTTTGGCATCCTCCATATAAAGAGCTCGTGTACAACGTAAAAATGGTTCCCAACCATCAAACAAACACACAAGCTTTTGCACATCGCAATCCTTGCAAAGTCTCCCCGGAGCATCTTAAGCGCACTGCCTCCACAAACCGCAAACAACCGCCATCAAACCTCGCTGCAACCTTACGCCCACCACCGGTCGCTGTATCCTTGCACGGTTGTCGAAGTGTGCCTTGCATTAGTGTCGAGAGTCGCTGAGACCTATCGCTTCCAGCATACCGCACATCGTAGCCGCAACTTGCCGCCATACGTACAGAGCCGCACCTCGCTGCCATACTTACAGAGTCGCACGCTCTCCTCGTATTCGCGTTCGCTGAAGCACCCAGTGTCAGTCGCTACGCCAGTAGCAAATCAAGTCGTTACTCCGGTAACAAAACGTGAACCAATCTGCTATAGGTTGGAGGAGGAATATTCCTCGCGATCTTGAATTATTGCTCTGCTTTGCATCACATGATCGAAGTAAGATTACTCAACCTGCCGTAGGTTGAAAGAAAATCCTAATATACTTTTGTTAGGTCTTGTTCGAGCCTCTTACGCCGGCCTTGTCAACGCCCGCGTAACAGTCGCTTGGTCAGGAAGTCAGGAATTGAGAGCAGAAGTACGCTCGCCAGAAGTACGCTCTCCAGAGGTCGTCCGCATCGAAGTTGTACCTAACTCAAAGGTACTGGCACGCTCGCACACATCACAACAGGACTGAAATTGACGTCCGCCACCCCACGTGCTGACCGTTCGCCGGATACCAAATCCGTCGCGAACAAAGATGGCAAAATCAAATGAGTAGTAATGAAACATATTATAATTTATGAGAAAGCTAGACATAGATGGATAAAATGAATGACATCGTACGTGATCCCATCAAATGACCTACTTTAATATGAAAGGGATAATTTTTATGCATGTAACACGTGCATAATTCTAGCAAAGCAAGAAAGTAAAAAAGAAAATATCTTGCAAAGCAAGAAAGTAAAAAGAAAACATCTTTTGCAGAATTTACCTCATCTGCAAAATCCTGCTCAAATGAGTAATGCAATGCTATATAATGGTATACATTGATCCATAACTCATTAGCAGTATTCTTTTTGTTCCTACAACTCATTAGCATCCAAGGTCCCATGTCTTCCTTAATGAAATCATTCTGCACAAGGTTCACATCGTCATTCTGCATGAAAGTATCACCAACACACTGCTCCGAAGCACCAGAAGTGTCAAAATCAACACCACTAACATTAGGATCAACAGACTTCATGCTGGACTGAGAATTCACAGGTATGAGAGTGGGACACATATCCTTAGCATGCCCAAAACAGCCACATTCAAAATAAATTAGAGATATCCCTTCATAGACAACCTGATAAGCAATAGATTCCACTTCAACATAAGGCTTTAATGGCTTACTAAGGTCAGTCTCAACACAAACACGAGCAAATTGGCCCCTAGATTGAGCTAGAGTGAGCTTATCCACCTTGACCACATCACCAAGGATCTTCCCAACCTTGTCAACAATATAGTCCTTAAAGAATTTCACACGCAAACCAAAAATTCTAACCCAGAGAGCCATTTTACCCATA
Organism: Potentilla sterilis; assembly: GCA_963682095.1. Lineage (NCBI taxonomy): Eukaryota > Viridiplantae > Streptophyta > Magnoliopsida > Rosales > Rosaceae > Potentilla > Potentilla sterilis. The sequence continues at coordinate 31,311,919 of OY821764.1, forward strand.
GTGTCAGCCATAGGATTAAAATCTGGACTCCATTTCCTCACAACCAGAATTTGGCCAGCCAAAATCCAAGGACCTTCACAAAGAGCATAGTTCATATTTTCTTCCAAGTTGAATTTCACAATGTAATAATCATTAGGCAAATCAATAAGTTGCCATCCACCCTTAACCTGCCATTTACGTCTCAAGCCACGCAGTATGAAATCAAAGGAATTGGTTGAATTGGGTTTCCCTATCAACTTAACAATAACAACACATCTCCATTCGAAATCAAGCTTGTTATGCACCTTATTAGAAAACGAAACGTTCAACCCATGCTTACCAGTAGAGTAAGTACAATCATCATCGTTAAAAAGAAACTCCTCAGTCATAGCTTGACTAAAACGATTCACCGGGTTCTTCAAAGTGCTTGCATACGTCAAAAGAGGTTTGACAGTACCAGAACCTTGAAGAACATCATCATAATCTTCCATTCGGAGCAACCATCACCACTCATCAGATCTGAGTCTCCGCCACTTCCACGAGGAAGAGCGGAGAAGGTGAAGGCCGGCGAAGCCACCAGAACAATTAGAAAGGTGATCGGCGCCGGAAAAGGACTGAGTCAAAGACGGTCAATCGATGAAAGACACCACAACGGAAAGGATTCTAGAGAGAAGCGCGTGGAGCTACGCCTTCAAGATTTTTTTTTTTCTTTTTACTTTTTATTTTATTTCATCATTTCTAATTTCCTTTTTCATGTATGGCGGATTGATATTGGATTAAATATGTTGGACATCGATTTAAACATACTACAGTTGTGATTGTGCCTCAACGTTCCTTATACAAATAGACATGTTGCTTGCTTACATTTCTTTTTCTTATAAATCTGAGAAATCCAATAGCGGTTGTCATCCTCATCGCCACAAATGAACTCAGAAAATGCAAAATTTTTGGATTGAAGAAGACAATTGAAGTTTGGAAAGTTTTTATTAGGGGTGGGCATTTGGTCCCGAAATCCCGATTCCATCCCGATCCCGTCCGGGATGAGACGGGATTCATATTCGAAAAATAGAGATCCCGTCCCGTCCCGTTTAAAATTTCAGGGGACCGGACCGGGATCACCTAAATGAATCTCATCCCGTCCCGTAATAAATATAAAGTTAAAGTAAATCCTATTTTTAATTTTTAACCCACCACACTCTCTCTCTCTCTCTCTCTCTCATTCTCATTCTGTGACTTCCAGTCTTCACCCAATCCACCCATCACTACCCTTCTTCATCCCTACCCTCTTCTTCAGGTACGTCTCCGCCTGCATCACCTCCTCGTCAGACAAGTTGTTCCTCCTACCAAGTACCAACTCCTCCGCCGCCGGTGTTGTTATCGCCTGCATCACCTCCTCGTCAGTCCTCTCTTCCGCTCGCTTACGCTGGTGTGTCGTCGGCATCGGCGTCGTTCTTTCCGGAGCCGGAACCCGGCAACATAGAAGACGCGCTGCTCCAATTGATTCAAGACCACCACACCAACTCCCTCAAGCTCCGGAAACGAACAGGTCAGTGACTCAACTCGTTTTCCCCAAATTGGTCAAAATTAGGGTTTCAGATTTAGTGTTGATTGAGTGTGGGGTGGTTGGAGCAGACAGGGCGCAGAAGGACGCGATCAAGAAGTCGCCGTCACGATCCCTAGACCAACGGATTCTCGATCCGCCGCCAGCAGGCCCAGCACCTTCTGTATCCTGGCTCACCGGCGGCCTCGACTTCGTCACTTGGAGCTCATCCGACGAGGAGCCCGTCAAATCTGAGCTTCCTCCCCTTGACCGCAGAGCTTCCTCAGTTCCTCCCCTTCCTCCTCCTCGTCCCGTTTTGGTCCCGGTCCCGTACGGGATACGAGCCCGACGGGATCACTTTTCAAAAAGCCTAATCCCGTCCCGTCCCGTCCAAAATCCGAGCGGGATAGGACCGGGATCAAGTAAATCCCGGCCCGTCCCAGCCCATGCCTACCCCTAGTTTTTATCACCATTCTCCTTGATGACTATTATTGGAAGGAAATGAGGATGACATTTCAAGCTCTAGTCGATCCTTGCTTTTCATCCAATTAAGCATGAATATCCTAATTTACATTTCAAATGTTTTGAACACTAGCCTTAAACCAAACCTGTTAAGACCTTGTGCCTGAAACTTCAGATATTTTTGACAACAAGGGATACCCTCCACACTCGGAAAGAGATCCTCGGAGAGTTTAGTTTTCCAGGATTCCGGACAGAAAGGCAGATTCGACATGACGAACCTCTCTCTAATTTGGTCAATCTTTGAATAACCTGATGTTTAATGTTCCAACTCAGGCCTGCTAAACATCTACATTTTGCGAGTGCTTTTGTGCAAACAACAAACCAATACCATGTGATATGTGCAGATATATCCTCTACGATATGATTTTCCAAACAGATCAGTGGTCTTACTATAGAACATGATGTAAAGGCACTGATCCTCTACAGATCAGTGCTTTTACTACAGTACATGATGTATATTCTGTATGAACAACACTGATCCTCGACACTAATCAAATTTCATACAAATGATTAAACAGACGGTGAAGACCTATATACCATAGAAAGCCACTATGCCAGCTTTTAGAAGATGCTTTTGGTGGCACATGCTGAAGATTTCTCAAATATGAACACGGAGATACTCCTATCTACAAAAGTGCATATATGTGAAATCATGTAAAACAAAGTTCAGAAACAATAGAAGATGCATTGCTTTCTAATAAGCAAATATTCAAATCCCATGAGTCTTTGGAGATAATACACCTGACGACAATCCTTATATGAACAATACTTCAACAACAGTACTCATACATAAATCTACCAATCTGATTCTAACTAAACAGTACAGACGTCCAACAGTGGATTTCTGGCACTGTTAGGCTTCCATTTATGCAATTCAACATTTACCAAGGAATTAGCTGCATACTTTCCCCATTCCTAAGACGTCGGTAAGAGCAAAAGCAGAAGAACTTACACAGACAATTACAACTGTTTACAGTTTACCATCCAAATTGATAGAATGGCAAGTTATCTACCTGAATCCATAAACTTACCATTCCATTATAATAGGATAAGTTATCTGCCATCTGCTTTAGTTTTGCTTCTTTCTTACCTCTGCTTTCCAATCTCTTCTCCCCAGTTTAGATCTACTCATTTCACTGCTTTTTTGGTCAACAGATGCCTCTGAATACGTTTCACTCTCAGCTTTTGGTTCTGCGGTAGTTCCAGCCAAAAACACGGTTTGACTCGCACCAGTTGGCATCAAAGTAGGGACAGCATAAGCATTAACTGCAACTTCAGGATCCTTGCAAACATGAGTTCTCCTTGCATCCTTTTTCCAATTCCGTTTGCAATGCACACGGAGTGTGTAATTGCTAACAGTTCCATTAAATTGCACCTGTACATCTGGTGAAATTGAGGGCCTTATTGTGCTGGAGTTTTTCAATTCTGCTTCAAGCCGCTTCCGGGACCTATATCTACGTTGTCGTTCTCGGTTCTTTAGGCGACGAGTGTGAATTACGACCCCTAGTGCGCTCTCTTTGATCAATAGGCTTCATTGTAATACTATCCTGTGTTTGAGTACTGCTCATACCTTTGCCTGTTCAATATTCAGAGCTAGTGTAAGCATAGGCATGGACTAAACAAAAGAGAGCAGAAGATTACTCTTTTCAAGAACATTGTTTCCCCATCTGACAGTAACTTACCATATAAGTTTCGCTGGAAACTAGTCGGTAGCAACTCTACTAAATTAAGATCCATTTGAATTGAAAAAAAAAAATGAACATCACTTCCCCGGGGGATTGACTTGGAAAAATAACTAAATTAACAGGTAAAGGCAAAACATCCGCTAGAACTCACAAACAAAGACTATTTGGTTATGTGTACTAGCGAAGTATACTGTATATCTCCTAGCTAGTCAGCACATATGCAAGTTTATCCATGTGATTGGGTCTTAATTGACTTCAGTAACTAATAAATAGAATCCCAAAAAGGAGCATATCAACAGCTAGCTTTAAAGTGGGAAAGACCATCACGTGCCCTTCTAAATTTTTCTATTGTCGTATATAAAATGCTGGTCATTTTATGATGTGAAAATCCAAAATTCTACAAATTCAATATGTGGAGACTCTAGCTAATAATTACCATTCCTACAAGACTAGAACTATATTTGTCAAAAGTTGAACTTTATGAGAAACCCAAATTGCATACCCTCAGTAAGCCACTCAGACCAGATGATAGGATTATAATTTAAAAGATACTCACAGGAAGAAAAAAAATTGAAGAACAAGAATATGAAGCTTGGAATTTTACCATCAAACTAGGATTCTATTATGGTGGCAGCTTCGCTCCATTGTTAGATTCTTATGCTTTCAACCCTGTTCAATTTCTATCATCTTTTTGTGCAACAGATACAATCCAGAATGAATGTCAAACAGCTACAACAGCATCGATTTCTATAGCATCCCCTTTCAGGCTAAAAGCAGTCTTTCATGTTTGTAGTGTATAGTTGTCTGACCCGGAACTCCTGGAGTCATGAACATTTCATTAAGCTATTTCATTGAATAACTTTAAAAACTGAAACACAAAGCCATATTACAGAGATAACAATCGATAATGAACATAATATAATTAGTTACAACCCGACACAATATATCAAGCTTAAAATAAACCACGACAATAAATAAAAAGGCAATCAATGATATCATTAAACAACCCATAGATACCAAGAATCTTTAGGAATGCTGGTCACTATGTAGATAGCCATAGCCTCTACTCTTTGTGCACTAAAATATTCTATAGTTGAGTGCTTTCAAAGGATATAACATACTCTACTATATACATAGGCGCATATTGTTATACAATACAAACGATGCATCATGGCTTACAATGTCGAATAAGATCAAGCTAGGGGACATCAAATACCACAATCCAGGTCTAAAAGGATTAACATTTCACAATGCCTTTTTGAACATTTAAGAGCCAAGACTAAAGCACGTTGTGCTTGCTCAACAAATCAGTTGGAGTCTTTAATGACAAAACCCATCTCATCCATTTGCTTAATTCACAGTTCACTGAAGCTAAAACCAGAAACCCAAAACCAAAACTCTACTTTCTGCAATTCACAAACCAAAATTCAAAATTGATCACTGCATCTTACTCTAACAGAATTTAAAACCCTCTTCCCACTTGATCACCCCAAAAGCATCAGTACACAGTTTATTCTATATCAAAAACAAAATAAACAGACACAAATCAAATGCAAGTTTATGGAAGAGAACAAGGGTTTGGTTTACAATAAAATTACAAAAAAGAGATGGGAGAGATGAAATAACCAACCTGTAAGGTAAAAGGAAGCAGATCTGGGTTTGATTGAAGAAGCAAAGTGGTGGGTTTGAGGTCAAATTTTAGAAGAAGGGCGATAGAGGCAGTGAGACGAAACGAAAGGGTTCAGCAATTTAAGGCAGAGCAGGGAACGCCCACGGCCATATGCAAGGTTTCCCAAGGTGCTCTCCCACGTGTGTTCACGATGGTGGAGTTGGGATGATGTACGTCACTATGTACTTTTTGTTTTTTTTTTTTTGTTTTTTTTTTTTTTATGCTTGAAATATATATCCAACGGTTTCAATTTATTTTCAGTCTACTGATTTTTTTTATATCAAATAAACTAGTTGATTGTTAGATTATAAATAGTGGTAGAAAAAATATCAAGATTTGTAAATGGACCGTGTTGACTGTAGCAACAAAATGGCTATAATATAAAGGTTTAGGTTTAGGTTCTGATAGAATAAAATAGCTGGTTAGAGTTTTTGAATCCTCTGAATCGAAGGCCTCTGAGGACGAGGAAGAAGATGATTATGAGCCTGACTGTGGCTCTGAACCACTCATCGGATCTATGATTTACCAGAAGCTCTTCACAAGAAGTAGAATCCAAAGAGGAGAAAGAAGTACATGAAAAAAACCTCCACGCCGCCTTGCAATGTCTTTGTGCAAGGTGGTGGAGTGTCATCAGCAATTCAGCACAAGATGGTGTTGTTCAGGCTCTGGATTAAAAGCCATGGTTGTGCCCCTCTTGTTAGTTGAAGGACACAATTGACTTGTGAAGAAGAGAAAGCGGGAGCTGAATATGGTGTAGAATTGGATTAGTGATTTACGAGGTTTCCATATATATGTAAATTGTAATTTACATAACTATAGATCAATGAGAACTATTAATTTCAAACAAAAAAAAAAAACAGAATGGCTACCGGGGCCTACGAACCCGCAATAGGGCCGGGAATGCAAGTCTAAGTGTTTGAGACCCGAGATCTGGTAGTCGGATGCCCGAGTGAGGTAGCGGGGCCGGTGGGAGAAGCCCAAAAAAAAGGGGCAAATTGGCATCCAAATTGTCTAGACGAAGCTACCAATCTTACATCAAGGGATGAATTCAGCTCATGCAGCTAGGAGGCCAATATATGGGCATCAAGGGAGCAGTACGATTCTCACAAATCAATAACTATTATAAAATTCAGTGATCCAAAATTAAGCAAAAAGGGAGGTCACCAAAGACTCAATTTTTTACTAAAGCCCTACAAACAGTAACACCTTAAGACTGTATATAAACTATGTCCATGATCATATCTCTCAATTCTCAAACAAATAATTTATGCTCAAATAGGAATTTATATTCAGATAGGACAAATGAATTATTATCTAACCTATTGCGAACTCTATTCTGTCCAAATCCTGGAAGTAAGAAAATCTGCAAATCAAAAGATAACTTTAATTGGAAGAAATCCCCAAATACAAATGTCCAATACCGTATGAAGCTGAAAATTAAGGAGATGAAATTTGTGCTTGGGATGTCCACAATATAGCAGGATTTACAGACAGCACAAAACTTTGTTGCAGTTGATTCACTAAACAACAATGATAAGTTATATATTATAATTTCTGACTCATATCTAATGCGGGTATCTGCCAATTACATTCATGTAATGATAAGTTTTTATTAAAAGTAGCATTTTATGTTTTCATAGATACAATAATGCAAACATTTATACTATTGTTGTAAGCAAGTCTAACATAAACTATATGATATAAACTAAAAAAAAAAAAAAGGAGAAGTAACCAACATGGTGTGCTCTCTTTTTCTTCTATTGATATGCATATAGATTTCAAAACAGTGCGATCAAGTTGAGTAAAATGATAATACAATCATTTTTCAGTGATGAAATAAACGAAAAATGGACTTACCCCTGCATATGTGCTATGTAGATCATTTGTTGATCCCCTGCTGGTTCTTGCTTTTGCACTTCAATCCTGGTGAGAATTAGCAATGATGGGTTCATCATCCCTTGAGCTGCTACTATCTTTAATGTTCTAGTCAAGACCGGCTCCTAGAAGTCTTCTTTGACTTCACATCCGTGTTCTTCTGGACCTATATATCATTATGCATGGTCAATAAACATGTTCACTTAAAGCTAATGAACAACAAATAGAAATCAGAAATATGTAAACAGCTCAACGCTAATGAACCCAGATCACACAAAAGAAAAACTGAATTTACCTCGAACAATAATCATCTTCTCTGCTTATTCAAAACAATAATGTCATGCTAGCAGAGATAAGGCTTTTGAAACTAAAGCCTAAATTGATATGAGTTATATACGCCTCTAGATTTCCAAGGGGAATAATAATCAACATTAAATGGAAAATTGTGAACAAACTAAAGGCCCTGCATGGGGATGGTATAAAGCAGAAATGGCTACGTACCCCCTTATATGGCAAGCTTTCTAAGCATTTAATTTCAATGCAGGAGTAGCAGCCTGAAATGCATTTTAATTAATACATTTGTAACTAATAACCATAACATACATTCACCTTTCATTGCTAATTCAATGGTAAATGTTATCCTACGCCTCATCCCTCAATCTCAAAACTCCTGGTCTTGGTTTAACTTGTTACCAAATAAAATAACAATTATCAGAGCTATTTATCAAATTTGAACACACCCAATAAAAAAAGTGAGAAGGAAACGAAAAGCTAGAAGTGTCTTCTTACAACTCCAGACTTTATAATGTCTTCATGCCTCTCCATTTCCAATCCTGCATGACCATACCAACATCAACAGAGCATACAAAAAGTTTTCAACTTCCATATCTTCTTTTTTTTCTTGTTCTTTTTTTCTTGAGAAAAGAGAACTTAATATCAAACAAAGCAAAAGAACATAACCTTATTAACAAATCCAAGGAGCCTAAACATGGGAATTGACTTCCAACAACTGTAATTGAAAGCTGCAAAAAAAAAAATTAAATAAATAAATAAAGCAAATTCCACCTAACAGAAAAGTTCAATTCAAATCCAACACCCACACCTAACATAGTTTTTCTTTTCCCAATCTCTCTTCGTTCTGGTCTGTGTTTTTCCTAATTTCAAGAACATTGCTTGCAGTTAAAAATTTAACAAACTACAAAAAAGTGCATGACAATAATTTGTTTAACAAATAAATCACATACATATTTAATTGAACAAATTAGGACAAAAATTTACAAATAAATACCATGTGCATAACAAGCTGCCACATGTTATTAACTAATTTACTCTTTTGTCCTTAATATTTACAAGCATGTATTTAGTCCTAATTGCTGCTACTGTCTATTACAAAACTAGCTGCTACTGTCTATTACAAATCTAGCTGCTACTGTCTATTGCAAAACTAGCTGCTACTGTCGACTAGGAAACTAACTGCTACTGTCGACTTGGAAGACACCTGCTACTGTCGACTTGGAATGTACCTGCTACTGTCGAGCATGAAAGTAGCTGCTACTGTCAATTTGAAAGGTGCTACTGTTGGCTGGGAAGGTCCCTGCTACTGTCGATTATGTATCTAACTGCTACTGTGGGAAGGCACTTGCTACTGTGGGAAGGCACTTGCTACTATTAACTATAAATCTAGCTGCTACTGTCGACTGAGATACTAACTGCTACTGTGGTTTTTTGTGAGCAAAATTCGAAATTTCAAAATTTCTCAAAACATATGCAATATGGTACTTAAATGAAAGCCCATGACATAAGGAACAACTTTATATATTGGCTCACCTCCAAATTGCTGGTGGTTTAGCCGGAAAATTTAAATTTGCTTGAAAAAAACTTAAAAAATGAGGAGAGAGAAATTTGTTAGATCTGGGTGGCAGTTGGTAATTTTCACGAAAATAAGGGTATTTTAGATATTTTTACATTAATTACTTAATCAATTTTGGTCCACTTATTTTTTGGGCTTGGACTTATATCCTAATTTGTATAAGAAATATGGAAAGTGAGTTTTTAGTTAATTCAAATGTAGTCAGGTACTACTAAGTAATTCTCTAAAAAAATTTGGCGCTTTATTGATAAGTCTGAAAAACCCAATGCAATAAAGGCAAGAGACTTACTTTCATTTTGATTGATAAGTCTGAAAAACCCAATTGGATATCAACTGCAGCACACAAAAAAGGAAAAAATCATCTAGAGGCAGACCCAAAATCGCAATTGAGGAACAAACAAACAAAAAATCCCAATTATGCAGAGCAAATAAATCAAATGGAAAACCAGAATCAAGACATACCAGGACAAAGATCAGTTGTTCTCTAGACCACCCTACGACCTCAACCTCGCTCTTTCTCTGTCGATCGCTGACGCAATTCGTATTCCTCTACAAAACCTTATCCCTTGATCATAATACAAACCAGAATTTCCCGAGATCGGAACACCAAGCAGCTCAAGCTTTTGGGAGTTTTCTGGCGAGAACCTTGAACACTGGCGAGTAACTTCATTTCGGTAGGCTCAATCTTCTGTCTTCTGTCTTCGTTTTGGTAGCTCCAGACCTTCTGTCTTCTGTCTTCGTTTTGGTAATTGAGATTTTGGGTAGCTCCAGAAGTTTCGATCATAACGAAATTGATCAGCTCTAATAGTATATAGTAAAAGCTTACACCATGATTACCCTAAAATTACCTTTTTCAATCTGAATAATACGATAGAAGGAGAAAGGATAGTGAGGAGAGAGCTTGATTGCAGTCTGAGAGACCACTATGAAGAAATAGAGAAACTGTGAAACCTGATATGGATTTGAACGAATGGGCATATCTGCAATCTCTTCTTCTTCATCTTTATCTCAATCTCAGTCGCTCTTCGCGCCACGCCCAAACCAAGCGGTTCCACAGGAGAACCCCAGCTGTCTAAAGTTGAGCAAATCGGAAGGAATAGATCGGCAGGCAGGGATTGTTAAGCTGGAATGGCAGAATTGTAAATAAACATGAAACAGGGATAAAATCTGGATTTTTTTTGTTCATATGAACAGTATTTTCTGCTTGTATTATAGTGTACTAGGTTACTGGCGAAATGAGATCCTCTCCTCATCTCTCTCTCCTCATATCTCCTCATAAAGCAATCTGGACCGTCCAATTTTAATCTGACGGCTCACAATCCTCTGTTACTATTCACACAACTCCCCCTGCAAAGTAATCTGAGCCGTCGAATTAAGATTGGACGGCCCAGATCTTATGAGGAGATATGAGGAGTGGATCCATGAGGAGAGAATCCGGATCCGTTACTGGCCGCGCGTTGCGGTGGCTTTTTCTACTGTTTTGAACTGTTGTTAATGTATTGTAAACGTTAAAATATGTTGAAAGAAATGGCGATATTTCGATACTAAAAAACACCATAATGATTAATCCAAACTATAAAATCTAACTAAAGCTAGTTCCTTAGATACAAAACATTCAAACACCTGCTGATGCAGCATTGTTTTTAAGTCTCATTGTTTTCACACCTAGGATTCAAAATATTTGCTGGATAAACAGTAATGGCTTTCATTTTTTCTCCTACATAGACTGGATCAAAGAAAATGAGAGTGGATGAGTCCAGCAACCTTAAGAAGACCAATACGGTCCTTGTCTGCAATAATCTTTATCAGCTTGTCATCGCAAATGATAATCTTTTTGTTTTTAGGGTCCTGAAAAGAATGTTGTTACAAAATGAAGTCATTAAAACAAAAATAAAAGTAGTTAACACAGAAATGAGAAAAAATAATAATGAGGAAAAGGGAAACAATAGCTAGATAGATTAATAAAATGCAGTGCCTGTATATGAAACTAAAACAGAACTAAGTAGTTTAGTTTAGGATGGAAATTGCAGAGATGTTTTCAAAATAAAGCAATATGACAAATATCATTAAAATTCCAACTATGAGATGCATTTATTTTAATTCTGGATACTGCAACATGAAGGTGTCGGAAAAACACAGTAGAGCACATGCTTATATCTTTTTAGATAGCTGAAATCTATAGCAGTACAACAGGAGGGAGTCTCAAAAAGACAATTATAACTAATTTGGTTCCTGTCAGTGCCTTTTATCGTTATTTATCCTTTAATATCAGTTGCTGGCAAGTGAAACCAACTTTGCTGATAATTTCCCCCACCAAATGAACCCAAAGATCAGATGAAATCTGCAAGTGGAATATATTGAATGTTAATCCACTGAATACTTGGAACTTAACTACTTTGGCTTTGACTTTAATGTTTAATTTTATATGACTGATCCTAATCTATGTCCTCCATCATGAATACCCCCACACTCCTTTATTTGAAGTATAGTAAACAGAGATCTCATTCTAGCTTTCCATATGCACTTTACTCAACCATTCATTATTCCATATTTCATAGCAGCTTTTGATTTGAAGTTAACAGTTTGAATTGTTGGTTGTGTTATCTGTAAAGAGCTTGATGCCTATCATGATTGGGAAGATTAGAAGTTGGATCGGTGACTGTTTTCTCATTTTCTTACAGAGCATGTGGAGCAAGCTGGATATAATAGCTTTCTTCTACAAATCTGGTTATTGTAGCTCTACAAAATACCATTTGGTCATGTAATGTAAAGCATAATATTGTGTTATGAGTAAAATCACTAAATTGCTCAGTAAAATGAAGTAATTGTTGTTTATAGATGTTAAGTAACTGAAATTGTAGTTTGTTTACCTCACATACGGTTGAACCCAACAAATTAGATTCCGAGATAATATATTTCTTTACAGCCTCCACCTCCCCTTGGACTTCTGTGGGTTGACTTGCCAAGATATATGCAGTGTGACAAGGATTTGCACACCTACTTATAAACTGAAGCAGTCAATAGCTCCAAAGCATGAAATGTTTAATATCATTTTGTAAATTTTGTAACAACTCATTTAAATTTGCAACAACATACTTCAGTACAAATCTATCTAGCTAGATGAATATGAGCTCAATTATGTTATTTGCTAATTAGAACACAACTTGTCGAATAGCCCTTACCAATGTTATCTAGAATCGGTGTAGCATCGATTAACAACTCATTTAAATATGCAAATAACATATTTAAGAACAAAACGAACTGTGAATGAAAATTGGAGAGCTTACCAGCTGTGTTGAAGTTTCTTTCTCCTTTGTTTCGCATTTGGTTATGCAACTGAGAATCATTACAATTCTCCATTGAAAAGCTTTGTACCCATTAAATTCATTAGAATCGAAGGAAATGCCAGTGCATATTTTTGGAATGCAATGTTCTCAGTTGAATATTGATGCACGTACAACAGCTAATCCAGTACCTAAAAGCAACAAAAAAATAAGTTAAAATCAAAGAAAATCCAAGATGGTATAAATTCTACTCTAATCGAGTTACATTAAAAGTGGAATTGAAAGCTACAGACTCAATTCAATGAATGTTTACCGATATAGATAAGCAAAGGTAGAAAACGTTCCACACAGCCACGTAATATCCAACATAAGAGTTTCCCTCTCTGAATCAGTAGTCAGCAGAAACAACTCAGGTTAATTCCAAACTCCAACATTTAAACCAGATTCAGACGCAACTGAACTTAGGCATCATGTGATGCCCCGGCCTTAGGGTGAATTGTGTGGGCCCAGACCTGACCTGGCTAGGAAGCTAGCAGGTAGGTAGGTCACAAATCCCACATCGCCCGAGGGAGTGTGGATGCGATGATTATATATGCAGGGTTAGCACAATATGATGAGACGTGTTTTGGGGGCGCAGTGGCTTCGGAGGGGATAGGAACTCTGAAGTTAAGCTTGCTCGTCCCGTAGCAATCCCAGGATGGGTGAGCTATGGGGAAGTTGCTTGTGAGCTCCCAGAAACAAAACCGTGAGGGGTGATTCCCAAAGCGGACAATATCTCAAAGTGTGCCGGGCTGTTACAATGGTATCAGAGCCTGTCCTCGGCCGGAAGTGTGCCGACGCGGACGTCTGACCCTAAGGGGGGTGGATTGTGATGACCCGGCCTTAGGGTGGATTGTGTGGACCCAGACCTGACCTGGCTAGGAAGCTAGCAGGTAGGTAGGTCACAAATCCCACATCGCCCGAGGGAGTGTGGATGCGATGCTTATATATGCAGGGTTAGCACAATATGATGAGACGCGTTTTGGGGGCGCAGTGGCTTCGGAGGGGATAGGAACTCTGAAGTTAAGCTTGCTCGTCTCGTAGCAATCCCAGGATGGGTGACCTACGGGGAAGTTGCTTGTGAGCTCCCAGAAACAAAACCGTGAGGGGTGATTCCCAAAGCGGACAATATCTCAAAGTGTGTCGGACTGTTACACATCAGTCTTTCAAACGTTTAGAGAGTAAAGTATACCTTTGTCAATTGAGGCGTCTCCTATGTAAAAGTCTCAATTCTCATCGTCAAGTAGGACACTGTTCTGCAACTTAATAGATAAGATATATGGTAAGTATTAGTTTTATAAGAGAACTAAGGCAAACAAACAGCATATACAAAGTGACATGCATCATCTTTAATGACTAAGTGGATATCATACTGCACCTAAAATAAGGGAGTCAATGGAATACGATTGTAACATGGGTACATTTAGCTCTGCCCTAGGCATATGTACTTTCTCTTTGTCATTCTTTTTAATAAGAAAAGTTCATTGTATTAACACTACATATTTCACTCAAATTTAAGCTAAAGATCAAATGCAACCCAGAACCTAAAAGAGTAAAATTTGAGAAAACTAAGCATACCTGGAAAATTGAAGAAGTAGTAACTCATTCACTATAGCACAATACTCTGACATGAACACAGGATAAATAAATTCCTTTATGTACAACCAATAAAATCACTAACTCACTACAATTTGAAAAAACTAAAGCACCATCAACCATCCTAACAACTTTAAATGCATAATGTAGAACCACTCACACTCAGAAAATCCACACATACCTATAACCCGCCTTGCTGCGGATATTTTCTTAGAGAAAATATCAGTTGTATCTATCAAGCATACAAAATAGCTTCAGTATGCAACAAATAATTATACATTCATAGGCACTTAACTACGATACACATGCAACTATCATACAGTATAACATTGTTTATGGTCTACAACATCATATACACACAACAAAGTACAAACACAGATATCCAAGTACTCCCACATAGATTACAACATCAGGTTACACACATATTATATCCTTCAGGAGTCAAAATACTACAAACTAATGTAGGTTATTAGTGAAAGTTGCTGGCAATGTCGTTCAAATTGATACAACAAAACTGCATTATGCATATGCATTGATGCCGGTTTCAAAAAAGTTGAAGGGAAAGAAGACGTTACATAAACCAAAACCCAAAACCTGATGTTACCAATTACCACATGCATGTATATCAAACTGGTAAATCACATAAAAGAAACAGGCAAGTGAGCAACCAAGACTGTCACGAAACCGTCATCATACTATTACAGAAATGTTACATCTACCCACATATGGCACTCTATCCTTGCAAACACATTTATAGTGTCAGTTTCTATTACATTCACCATACATGCACCAGCCAGTGCTGCCACAACCATTTTCTTGCAACACACTTGCATCAAACACAGAGACAAAGCCATTTGCAGAATCAACATCACTATTCCAAAAAGACATGGAAAGACAAATAAAGACCACAGAAACAAAAACAAAAAATTGGGGGCAAAGCTTATAATTGTACACAAAATTCATAAATAGCACGTTGCAATGTTTCAGATTAGCACATCACCTAATCACCATATTTCTCTGGTTTTCAATCATAAGGAGCTAAAGAACAGCCACAGTAAGCAACGCCCACTCTCCTTTTGATGAAAACAAAGCCATAATGACCAAAAGAGAGCGAAAAAAAATATCTACAGAACTCTAATGCAAAGCAAACCAGAAATCGAGATAGCTGAAAATTATATTGCAACAACTGAAAGTCAAATTAAACAACACACAAACACAACAGAGTTTTCAATCAGAGAATCCTGAAAAATCAAACTGATATAGTTTTCAAGATACCAATACATCAAATGGAACCCACTAACACAGCTAAGCATTATCAGAAAATATCCCTCAAAGAAATGTAGACGCGCTAAACTATTCTTGGTTCCAGACTTAAACACCCCAACATCAAACTGTATGTCTAGTCTTAACAAACAAACTCTGGACCCAGATATAGTGTTCTAAACAGAAAACTACCTGATTATATAACAGGAACCTTCAGTATGCTTGTAAAAAAGAGGTTATGCATTAAAAGCATTTCTAGTTCTGAGCAGCAAAGTTGGTCATCTCCATAGCAGAATGCGATAATTAAGCTTCGCTCACCAAACCTGTTAAAAATCACATTGTTTCGCTTCATAAGTGGCTAAATATGTAACTTGCAGCTATATTTTTAACCATGATTTCCTTCCATTAAACACAGAAGATGATAGAACAAAGACATCAGGCATAATGGACAAACTCACAAACCGACGAATTAATTACCTTTGGGCTTCAGAATATACAGCAACATTTGCAATCCAGTATCAACTAAGAAGGTTAATGGCTAAACTCAACACCAAAACTCAAATTCAGTATAAAAGAATAAAAATCAGAACACCATCAAAACCTAGAATTGATGAAAATTTGAGAAGAAAAGAAAAACTTAGACTCAAGAAATCAAGCAGAATCCTCGGATCAATAAAATTCAAAACTGAAATGTAACCTCAAACTCTCAAAGCGAGACAATTTATCAGGTATACACTCTACTGGAACGCAGTCTAACAATGAAGAACTCATCAATCACACCGTAGTTCAAAATTTTCAAATCAATAAAAATCATATTGAACCTCAGCCAGATACCAAATTATAAACCAAAATGCATGAAATGTAGACGGTCCCATATTTGATATTTACATTGAACCTCCAAATTCTCGTAATTAGCCTCCAATATTCCAAAATGCAGGAGATAGAAATCCAAAATGCAGGAAATAGAAAACCCGTAGAACATACGAATCTATTTAAATTCAAAAATTTCAGCAAAGAAAAATATAACTATCTTAAACAAAATAAAACACAATAGAAAACCTCATTATCCTGCACCAAAATATAACAGCACATTAAAAGCATAATCTTTCAGGTAGAAGAAAAAGATCATAATCTGTCTAATAAAACCACAGACCGTCAACACTATATACAGATCTGTGAACTTTGAAGTATACAAAGGTATTTGTATATGTATGGATCAATCTGGACTCTAAAATGCAAAATGTGCAATGAAATTTAATGCAGTATATCAGTATAAAAATTTTCATGAATGATAGCATATTAAAAAAGAAAATCAGAGAAAACAAAGACCAATTAAAGGACAGCTAGCTCACCAACTGCTTCTTATGCATTCTCTCAACTGTCTCTTCTGTTTTCCCCTCCTTCTCGGCAACAATGCTTTGCATATCTTACAGAGCAACAAACTTTCTCTCTTGAAGGCTTCACAATTCATCATTATTAGAATGTTTGTGTTTGAAACAAATTCTAAAATCTTTAAAACCAGTAGTAGATTTTGATGAATCCTATATCAGATAAATTTCCAAAAAGATATTCCGTCACCTTGCAAATTCAATCGCGCAAAACCTTTACGTTTGTCTGAATATAGTCGCATAAAAACCTACTGTTTTTCATGTCCAAATTCTAAAAGGTAACGGGAAAATTGGATTTTCTTTTTTTGACTTTCCTTTTTCCTCAAATGCAACCTAAATAAGAAGATTTTTAAGAGGGAAAGAATCAAAACCCAACTAAAATATAATCCACAATACATTATATGTAGTGAATGAACACCCAAGACATAAGGCAGAAGGAATGCTGCAAAATTCATTATACAGATTACAGACCAAAAGAAACAAAATACAATTTCTAGAAAAAGAGAATATCTAGACCACATGCAGAGATTAATCCAATTGAAAACTGATCACCCAACGGCCATACCCACCCATCTTTTTCTCTCAACCTCAAACCCAAGAAAATCACATCCAAATTATTTTGCAGGTGAAGAGAAAGAGCAGAATTAGAGAGAGCAGAAGAGAGAAAAGCGAGAAATAGAGAGAGAGAGAGAACGGTGCTACGTCGATTCTGAAATATGAGGAACCGATGTGGTGGCTTAACTAACAGAACAGATGCCAACGAAACTAGAAAGCCACACGCGTCAATATATTGTTATTTAATTCCTACCGTACCCCTGACTGTGTTGAAGTATCAAAGCTTTAGCTTTACAGAATTGCAAAGGTGTGAATGATGCTTATTTCATTGATAAAACAACTTGGCTTAAATAGCCATTACAACTGGAAATCAAATCTGAAAACAACCACATCTTCACATCCCTAAGATTGTGGCAACTAAGCAAAGGACACAGTCATATACTGACCAAAAAAAATCCTAACAGAAGCAAACTACTGACCCCTAAAACATAGGAGATTATTTAAACTAACTTGAATAACACGAAATCAACATAGACTTCTTCAAGGTTCTAACAAATCCTCCCCTAAACTGTTCTTGCTGAAAGCAAGTCAGTTTACATCCTTCATGGTCGAACACCCAGCAGGTCACGGAGTCTCAAGAAAGACTCTAATTTTAATGGCTTGGTCATGATATCAGCCACCTGATCACTTGTACCACAATGAACTAATTCCACCACACCCTCTTTAACAAGATCACGCAGAAAATGAAACCTTACGTCGATATGTTTAGTTCTTCCATGGAGGACTGGATTCTTGGATAATTTGATAGATGAACTATTATCACAAAGAATCTTAACACACTTACATGAAGAGAAGCCGAGGCTATCGAGCACCCTTTTCATCCAGATACTTTGGCAAGCACAAGCCACAGCAACAACATATTCTGCTTCGGTGGTGGAAAGAGTTACCACTGATTGCTTTCTTGAACTCCATGCTACTGCACCACCACTTAGAAGAAACACATACCCAGAAGTGCTTCGTCTATCCTCCACATCGCCAGCATAGTCACTGTCAGTATAGGCTTTAAGATCATCTTTGGAGCCTTCTTTTTCATAAAGCACTCCCAAGTTCTCAGAACCTCTTTCATAAAATACTCCCAAGTTCACAGTCCCCTTCACATACCTGAGTACCCGCTTTGCTGCTGCCATATGAGATGCTTTCGGGTCTGCCATAAACCTACTTATGAGGCAAACAACAAACATAATGTCTGGTCTAGTAGCTGTTAAATACATTAAGCTACCAACCAGCTGTTTGAACAAAGTCGAATCCACATTGTCTCCTTCACAGTCTTTCACCAATCTTGTGCCCGGTACGATGGGGTTTTTTAACGGGATTGCAGCTCTCCATCCCAAACCTTTCTAGAATTTCTCTAGCATATTTCTTTTGGCACAAGTGTATCCCTTCACTACTCTGTTGAACCTCAACTCCTAAGAAATATTTCATCTTCCCCAAATTACTCATGTCAAACTCCAAATTCATGGACTCCTTAAACTTCTCACATAGTTTCACATCATTCCCCTGTATAAATTAAGTCATCCACATATAGGCTAACAATCAAAAAACTACCTCCCTCCTCATTTTTTAGGAACAATGTGTGTTCATGACTGCATTTCTCAAACCCCTCATTCATGAAGTACCCTTCGATTCTGCTATACCAGGCCCTTGGAGCCTGTTTCAACCCGTAGAGAGCTTTCTTAAGCTTCAATACTTTATGCTCTTCTCCTTTACGAACATAGCCTTCTGGCTGTTCCACATAGACTGCCTCCTTCAACTCTCCATGAAGGAAGGCGCTCTTGACATCCAACTGAAAAACAATCCACCCTTTCTGCGCAGCTAGAGCCAAAATCAACCTTATGGTGTCCCAACGAGCCACCGGTGCAAACACTTCACTATAGTCAACTCCATATTTTTGAGCATAGCCTTCGACCACCAACCGTGCTTTGCACTTATCCATTTCTCCATTTTCATTCAGCTTTGTTTTAAAAACCCATTTGACACCAATTTTCTTCATTCCCTTTGGCAAGCTTACAAGCTCCTATGTTTTATTCCTTTCTATAGCCTCTATCTCCAAATCCATTGCTTTTCTCCATTTTTTTTCTTTTAACTGCTTCATCAAAATTGGTCGGATCCTCATGCACCATGAAACAAACCAAGTTTGACTCCTCAGAAAAATCAGCTCCACTAACATAGTCTTCCATCCATTTCGGTGCTCCCCTAACTCTTTCTTCTGGTGTAACAGCATCATCTTCTGCCTCCAGCTCACTTGTGCCCGAATCAGCCCCTTCTACTTGTTCTTCCACATTTTCAACTTCTTCTTCTTCTTCTTCATAGTCACTAATCTCCCCATTATCACTGTCTACCCAAGTCAAGACGTCAAGTTTTACATCCTCATCACTCCTCCCCCAATTTCAGCCCTCATTTTTCTCAAACACAACATCCCTACTAACTATCACCTTCTTAGCAATAGGATCATAAAGCCGATAGGCCTTAGACTCCTCACTAACACCAAGAAACACACATGTATGACTCTTCTCATCTAGCTTTACTCTCTTATTGTTAGGAACATGAACATTAGCAATACATCCAAAAACCCTAAAGTATTCAACATTAGGTTTTTTTCCACTCCAACATTCAGGAGTCTTCCCTTTTACTGCCATAGTTAGACTCCTATTCAACACATGTAATCCCCATCGTACTGCTTCTAGCCAAAAGAGTTTAGGCGTTTCCTTTTCTGAAAGTAAGCATCGAACCATATTTAATATAGTTCGATTCTTATGTTCAGCCACTCCATTCTGTTGAGGAGTGTAAGCAGCAGTAAGTTGTACGTCTCTTAATGCCATGATCCACACAAAGCATGTTAAACTCTTTTGAAGTGAATTCACCTCCCCTATCTGTTCTCAAACAGCATATATCACATCCTGACTCCTTTTCAACTAGACTTTTGAACACTTTGAACATAGAAAAGGTTTCACTCTTCTCGGCTAAGAAGTAAATCCAAGCTTTTCTACTGTAATCATCAATAAAACATAGCAAGTACCTCTTGAGACTGTTTGAAGTTGGAGTGATTGGTCCACACAAATCAGCTTGAACTAACTGAAGTTTCTTTGAAGCCCTCCATTGACTCTTCTTTGGTATGGCTGCTCGATGTTGTTTTCCACGATGGCAAACTATGCATGCTTTGTTTGTGGCCTTAAGTTGAGGAAGTCCTTTCACAAGTTGCTTGCTCTGCAAAACTTTAAGACTTTTGTTGTTCACGTCACCGTATCGCCAATGCCACAAGCCTGATACGTCATCTTCAGTTGTTATTAGGCACTTTGTAAGTTGAGAAGTCACAGTGGCTAGTAGAACAAACATTCTATTAGCTGTCATTGGTGTTTGAATAATAAGGCCTCTCGTAGGATGGTATATTTTACAAGTTCCATCTTTCATTAAAATAGCAAGTCCACGCTCTTGAAGTTGACCAATGCTTAACAAATTATTCTTGAGATCAGGAATGTAAAATACATCTCTTACCACCTGAGTTAGTCCGTCAACTTCAAGCTTGAGGTTCCCTTTTCCCATTACTACCATCCTTGCATCGTTGCCCAACTTCACTGAGTGTCTAAACTGATCATCCAGCTCCACGAACCAGTTCTTGTTCCCTGACATGTGGTTAGAGCAACCTGAGTCTAGAAACCAAACACCATCTCTCTTTGCATTCTTTTCTTCAACATAAGCCATCAGTAAAAGCTCTTCCTCATCGTCCAACTCGGCATAATTGACTGCTTTCTCCCAACTAGGGCATTCATATTGAAAATGCCCTAGTTTATGACATTTGTAACACTCTCTACTGTTGCTCTGTTGAAGCTTTGTCTTCCTCTTCCACGTCCACCTCTGACAGCTCCGCGCCCCCTTCCTCTTCCTACCATGTCTTCATGTGTAATCTTGAGGACTTTTGGGTACGGGCAGTCAGCCTCGGAGTGTGTCAGTTTTAGCGACTTTTGGGTGCCCGCTCTTCCGGATTCCAGTACCCGGAGTGAGAAGGGTCAGGGGCGTTCGTTGAATCGTGCGCTCTCTGGCGGACTCGCAACCTTTCTCTTGTTGGCCTCCATCTGGGCCTTCATCTCTGACACCGAGTCAGATAGTATCTGTAGTACCCGTGCGGTCGAGGTGGTGGTATCTTCCTCGAACGAGCCGCTAATCCTCCGAGGAGTTGGGACGATTTTTGGTGGTCTCGCGGCCGCTGGGAACACGTCTCCCGCGACACCGGTGTCCCTCTCTCCTCTCGATGATTGGCCCACCTCCTGGTGGGGAGGCTCTTTTGTGGGCGATGCGAATGACTTCGCCAGAGCGACATTGCGCTCCTGGCCTCTTTCCAAGGCCGCCACCAGTGCGGCATTGACCGCTTCTATGTCTTGATACCTGGTGGTGGCCTTTGCCCTATCCCGATCACTCTCTGCCCTGTCCCGATTGCTCTTTGCCCGCAAGCGGTTTACTTCCGCTCGCATCTCTTCTATTTCTCCCACCATATCGTACTAGCCGGGAGTGGAGAAATCGTCCGGGCTGTCGCTACTGGGTAGCCGATCTTCCTTCGGTTCGGGGCCTCGGGGGACGTCGGCGCGGCTTCCAGGCTACAGACCTGGTGGGCTTCTTCCGGGTCCTTCCCGCGTGCAACCTTGTCGTATACGCCCATGGTTCCGTCCTGATCCCGGCTAGCGGCAGCGGTCTGACTGTCCCCTCCAGTGGGCTGCCCCTGTCATGCCCCCGAGATTTGGACCAGCACCAGCTCCAGAACCCACCGGTCCTCTGGATTTCCTTCCTTCCTTTCTCCTGCGCTTCCAGACATGTTTTTTTGTTTTTTTTTTTGCGACCCGTAGACTGATCGATTTTGTTCCCGTTTGTATGACAACACAAACTTTTTGTACTCTTCCCACAGACCGCGCCATATGTTTCTGTCTGAATCCGTTGACTCACAGATAATGGTGGATCTTGGTGTGATTCCTGCCTGCAAACCCTGCTAACTAATGGAATACCGGGCGGGGCCGGTCTATTCCGCTCCGATGCTTAAGTCAGTATAGTTGGAGTAAACTGATAACTTAAGCGGGAATGGGTAGTTGGAGTATTGATTACCTATTAATGATGGCAGTTGGGACCCTTATATAGGTTGTCAGGTGTGAGGACTGGCCTCACCCTTCTATGTGGGACTGGCCCCCTTCTGCACATACTATTGTACTGTTCCAGCCCCTGTTTGGGGAGCTGCCATCCCCGGTTCCCAGGCCCAGGTCGTAGGTAAGACCTGCCCGGGTGAGGGTGCAGGTGTTCATGCTCTGGTCCCGGGCCCTGGGCCGGGTACAGGAGTGCTGGCTGCGGGTTTAGAGGCCTGAGTAGCATTTCTATGGCTACTGTCAACAATTTGTATTTTTCAAATGGATTTATTTGATATCTTTTTTTTTTTTTAGGGGAATGAATAAATTCAGAGGCCATGAGCCATTCAACCAAATTATGCCTGGTCAAGCAAGAGTCGAAACTCCACTACAAACTAAAACAGTTCAAAAGTAAACACAATGCAAAGAAATAAAACGAAACTAAGTTCGACTAAAAACAAAACGTCCAAAACAAGCGGACATTAAATAATAAGACAATTAACCATCAAGAGAGAAAAGGAGGACTCCACCTAATCCATCGGGCCTAAGACCATCCGATGTACCTTGCACGAAAGGATAGAGCTCCCCTCCCTCCTCTCTTGATGGGATCTTGGCGCAAACTACACCAACTCAAAACACAACTGTCCCATTGTCGACCTCTGAGGCCGAGCCAGACTCCAACAATCCTTCACTAGCCGAAACATCATCAGGGCTATCTGTCAACCCTGTAGTACCCAAAGGAGAAGCCATTGAATCGAAGTTCCGGTGAGCTATTCTTTTCTTGTTCCTGCTCCCCCTAGGGCGACCCCATTTCTTGGGAGATTTACGGGCAAAGCCGATAACTCCATCATTCCCCTCCATGAAGCCGAGGTCTCCTGGTCCCAGCTCCAGGGGTATAACTTCTAAGCAATGCTTGGTCCTCTTATCCTGGACCGAGGTCTCCTCTTCCCGAGCCCTGCGAACGCCGCCAACTGCTGATGGAGAGGAGAATTTTGAGATTTCCCGGATCTACACCTGTCGTTTCTCCCTTGGGAATAAACCCGAAAGGGAAGCAAGTGAAGGAGAGTGAGGAAGGGTAAAACCTAGGGCTTAATTAGCCCTAAAAACCAAACCAGGTTGCACAACCCTAGGGTTCGGTAACGCTGCATCCTCCTGCGCACCCTTGCTAGGGCAAGCCTGCCTTCCGTGATCAATCCTGCAACAAGTTCGGCACTGGCCCAGGAGTCGCTCGTACCTGTACTCCACGGAGATGACGTATGAGGGAGACACCCTTAGCCGGCGATCCAGCTTCACCGGTGCATTGATCGGCAAGACTAGGCGAACCCTAGCTACACCACGGTTTAAAGCTGCATGATCGAGTTGAAGAACCGGACTAATTGTCTCCCCTACCAACCGGACTGTTGTCGCCATGAGAAGCGCTGGCGGGAGCCCCGAAATAACCACCCATATCCAGATGAAATCGAGCGGAATCTTCATGAAGTCAGAGAAACCATCATAATCATTGAGAATCACCATCGCTCTTTGGATTCCCCACGGACCTCCCTTCTTGATCCGGGTCAAGTCACGTTCGTTGGTGAACGTGAAAAGGTACCTATCTCCATGTGCCGTGACCTCTACCGGAGACTGAGTCTTCCACATGGAACGCACAGCACCTAGGAAGGAATCAAAAGCCATGGCTTTGCTGGTATTGAGGCGACCAACAAGGTAGAAACGGGAGGAAACATACCCGTTTTTCGGGCTCCGAAGGTCTCCCAAGTCCACCAGTTCTTCCTCGGTTCCAAGCGAGAGCTTGGAAGCCAAACGCGCGGTCATGGAAGCAACCGATGGCTTCACTACCGCCATTGATACGCACCAAACAGCTTCTGTTTTCTCAGAAACCCTTACCCTAACCCTAACCCTAACCCTAGAAGGCAAGAAGGAAGAGGTAAAGAGAGAGAAAAGAAAAGAAGGCTGCGGTATTGTGTTTTTGGTTATTAGGGGATGTTTTTTTTATTTATTTGATATCTTTCGAAAAGACAAAAAATGGTTTTATTGGTATATAATCTTCTTCTTTTTATTTTATGTTTATTTTAAGAAGAACAACTTATCTAGGATGAATGATAGATAGGACTTTCATTGATAATAGATTAGATAGATAAAACATGCTCGATGTCCTAAATTTTTATACAATATTTGGACCCCAAATGTTGTGGCACACTTATGCCATTGTCTCTTCGCTCCACCCCGCCATAAGCTTTAAACCCCAACACATATTTACAGACATTCACTCAAGAACTGCCCACTAATACCAACTATAGTCATTGATCGCAAAATACGTTTGAAAATTATTTTTATAATAAAATCATTTTACTTACCAATGAACCGTAGTTGATCAAGTTCGTTTAATTTATAACAAATATCATTTTCATAAAATCATTTTGCATATAATGATACATAAGCTGTAATTAACGATACTGTAATTAACTCGTATCTAATTCGTATTTAATACGCTTCAATTAACACATATAAATCACGTAAATATATATATATATATATATATATATATTTACGTGATTTATATGTGTTGATTGAAGTGAATGTGTGAAAAATATGTATTATATTAAGGGTGTGCTTTGGGTCATTTATATTATTGGGAAATTGTTATGATTGTGAGTGCTTTGGGTGATTTATGTTGTTGGGAAATTGTTATGATTGTGAATGTGAGTACTTTGGATGATTTATGTTGTTGAGAAATTGTTAAAATGGAGTTTATGTGAGTTGTGGGATGTATGATTGAGTTGATACGGAAACCAACAGTCAATGCGAGATCTCGCCAAAGTGGTGAAAATGATCTTACATGTGTGGCGGAAAGGATATCGCCAGAGTGGTGAAAGGGATCCTTATGGAAATTATCTGTTAGGATCTCGCTAGAGTGGTGAAAGGGATCCTTATGGTTATTAAATCGGGAACCAAGCCTTTGGCCGGGTGATTGGTTACGATCAGGTAGAGCTCTAGTCTGTCTGCATCTGTGTGGTTTAATGTCGGTGTGGTTTAATGGGGAATGACAGTGGTCATTGCGCTCAAGTCTTGATTCTTGTGGTTTGATTTGAGAGTGGTAGTTGTTTGGAAATGTGATTATTATTTGTGGGTTAAGTTACATTATTCTGTTTCTGTTTGTTTACTCAATCGAGCCTTTAAAGCTTACCGGGTTCGTTGTTTACAACCCGGTGCACCAACCAATGGTGTAAGGGTTAGACCTGCATGTGAGAACTAGCAGTCAGGAAGCGGCGTCTGAGTTGGGTAACTTGGAGGTGTGCTTCTATGTTTAGCTTGTATTCTATTTTAGGTAGTGAGTGTTAGTGTGAGACTATTTTTACATTCATGTTTTAATGATGTAATAATTCGAGTATTGGTGTCATGCAGTGAACTCAATTGTTATACTTAGTTATTTGTATAATAATTTTTAAGTATTTGAGCTTATTTATATTTATTACATTGACGAATTCAGATTTTTATTATCCGAAAATTCGGGGTGTGACATTAATATCTAGACCTTATCTCCCTTATCTATTGTCGGAGAGTTTGAGGTTCAATTTATTCATCCTTAAACATGACAAAAGTTGTGTTTATTAACTCATAATTCCAATGACCGTCGAGTATAAACTCCATATTTCGTGTAATGCCAACATTGTCTATTAGGAATAGGAGTTAAAAGCAAAGGAATGGAGATAATTACTCCAACCTCCCTTGGCCAAAAGCTTTGATTTAGTAACTCATAATTCCACGAGGATTCCAGGCATCCTGAAAAATAAAAAATGACCTACTTTGCTCCACCCAACAACGCAAATTAGAAGAGAAAATACTGGTGTCCATACCAGTATGGATGTGTGCGACCATACTCTCTTAATTTTGCATATCTTGGGCAATGTAATTAACGATCTTAACCGTTCAAAAATTAAATTAATCAATAAAGATCACTTATGTAGAAAATGAATGTAAACAAATATCATTTGCTTAACCGATTGTATCAAATAAATAGAGGGCTGATCATGAGACTACCAACTTTCACTAGAACTGTTCATTTGTTTGATGCAATCGAATGAGCAAACGATTTGAGTTTATTCCAAATTTTTACAGAGATGATCTTTATTGATTAATTCAACTTGTGAACGGTTAAGATCGTTAATTACATTGCCATAGATATGCAAATTAGAGAGAATATGGACGTACGCGTCCATACGGGTATGGACACAAGTATTTTCCAATTAGAAGCTACAACTCTCTTCCCTAAAGTTAGTAAAAGCCAAAAAAGCAAAGAAAAGAGCACACTTTCTATATCTCTACTCCCTGTCTCTGCCAACACCAGCAGCATCATCATCAGCCACATTAAGAGGCTCTATCAAAACTTAAACACCCAGATTACTAGTGAGGCTATATATCTTTGAGAATATCATCAGCCAGAGAAACTGTGTACTAAAGATTGCATCAACCATAATGTCGTATGCATTTGACACCAATGATTTTTATCCCCTTTAACCATTCTCCAGCCAGCTTTTACCTACATGGACTTGTTCATATTAGAAGTCCTTTTAATTCCTAGACCACCTTTGTTTTAGCTCTACACACGTTATCTTCACCAAACTTAATTTATTTTATTTCTCCCACTTCAGTCACATATACCACTATAAGAATTTTATGTTTATCAATAGCCTCACAGATCTGCATGGATATGTTGGTAGTTTGCATAACATATAGATTAGATAATTTCATTGCTGGGATGCTATACTTGAATGTTTAACTCATCAAACTATCAAGTCGCTAATGAACTTTTTATCCCCAATAGTTGAATAAGGTATTCTTAGTAGCTTTGAAATGAAGAACTGCATAAGTTCTTTTTGTATATATCAAATGGGAAACTTGTACAACATGGGCTTAGTGAATCTGTAGGTGCTGTAGAAATTGGATATGACTGCATTGACTTTGGACAGTTGACAATCTATGTTGTTGAATTATTTTGAATTTAATATTATAGTCTATGCTTAAATTAACCTAATTATATAAATAGACAAGCAACATGGTGCACTTAAAAGTTGCCAAACATAATTGATCGTTAATTTACTCAAGTGAGGAGTCAATTTTGTGAACACATAAGGAAAAAGTAAGAACATCATCAGGATATTGAGCTCCACCCTTTTGATCATTACCCTTATCATGGATGTTGTCACTGATTATGGATTCTCGAATAACTTTCTATGCCACATGATCACCATTATTATTACTTATTAGAGGCAACATTTTTCTTTTCCTCTTTCTCCATCATTTCTCTTCTTCCTTCCCTAGTTTTTGGAACTGTTGGGGTCAGTTATTTGATTTCAGTTATGTTTTCCCTCGATCTCTACATGAGCTGAAATTTGTACCGGGGGCTCTATGGATCTATGGACAACTTTCACCTATGTATTGTTCATATTCGGTTTTTTTTTTTTGAAAGAGTTCATATTCGACTTTAATTGCGTTATGTTATGAAAATTATTAAACTCAATTAACTTGCCTCTTTAATCACTTTTGTCACTAAAAATTCCAATATAATTTCACCAGCATTTGGATCTCGAAGTATCTCTTCAACGGTTGTGCAAACATGGAGGTAGACCATATATATGATGGAAAGGCTCACAATCCGAAGACCTCCTCCTATTCGAGTTTTCGCTATTGATGATTTTGGTCTCATTCGAGGTATTGTTTACATGTTCATCATTCAATTTATATAAGCATGTAATTACCTCTTTGTAAAAATAATCTAAATTAAATTTGGTGTTGTGTTTTATAGTGATTGATTCGAAAAGAAATGAAATTCTTGAAATTGTTGATACATGGGGAGACGAGAACTCGAGTCCGGTTGTGGCTGTCTCCTTAGCCAACAGAGATGATGACCCGGTGAGTGTGTTTCATGTTTAGAGAGAGCCTAAAATAATTTGTTACATACATAGTTTTTAAGCACCATTTAATTAATTTTATAAATTCAAAATTAAGTTATAACAAAATAAGTAATTGTGAGTTTTTAAAGAATTTACTTATTAATTTTGTTTAGTGATCGGAGACGCTATTCAAGATTTGAAACAATTATTTTTCATATTTTGATAATTAAAGTTGGTGGCAATATGATCATATAATGTAGTTCACATTTTCTTCTTGTTACCAATTAATAATAAATATTTGATGAAGATTTTCTTTTATCAAAAATATTTGATGTAGTTTTGGTTTTCTGTTCTCGGCTACTAATATTTGATATAGTTTTAGTTTTGATTTTCTATTTTATATTATAAATATTGGTGTAGATTTGTTTTCTAGTTTAGTTGACGAGCATTTTCTATGAAGAAATTAATCATTTTTATTTATACACAGTTACTGGCTATTGCAAGAAAGAATTATGTGGTAAGTACTTTTTTGAATTAGGGTTATTGGATATAATTAATAGTTTGCCTATAATTATTAGTTTGTTACTTTAACACATGGATTACATATCATGCAGATCAGTGTTCTTAATCCTCGTGATGGGAGTCAAGTGTTTGAAATAGAAAGCGATTTCAATGACCCTATTATTGGATTGCATTTATTTGACAGTAACACAATAGAACCAAATTCTTCTAGGTAATTAATATGCATTATCTCCAAGTTTTATAACTTCATAAGTACATGTTGCATGCAATTGTTATTTAAATTAATATTTCTTATATTTTTATTTTGTTACTATTAGGTCTTGCAAGTTAGTTACTTGCACTGAAAAAGGGCAAACAGGGATCAGCAGCTACACTCTTAATGATCAATGTCTAGAAGGTTCAAACATGAAATGGAGTGCACCAAAAGAGATGAGAGCTTTATTTTCCAAGTTCCATGAAACGAAAAATCTTTCTATATTTGGAGGGTGAGTTCCTATGCTTAAAAATGTTAATTCAACTTTATTAGACATGATACATCCTCATTAGGTTTGTGGTATAACAAGTGTTGATTTTCATTGCTTGCAATTCAGGATGAATGGAGCACTGCATTTATGTGATCATGAAACCGGCCAAATTAGTTGGACTGCAGAACCAGTGAGAAATTATATTTTTTCATTATATACGACTAACGGTATTTCTTTTGTAAAAATTATAACTAATATTTCTTTTTTGCTTGTTTCAGATTGATGTATGGCCTAAGGACATTTCTTTTGTTGCTGGCTCATTTGTTGAAGACGGAAAGCAATGGGTGGCGGGATCTGATATCGATAATGTACTTGTAATTAACTAGTTCAATTATTTGAACTCTTATTTCCTTTAGGATATCTTTGACATTGTTTATTTTGTAGGTTTCTATTTTTGACATCCGACATCAAAAGCCTGTCCAGACATTTGATTTGTACTTAGAGAAGCCTGGGAAAGTGGGAAGCTCTATCATTCAATCAATAGCCGGAGATTCAAATAGCAAAATGGTGCATATAGGGACCGATTCAGGAGACCTTTTTTCTCTTGATTTGAGCACAGGTATTTGGAGGAAATTTACTATGATGTATGCATATTTTTTTTTTACAAGTGTTACTTTGGTTATTATATAATTGACTATTTCCACTCTTTTTTGTTGCTTTCTTACTAATAGGAGTTTTTTTTCAGGTCGTAGACATGACTTTGAGGCAATTGGCTATAATTCTCTTATGCACACAAGTCTATACTCTGACTATCCACGAGTAGCACCTAGTGGTGAGTGTTGTTGTTTTTACTTTTTTTTTTTTCATTCAAAACTAATCTTGTTTCTTTCATGTAATCCATTTACGTTTTTGAGTTATGTGCATGAGCAGGCCCCATAAGAGATATGAACATGCACCATGGTCATCCATTGATCGCATCTGCTGGTAAGTGTCCTTATGTCTTTAGGAATTTGGCCATATCATGATGAGTAGAAGAAAAATGCATCTTTTCTCATTCGATCATTTTCCTATTTCTATTAGGTGACTATTGTTTGGACATTTGGAATACTGATAACAGGCGTCTAATGGCTAAGGTGCGTAGTATATTGTATAATATGAGTTAACATGTATTTCTTTGATGTCTGAGTGTTCATGTGTGTGTATGTTTGTTCTCTCTCACCACTCTCCATATATAGATCTTCTTTGCAATATGTTAGAACATTTTCTTAGTTATATATATATATATATATATATATATATATGAAAAATGTATAAAGGTCAATTATTGTTTTTTACTACATTTATATATTATTTTTTTACTAGACTTGCTCTTGATTATGACATATATAATCTTCTTGTCCAAGATTAGTATCCTCAGTTGCTCAAATAATAAGCACATAGAGATGTGGAGCTTTGCTGGATTAATGATGACTCACCCAAATAAAAACATAAATTTATGGTTTTAGATGGTTAAGTAACAATTAATTAACAAACAAGTGGTTAAAGATTTGTTATTCTAATGTCGAGACGTAAGACTTCAAAGATGACTTGGTTTTTGTTCTTCTAGCCTATTGAGATGTGTGCTATCTTCTAATATTGCAGGTTGACATGGACGAAAATTTATCACATATATTATTTGATTACACTTCTCTTAATGAAGGTTAGTTCTCCTATTCATCATATCACGCATCATTCTTCAATTTATTCCCAAAACATGGCTGCAAGTTATTATTATTATTATTATTATATATTTTTTACTTTATGCAGCAGATTAGTCTCAAGCCAACAAATATCCAAATCCTTCCACAAACAGAGTTGGGAATAGCTTGCTATGGAGATCAGTGGGGTCATCTTAGTGTACCGCCCTATAGCCATAACATGTTTTGATTGGGTTGTAATGTTGTATGATGTAATTCCTTTTTAGTTAAGACATTAATTTAACTCATAGTTGTGAGAGTATTTAGAATATACAATTCAGTTAAATGCGGATGTCACTTTGACTCAATAGTTGTGAGATTTGGATATCATCTCATTCTATATAGTTAAGCTCTTAGTTTGCGGTTTGCTTACCCCTTATTATATGCAACCCTCTAAATGTTAATTTCTTTTCAGAAATTTCAAATCACTAATTTACTATCACAACTAAGGAAAAAAAATTAGTAATTGCTCCACTGCGGAGATTAATCAAGATCATTGGGGATATTAGCAATTGCTACTTGCTTCTCTCACATTTCTTTCAAAAACTGCAGTATTTAGTATTTACAATCCAAGTCTAGAGTTCAGTCTCTCGAACTTATCTAATTAAATTTTAGAAGGTCTCTGTGTTTGGCTATATACTCTGCTACTTTTGTAGGTGGGAAGAGAAATTTCTATAACCAACTCATCACCTAGCTAGATGATAGAAAACAGCTTTTCAATTGCTGTGAATCGCAGAACAGGCAATACAAATTCCATTACCCATATACAGAAGAATTCGATGCCACATGAATTTATCAATATATACATTACAGTAGTTCTCGAACACAACAGCTACATAGTAATTCAAAAGGCAGCAAATTAGACAAGAACAAGACCATCACCACTTTGCCGAACTTTCAGTGTTAGATATATCAGCACCAACGTTCCCAAACTGGATCTGCACAATAGACATTGAGGATGTTATTCAATCAAAAGGGAGGGGGAAAAAAAGAAGGAACACTAAGTTTCCTGGGATTGCAATATATGGAGACCATAATTAGGCATATATCACAATCTGGCCCAGGTATGTCTATCCGATCAAGTGTCAAAATCATCAAGCATTAGCACATCTGTCCTAAACCAATGAAATTCAGGTTTGCTATCATCTTCTCAAACAACAATGGCAACACTTGATAACATCTATGGGACAAGTACCTAGATTCCAGATAACAAAAACTACTCAGGAGTAACCAACAAGATATAAAAAACATCAAAGTAGCATGACAAGTTGTGATGACCAAATGCAAACTTTAATTCTGCCCAAAAAAAAAAAAAATGCAAACTTTAAATTACATTGAAGTAGCTAAAATTATATTTCTAGTCTAGCATAGTGATGAAGCATTCAACTAATTGACTTAGCTTCATCTCAACTATAGGTGTAGCTGCTGTAACATATAATTATATACATGATTTTCAAGTTTATTTTTCCCTTTCCCCTATATCTTCCTGTAGTCCCCATTCTATCTCACATCCATGTCCTAATGCTTTCCACCCTTCTTCTTTGAAAAGGGATACCACCCTAGCCAAATTTGTAGACGAAAGATAGCAACCAATATACATCAGTCCTACTCTTAAGTTAAATTGTATTAATTACTAATATAACCAAGTCAAGTATTAAATGCAAAAATTAAAGTCTTTACTATTCACTCAAGCCAACTCTAAGAGAAAGGTCATTTTTCTCCACCCCATTGTTGTTATGAATTTTGTGACGATTATAGTTTGTCCCATCAAGCTAATCATCAGTTCAAGGTTCTCATGGCATATAACAAGATTGTATACTGTTCTAGAAAACATAATAGAAATAATGACATTTTGTTAGTAGTAGCAGCTACGGCTTTATTAATTTATTATTTTTAATAAATACACAAGTCTCAATTTGCTTTGGATTTAGAGCTTACAGTACTGAGAATAGGAGAACGACTTTTCTTGAATCAAATGAGGCATTGCGTTTGCATCTTCTCCACCGGTTATTTGGTGTTTCATAAGTTTTCTCAGTCACTGGGTTATCTGTTGAAGATAAGAGAATCAAAATCAACTTTCTCATATAAGTTCATATGGTGTAGACGCGTTTAATGATATTAGTGAATGACAAATAGGAACAAGTCAAACATATGCATTGCACTTCTATCAATAAATTAACAGATGCCTCCAAGTATTGATGGATAAACCGAGTAAATTATAAGATATGCAGTGTTAAATCTTGCAAAGGAATCCTCAAAAGCAGGTTTAAACTTTAGGTAGCAAGAATGGTGTCACGTGATTAGAATGATTACAGTGCTGTCAAGTGATTTGAATAATATCTTAATTTCATGTCAAGCATTTCCAAAGATCAATGCGTGCTTTTGTCATGGAAAATGACCAAACTTAAAGTAGGGAACCTTCGGAGAGGCCAATGTGGAAACTTATCAGAACTTATGATAAGTTTTCAAGCCACTAGGTTCAAGTAGCAAAAACAGTAAAACCTCTCTCAATAATTCTCCAGAACATAAACAGAACAATTTGATGGAATAGTGCTTACATACCTTTTGAAGTTTCATGGTCGAATAGTAGTTGCATGAGTTTCCCACCTACTTTTGGGCTTGTCTGTCTCTGCAACACCCTCTGGAAGTATCATAACCCACCAAGATCAGCATTAGACATGTTGGACAACAGAAGATGTGCAAAGTGATAGCAATTTATTCTATGCAAGTTGGAAGCTCTCAAATCATCTCTAGTTTTTGGTGATCTGTCTTTTTTATTCTAGACTTCATCAAGGGTAATAGAAAGATGATTAATTGAAACTTACAAGTACACCACCACTTTTCAAACTCTCGACAGCTTCCTCTTCAGAATCTGGTGCTTGGTTATACTCCTTCTCAGTATCTATCTCCATGATCAATGGGGAATGATCATCTTCAATGTTTTCTTGTAAATCATTGTAGTTCTGGCAAGTCAACTGTGCATCCATACACATCTGACTTTTAAATGGATTATAAACTTTTAGGAAGCTCCACAAGGCCAATTGGGAACCCCATTGTGGGCTATTGCCGTCCTTGGGCAGCATTGACATGTTAAATACATCTGGGGCCTACATGAAAATGATGGCTTTTAAATGCTGCAATATACAAACACTAGAGGAAATGCGTAGATGAAGATTGATCAAGTTTTGGTAAGCATGACATTAACAGACTATCTGTTTTGAAGAACAACAAATAACTGTCTACAACTAGAAGCCAAAAGGTTCCAGCTAAATTGCCAATAAGAAAACCAACAGAAAAAGAAAAAGAAAAAAAAAAACAAATTAAGAAGGTATTCTACAACATTATCCAAGTGAAACATCAGAAAAAGTGGGATAAGTAAGAAGGTTCTACAAAAGTGTAAAATGAAAATTCACCGATACAAATTTATTTATGCTCTTAGCTCAACGGTGACCTGAAGGCCTGGTGGAATTAATTGTAGAATTGTACACACTGATTTGAAGGCCTGATGGTGTTAGATGCAGGATTGTTCACACTGTTTTAGAACCTAATGTACATTATTAGACATAAGCATACAGAAGGTATATAGAAACTTTAAACTTGCAAAATTACCAGCGAATATACATATTCAGGTGTAAGCTAAAAGGTTCTATTAAGGTGTAAGACAAAAACATCAACCGTTCTTACATTTATAAACATTGATCTATCGTCTTTTGCCAAGTGATTATAATAAATGAAAGCCAGAACAGTTTATATAACTTGGGAAAGATTATTCCAGCACAATTTGGTGGAAACTTACATATGATCTGTGAAAGGGATATTTTAACTTTGCTGGAACCTGAGCGTCCTCAAAAAGAATAGGCAATATATCTGTAATGTGAAAAATGTTATAATAATTATCAAACATGCTAACCAATGGGGGTAGTCATGACTAATTTACTGCACTTATCTGCTTTCCTTTTTACAATAAAGAAATCTAAACATTACCAAGAGAGCAATGCTGGTCAACCTCGTCAAAAGCTGACTTTAGTAACTTAACACTTGGACAGATAGCGGGTATTCCATCAGAAATTCCGTGAATGTAAGGTTTTCCCTGCCAATAATGTCCATCAGGTTTAGGTCTCAAAAAACTACAAAATAAAATGTCACATTCAACCTATGATACTGATCGGAATTTGGACCATGGCAGATCCAGGATTAGAATCTTGGGGGGGCTAAAAATCTTAACAAAGAAAAAAAAAATGTAGATAATCAACGGTGCGAGACAATTTTATTATCTTGGAGACGTGGTCGGTAGAGTTTTTACCATACATGGTTGTTGTAGCCTCCAGGCCTGTAAATATTAACTACAATACGTAATCAATTAGTGTGTGTGTGTGTGTGTGTGTGTGGAACTTTTCAAATCCTAAACCATGTAAATAAACACTACGAATAGAATCATGCACAAGCTCTTGAATCCATGGTGCTGAATTGTTTTTTCTATTTTTGGCTCATGTAATTTATCAAGAAACAAATTAGTCTCTCGGCCTAGAAACCCTTTGAGAAAACCTTGTGATCTTAATAAAATTATTAAAAAAATAATTAATAAATAAAAAAACCCTTATTAAACATATGTTGTTCTGCTAAGAATAGCAATGCAATGAACCGAACACAATATTGAACTGAACCCAAAAGTAGAACATGCTAATTTCAAGCTCAATAACCCAATTTCTTGAAAGGAATAGGCCACCTTGATCAGAAAGGAGCATCAATTTCTTACAAATTTTCTTTCACTTCAAAGCTAAACAAATTCACTAGATGAAGAGCAGTATACAAGAAATGCCAGCAGTCCGCTAACAGTAAAGCAAAGCTATCCATCATCAGCTGACTACCAAACTAACACAGAAAAATCATAACATAGAATACAAATCTCCTTCAAAGCTATCCATGACTTCATTTCTAACAGTGAACTTGGTCCAAAACCCAGTACTATAAATCTATAATGCAATTACAAGAAAACCCAATTCATTTCAGAGCTAATTATTCATGAACCAGGGCAACAAAGAGTGAGTGAGCCTAGTACACATGGACCCAGATACCGGTTTCCCCTCCCAAACAATAAAGACTGAAACTTTATGTTGTTGGGTCCTCAAAAAACTTAACCTTTAGATCAAATTTAGAACCCAAATTGGAGTTTGAAGCTAGAAGCAACTAGAATTGTAGAGCCAAGCTTCATAAACAAGAGTGTGTTGAACTTAAAAGGAAGTAGAAATGCAGAAGAAGAAGAAGAAGAGAATGTGAGGGGAAATTGTACCTCATTGGAGGGATTAGCAGACATTGCAGAGAGATTGGGTTCCATTGTTCAAGAACAGTCTCAGCAACTTCAGAGAGAGAGAGAGAGAGAGAGAGAGAGAGAGAGAGAGAAGTTAACGTTAGACTATTGGATGAAGGAGAAGAGGAGTAGGAGGAGAGCGCTTTTATTGTATATTGTTTTTTTTTTGTTTTTTAATAAATGGCGCGATTCGACCTTACTGATTATGACGTAGCCCTCCTGGACCACTTCATTTCCTTTCTGTTCGATTGTGCTTCTGGCAATTGTGTATCTTTTCATCATCACCAGTATTATTGCCCTTTACTCCTCTTGTTTTCCTTTTTATGTTTTCTTTTTTGATTCGATTATAGAGCTCAAACTCACGAACGGTTGGTTATTGTGTGATAGAAGACAATTTAATTGAGTTTCAGTTTCTATGTAGAATTGTAATATCATGAAAATCGAAAGGATTTAGTGAGCTGGTTCTTAGTCGATTTGGTAGTTGTACGTGGTTTGTTGCACACATTATAACTTTGTAAGAGGAGTCATTATGTGTTACTGTTAAATTTAAAATTTGTCATTATTGTCAAAATTATTGTGAATCAAAATAATAAATAACGCTCTTTATGAAGTGTTTCTTTTTTAACATTATTTCTAATCAAATAGGTGAAGTATTCAACAAAATGCATCATATCCTTAGGAAAATAATTGGAATGATGTGTGGATTCGATCACATTAAATCAAACTCTATCGAACCACCAAAAGAGAAATAGAATAGCAAGAGATTATATATAATGTGAAAAATATGTACAAGTAAATTTGGCAAAAGATGGAGGGTAGAGTTAGCACTTAGCAAGACTAGAAATGGGTGAATCTTGTGGGAGATTATTGTAAAATGTACGAGGCTTTTGTCACAATCGATGTTTCATCACCAGAAGAGCTTGCATGTGAAGTAGAAGAAGAAGAAGATGATAAAAGAAAGAGAGAAAGAAAGAAAGCATAGGAAAGTTAGGAACAGAAAAAGGCTTGAATGGCACGGCATGGACAACGATCAATGAGACAAAAGTCAATCACACAAGACAGTACTACTACTAGAGACTCACGGGTTCTCGATCGAGATTCTTGATTGGTTTTAGACTTTACCTAGATCTCCTAGGAGAGCTCTATTCATATGTTTGAATGTCCACCCTACCTCAACCTAAGGCTCGATAGCTTCGATTGTGACTCCAAAATAGACTAAACAAACAAAGACATGGAGGGACAACCCAAATCATGTCATGAACTCACGGGTTTAGCTTAGTTCATGATGAGAAAGATAGACAAGTCGAATTCGCTTTGCCTTCCGCATCAATGCATATGGCTTCCCCTAAAGTGTCTTGTAGGGTAAATGAAGTTTTGGTAAAAGTGAATTTTTTTTCATAATGGCCGTGAAACTTTCGACTTTTCTTCATATTTTCGTATGTAAAGTCTAGCTAATAAGTAAAAAAAAAAGTCTAATCATGCTCGATCAGAAAGTAATTTCGTTTCTTCATGCTCGCTTATCTTTTCTGAAACCCGTTTTAGTCTCTAGGGAAATGATTTGGGGAGCATGAACAACCAACCTTCCCTTGTACCAAATAATGGGTGCAAGCTAGAACAAGCTTACCAAAACTCGACGAACAACTTTCATCAAATTACTTGCCCACTCTATTTTGCCGTCGAAATCTTGGGCACATTTGAAAACTTGAGAGTTGATGACTGAATGGTTTGTGTCCAACCTGCTACATAGCTAGTGATGGAAACCTCCAAATTGAAGAGTCTTTGCTTAATATATCCATTCGTACGTAAATCCTATATGTCAATAACTCGTGACAAATTAATAGGTTAGAGCAACACACACACACCAAAACCAAGAACCATATAGTTTATAGAACGAACTCGATCGAAATATCAATAACAGATTTGCATTTTAGCTCCACTTGGGACGTTATCGACAACTGGACATGAATGCATTTTGTGTATGAATGAACTGGAATTGCATGCTGAGTAATCAATTTTGTTATTTGTCTCAG
Source organism: Potentilla sterilis (assembly GCA_963682095.1). Taxonomy (NCBI): domain Eukaryota; kingdom Viridiplantae; phylum Streptophyta; class Magnoliopsida; order Rosales; family Rosaceae; genus Potentilla; species Potentilla sterilis. The sequence goes on from OY821764.1 coordinate 31,350,297, forward strand.
TCTTTCTAAAATATGAAAAATACTTTGTCCATTTTTATGAAAGAACATGATACTGTTACGTCAACCTCCAAAATAATGTCATTTCTTTGGACCTGATATGTATGCAACTAGCTGCTAGGTAGTTGCTCACTGAAGTGAAAGTGATCATGTGTTTATATAAGTAAATACGTACAAGAGTCGAAATAAGTACATGTGCACTCCAGCTAGGGTACCCTCTCGATTGCTTAATTAGCTTGTTATCTTCCATATCTTTAGAAGCTTTGGACAATTCATGTCAATGAGCTGTGGCTTGGTAGTAGCTTAACTGACAACTTAGATTTGAACCTATGATACCACTTGTCACGGGCCTAGTCTTTTGGCTGCCACACTTGGCCCATGCGGCGCTCCCATCCTCTGGAAGCCAGCCTTATCGACCGTGCGACGTACTGGTTTCACCCTGCCTCGGGCTCATCAGGGGATCGGCTCCAGACCCCGACCAGTGTGTGTAGGGACACCCTGATCCCTCCATCAGCGTCAAGTCCTTGACTAGCGACAAGCTCCGATCCCCAAACTTAACCGGGTCGGCCTGCCTGAACTCCGAAGGGACTCCTCACACGCACTCTTCTGGAACAATCCCACCAGCACGACCACGAGTGACACTCCCGAAACAACGGGACGTGACATCCTCCCCCACCCAAACAAGGTGTACGTCCTCGTACACAGCAACGCCTACTAGCATTCGGCACCACGCTGCCCGAGCGACGAAAGGAGGCTTCCCAAGATCGCCCAACAATGCTCCGTGTCGGATACGGTCCTCCTTCGTTGGTCTTTCTTCGACCACTTACGAAGGCACCCTGCCTACTCGTCTCCTTCTCCTCGGAGACCCCCATCCACTGGGGACACCCACCTAGTGTGAGCGCTCGGCGGCTTGCGGACATCCGAACCCCTGCCTACTCGACTCCTCCTCCTCAGAGCCCCTCCTCTTGAGGACACCACCGTGTGAGCGCTTGGCACACGAACGCAAATGCCAGGACGACTCTGATACCAGTTGTCACGGGCCTAGCCTTTTGGCTGCCACACTTGGCCCATGCAGCGCTCCCATCCTCTGGAAGCCAGCCTTATCGACCGTGCGACGTACTGGTTTCGCCCTGCCTCGGGCTCATCAGGGGATCGGCTCCAGACCCCGACCAGTGTGTGTAGGGACACCCTGATCCCTCCATCAGCGTCAAGTCCTTGACTAGCGACAAGCTCCCCAAACTTAACCTGGTCGGCCTGCCTGAACTCTGAAGGGACTCCCCACACGCAGTCGTCTGGAACAATCCCACCAGCACGCCCACGAGTGACACTCCCGAAACAACGGGACGTGACAAGTAGTGGCGTAACTGACAACGTTGAGGTCATAGGTTCAAATCTCATTGACATATGTAAGGGTGCATGAGTTATTTAATAAAAAGTTTTTTAAAAAAATGCAAAAAAAAAAAAAAATATATATATATATATATATATATATATATATATATTGAGATATATATTCTTTGATACGTAAATATATTATGAAGATCCAGAACAAAAGAAACAAGCAAATTAAGCACTTAGGTCTTTCATATGATGTCAATATCATAAGGAAGTAAGCATATATATATATATATATATATATATATATATATATATACACATATTCGAATTCCAGGAACAAGTTGCGAAAACTGCGAGGAAGATGATGGAATGGAGCATAATGCTCAAACTTTAGTCTGGTAGACAGAAACGGATGCATGCAGTGATCCAATTATCAGATGTTTGCAGGGTATGGCACTATATATGGCATATACACTAGTATGCCTATTACAGAACCTATTCCACCAGCGATATCTGGAAAGAAAAAATTAAACAAGGTGGACAATGACCAATATTTATTTTTAATAGCATCACTAACTTTATTCGGCATGAGAGATCTCGACACAGAAGAGATGGAGTGAAGGCTCGATATAGGCCGGAGAACCCAACCGGTTATGAGCAGAAGTCAATGCTCTTACCATCTCCCACTATCCAATATAACTTAGAATAAAACTTATTTCAAAACTTTTTAATCCCAAACCAAACTGAAGACTTCTAAAATTTTATTCATCAGTACAAAACTTTGTTTAGTGAAGTCTTTGTTGTTAAAGTCTTAGAGCTTCTTCCACGCATTTCTATTTCCTTATGAACCATCTATTGTGTTGATGATGCCATTCACAATTCGATCCTCACATTTCCTCATCAATCATATTGTACACTGTAGCAATTGTAAGAATTATAGGAGTCTTCAATGCGATTGATCGACAAAGGAGAGGACTCTCGAGTCTTTATTGTTTCCATTTGATGTTCAAGTCTTTGAGCCTGTCTTTCACGTATTCCACCTCTCATAGCTATACTATGAACCTTCGCTTGAATTCACGATTTCAACTTTCGCTTGACCCACCCGTTCCATCCATTGATATTTTCATCCACACATTTATTCTAAGATTGACATTGTCTGTGTACTAGTCAAGTCTTTCATCGAAACATAAGCGCAGACAGATGACCTCACTGTATTAGTAGCATGCGTGTATATATTGAACTATCTCCAGCCAGTTCCTCTTGCAACTATCTCTAGCCAGTCTTAGTGAACAAATTCAGACACTTCGCGTGTCCGTTATTCAAACAATGGAGAGAGTTGCTTGGTTCTTCCTGGTATACTTAATCTACTGTGATCGGCGGATAGCTGCTTAACTATGGCAGCACAAACCAACCATAACGTCACCACAGACCGGTCTGCTCTTCTTGCTTTCAAAGCTCGGATCACCAGTGACCCTCAAAACATGATCTTCACCAACTGGTCAACCACTATCCCTGTCTGCAACTGGGTTGGCGTCACTTGTGGTGCGCGCCATCATCGAGTCGCAGCGTTGAACATCTCTTACTTTGATCTCGTTGGCGACATTTCTCCTGAACTGGGCAACTTATCATTTCTGGGTTATCTAGACTTAAGAAATAACAGTTTTCATGGTACCTTGCCTCAACAATTGGCTCGCCTGCACCGGTTGAAGGTTATTAACTTGGGGAACAACGAGTTTACAAGGCTCATTCCTTCGTGGTTTGGTTCCATGTCCAAGCTTCAAGAATTTTGGATGAATGGTAATCAATTTTCAGGTTCCATACCAGCTACCATGTTCAACCAATCTGCTCTGCAAATACTTGATCTGACATACAACCAACTCTCAGGTACGAACTAAACACTGTTGATGTTAGATAGTTCGCTTTACATGATACGTTGTTATAATGATTATAAGTTTTTCACTACTATATATGCTTGACACCTTAGCTTGTTAATAAACGATATCGATTGTGATAATTCATAGTTTAATACGTATTAACAGGTAAAATTCCCAGAGAAATTGGGAACCTAACAGTGTTACAGATTATCTATCTTGATGGTAATAATTTTGAAGGTATGACTTCCATCGGTTTTGATTTGAATGGATATTAGTTACCCTGCATGCATGTCTAAACTTGAAATTGTATGAAATAAATCTATGTTATTGTATCAGCTGAATTTTGTGTTTGCTCTTCAGAAATTCCAAATGAGATGGGAACTTTAAGTCAATTGCAAATACTGTTTCTGCAAGACAATGCCTTAAAAGGGCATGTTCCTATGACAATCTTCAACATGTCATCTTTAGTTACTCTAACTTTCTATGGAAACAAGTTGAAAGGTAGAATTCCATACAACATATGTGAACTTCTTCCCAATATTGAAGGTTTGAATTTGGGTTCCAATCAGTTTAATGGTCCACTTCCATCCAACCTATGGCAATGCAAACAACTTCTTTATTTAACTTTGGAGGAAAACAGACTCAGTGGAAGAATACCCAAAGACATAGCGAACTTGACCCAAATTAAGAGCATTTACCTTCTCATCAACAACTTGACAGATATCGATAATTTGCATATATCTCTATCTAATTACTGAACTATTAGTGAAAATATTTTCTTGATGGAAAATTTTAAAATTTGATATAATTTTACACATGAGATTATGGGATTGGCCATCTAGTAATTTATTAATGCCAAAGTGTTGATATAATTGTTGCAGGCACTATACCACATGAGATTGGGCATCTTCCAAAGTTAGAGGAACTGTCGCTTGATAGTAATAATTTTAATGGCCATATTCCTTCATCAATCTTCAATATATCCACATTAACTTTGTTAGATCTCGGCCTCAATCAGCTTTCAGGTAGCCTCCCAGAAAACATAGGCCTTCCAAACCTTGAATTCTTTTCAGTTACAAGGAAATCACCTCACAGGAGTAATCCCCAACTCCATCTCCAATGCTTCTGAGCTCTCGATGCTAGACCTTGCCAATAACTCTTTTTCTGGCTTTATTCCAAGCACTCTATGCCTCTTGACAAACCTTCATTGGCTTAGTTTGTCTTACAATAATTTGACCATTGATATCTCTACCCCAGAAGTTAATATCTGGTCATGTCTTGCAAATTTAAGAAATCTGACGAGATTAAGCTTAGGAAACAATCCATTAAATGCGAATCTTTCGACTTCCTTCAGTAATTTCTCTACATCACTTGAATATGTTGGTTTAAACAATTGCAGCTTGAGAGGTAACATCCCCAGTGATGTAGGCAACTTTAGTAGCTTGATACTTTTGGACCTTGAAGAGAATCAATTGAGCGGGCCAATTCCAAGCTCAATGGGAAGACTACATAATCTTCAAGGTTTGTATATGTATAATAATACATTGCAAGCACACATTCCAGATGAACTCTGTCAACTAAAAAACTTAAATGATTTGTCTTTGGACGGGAATCAACTCTCCGGTTCTCTACCTCCTTTCTTGGGTAACCTAACATCTCTGAGACGTCTACACTTAAGGTCCAATTTGTTGAGTTCCACAATTCCTTCTGCCTTGTGGGAAGTTACAGATATCTTGGGTATAGACTTATCATACAATTCTCTTATCGGACCTCTATCAGGTGCTGTTGGCAATTTGAAAGCTGCTACATACATAGATTTATCATACAACAAATTATCTGGTAGTATACCAAGTAGCATTGGGAGTTTATCCAATCTGGTCTATCTTGGCCTAGCACATAATATTATAGAAGGCCCTATTCCTAGTTCCATTGCAACCTGTTTCAGCTTAGAACGATTGGACTTATCTCAGAATAATATCTTTGGAGTGATTCCAAAGTCTCTAGAAACACTCCCATATCTCAAGTACCTGAATTTGTCTTTCAACAAACTCCAAGGGGAGATTCCAACTGGCGGTCCTTTCAAAAACCTGTCTGCTATATCAGTTGTTTCAAACCCTGGACTCTGTGGTGCATCCCAGTTTCAGGTTCCACCATGCAAAAGAAAAACTAGTATGTCTATCTTGAAATTTGTTATTCTGGGGATCTTGTCAACGATACTTCTAGCGACGTTCATAATTTGGTTGTTGCTGGTACGTAGAAAAATGAATGGGAAAGCTGCCGTAGACAATATCTTGACGCTTCAAGTATTATGGAGAAGAGTTTCATACTTGGAGCTCCTAAGTGCGAAAAATGGATTCAATGAAAGCCATTTACTTGGTACTGGGGGTTTTGGCTCAGTATATAAAGGAACACTTCCAGATGGGATAGAAGTTGCAGTAAAGGTTTTCAATATGGAGTTGGAAGAGGCATTTACAAGCTTTGAGGTTGAATGTGAAATGCTAAGTAATGTTCGTCACCGAAATCTCGTCAAAGTCATCAGTTGTCGCAGCCAAATTGATTTCAAAGGTCTTGTATTGAGCTACATGCCTAATGGGAGCCTCGAGAAATGGTTGCATTCTCAGAAATCTTCTTTAAACATAGTGCAGAGGTTGGATATAATGATAGATGTCGCTTCGGCATTGTAGTACCTTCATCATGGTTATCAAGTACCTATTGTTTATTGTGATTTGAAGCCAAGAAACATCTTACTAGATGATGATATGGTTGCACATGTTGCTGATTTTGGTATTGCCAAACTCTTGGGCGGAGGAGATTCTATGACTCAAACCATGACCTTATCCACAATTGGGTATATGGCTCCAGGTATTTGTTACTCTGTCAGTACTTTATCTTTCTATTCTGTAAGTTATCTTAATTAGGAAAGTGTATGTCTTGAAAGATCAATGTTATATATGCAGAGTATGGAATGGAAGGAATAGTGACTAGAAGAGGGGATGTGTATAGTTTTTGTATTGTGCTGCTGGAAACATTCACAAGAAGGAAGCCGACCGATGAGATATTCGTTGGGGAATTGAGACTAAATCAATGGGTTGCAGATTCCCTAGTTTCCAATTCGACAGTTGAAGTTGTGGATGCTACTTTACTTGGAAACGAGGGGGATCATGACTTTGTGAGCAAGAGAGAGTGCTTATCATCTATTATGGGATTAGCTGTTACTTGTTCAGCAGTCACAGGAACAGAGGATAAACATGCAAGAAGCTGTAGCCATGCTTAAAAGAATCAAGATCAAGTTTTTAAAGGATGCTGCTACAGCAGTTGTGGTGTTGAACCGTCGTCGTGATTTGTAACCTTTTAATGCATGAGTCGACATATCTTGGCGTGCCATTTGATTCAGTATGTAATTGTATGATAGTGTGGTTTTGAGTTCTGACTAATGTGTGCTTGTTAATTTTTTTTTTCTCTGCTCTGTATTCAAAAAATATGCTGGGCTGCTAGTTGCTCAAATAACCAAAGCACTACGATTCTCTCAAATTCTTCATGTTCTCAACATAGTCATCATGTGGTTATAACTAATCTTGCATGAAGCTTCTGAAGATTTTAAATGCATTAGTTTTGATTTCTTGTCTGACACCTTGTCTCTTAGAAATTTGATATTTATTTTAAAGCTCTAAGATCCAGTCACCAAGTGACCAGGTGAACGGGACTGTGATTCATTGAGCCATTGTTCGTTCATCTTTTCTGTCTTTGTTTTGTAAGAGAATTCCACTTCTGAAATATGAACTACTGCTGTTCGACTACGTTTCACAGTTTTCTTTTCCTTTCGTCTACTTTTATTGCTGAAATCTGTAGCTGAATTTACTATGTTCTCTCTTACCGTGTTTCGTACTGCTCTGTTTCATCACAGTTCAACTTCTGCTTTTATTGAATCTGTACTTTTATCCTGGTTATATGCTACATCTGGCTTTTTTTGTGTGTGTGTGTGTGTTTTTTTTTTTTTTCATTTAGTCGGTAAATTAAATTGATTTATCTTTTGATTATCTATTATTCCTTCCTGATTGTCCATGTAAGACTTGACCAATATATAGTTTTCCCTTTGCTCTGTCTTTGACTCTCTATTTGTGTTTGCAAGGAAAGAACAAAACAAATAAAGCATTTGAGACGTCAATCTCTATGGTGGTGGTGGTGGGGGTTCGTTGCGGTGAATACCATACATTATATATATATATATACACACAGCTTGCTTTTGTAAAGGTTGGCGGGGGCTAGTGGTATCCCTCCACTATTACTTCTTTTGTTTTGATCCTCATTTCTCAGTCACTTCGAGAGTAGCTAGAATGTATACCTATTTAAGCTAAGCACGGTTGAAGAGCAGAGATCTCACATTGTAAAAGTAATAAATAAAATACAACTTATAAGTGGATTGATAATATCTAATTGTACAGAGACTTTTTGTGATTAAAACCCAACACCTTAAATGTGACTAAGTTGGGACAATAACGGTACATTGGTGATCTACGGGCCACGCTTGTCACCGTTTAACATGATATCAGAGCGGATCCCTCTCCAATTGCTTCCCTAGCACTATGGGCTTTCCCTAACTATAATGGGCCCAAATTTGAGTTCATCGAATTGTAATCAGAGAAATTCTGATTGGTTTTGTTTCTGCCTAAACCCTGGGGTCCGGTAGATACATGTGAATCCTCGTGTGATCTCCTGCCAACCTGCTCACTAAGGGGAATACCGGGCGGGCCGGTCTTCTCCTCTCCGATGCCTAAGTCAGTATAGTTGGAATGTATATAACTTAAGCACGTATGTAAGCGGTGAGTGAGATAAGTTACCTATTATGATGGTAGTTGGGGCCCATATATAGGTGGTTGGGGGTGAGGGCTGGCCTCACCCTTCGATGTGAGACTGGCTCCCTTCTGTTTGGATATTCTGGTGCCCTCTTTGGCAGGCAGGCGCCCCCGGTCCCAGGATCCCTGGAGGCAGGATAGAGTGCTGGGCCCCGAGGCCTGGTGCTGGTGATCCGATCCTGGGTCCCGGGCCGGGCCCTGGTGCACTTGCCGCGGGTCTGTGGGCTTGTTGTAGCCCCTCTGCGGCTACTGTCAACAAGTCCCCCAAGTTCCCGGTCAAGTGCAATCTTGAATGGGGACTTATCTGTCTTGCTCTTGTCCCGCAGACCCGCGGGGTTACCAACCTATTGGTGCCCAGTCCCCCAAGTCTGCGTTAAAGATTGGGCGTGACCGAGGCGAGTACCTGTTACCGATGGCAAATAATAATTTATAAGGACGCTTGCAATGTAAGTAGTACTGTGCTCAAGTGTTGTGGTGTTATGAGCATGGAGCGGGGTGGAAACCCGAAGAATGCATGAGATGATGCCATGCGATAGATGCGTGCATGGAATGATGATGAGGCGTTGAAATCCGCCATGCAAGGGATTTGTGCATGGGATGACAATGAGGCGTTGAAATCCGCCATGCAAGAGATTAATGCACGGAATTCTGATTGGGCCTGCTGCCCTTGAGAGGACCCGTCCCGAAAATTCCCTCGGAAAATTCGAAACAGGTCCTAATTAAACCCAAAACTAAAATAAAAAATTTCTTTGCTCCCAAACCGCCAACACCCACCCACTGGGAACAAAGTTGGACCCAATCACCGCAGTTCCGGAATCGGGTCAAATCCGGTCATCGGTCAACGCCGGTCAACGCAGTCAACGGTCAACGTTGACTGGTCAACGGTCAACGTCAAAATTACTGTTCACGTTACTGTTTAACCTTTTACTATTACTATTTACCTTTTTACTGTTTACTAATTACTATTTACTGATTTACCGTTTTACTGTTTACCAATTTACCAATTCACCATTTACCATTTAACCTTTTTACCTTTCTGATTTACCCAATTACCCTTCGCCGCCGACAGCAGCAGCGCCGCCGCCACCGCCGCCGCAGCTCCGCCACCGGAGGCCAAAACGCCTCCAACCGATCCCAAAATTTCACAACAGCCTCGTCTCACCCTCGGGAACTCAACCCCGAGCTCTCCGCCGCCATACACACCCGCAACCGCCGCGTACGGCGGCCGACACGGCGGCCCGAAACCCCCAATTTCAAAACTCACCAAAAATCACCCAATCACACATCAAACAACACCTAAACCACTCATTACAACATCCTACACACGAATTTAACATCAAAATCCAACAAAAAACATCACAATTACACTTTCCAATTTCAACTCAAAACCCTAGAAATTCAAAATTGAATTTCTACTTACCGAGGCCAAATTGGATTAATTCCTTCCATGGAATTGCCGAGAGGGACGAGTTCTTTCTTTTCCTCCCCGGAATTAAGCCGATCGGTGGCCGGAAGTGCGAGTTCCGGCCTCACCGATTTCCTCTGCTCTCGGGCCGAAACGGACAAACGGCGGCGCTACGCGCCACGCCGTCACCGCAGCGAGGGAGAGAAGGAGGAGACGGACCGATCGGCACCGGTGGCGCGCCGATCGGTGGCCGGACGGCGGAGAAACCGAGAAAGGTGCCACTGTGTGGAACTCGGGCTCGGGCCCGATCGGGGGGAAGAGAAAGAGGGGGAGAGAGAGAGAGAAAAAGAAAAGAAAAGAAAAATTAAAAGGAAAGGAATATTCTTCCAAGATTCCAAAATATTCCTTTCTGGAAAATTCCGCTCGTTTCCGGAAATTCCTCTCCCAATTTCACGTCATAACTTTTTCCTACGATGTCCGTTTCACGCGTGCCGCGTGTCTACGAACTCGTACCGTCGTGCTCTACAACTTTCATGAAGAAAACTTTTCAAAAATTATAGCGGATCACCAAGTCAACTTTCCCTCCTGTCAAAACCAAAAACATTTTCTAATTTAATCTTCGAACATACTTCCAATTACTCGTAATTCATGCTTTTAGTAATTTACGAGAAACTTACATAATTAACACAATTAAATCGGGTTCGGGATGTGACAGCCCTATCGGAACGAAGCGGAGCTCACTGAACCTGAACCGGGCATCTTGCCAAATCGGAAGGGAGCGGAGCAAACTGGGCCAGAACCGGGCGTTCTGCCAAATCAGAACGGAGCGGGGCAAACTGGGCCAGAACCGGGCGTTCTGCCAAATCAGAACGGAGCGGGGCAAACTGGGCCAGAACCGGGCGTTCTGCCAAATCGGAACAAGTTCGCGTGTTGCTAGGCTACGGGGAGGTTACCCCGGTGTTGCGAGCTGTTTTAAAGCGCCGGTAAACACTTGCTAGTTCTTCTCAGCTTGTTTGAATAAGCGATGAGGTAAATGTGCAGGTTTGTTAGCCTGCGGGGAGACTTATTCTGTGTTAGAGAAACAATCTGCCCGGTGGGGTGGTGTTGAGATAACGAGTCTCCCATGTTTCCCCAAGGGTATCGCAGTTCAGTACGATGCAGGGTTTTTATCCTGCTGGACAAGAGTACACGGGTTAGATGTAAACTCGTCCGGGTTTATAAAGCCCATGTGTTGCCAAGGAGGTAGGCGGACTCGACCGGGCGACATGCCATATCGAGACGAGTCCCCCAGTGAAATGCCTATGCACCCGGAAAATGCTCTCGAGCTGGTTGGATGCGACGGAACTGATGGGCGGATGCCGTATCGAGACGGGATCCCCCAAGTAAGGTACAACTGGACGGACCTCGACCGGGCGACATGCCATATCGAGACGAGGTCTCCAGTAAGATAGAACTGCTACGGACCGGGCGAATCTCGACCGGGCGACATGCCATATCGAGACGAGATCGTCGGTGCAATGTAACGACGATGTCGTGCAACCGGTTTGAATGATCATAACCGCGCACTGCCTATGGTACCGGGCAGATCTCGCACGGGCGACATGCCATATCGAAACGAGATCCTGCTCATACCCGGATAGATGCTCTCGAAGCGGGTGGATGATCACAGCCGGCGAGAGGTCTTCAAACCTTGCAGCGAAGAAGCCATGCAGCCGGTTGAATGATCATAACCGCGAACTGCCATGGTACTGGGCGGGACTCGCACGGGCGACATGCCATATCGAAACGAGATCCTGCTCAGACCCGGATAGATGCTCTCGAAGCGGTTGGATAATCACAGCCGGTGAGAGGTCTTCAAGCCTTGCAGCGAAGAAGCCATGCAGCCGGTTGAATGATCATAACCGCGAACTGCCATGGTACCGGGCGGGACTCGCACGGGCGACATGCCATATCGAAACGAGATCCTGCTCAGACCCGGATAGATGCTCTCGAAGCGGTTGGATAATCACAGCCGGTGAGAGGTCTTCAAGCCTTGTAGCGAAGAAGCCATGCAGCCGGTTGAATGATCATGACCGCGAACTGCCATGGCACCGGGCGGGACTCGCACGGGCAACATACCATATCGAAACGAGATCCTGCTCAGACCCGGATAGATGCTCTCGAAGCGGTTGGATAATCACAGCCGGTGAGAGGTTTGTGACCGGTTGACTTATAGCAATGAAGGCGTGCAACCGTGGAACCTGGGGAAGTGTGGGGGAGCCTGACTCCTCTGTTCCTGCTCCTTCCTTCTTGTCGCCAGCGTGTGGGACAAGTGGCTGACATGCATTTAAGGAGGAAGTCCATCAGTCCCGTCAGTTATGATGGCGTGGGCAGTTTATCAACGCTGGGACACGTCCCATCAGGGAACGGTTTTGAGATGGAGGGCCTGGATTCGTAGGCGTTTGAGTTGCTCTGATTGCGTTTTTGGAGGGATTTCAAAATGCCTAAGGCACCGGTCCCCTCTATAAATAGGTCTCTTCTGCTCTTCTTTCCACTTTTGCTTCTTGCACTCAGAGAGACTAAGAGAGAAAAACAGAGGAGATCCGGCGAAAAACCCTAAGTTCTTTGCCCCAAGAGATCCGTTGTTTGAAGCGCTCCCAAGCCTCTTCTTACCATTGCTCGTTGCTTTCGCAGGGCGGATTGTCCTCGGCTGAGCATACTAATCGGTAAGTTGTGTTCTTTGCCCCGGTGTTTTTCTTGCTTTTTGATTTGTTGTTTTGCGCCGGGGGGGGGGGGGGGGGGGGGGAGGGATCTCTGTCGCTGACTGGGTTGCTCAGCGGCAAACTTTTGGGGAGAGGCCGTTGAAGGTGGTGTTGTAGTGTGTTGCTGACGAGCGCTAGGGTTTTGCTTTCTACCCCTAGGTCAAGATGTACACTTCGAGTTCGGATGGGGCTTCTGAATCTGCCGCCAGAGGTCCTATCGTGGATGATGTGGAGAGGATGGAGGACTGGCTTGATTCTGAAGCCCCGGAGCACGAAGCCACGGACCGCTCCGGGAGCAGGGCTTCGTCTACGTCGTCAGCTTCCGGGTCAGATTCCTCGGAAGCTGAAATACCGCATGGGGTGCGTATGGCCGGTGCTCCCGTGGAGAGCCACACTATCGGTAGAGTAAGAACTGCCGTGGTGTGTGACGAACCGGAGGGTAGCATGACCCCTGCAGAGATTGCCGCGTTCCGGGAAACATGGGGTATCCTGGACGATGTTCTGCTTCGTCCACTGAACCCCGGTGTGTCAGCCTACAACCCGGAGGATGGTTGCGTTGCCGTGCAACCGGATCAGTTCCGGCACGGGATGTCGCTACCGCTGCCTGACTTTGTGCAGTACATCCTGAGTGCTCTGCAAATCTCGCCCGCGCAGCTTCCCGGGCTCCAATGGAGGCGGTTGCTGAGTCTAGGCTGCCTATACGAGCTGTCTGGAATGAGTATGCCAACGATCAATGAATTCCGGGCGCTGTATAGGTTGTCCTACTCGAGGAAGATGGGTTCCAAAGGTTGCCTGTCCTTCAACGCCCGGAACAACCAATCGGTCATCACCACTATGCCTACATGGCTAGACAATAGCTGGAGGAAGAAGGTGATGATGGCGGGCGGGGCTTGGCAGGTGAAAAGGAGGATGTACCGGGTGCCTGGCGCCTTTCAACCCATAGGCGACCAGTCGTTCGAGCTGTCCGAGCTGGAGCAGGAGAGAATCTCGACTGTTCTCGGCTGCTGGGACTACCTGGAACGAAGCTTGTACAATTTCATCCGGCGAGAGGTTCTGGAACACTGTGGGCTCGGGCGGGATCCCGATGTGTAACAAACCTTAGCGGTAATACTTGAGCTAGCCTTGCTTAAAAAATTCTAACTTTTTCCTTGTCCTGCAGGTGCATCAACCCGGGCGGTCCTACTCGAGGAAGATGGGTTCCAAAGGTTGCCTGTCCTTCAACGCCCAGAACAACCAATCGGTCATCACCACTATGCCTACATGGGTAGACAATAGCTGGAGGAAGAAGGTGATGATGGCGGGCGGGGCTTGGCAGGTGAAAAGGAGGATGTACCGGGTGCCTGGCGCCTTTCAACCCATAGGCGACCAGTCGTTCGAGCTGTCCGAGCTGGAGCAGGAGAGAATCTCGACTGTTCTCGGCTGCTGGGACTACCTGGAACGAAGCTCGTACAATTTCATCCGGCGAGAGGTTCTGGAACACTGTGGGCTCGGGCGGGATCCCGGTGTGTAGCAAACCCTAGCGGTGATACTTGAGCTAGCCTTGCTTAAAAAATTCTAACTTTTTCCTTATCCTGCAGGTGCATCAACCCGGGCGGTCATGAAGCCCGAAAACACTCTTGCTATGGACGGGGAAGACCTCCTGAGGCAGCTGAAGGACAAAGGTGCGAGCGTCGCACGGACCTCGGTGGAGGAGGATGGGCGGCTCACGACCCATGTGGAGCCCAGGGCCCGAGATGTGGACGATTCCGCCTACCTCCTGGAGCGGGTGAAGACCCACCGTTCTGCGCCGTCGGCGGTGCCCGGGAAGGGCAAGAGTACCGGGGGGCCAGTGCGGGTTCCTGGGGGAGCCAACAGGATCCCCAACCGCTCAGTGGCGTTGCCGATCGCTGCCCATGTTCCTCGTGCAAGCGCACGTTCTGCTTCTCCCGAAGGCCGGGGAGAGAAGCGGAGGGGACCGGACGTCCCGTCCTCCTTGCTGGTGACACTAATCGGTGGGTCGTCCTGGGAGAGCCTGGCCAACGTGTCAGGATAAACAGCAGTGGACCATCCAATGCTGGGGAGGGAGCTGCCGCTGACCGGCAGAGCAGTCCTGCTCCTGCAGAGGCCCCGAGGGGAAGCCCGGACAATGCTCTCGTCCGGCAGATGGTGGCGGACCTGGCCAGCTTCGGCCTGGACAAACCCGGGGTCGATGGTGTGCTGGCGGGTGGCAACCGGCCAAAATGCAAGGAATCCGTCTTCCGGGTAAGTACCGTATGGTACCTCCATACTTCCTATAGCCTGCTTTCTTTTGCTGCTTGACTAACTGCCTTTGTTATCCTGCAGTTGCTGTACAGTCTGTACCAACCGGATGCGAGCGAGGAGCTGCCGGAGCTGAAGAGACAGATAGCTGCTCTAACTGATTCTCGGAAGCGTCTGGAGGTGGAGAAGTCCCGCTTGGATCGGGAGAAGGCCAGGGCTGAGGAGAGGGCCAAGAAGATGGAGGAGAGGGCCCAGAGGCTGGAGGAGCAGAACCGGAGCCTGGAGAAGGAGAGGGAGCGGGCCGACGCTGAGAGGGCCGAGCTGGAGGCCAAGTTAGACGAGCTCCAGGTGCGTGCCACCGCTGCTGCTGCTGCCGGGGGAGATGACCCGGAACAATACAACCGGTTCGTTCTTCAATACGAGGAGAGCGACCGGTTCCTGGACTGCCTGGAGAAGGCCCGGGAAGAGGGCATCTCGGATGCGTACACGGAATGGGCGGCAAAGGGGTGGCTAGACACTTCCCTGATGCCGGGTGTCTCGGCCGAAGGAGATGCTCCTGAGGAGCCGGTCATCCAGCAGCTGCCGGTGGAGGAGCAACCTGGAGCGGGGGTTCGCTCGCACTTGGATTCTTCTACCAACGGTGCCGAGCCTGCCGGAGCCAGAGCCGGAACTGAGGTCGACGACGAAGCTATTGCTGGAGAGGCTGGAGGCGCGGCTCCTTAGGATTTTTTCCTTGCTCTTTTTCTTTGTAAAACTCTCCGGAACGGTTACTACTTGTACACTTCAATTGATTATGAATATACTTGAGCTTGCGGGGCCAGTAGAATTTTCTCAAAAGTAGTTTGCATATATATGTGATCTTTACAATCGGTTGAACCGGCGATATGCCAAACTAACCGCTCGGACTCAGCGGGTTTACCAGGCCTGGTCATTCTCCCGGTCGGGGTCTGTCCTTCTCTTCCCTACGTACCGCTGGAGCTGGCCGTTATCAATCAAGCCCTGCACCGCGGTCTTGAGGGTGAAGCACTGATTCGTCCGATGAGTTGCCTCATCATGATATGAGCAGTACTTGCCCGTCTGCGCCGTTGTAAGCTTCCCCTTGGGGTACTTTCTCTTGGGCGGTGGGGTGATGACGCTCCCGTTCTCCAGCAGAATGTCCTCATAGGATGCAGTGAGAGTGGAGAAGACTTCTTGACCGGCGGATGGTGCTGGCATGATCGCCAGGGGGCGCTCTTGGCGGTACGGTGCTGGCTTGTGCTCGGCCTGGGGCTGGGGCCTGTCGGAGAAGGGCCTCTGCTGCCGCTGCGGCCAGTTCTTGCTGTTGTTGTTGTTGTTGTTCCGGCTGGGTCGACGACTCCCATGCTCGGTCCGCTGGCTGGGCTTGCTCTCCTGACTGTGCGGGGGGTTCTCCTCCCGGGGATGGTCCTCCTGCTGCCCATCCCGCTTCCTCTTCAGCAGATGGTTCCCATAGGTCTCGTGATCAGCATGGGCATGCCGGATGGCCATAGCCATCAACTCGTCGTAGCCCTGCGGGAGCTCTACCCGGACGGCGTAGGAAAACTTCCCCGCTCGAAGCCCCTGCTTGAATGCCATCTCGGCGATGCCCTTGTCCAGGTTCCGGACTCCGGCCGTGGCCGTCTGCCACCGGTTGACAAAGGTCCTCAACTCCTCTCCGGGGGCTTGGATGCAGTTGAAGAGGATGGTGGACGTCCGAGCTCCCTCGACCCGGAGGATGAAGCGACCTACGAACCGGTCAGCCAACTGCTCGAATGTCTCGATTGAATTCGCAGGAAGCTCGTAGAACCAACTAAGCGCTTCTCCGGACAGGGTCTCCTGGAAGATGTTGCAGCAGACTGCATCGGAGTAGCCCTTGGCGCAGGTCTGGGACCGGAAGCTGTCTAGGTGCTGATACGGGCAACCGGACCCGGAATAGGTGAGCTTGAGGGACTTCTGGTTGCCAGATCTCCCCGACTCTATGACCCGGTGCGAAAAGGGACCCATGCGCACGTTGAACCGGGCGCCCTCCATCGGCCGGGCGGCTCTTCTCTCGTTCGCCTCCATCTGGGCCTTCAGCTCCGAAACGGTGCTGGCTAATAGTTGCAACGCCCGGGCGGTTGGGGTCTCAGCTTCATCCACAGACGAAGCGTGCAGCTGATGGGAGGCAGGCGTGCTCTTCGGCAGGTCTGCGCCGGCTTGCGACTTTTCTCGCACGGGATCACCGGGTCGGCCGCCTGAAGACTGCCTTGCTTCTAGCTGCCGGGGTTGGACTGGCGGGGGTGCTGCTTGTGCCTCGGCCATGGCGTCACTACGCTGCTGCCCTCTCTCCAGGGCGGCAACCAGGGCAGCATTCACCGCTTCCATCTCTTCGTACAGGGCCTGGGATTTGGCTCTGTCCCGGTCGTTCTCCTCTCTGAGACGACTGACCTCCGCGGCCATGGCTCGTACTTCTCCCGCCATGCCGTCATGGTCGGGGCTGTACGTAGGGTCTCGGTCCTGGCTCTCAGACTGATCGCTCAGATCATCTGAGAACGTCAGGGATAATCCACGAAGCACTGGACTGCCTTCGTCCCCTGCCGGGTCTTTCCCGCGTGAGCTCTCGTGGCGGGGCTCCGGCATGCCGGAGGGTCCTCCACAGCTCCTTCCTTGATCGCTGCCCTGATCGCCACGCGGCTCCCGCGTGACGACCGGGGTGGAGGTGAGCGTTTGCACAGCTGCAACACGCCCCTCCTCGGTGGTACCTCTCTCTTGACTCATTTCCACAATCTTAGCCAGCGGTGTTGCTTGCACGGCTTCTTGTTCAGGCTTCCCACAGACGGCGCCAATTGTTTCTGCCTAACCCCTGGGGTCCGGTAGATACAGGTGAATCCTCGTGTGATCTCCTGCCAACCTGCTCACTAAGGGGAATACCGGGCGGGCCGGTCTTCTCCTCTCTGATGCCTAAGTCAGTATAGTTGGAATGTATATAACTTAAGCACGTATGTAAGCGGTGAGTGAGATCAGTTACCTATTTATGATGGTAGTTGGGGCCCATATATAGGTGGTTGGGGGTGAGGGCTGGCCTCACCCTTCGATGTGGGACTAGCTCCCTTCTGTTTGGATATTCTGGTGCCCTCTTTGGCAGGCAGGCGCCCCCGGTCCCAAGATCCCTGGAGGCAGGATAGAGTGCTGGGCCTCGAGGCCTGGTGCTGGTGATCCGATCCTGGGTCCCGGGCCGGGCCCTGGTGCACTTGCCGTGGGTCTGTGGGCTTGTTGTAGCCCCTCTGCGGCTACTGTCAACAGGTTTCATACCAAGCGTCCGTAGTGGGCCTTAGACCGCACATACCAATTTCCGATGTCGGAATTGGACCAAATGAATTATACGTGCAGCCCTAAAAAAATTAGGCTGCACGTGAGGGGGAGTGTTGAAGAGGAGAGATCTCACATTGGAAAAATGACAAATAAAATATAACTTATAAGTGGATGGATAATATCAAATTGTACCGAGGTCTTTAATTTGTGATTAAAACTCAACACCTTAAATGTGGTTAAATTGGGACAATATAGGTACATTGGTGATTTACGGACCACGCTTGTCACAATTTAACAAGAACACTGATCATAAGACATAACTTGTGGTTTATGTCCTATTTTTGTTTTATGGGGCAAGGTCTCTTGGTGTATATAGTGATACCCTTTCAGTTATAGTAACCTTTTTAATAGCAAACAAACTAAGCATGTCGGAGAATCAAGTTGTATTGGAATATTTTAGCAAGGAGGAGATCCATGAAGCAAATAGCTCTGCATCACCTGAAAAACCAACACCGGCACCTAAACCCAAGTCTACATTTGTCTCTGCCTTCGCCACCAGTTCTCGGAGGACTCCAGTGCTCGGGTCTCCGAGCAGGGCTAAATAGGTGGGGGAGGATGAAGAGAGTTACATTGGGCGGATTGTTTTCTCATGCATTCTAGCCTAGTAGGGTGCCTTTGCCCGTTTAACTGCACAAAGCTTCTTCCCCATGCTAAGTAATAATTCTGTTGTTCTATTTTTTTCGACACCACTGTCAGGATACAGCAGTACCGGCCATGCCCCAGCTTTTGAACCTCTGCAGCATGCAGGAAATTTAAGCCTTATGTAATGGTAGCTGGAGAAATATTGGGTCAGCTAGAGGCCTAGAGTAATTTAATGTATCATATACAAACCATAGTGCCATTATCAGAAAAACATAGAGTTAGCATAGACATAGCTCAAATTAACCAACACTATATATGTAAACATTAAAACGGAGAAACTTCTCCTTGTCAAGTCCAGTCTACTGTTGGTGTCGTTAAATAAATAAGCAAATAGAATGCCTCATCTTCTTATTTGCCGCATCTTTCGTTGCATTTATATCTTACCATTTATAGGAGAATCTGGCTTTCCCTTACTCTTACTCTTGACAGGAGAATTCTCTGGTGCCTTAACATGAACTTTTATTTAAGTTTTAACTGCAAGAACCTTCGATCTTCCCCAGCTAACTTAACTTTCTTGTTTCTTCCATACCACTGCCAGTGAGCGTCAGATACAATAATCTAGCATGCAAAGCTTTCCAATCTCTACAACTTGCATGAACTTTAAGCCTTATCAAATCGTAGAGGAATATTGTGTCAGCTAGAGTAATTCAATCATCAATTAATTTATGCAATACTATGGCATTAGATAGTTTTGAAATAACAAGATTATCTGAAACATTTGGAGTGATAGAATTTTTGTTTGATAGAATTGGATGATTGGTTTGAAGACGAAAATGTGGCTTCTATTCATACCTCCAAAAACAGTACCTAGACTTCCCCTATTTTTTTAAATTGATATTTGTTCAAGGAAGGTTAACTCCGTAACTTCCGTGGTGTGTCTTGTCCTAATAAGACTTGTAGTCTAGATACTCTATTAGATAGGGAATCCCTGTTCGCCAGGGATACTTGATGTAATGCCTATATAAAGGCCTCCTTATCAATGAATAAACACAGAGAGATTTATCAATCTATTTCTCCTACAACACGTTATCAGCACATTGCTCTAGCCTCCCGTCTGATAGCCCTAGAAACCCTAATTCCGAATTTTTTTTTTTTTCGAAACCCTAACCTACCGTCGGCCGCCGATTCTTCTCTTCGGCACCGTCGGCCTCTTCTCAGCAGCATCTGCGCTGTTCGCTTGCCGCACTGTACCTTCGCGTACTACTTCTCCTCTGCCTCTAGGCAGACAACCCGCTCGCCAGCAGCTCTCCCTTGCGTGCTACTTTTTGCACGCATCCGCCAGAAGATCAAAATTGCTCGCAAGCCAAGCAAGCGATCCGCGAACCCTTATTCGTGGTTGAGAAGAAATCAAGAAAAATCGAAGAAAACAAGCTTCCCCAAGAGTCAAGTTTCGTTTGATCAAGCTTCTCTTGAAGAGGTAAATATTTTTATAAACGTTCCCGCTTATGAAAATTTCAATAGTTGGGTTTTGTTTTCTCTTCCGGGACCTTTCCGTGTCCCTGCTTCTTCATCCCGATTCTATCGCTTCTCGGGACGGCATACGGGGATTTAGTCACCCCGGTGCCAACGTTTATTGGGGTAACTGTGATGTTACCGGCCACCGTTATGCTTGTGACTGTGATGTCACTGTGAACCATAACGTATTATTCTTTTTTGGAAAGAAAACAAAGGGAAGATATCGATTGTGACTTGAAGTCACGTTAAGCATCGATTTATGTGACCATGATATATCTTGGCACTGTTCTAAAAGAACAATCAAACTTGATTAGTATTCAAACATACTAACGTCTCCCTGTTTGTGTTCTGTAGATGGCTGACACTCAGCGTCCAGAATTTGACATCTTGGATGTCCAAGGCAAGGAATACAAGAGGTGGGTCTCAGATGTTGAGAACACTTTCATTGGTAAAAGATTTACTGCCACCATCAACCCTCCTGAGGATGAATGCTTACACGCTTCTCCTGAACAGAAAGCTCAAGCCCTGATGTTTCTCAGGCGCCATATCCATCCAACGCTCAAGAAGCAATACCTGAGGAAAACTGATCCCAAAGAGCTATGGGATATCCTCAAGGACCGCTTCGACAATGTGCATGACGCACAACTCCCAGACCTCATGTCTGATTGGGAGCAAATCCGCTTACTGGATTTTGATTCCGTCCAGGAATATCATCAGACTATGCTAAACTTGCAATCTGATTTGAGCTTTTGTGGGGTCGAAAAGACCGATGATGATATGATGGAGAAGACTTTCACGACGTTCCCAGAATCTGCGTCCATGTTGTCGCATCAGTACCGCGATCTCCGCGAGAAAGGCACTATCAAAACCTTCAGCGATTTGATGAATGTCCTTCAGAGAAAGGAGAGGTACCATGAGTTGATTCTTACCACCAATAAGAGGCCTCGAGGACCGAAATCCATTGCGGAATCTCATCAAGCCCGTGGTAAAGCTTTTAAGCAGCAGCATCAACCTCATGAACGTCAAGCACCGCCACCACGTACGCCAAGAGCAATACGTGGCGGACGAGGAGGGAGAAGAGGCGTCGGCCGTGGCCGACCGCTTTCTTGGACAAGGGATGATGGCAGAGCCGCCGCTCCCAGAGGGAGGAACAGTTTTGGTTCCGGTCCCAGGCGTGGTGGCCATCCGCCGAACAATGCTTCGGCTCCTTGCTTCAAATGTGGTTCTATGAATCATCTCCAACGCGATTGCATAGCAAGCAGAGATATTCAAGCCGCTTACAAGAAACACAAACAATACATAGAACAAGAAGCACACTATGTAGGAGACTTTGAGGAAGAAGTATACGATGAGGAAAATACGAACTTCGCCATCGATGACTTCCAACCTACCAAGAAACGTAGGACTCAGGAGTATGATACTCCAGACTATGAATAAGTATTTGACTTCGGTCATGAGATACGTGTTCAAGTTTGATTTTGATTGTTATTTTGACAGAATAGTCAATAAATCACGACTTTGTTCGATAAGTCGTTCTATTTAGAACAACCTTGATGTATTCTTGAGTTGTCATCAATAAAATCTATCTTATTCTACGAATGATTTGAGATTTTTACATCCCTGAAAGCAAAATTGGTTCAATGCGTCCAATTCTCAATGGCATAATTATTTTGAGTTCACCAAAATTCTGGTGATGTTAACTCATATCCGAAAAATCACAAAAGACAAAAGGAGAGATCCGCGAGCCGCGATACGCCATCCGCGAGCCACGATACGCGAGCCGCGATACGCGATACGCCATCCGCGATCCGCGATACGCCATCCGCGATCCGCGATACGCCATCCGCGATCCGCGATACGCCATCCGCGATGCGCGATACGCCATCCGCGAGCCGCGATACACGATCCGCGATCCGAGATCCGCGATCCGCTATCCGCCAACTTGGCCGCGATCCGCCAGGCCTCGCTCGCCATGTCTATTCGCCAACTAATCCGCGATCCGCGATCAGCGATCCGCCAACTTGGCTGCGATCCGCCAAACCTCGCTCGCCAAAGCCTAAGCGCTTGGCCGCGACTTGCTAGGCCTCACTCGCCATGGCCATTCGCCAGCTTGGCTCAGCACCGAATCCGGTTTTTTGAAACCAACAATCGATAGCCTATCGAACAAATGCAACTTTTGCATCAATGGCTCGGCAACGAAGTGTCTTCGGACTCGTCATGCTTCGGATTTAGCTCAACCGTCGCATCGCATTGCCTCAATGCCTGACCGACTCTCACCACTCGCCTTGCTTCGGCTCGGCCTCTGGGTAGCTTTGGCCTTACCACAGCTTCGGCTTTGGCTTGGCCCCGGCCTTTGCCTTGGCCTCGGCCTTGGCTCGGCCACGCCACCTACGACGGTGTCCGGTCTCAATCTCTGAACTAGGCTATGATTATCAATGGTGATACTCGGTGATTAAAATGCGGCTTATATCTTTCTCTCAAGTTTTGTCGTTGCCATGGCTATGTTATTGGCCTTAATGCACTTCATTTTGTGATGATATATTGTTTCAGTACACTTACTTTAAAATGTTCGCCAAAGTCTAAAGTAGACTATTGATTCAAGTTACATTGTTTTTGTAGATGTATCAAGGCGAGATTGAGTGTTTGTTGGATTGTGCAACAACTCACACGATTCTGAGGAATCGGCAATTGTTTTCGGATTTTACGCCAAGAGAATCGTCGTTATCTACGATGACAGGAACTGGACCCGTAATTAAGGGTCGTGGCACTGCTCAATTCTTACTGCCAAATGGCACTGAGATTCGGGTAGAGGACGCCCTATATGCGCCTAAGGCGCCAAGAACCTTGCTAGCTTTCAAGGATGTGCGTGACAATGACTATCACCTCAGCACTTATGTTGAAGATGGAACTGAATATCTGTTGATCACCTCCACTCAATCTATGCGCACTCGCATTGTGGAGAAGTGTAAGCGAGTTCGCAATGGCATGTATTTCACAACCATTCGAGCCAACGAATCTCATGTTGTTATATTATGTGATTCTGATGCTTATAAGCTTTGGCATGATAGACTCGGTCATCCGGGTCGTGATCTGATGATCCGTATTTTGAAATGCTCCCACGGTCATCCATTTTTCCGATCACAAAAGCACAGAGGGCGCCTCGGCCTCGGTTCGGCCGTGCCGTCGATAGCCGCCTCTCGCTTCCAAGGAGAGGTTCGGCCCCCTCCTGCTTCTCATGCTTCTGTAGCGATGTCTAATGCTCATCGTTCGTTTTGTAAAGCTTGTTCACTAGCAAAACTTCAAGCAAGACCATCTTTTGCTATTGATAATAAACAGAATATTCCGTTTCTACAACGAATACAAGGTGATATTTGTGGACCTATAACACCAGAATGCGGACCATTTCGATATTTCATGGTTCTGGTTGATGCATCAACGCGTTGGTCACACGTAGCGTTGTTGTCCACGAGGAATGCTGCATTCGCTAAACTCCTAGCTCAGATTATTAAGCTTCGGGCTCACCACCCGGACAATCCGATTAAGTCCATCAGACTGGATAATGCTGGAGAGTTTACCTCAAAGTGTTTTGATGACTATTGCATGTCAGTTGGGATTGAAGTTGAACATCCCGTACCCCACGTTCATTCTCAGAACGGTCTTGCAGAAGCCGCTATCAAGAGACTACAGCTTGTAGCTAGGTCTCTTGTCATGGCCACAAACTTGCCAGTTTCGGCATGGGGATATGCAATATTACATGCAGCTATGCTTATTCGTCTACGACCCACAGATAGCCAACCATTTAGTGCGTACCAGTTGGTAACTGGTTACGAGCCTGATATTTCGCATCTGCGTACTTTTGGTTGTGCCGTATATGTGCCTATCACGCCTCCACTGCGTACCAAGATGGGTCCACAACGACGATCAGCTATTTATGTTGGATATGAAGCACCAACTATTGTCCGCTATATAGAGCCTATGACAGGTGATCTATTTACTGCAAGATTTGCAGATTGTCACTTTGATGAGACATCCTTCCCGCCGTTAGGGGGAGATGGGGCCGCATCCGTCCCAAATGAACGTCAGGAATTGACGTGGTTCTCTCCCACTATGTCTCATTATGATCCCCGTACGTCTCAGTGTGAGACTGAAATACAACGCATATTAGAACTACAAAAGGTGGCGGATACGATGCCCGACTCCTTTACTGATATTGCGAAAGTGACAAGATCAACCATACCTGCTGCGAATGTACCTGCAAGGCTTAACATTCCTCGCCATGCGCGAGCACGCGCCGCCGGTCTCGGACCCGCAGCCCTAGGTGCCATCGGCAGCCTAGGCTCGGCACCTCCAAGTGGAGAGCCGGCGTCGACTTCGGATCCTCCTAGAAAGAGGGGGAGACCAATCGGTTCCAAAGACAATGTACCTAGAAAGAGGGCATGTGTCCAGGCACAAAGCGATCCGTTCATCATCGATACTGTGACGCCGTCACACGAGATTGTCTCCGACTATACCTATGTCCAAGAATCAACTCTGAATCATCTGGGGGACGCCTCAGACTCACTGTTGATGTTGGAGAACAAGGAAATCTCACTAAACTACTTATGCATGCACAATCTGATGGAAAGAAATTCCATGTATATCGATGATGCATTCGCCTACGCCGTTGCTCAAGAAATCATTGACGACGACGATATGGAACCCCGCACTGTTGATGAATGTCAACGTAGGGCGGATTGGCCGAAGTGGGAAGAAGCAATCCAGGCTGAACTAGACTCTCTAAAGAAAAGGCAAGTTTTCGGACCGGTTGTGCCTATACCGCCGAACGTGAAACCTGTTGGACATAAATGGGTCTTTGTCAGAAAGCGCAATGAGAATGGCGAAGTCCAGCGATATAAAGCTCGACTCGTGGCGCAAGGTTTTTCTCAACGCCCTGGAATTGATTATGAGGAGACGTATTCTCCTGTCATGGATACTATTACCTTCCGATACTTAATAAGTTTGGTAGTCTCAGAGAGACTCAATATGCAGCTTATGGATGTTGTAACTGCGTATCTTTATGGGGACCTAGATACGGAGATGTACATGAAAGTGCCAGAAGGACTTTCGTTACCCAAGTCAAGTGAGCAAAAACCACGAAGTTCATTTGCTATCAGGTTGAGACGATCTCTATATGGACTCCGACAATCTGGTAGGATGTGGTACACACGGTTAAGTGATTACTTGATTGGGAAAGGATACAAGAATGATGAGTTGTGCCCTTGTGTGTTCATAAAGAGAACAAGTTCAGGATTTGCCATTATAGCCGTCTATGTCGATGATATGAACATCATTGGAACTCTGAATGAGATCAATGAGACCGCTAGCTATTTGAAATCCGAATTCGAGATGAAAGATCTGGGAAGGACTCGGTTTTGCCTAGGCTTAGAACTAGAACACCGAAGTGGTGGAATTTTTATACACCAGTCTGCATATGTCCGAAAGATGCTCAGGCGATTTAACATGGACAAAGTTATGCATCCTACAGGCACTCCCATGGTCGTTAGAAGTCTGGATATCAACAAAGATCCCTTTCGTCCGAAAGAAGATGACGAAGAGGTCTTGGGAGCTGAATATCCATATCTTAGTGCGATTGGAGCTTTGTTATACTTAGCTCAGTGTACTAGACCAGACATCGCTTTCTCTGTGAACTTGTTAGCTAGATTTAGCTCTGCGCCAACACAACGTCATTGGGTTGGAATCAAGAACATCTTCCGATACCTTAAAGGAACCCTTGACATGGGCTTGTACTATCGATACACTCATCAGGATTCGACACCTAGTCGATCTCTTGCATCTAACAGCACAAACCATGGCTCGGATTGCCATCCGCCAGCCATATCCGCCAAGACTGGCTTTGGTTCATCCATCCGCCATCTTGCAGACATATCCGCCAACTTATCCGGACCCGCGGATGCTAAGTCGTGGTCCCGATACGGCTTTGGCGATACCCCCTCCTACTCAGATACACCAAATGATGTAATGGTAGGATTTGCTGATGCTGGATATTTGTCAGATCCACACAAAGGACGTTCCCAAACCGGTTATGTTTTTACCATTGGGAATACGGCGATATCTTGGAGATCAACCAAGCAAACCCTTGTTGCTACCTCCTCGAACCATGCTGAGATTATTGCACTACATGAAGCAGTCAAAGAATGTATTTGGCTTCGCTCAGTTATATCTCACATTCGAGAGTCTAGTGGACTTGAGTCTACTACGATGGGACCAACTTGCATATTTGAAGATAATGCAGCATGCATTGAGCAGATGAAGTTGGGATACATTAAGGGTGACAATACTAAACACATTTCGCCTAAGTTCTTCTACAATCAGCAGCAGCAAGAGACTTTGAATATCCAGGTGAAGCAAGTCAGCTCAGAAGAAAATGCAGCGGATCTGTTCACCAAGTCTCTACCTAAATCTACATTTATGAAGCATGTAAAGCGCATTGGAATGTGTCGCTTATCCGAACTCAAAGACTGAATGACTATCAGGGGGAGTTCTCATCTAGACTTCAGGGGGAGCCTAGTTATGCATGTCTCACATACTTGTAGTTGGTGCGTTGTACTCTTTTTCCTTAGACCATGCTTTTATTTTTGCCCAAGAGGTTTTTGTTTGCTGGCAAAGGTTTTAACGAGGCAACGGTTCATGCACCATTGAGGACGCGACACAAGGGGGAGTGTTCAAGGAAGGTTAACTCCGTAACTTCCGTGGTGTGTCTTGTCCTAATAAGACTTGTAGTCTAGATACTCTATTAGATAGGGAATCCCTGTTCGCCAGGGATACTTGATGTAATGCCTATATAAAGGCCTCCTTATCAATGAATAAACACAGAGAGATTTATCAATCTATTTCTCCTACAACAATATTGACTTTTTCAATGCATGTGAATTTACCAAAAAATCATCTTATCAAATAACTCTCACATTACCAAAAACAAAATCCATATCTAACTCAAAAATCTCACCTTACCAAAAAAATCGTATCTTACAAAAGATAAAAAAATCACATTACCAAAATAAATCTCACTATACAAAAATTAATTAATTAATTAATATCTCACCTTACTGTTTCTTGTCTAAAAACGATAAATCCATAATCATTCGCAATCAACGGTGAAGTAAAATTTTATGTAAATTTTGAAAGACGATGCAATTTGTATTAATTTTAGCTTCTTTTTTCAGTTAGATTATTTTTGGGTTTCGCCTGCTTGAATGCATTTGTTATAATCAACGATTAGTGTAAATAACGTGTAAATAGTTGTATTGTGATTATGAATAAACAAGCTTCACAATCTTAACAAAGTTAATAATGGATAAGAAAATATGATTATTACATGTTCAACAATTGAAAAATAACTAATTACAGATTTCCTTTAGAATTTTCTAAAAAGAAAAACTTTCTTAATTTTTTGGAGTTATGGGTATTTAGGGAAAATAAGGAATCGAAGGTCTAAATAGCATTTTATTTTGTTGAAAAAGTAAATTGGAGGTCTCTAAAGCAAAGAAGTCCAAGTGCTATTTTTAGAGGTATGAATCGAAGCTCCATATTAGATATGATAAAAAAAAAAAAAAAAAAAACAGGTGGCTACTGACCACTGTATAGTACTATAAATTTTCGATCTATAACAACAACGGGTCTAAGCTCACTGATGTAAACAATGAACAACTATTGTTATCCAAGTATTATGACACAAGTATGCTTGAAGCTGTAAACATATATTACAAACCATAGTGCCACAATCAGGAAAACATATAACTCATCGAGACATTGCTCAAATCAACTAACACTGCATAAGCATTAGAAAAAAAAAACTATAAACTTTGAGTCATTGCTTCCCATTTCATATCCAGATTGATATTGTAAAATGAAAGAGCAAAGAGAAGCTAAGCTTGATTCCCCTATCTTCTTGTTTGCCTTATCTTTAAACACAACAAACTTCTTCTGCGTGGTTTGTTACGCCCTCTTATTGTACGGGCACTTTACTAACCCGAGGTGTTAGAGACGTACTTAGTGCAACTTCACTAAAATGAACACATCAAATTTCGTCTTCGTTACTAGTCTGAGGTGTTAGAGACATATTTAGTGCAATTTCATTAAAATGAACACAACAAAACAACCACACTGTGCATATGGTATGTGTAGCTTCACTCACTTCACCAATCACTTTAATATCATACACTATATTACTAGTCTCCACTCGATCATAAATTCATATATTATTTGTATTTTAATCTGTCGTCCTTTCATTTACTATTCAAACTCATAATCGTATTCTCTATACGTAAATTTAACTTTTGTTCAACCACAATAATCTCCCCCTTTTATGCTCTTTGGTAATTCTTTTCTCATTCGTTTATGGTTAAAACATGTATAGGTACCTTGAGAATTCAGAAAAATACGTAGTGCGACTTGACCGAAGTGAACGAACACAAACCACCTTCCGTTTAACAGTGACAAAAGACTTGGATAGTTTTGTCACTTTTGTTTATGTGTCACCAATCACCAGTGTCAAGTGTCAACGCTGTAAAACACTGGGGAGCTACGACTACTACAAAACACAAAACTCCCAACCGTGTGAGTTGTACTGTACTTGAACTTCTATAAACCCAAACATAAAAGCCGCAACTGTCCAAGTACCATCAGAAGCCGCCAAGCTTAAACCTCCCAACGACGATGAAAGCTAAATCCACCTGAGGGCGATGGAAACAAAGCTAACCAAACGTCCCTCTCATCCCCAACTCTCTCACATTCTCTATATCAATAATAATATTATTCTTATTCCATTCCCTCGTCTTCTTCAAGCTTCTCCTTCTCCTCTTCTTAACCACCCCTAGATGTCGCTCACTTCCACCCTACGACGCCGTTTCAGCAATGCACCACCGCGCCGGTTTCACCCTCTCTCGCCTGATCGAATCCCCGCCGTCCGATCCAGACTCCCACCTCTTCCTCCGAGGCGGGTTGTTCCTCCACCCTGATGAGACCGTTTCTCCCAACTTTCTTTCCGTGATTCCGGCCAAGACTTGTTCTGGTCGGTGTGTCAGCAAAACGGTGCGTTTTGGGGGCAGCCGAGGAGGGGCGTTGTTCTTGTCGGTGAGCTTGTCAGATGGGAACGAGGGGTATGTTAGGGAATCGGGAGATGTCTTGGGGCAAAACGGGAATAAAGGTTCGTCGGAGGAAGAGCAGGTTGTGTTTGAGAAGGAGAAGGGATCAGGTGCTATGAATACCACCAAGCATCTTTGGTCTGGAGCTGTTGCTGCTATGGTTTCAAGGTTTGAGCTTTGAAGTTTTCAATTGTAAAGTTTTCATTTTTTGGTGAATGGTTATTTGTGTTTGGTTGTGACTTGGATTAAGAGTAGAAAGTCTGAATCTTGGAAAGAAAGAGATATAGGAGTGTTGAGTAAATGGACAAATTCATGTTCTTAAGCTAGATGAGTATTTGACTATATGATAGATGCACTATAAGTAAAAAGTTGTATGTTTTGTTTGGTTCCTGAATATTTGAAACGAGAAACCCAAATGAGGTTTACCCTTTTAATCTGTTATTATGAAGCAAACTGAAAAGGACTATATGATTGTGATTGTGATTCTGAATTATTAGTTGTGGCTTGAATGGACTTTTTGTACATTATCATTCTGAGTCTTGGTATTTTCTGTGGTTGTGTTTAGAACGTTTGTTGCTCCTCTTGAGAGGCTAAAGCTGGAGTACATAGTACGTGGAGAACAGAAGAACTTGTTCGAGCTGATCAAGACGATAGCAGAGTCTCAAGGGCTGAAAGGATTTTGGAAAGGGAATTTTGTGAACATTCTGCGTACGGCACCCTTTAAGGCTATCAATTTCTACGCGTATGATACGTACAGAAATCATCTGGTGAAGTTGTCGGGGAATAAGGAAACCACGAATTTTGAGAGGTTTCTTGCTGGTGCTGCGGCCGGCATTACAGCTACCTTGCTCTGCTTACCCATGGACACTGTATGCCTCAACTCACAACTTTTAATTCGTTCATTTGATTCATGTTATAAGCATACCAGTGCCTGGGGTATCTTCTATAGTTTGTTTCAAGTAATGTCATAAGGGGTCGGTGAAGTTCTTTTCTGGGCCGTTTAGCTAGTGAGTAGACAGCCACTTGTGCAAATTTGAATTTGATATTGAAGACAAGCTTGCTGCCTTTTTGTTTACACTTTAGAGCTTGCGGTATGCTGATCATGAGTCTCCACTTTACAGCCTTTCCTTAGCCACTTATGACCTCTCTTTTACTCGAGTGGAAGTATGGGGTGTGAACTGCACTCTTTTTCTGCAATTGCCTTGCTAAATCTGACAAGTGACCTAACCGGTGCAGGCATGATAGAAAGCCTCTAAAAAGTATCCTTCTGCTTATTAGGCGGAAGTAGGTTCTCTTGATCTCTTGTGATTAGATAACAAGAGTCTCTATAGATTAACTGGAATATGCATGGTGCTGGCTTAGGACGTGTCTCGTTTTACAGGGCACTTAAAAGAAATTATTTTTGCTCTTTCTATATAAAAAACAATTTGGTTATGCCATTTTCCTCAAGTTAGTTAGTTATATATTTACAGAAACTTGAATATGCCATTTGTTAACCATCTTACATAATTATTTTTGCGACATTGCAATGAAAGTCTCATTCAAACTGTCAATACTTTTAGATCAGGACGAAGATGGTAGCTCCTGGTGGAGAAGCATTGGGTGGAGTAATTGGTGTTTTCCGCCACATGGTCCAAACTGAAGGATTCTTTTCTCTTTACAAGGGTTTACTACCCTCTATTGTCAGTATGGCACCTTCAGGTGCAGTTTTCTATGGCGTCTATGACATACTGAAATCTTCTTATCTGCATTCACCTGAAGGCAGGGAAAGACTCCGACACATGAAACAAGAAGGTGACAAACTGAATGCTCTGGAACAAATGGAGTTGGGTACCATTAGAACATTACTTTATGGGGCAATTGCCGGTTGCTGCGCTGAAGCTGCTACATATCCTTTTGAAGTTGTGAGGAGACACCTTCAAATGCAAGTTCGGGCAAATAGGTTAACTGCAATTGCAACTTGTGCGAAGATTGTTGAGCAAGGAGGTGTTCCTGCTCTTTATGCCGGGTTGACACCCAGCTTGTTGCAGGTAAGGTAGTTTGATGATTCTTAGTTAAAACCGTTTTTGCTGTAGCAGAGGAAGTCATGCATAGAAATCTTCTAACTATGTTCTCTTATTTTCTTTTGATAATTAGCCAAGGTTCCTGTTTCCCATAAACACTACATATGCTAAACCTTCATATACTGTCAAGGTTCCTATATCTATTTTTTATATGAACTTCACATAATTTATTTTCTGACTTTCAGGTCTTACCATCTGCTGCCATCAGTTATTTTGTGTACGAGTTCATGAAGATTCTTCTCAAAGTAGAGTCCACATAGTACTTTTCAATCTTCATCACAGACCATTGTTGTCTTTCCTGATAAGGTTCATTTGAATCCGTTGACATTTTGTGAGATGGGAGGACAGTTCCTGCCATAGAAATTTCAGTCTTTTGTATTTGTCATCCATTGGCATTGGAACAGTGTAAGGTCTTAGTGATTTCAATGTGTCAGCAGGTCTTGATGTGAATGATAATTTGAGGCTTGCAACGTAATAGTGTATTTATCTTTGGGTTACTTCAATAAAGCCAAGGTGAAAATGTAGACGAAATTCAGACATATTAAGTGTAAGCAAGAAGAAATTGGAAAGATTATACAAACGCAACTACATTTATATACACCAGAGTTGCTGGCTTTTAGCGGCTTTAATTACCTTAGATCAATCACACTATAGTCGGAATATCTCTGGAAACGATTTGTGGGACTCAACAGAGTTTGATAGGTAACAAAGTACACTAAATAAATCGCCAGCGATATTGTGTGCAATTGTTGTTTGTGCCTAAATTAACATTTACCCGAGACTATGGGCCGAAGCCCAGAGTGTCACCCATTTGCGAGTAATCCGATATGATTTAAATCTGAGAGGACCCGTCCCGAAAATTCCCTCGGAAAATTCGAAACAGGTCTGAAATTAATCCAAAACCAAATAAAATTTTACTTTGCTCCCAAACCGCCAACACCCACCCACTGGGAACAAAGTTCGATCAAATCTTTGATCGCTAATTTTGTTAATAAATTCTACTCGCTAAATACCCAATTTTCCATATAACGCATTCTAAATATAACGATAATTATACTCACATTTATACTCATAGTTTATAGTAATACCAGGAGATTTACTCACCTTAATTTACCAGAAATGGTAAATATCCATTCGAGATCGAGCCGGACCGCTGGAGGATCGCGTCGGATCAAATCGTCGCAGTTCCGGAATCGGGTAAAATCCAGTCGCCGGTTAACGCTGTCGCCGGTCAACGCCGGTCAACGACGGTCATCTGTCAACGCCGGTCAACGGTCAACGTTGGCTGGTCAACGGTCAACGTTGACTGGTCAACGGTCAACGTTGACTGGTCAACGGTCTGGTCAACGTTGACTGGGCCGGGCTGGGTACGGGCCGGGTCGGGTCGAAGCATGCTGGGCCAGGTCGAAACCGCTGGAAACGGGTCGGATCGACCCGATCGGGGTCGATTTTTCTCGGCTTCGATCCGGCCGCCTCGGCCTGAAATGGCCGTCGCCACCACGCCAGAACGGACCGCCAGGGAAAACCCTGTCGATCGGTGGGTGGCGCACCCTCGGATGTCGCTTGTAGCGCCGCCACTCACGGTGGCCGATCTTCGAGTCGCCGTCGCTCCCTCCGCCGTGCTCTCCCGGTGCCGATCCTTGGCTCGAAAGGAAGAGGAGATGAATCCCCGTCGATTGATGGGTGGCGCGCGAGCCGTGGCAGCCGAACGGAGGAGATCGGACGCTGGTAATCCAGATCGGGGGAGAGGAGATGAACAGTAGCTGAAGAGCTACAGTAAAAATGCTACAGTGATTAGTAAAATCCCGAAATGGAAAGTTACCCCTTTTCCCGAAAAAAAATTCCCTTTTTATAGTAAATTTTCATGAACAGTAAATCACTTCCTCAGGTCATAACTTTCTCATATGACGTCCGTTTCACGCGTGCCGCGTGTCCACGAACTCGTATCGTCGCGCTCCACAACTTTCGTGAAGAAAAGTTTTCCAAAATTACGAAAGATCACAAAGTCGATTTTTCCCCCCATTAAAACTTAAAACATTTTTCAATTTTAACCTCCGAATATACTTCCGACATCGCGTGACAGTTAAAATAAAGCGTACGAAATTCCAATACTCATAATTCAGTTAAATTGGGTTCGGGATGTGACAATTCCTCCCCCCTTATAAAATTTCGTCCTCGAAATTTACATAACCAAAATCGCAGAAAATTCTGCGGAAAATCGGACAGAGTTTCCTCTATAATTAGGAAACCCAAAACCTGCAAGTATTCAAAATACACTTCTATAACCACAATAGAATTTCCAACCTATACCGCGAGCCACCACTGCTCGTCCGGATTTCTTTACCAACGCATAACAATGAAATACTCAATATAAACAAATTCAGGAACTCATATCCTGAAAATAAATAATTACGGAACAATCCGTAAACAATAACACTCTATACTGAACCAAAAATAAACAAATGCTGTATCTCGAAGAAATCTCGAGACTAACTGATAGCGATAAAATTGCTAAATCAATAATAATATAATATCACTGTGTCACCGCGTGACAAAAATATAATATTATAATAATCACTCGTACACGTTTTACGAGTTCAAATCAAATTGCATTCTCGTACTCATCGATTGAGTTCAAATTAAAATAATCCTACTCGTCGCACAAGTAAAATATCCAAAAGATTTTAGAACTGCACTTTTAACTTCAGAAAATATCGATAAATAAGTAACCTTACCAAATGCATGGAAATTTCCTGATCAACAGTATACTCATAGAATAATATCACCATCAAATTGATATTAAAAACTGATGCTCTATCGACATAGCTATGATTTTTTGCTATGAACACTTAAAACTTTACCAAACAACACAAATTCTCCACACTAATTGTATAAACATTGGGAAACAATTCCATCACAAATTTAACCAAAAAGAAGTTTGATTCCAAATCAAATCCATCCCCGCCTTATCAGAATTATATCCCGACACTCAAGGCAGCTATTTAAATCATAACTCAAATCCAACAATTTCATAATTTCTAAAATAATAGATTAAATCAATTTCAGAACTGAAACAAATAATCAATTAAAGATAAGATCAATACTCAAAATAAATAATCCAAATAACCATCACCGGCCAACCCCATTAGTCTATTCTCAATATTTCCACGGGTTCAAGAAATTATTAAATTATAAACATTCTCATAACATTCATGGGTTCAAAGCATAAAATTTTGTTTTTCAACTTTGAAAACCACAATACATGCATATTTATATATAAAACGTAGGTACGTTTTATGAAAATCTCATTTAAAACACATCAGCCTCGCTGATAACTCAAATAACCAAAGATTCCTTTGTTTGAAATATATATTCAAAATCATATACGTTTGAAATCAATTCATAAAATCTCTTGACCATTCTCATTGGTCATATAAAAATCTCAAACCCGCTGGTTCGGGAATCTATTAAAAACCGAAAGCCTCATAGAGTAAATATTCCCGAACTAGATGATATAAAAATATAGAAATCTTAATCCACTGCTTCGGGAATCTATCAAAAGCTGAAAGTCTCATAAATGAAATATTCCCGAAGCCACATCATATAATCGTACAAAAAAATCTCAATCACGTCATATAATAATATAAAAATCTCAATCGACTGATGCGGGAATTTATTAAAACTGAAAGCTTCACAAAGGAAATATTCCCGCCATCACAGTGAAAAACATCATCATGACCAAATCCCATTGGCCATGCAACAGGGGAAATGTCTACGCACCACTGGAACCTCGTCAGGCTCTGGTCCGAGAGTCCTATCGACTCCCCCCGTGTCTAAGTCTACTACCTAGACACGTCACCGCCTCAATATATACCACCCTACGTCGACCACCGAGCGTGAATCTGACCTATATGGTCAAGTCGTCACCTCGCATGGGATGAGGCTCCGCTAGCTAGCATCAATATAACAATAACGTGGACCCTCGTGGGCCTCGTCAGGCTCCGGTCCGAGAGTCCTATTGACTCCCCCCGTGTCTAAGTCTACTACCTAGACACGTCATCGCCTCAATATATACAACCATGCGTCGACCACCGAGCGTGAATCTGACCCATACGGTCAAGTCGTCACCTCGCGTGGGATGAGGCCTCGCTAGCTAGCATCAATATAATAATCACGTGGACCCTCGTGTGGTGAAAAAAAAAAAAACAAATCTCGAAATACATTTCCCCTGATAAATCAACAACCATCTGAGGCTCATAAAAACATAACAATATAATAGCCTCCATATAAAATCATGAATCCCCGGCAAATCAACATGCCGTCAAATCAGAATTTCCCGGCAAATCACCATGCCGTCAAATCAAAATACCCGGTAAATCACCATGCCGTCAAATCAAATCAAATATACATAAATTCCATCGACATGCCTCGCAAGTCAGAAAAATCATAAATAATAAACCAATAAAATCCCCGGAACTTCATTCCTGTCTTCTGATTAAGTAACCAAAATTTTTGAAGATATGAAATCTCATGGAAATCTCGTTTCTCAAAGAGATATCAAAATCCATAAAGACAGCATTACTGTCAATCAAATCAGTTTAACAATAAATCAATAAAATATATTCGAAAGAAATCATCAATCTTTGATAATAAAAATCATTCTCAAAATGATTCAAGGAATATATAAAAATCCCCAAAACTGAATCTCTATTTTACTCATTTCACTTTCATTTCAATAGAACACTCCTCAAATCATACTTATTGAGCATATAATTATTCATACTTCATAGCAATTAAAAGTCAAGAAAATTTAAAGTTCCCAAAGTCGGTTCATCGCTCAACCAAGATAAACAACAGTTTACATTACTCTGGTCATGTTAAACTCTCATAAGGTCTTGATCACAATTCACACTCACACACAAAACACTGTCTAAAATTCTCAATCAATAATTCGGCCAGAGAAATATTGAAGGAAATGTAAATAAGAAATCTTTAAGAGTTCTAGACAACATCATCACATATTTAAAGTATATAAAATCTCCCCAATGACACACACAGTAAAACACACAGGTCAAAGGATCATGCTCTGATACCATTTGAGAGGACCCGTCCCGAAAATTCCCTCGGAAAATTCGAAACAGGTCTGAAATTAATCCAAAACAAAATAAAATT
Source organism: Potentilla sterilis (assembly GCA_963682095.1). Lineage (NCBI taxonomy): Eukaryota > Viridiplantae > Streptophyta > Magnoliopsida > Rosales > Rosaceae > Potentilla > Potentilla sterilis. The sequence goes on from OY821764.1 coordinate 31,386,566, forward strand.
TTACTTTGCTCCCAAACCGCCAACACCCACCCACTGGGAACAAAGTTCGATCAAATCTTTGATCGCTAATTTTGTTAATAAATTCTACTCGCTAAATACCCAATTTTCCATATAACGCATTCTAAATATAACGATAATTATACTCACATTTATACTCATAGTTTATAGTAATACCAGGAGATTTACTCACCTTAATTTACCAGAAATGGTAAATATCCATTCGAGATCGAGCCGGATCGCTGGAAGATCGCGTCGGATCAAATCGTCGCAGTTCCGGAATCGGGTCAAATCCGGTCGCCGGTCAACGCTGTCGCCGGTCAACGCCGGTCAACGGCCAACGTTGACTGGTCAACGGTTTGGTCAACGTTGACTAGGCCGGGTTGGGTACGGGCCGGGTCGGGTCGAAGCATGCTGGGCCGGGTCGAAACCGCTGGAAACGGGTCGGATCGACCCGATCGGGGTCGATTTTTCTCGGCTTCGATCCGGCCGCCTCGGCCTGAAATGGCCGTCGCCACCACGCCAGAACGGACCGCCAGGGAAAACCCTGTCGATCGGTGGGTGGCGCACCCTCGGATGTCGCCTGCAGCGCCGCCTGCAGCGCCGCCACTCACGGTGGCCGATCTTCGAGTCGCCGCCGCTCCCTCCGCCGTGCTCTCCCGGTGCCGATCCTTGGCTCGAAAGGAAGAGGAGATGAATCCCCGTCGATTGATGGGTGGCGGGCGAGCCGTGGCAGCCGGACGGAGGAGATCGGACGCCGGTAATCCAGATCGGGGGAGAGGAGATAAACAGTAGTTGAAGAGCTACAGTAAAAATGCTACAGTGATTAGTAAAATCCCGAAATGGAAAGTTACCCCCTTTCCCGAAAAAAAATTCCCTTTTTATAGTAAATTTTCATGAACAGTAAATAACTTCCTCAGGTCATAACTTTCTCATATGATGTCCGTTTCACGCGTACCGCGTGTCCACGAACTCGTATCGTCGCGCTCCACAACTTTCGTGAAGAAAACTTTTCCAAAATTACGAAAGATCAGAAAGTCGATTTTTCCCCCCATTAAAACTTAAAACATTTTTCAATTTTAACCTCCGAATATACTTCCGACATCGCGTGACAGTTAAAATAAAGCGTACGAAATTCCAATACTCATAATTCAGTTAAATTGGGTTCGGGATGTGACAAAATCAGTTTCCGTCTAGGAGAGGATTTGGAGTCCTACTAGGAGTCTGAATTGGAGATGGTTTAAGGTAATACAATCCTATTCGATATCAGAATCCATTATGCTTGATACATACGTATTTGGGGTTTTGAGATCACTATATAAAGAACTCTAGGACAACGTAAAAAGGGTTCTCAACCATACAACTACAAGCTTTTGCCCTGCAAATCTTGCAAGCCTCTCCGGAGCACTCTCTCTCGCGAACTGCCTTCCACCAACTGCAAACGACACTATTCCAACCAAGCCGCAAACCTACGCCCACCACCATCGGTCGCCGTACACCTGCCGTTGTTGTCGAAAGTGACTTGCGTTCGTGTCGAAGCATCGCTGAGACATATCGAGTCCAGTAGTCACGCCTTGTGACAAATCGAGTCGTTACCCCAGTAACAGTCTTTCCCAATCTGCCAGAGGTTGGACGAACACCATTCGCGGTCTTGATACTTAGCTCTGCTTTGCATCCCAGGATCGAAGTAAGATTATCTCAATCTACAAGAGGTTGAGTGGAAAAATCCTAGTAACCGTTTACTTAGGTCTTGTTCGAGCCTCTACGCCGGTTTGTTGACGCCCGTGTACAGTAGCTTGATCGAGAAGTCAGGTAGCAGGGAGCAGACGAACACGTTCGCCAGAGTCATCCGCTCGCTAAGGGTGATTCGCTCCCCAGACGTCGCCCGCCACCAAGGTTGTACCTAACCCAAAGGTACTGGCACGCTCGCACCAGGACTGAAACTTACGTCCGCCACCCCCACGTGTTGATAGTTCGACAGGTGTCAAAACCGACGCGAACATTTTTGGCACGCCCAGTGGGACCAGTGTCAAGATTGCGCAAGCCAATATCTACAAACGACCGATGTCGTTCTGCAAGAAACCAGAAGATCAGCTGTTGAAACAGCACAACTCAGCTGCATGTAGGGGTCTGTCCGAATCTCAACTGCAAGCCAAGTTTGGAGACGGCAAATCTGAAATTGAGGATCTGACTGAGGTCCTCGAGGGAGGTAACCAAACTCCCGAAAACTCGGAGGGTATCGCTGATCGCCACCAGGAAGGCGATATCCCGAACACCGCAATGGCTCCATTAGGTACTGAAACCAATGATGGAGATGGAATCCTCCAGACTCGGACGCCTTCCACTGAGTAGATAGTGGAATCTTTTGGCATTATAATATCTAAGTCTCGGGCTACTGATGTCATCCTAGAGAAGATAGAAGCTACTTTGAAGGAGTTGAAGACCGAACAGATTGGTCATATGTCCAACATCCGTGCTTTGGCGGAGCAGACACAGATGAATGCTGGAAATATTACTTCTCTCACTAAAAGTCTTGATAGTTTAGTGAGGGGGCATCAAGTCGAGTTCAGCGAACAACTCCAGCAACAGCAGGAGGAGTTCAGAGCCCATATGCTGTAGCAGCAGGATCAGATGGAAAAGACCAATGCCGCTGTCGAGCGATTGGCACAGATAGTGCAAATAGGGTTTGAGGCTGAGATATCTGAACCAAAAGAAACAACCCCTCCAGTAAAGCCTACAAGGACAATGGAGAAAGGTCCAACTAAAACAGCTAAGCCTCGTAATAAAGGGTTTGAAGCTGCTACCCTGCAACGACAGCAGAGGAGAGGTGGTCGGTTGATAAACCCGCCATCTGACGACGAAGGTGAAGATCAAGAGGAGGACGTTGAGGGTGTTATGACCCGCAACGACGTACAGAGGCTGTTTTATGAGCAATTAAGGATCATGCAAGGTTTGCCGGATCCTGTATAACCTATACCAATCCACTTACACGAGCTGTGAACCTGACGCCATGGCCCGCGAATTTCAAGCATATAAGGTTTACCCCTTTCTCGGGCGAATCTTCTGAAGATGCGGAGACCCACATAACTCGTTTTCACAACGAATGTGGCCCTTACGCCCAGGATCCTGTTCTTAAGTTGAAGTTGTTCAGAACTTCCCTAACGGGATCAGCCTTAGCTTGGTACAAAGACCTAGCACCAGGTTCTATTCCAGATTGGCAATCCATGGAGGGTCTCTTTAGGACCATGTTTGGGGTTGTCGAGGCTAAGATAACCATTACGGTTCTGGCGGACACTAACCAGGAACCTGATGAGTCCGCCATTGACTATCTGAAGCGCTTTAAGCTCCTACGAGCTAAATGCAGAGATAGGCTGGCGGAAGATACCACTGTCGAGCTGGCAATTGCAGGGCTCGAGCCGGAGATCCAGGCATACTTCCAGCAAGTGTACGTGACGAATATGGCAGACTTAACCAATAGGTTAGCCAAACATCAGCACTTCCTCGACCAAACAAGGGCTCAGACCAGCAAGAGGAAAGACATCCCATTATCGTACTATCTGGGTACTCTGAAACCTAAGACAAATGTCCCTCCTATTGCTAAGACGGTGGTGACTATAGAAGCTGAACCAGCGCCAACGGTCACTTGGGTTGAAGATACTAAGGATGAAGACAACGTAGCGGTTGTAGAGGTGTTGAGTCGCCAGCCCCTACAACCGAAAAACGTAAGGTTCACCAAGGAACCTATTAAGATTATGACTTCTTTGCCTTTGAAGTCCGCTTTCGAGAAATATACATATAATGCTCATCAAGCACCAGAGATCCTCGCCGAATTATTCAAGCAAGGGCGGCTCCAACACGGAGGCGGTTTCATGCCTAAGCCAGACTATATGGCGGGCAAGAAGTACTGCAGTTTTCACAACATGACTAACCATTATACTAAGGACTGTGTCAAGCTCAAGGACCAGATCCAGACGTGGATTAATGATAAGCTCATGGTGATGGACACTGCTAAGGAACCTACTTGGACGAAGACTCGACCCTTTCCGGAGGTAAATATGGTTACTCTGCTCCTCATGAAGGTCGTGAACTAGAACTTGGTCAACAAGGTTCTAGATTCCAGACCTATACCTACAACGCGCACAAGGCGTTGGAGATCTGGCGAACCTTGAGCCAGAAAGAGATGGTTGCTCCTAAATGTATACCGGAGCAACACAAAAACATTGGGTTAGACGGATCCTATTGTTCTTTCTACCATTCAAATGATCATGGCACATCTGCATGCATTGGGTTGAAGGATCAAATCCAGGAATGGTTGAATGAGGGAGTCATGCAGTTTGATAATGTCACGGTGGCATCCCTTCAACACTTTTGGGTGAATGCCATCGATCAAGATAGACCCAATAACGCCTCGCTAGCGGACAAGCAAGCAAATCCGCCAGTCGAGGAAGAAATGGTAACGATACCTAGGGCTCAGTTATGCCTTGACTGTAAGATAAATTGTCGAAAACCTCTTACCCACGAAGAGCTGATGAAGGCGCTTCAGGAGGTGACAGAGAAGGCTCTTGAGATGGCCAAACGAACCCATCTATGGCCGGAACGCTCTAGGTCTGGTGACCCCAAGCAGGTGAAATATCATCACCAGGAGAAAGCAGCTTAGGCTACTCCAGCGAGGTCCCGGCAAGACCCTGGACCTTCAGGAAGGAAACCGATAGTAGAGGCACCAACCCCTCCAACTAGGAATCTTCAAAAGCGATATGGCAAGGCGAGAAGGACTTTAGATGCTTTGAACCAAGGGAAGGTGACTCCCGACGAACTCTCCATGCCCGTGGAGCACAACGTGACGCCTATAAGCGTTATAAATCCAAAACTTATATAGACTCTCGTCGGGTACGGAAGGTGGAAAAATCGCCACTTCGACGGAGGAATGTTCATGAAAGGATTGCACATCCTACAGCGGCGGATGATGCACCTCAAAAAACTCCGCGGAGGAAACTGGTATATTCTCCAGAGAGAACATCCATGCGCTCAGCTGTTGAGGTTCCACCAAAGCCCAAGTCTATCCATGTAACCTCTGACAAAACAGAGAGGGTAGACTCTGTTGTTTTGAAATGGCAACCTAAGGGGATGACGACGGTTTCTACATCAACAACTACTAAGGTCCCTGAAATACAGTCAGATACTCAGGAATCTGCTCCGGTCCTTAGCAGGTCATCGGCTAAGCCGATTCCAGTTCTCACGGGTCAGAGGGCTGTAAGTCAACAATGTGATCAGCCCTTTCCTCAGTTCGTAGCGCAGCAGTTGAAGACCGATTTTTCTGTGAAGCAAGCAGAAGCGGCTCTTATACCTTCACAACCTAAGGCGCCTACGAACTTGTCACGGGTTGATAGGGACATGCCGGATGCGGACGATGAGGTGCTGGAGGATGAAGAAGGTTATACAGACGGTGATGAGCCCATTCTAGATTGTAATATGGTTTTCATATTATCCTCTAGTTATGCTTTGTCTACGCCAATCCCAACTGCTTATTTCATACAAGAGGAGGCGGCGGACAAGCCGGTTTGTCTTATTCAAACGTCAGACGGGGAAGATCTTCCCGCCAACGAGGATTTGAATTCCTCACCAAGACACAGTGATCATGATGGGGTCACTGATCTTCATAACTCGCACATGGTTTTTCCTAAGCCTACGTTTACAATGACTCAACATCTCAAACATCTCTACGGTACAGCAGAGGTAGAGGGTGTCCAAGTGAACAGAATACTCATCGATACAGGCGCGGCGGTGAGTGTTATAACGCTTAGTACTGTGGAGCGACTTCAAATTCCAGGAGAGAAGATCCAGAACTCTTCTGTCAGGGTTAGAGGGTTTGCCGGTGATGTGGCTCCAACGACTGGCTTCCTCGTGCTCAGGGTTAAACTTGGACCCTCTAACGCTTGTCACGGTCTTTTCGTGACAGAGACTACGGTCCCATACTCGATGATTTTGGGACGTGATTGGATCCATAAAACATACTCAGTACCATCTTCGCTACATCAGGAGATGCTCATGTGGGATCCATCTTCTGATAAACCAGTTTTGATCAAGGTGGACGAGCGCCCCTTTTCTATAGCGACTAACACATTGGAGGCGGATTATTATTACAGCACTATGCGTCCTCTTGTGATCGACGGGGTTGATAATAAGGGTCACCCGCTAGGGGTGATCTCTACTGATCTAACGCGGTGGGGATTAACTCAGGCTCAGGCAGATTGTTCTCGGCCTGTCTCCATTGATTTTCAACCAATCGTCAACATGATTGACGATTTCACGGCTGAGGAGGCAGAAGTCGTGACCTCTTTGCTACAGCGACTGGCGGTGTTTAGAGCCGACCAGTTAGCCTCGGATACGGTCGCTCTAGTTGAGTGTATCGACGAAGACGACATCATCACCACTAAAGAAGTGGAGACCATTCCGCCTGCACCAGCAGCTTTAGACGACACTCCGCCTAAAGTCCGTGACCCAGTGGAAAGAATTAATCTTGGTACCTCTGACGAACCTTTGGAAGTTGGGATTAGTCAGCAGCTGGAGCCAGAACTGAGGCAGCAGTTAATCAATCTGCTGCAAGAATTCAAGGATTGTTTCGCGGAGAAGTATCAGGATATGTCTGGATTGTCCAAGGATTTGGTATGCCATCGTTTACCTATCAGGGAGGGCGCTCGGCCTATTAAGCAAGAACAGAGGTGAATGAAAGCCGAAACCGCTATAGCAGTCAAGAAGGAAGTTCAGAGCATGGTTGATGCAGGAATCATCCGGCCAGCCCAATATACACAGTGGCTGGCGAATGTGGTTCCTGTTAAGAAAAAGAACGGTAAAATTAGGGTATGTGTCGATTACAGAGACTTCAATGCTGCCTCACCAAAGGATATATACTCTATGCTTATTGCGGATCTTTTGGTGGATGCAGTCGCAGGGCACGAAATGTTATCATTCATGGATGGCACGGCTGGCTATCATCAGATACCAATTTACAAGCAGGACATTCACAAGACTGCCCTCCGTTGCCCAGGCTTTGCCGGAGCCTTTGAATATCTTAGCATGTCGTTTGGCCTGACCAATGCGGGGGCTACATATCAGCGTGCTATGAACCTAATCTTCCATGACATCCTCGGAGTCATTTTGGAAGTTTACATCGATGACGTGGTGGTTAAGTCTCAATCCAGGTTAGACCATATTGGCCATATACGTGATGTTTTTACGCGGATGAGAAAGCATCCGCTCAAAATGAACCCAGCCAAGTGCATTTTTGGGATTCGTGCTGGTGATTTCCTTGGTTTCGTGGTACATGAGAGGGGAATTGAAGTAGCGGGAGATAAAGCACAGGCTGTTTTAGACGCCCCAGCACCTCGGAACAAGAAGGAGCTTCAAAGTTTACTGGGCAAAATAAATTTTCTTCGACGCTTCATATCTAACTCAGCTGGGAAGATTGCTCCTTTCTCTCCTTTATTGAAACTCAAGAATGATGAGCACTTTGTTTGGGGACCTGAGCATCAAGTAGCGTTCGATAAGATTAAGGAATATTTGGCCAGTCCGCCAGTATTACGACCGCCAAAACCAGGGATCCCACTCAAGTTATACATTTCTGCGTCTAACAGTTCTGTTGCCGGGCTTTTGGCTCAGGATGAAACTACTACGGAGGGTAAGAAAGTCGAATACACGGTTTCTTACCTCAGCAGGACCCTTTTGGACGCAGAAACAAGATACTCTCCTATCGAGCGCCTATGTTTGGCATTATATTTTGCCGCGACCAAGCTCCGTCACTACATGCTTTCCTTTACTACCATTGTGGTAGCTCAAACGGACTTGGTCAAGTACATGCTTACTCGGCCTATCTTACGTGGTAGGATCGGCAAGTGGGTCTTAGCTCTCTCTGAATTTTCCTTGCAGTATGCGCCACTCAAGGCAATGACGGGTCAAGCAGTAACTGACTTCCTACTTCATCATCCTTTAGACGAATCGGTTAAAGATCATATCCCTTCCGTCAACATGATTGGAACGGTGCCTTGGATCCTTTACTTTGATGGTAGTAGCACAAACTCCTTGGCGGGCGCAGGTATTTTTATCCAGAGTCCATCGGGGATAAGCCACTCCTATTCTTTCCAGTTGGAGTGGACTTGCACAAACAACCAGGCTGAATATGAAGCCCTTATCATTGGTCTGGAACTACTACTGGATATGGACGCCAGGGAGATAGAAGTACATGGTGATTCTCTACTAATCATCAAGCAGCTGTTAGGCGACTACAAGTGCGTATCTTTCAACTTAATACATTATTGGGAACGAGCATCAGAGTTGTTAGATCAATTTGCTGATGTAGTGCTCGATTACGTCCCTCGTGAAAAGAACTTTGCAGCCAACGAGTTAGCACAGCTCGCCACTGGCATTACTCTTGTCAATGGCGTTAAAGAACGCATCCTGAAAGTAGAAGGTAGGACGTTACCATCCTTTGCTGCACAAAGGGAACAACGAGGCGATTGGTTGGTTGCTACCCTAGACACTATCGATACTGATTGGCGGCAACCGATCATTAAATATTTACAAGACCCTTCTGCCCCATCCGAAAGGCGAATTAGGTATTTAGCTACTAATTATTTACTCAAGAGTGATGAGCTGCTTCGCCGGGGTGAGGAAGGTGTGGACCTAAGGTGTGTCTTTGGCGTAGAAGCCAAGAGGCTAATGCGCGAAGTTCATCTGGGCGTATGTGGTTCGCATCAAAGTGGATCAAAGATGAGGTGGCTGATCCGTCGTTATGGTTATTTTTGGCCATCTATCCTCAAAGACTGCATCAGCTTTGCCCAAGATTGTATTGAGTGCCAGATTCATGGACCGGTTCAACGGATTCCTAATATCCCCATGCAGCCTATCATCAAACCTTGGCCCGCCAGGGGTTGGGCACTTGACTTTGTTGGGGAAATCCATCCAAATTCTTCTTTCCAACATAAGTACTTGCTGATTGGCACAGACTTCTTCACCAAATGGGTGGAGGCCATCCCTGTTCGAAATTGTGATGCAGCCACAGTCATTCGCTTTATATTTCAAAATATCATTTGCCGTTATGGCATTCCTGAGTGTATTGTGGCGGACAGGGGGGCAGGGTTTATGGCAGAGAGTACACAGACATTCATTCAAGATTATGACATTCAGTTTTTGCACTCTTCGCCGTATTACGCTCAATCAAATGGCCAGGCTGAAGCTAGCAATAAGGTTATTATTTCTATCATTAAAAAGATGCTGGCGGATAATCCTCGAACTTGGCATTCGAAGCTAGACAATACTCTGTGGGCGTATCGTACGTCTAAACGAACTCCTACAGGAACTACTCCCTATGCCTTGATGTTTGGCCATGATGCTGTTCTTCCTTTGTAAATCAATGTTCGCTCTCTCCGGGTTCGCGAGCAGCATCAATTGATTGGAGATGACTATGTTCAGGCTATGTTTCAGGAACATGAAGATCTCGATGAGCAGCGACTAGATGTTTTACAGAACATAGTCTTGGAGAAGAAAAAGGTCGCCAGAGCTTAAGACAAAAGAACTAAGGGTAAGTCCTATGGTGAAGGTGATCTGGTTTGGAAGGCTATGCTTCCCTTTGGCGAACGAGATACTGGAGGTGGTAAATGGTCTCCCAAATGGGAGGGCCCCTTTGTCATTGATCGGATTGTTGGCAAATGTGCTTATCAACTTAGAGACTTGGAGGGTGACGTTCATCGTAACCCTATCAACGGGCGCCATCTTAAGAAGTACTTCCCTAGCGTTTGGAAATATGAAGAGCCGCCCGCTATGGTTGAGACTGGGGGGCACGCTTCAACCTAACGACCTCCTACCAGCAATACAACACTTTGCCTTAGTCCCCTTGGCTTTGGCAGCGTACCTTGCCTCAGCCTAAGGTTACTAGGGGCAATACAAGGAATACTCTTCATAGAAGACTTGGCGATTCAGTCCACCAGCGGTTCAGTTTGCCAACGATACACAGAATATAGAAGATGAATCTACTTGAGGTTCATTAGTCTTGTAGTTCGCTTTCTTTTATTATGAATCTGTTTAAGGTTCGTTTACTTAGTCTGATTGAGAATCAATGTTTATGGTTCTCAACAATTTATGTTCATTCAACACGGAAAACAACAATATTTTTGTTTTTCGATATGGTCAATATAAAAAATTATTATTGATTCTATTTCAAGAATGACTTTGCGGTCAAGAGCTTTACAAGTACAGAATTATATATATGCCTATACTTCTAAATTTCTTGAACGAAAGAGAGAGGAGGTTCTGTTTTACAGATTCTTTCGGAGATAGATGTGTATCGTTTCTCCTTCGACCTCTTGCTCTAATTGTCATCAGTCTCACCATCCCGTAAGCTGCTTCAGCCATCAGTACCTCTATTACAACCCTCACCTCAAAGGGAAGGCCTTGACGGCTGGCACAAGAACAAAAGGGTGAGACATTCTTATCCGCCGTTTTGGAGGAGCATTCTTGAACTATTGCTCCTTCCAATCCCGGCTTTGATAAGAATGCCAACCGGCGGCCACTTTTAAACACCAACAGAACTCCGAAGAATTTCAGAAGGAAAGTGACCGTCATGGTGGCGGATGACACCTAAGTCACTATCTGCTATTATACCCCGGAAAACAATAGAAGAACTCCCAATTTTGGAGATTTTATCCATAATCTATGTCGTCCAGGGGGCATAATACCATATTATGCGATTTAGAACATGTCTAATACCAGATTACACGACTTAAGGTGTTTGGACAAACATCTCTGTATGATCTGGAGGAAAAGACTCAGGAAGCCATAGCGGCTTGGTGGAGAAACTGGAGAATGAAATAGACATATTGAACAACATAAAAGAGATGATCTTAGTTTCGACACTAAGGGTTTCATTATATAGCGAATGGCGAGTGAAATCCAACGGCTGGGATGAATTAGGGTTTCACACCATCGGTCTTGTCAAAGTTATGAAGGTTTTTATGATCTTCAACCGTTTGGTGGTACGGGGGATCACGAGGTTTGAACTTCGGTTTGACTGTTGACCATATCTTGAAAATTGACAGTTGCAGATAAGGATCATTTAAAGCTATGCTGTTGCTTGAACGGGCCAAACAGGTCTGGGCTTCGCGTTTGGGTTGGTTTTTTTATACTTATCCAATATTATCAGAAAATAGATATTACAGGGAAAGCCCAATTCACTCGGGGGGCATTGATGAAAATTCAAACAGTTCAAGACTTAATCTGGCTATTTTAGCCTTCAAATGTTGGAGTTCAGCCTTCGATTTTCGTTCGGCTACTTGGCTCTCTTCTGTTTCGCTCTTGAGCTTGGCGATCTGAGTCCTCTGTTCAGATGCTGCGTCAAGACGAGCCTTCTGCCTCTCCCGCACCATGGCTATTTTCCGATCAATATGCTCTTTTTCTTGTTCCAGGCGCTTGATTTCTGCCTCGTCTTCTTTTTTCCACAAAAAGCATCAGCGAGGAGTAGGAGTTCACGGCTTTGGACAAGTTTGAAGTTTTCTTTCTGACAATGGCTTCCTGTCTTGGAATCTCACTCGCCTTGTTCTGGAAGGTTGCAAGGAGATTGGGGGGAATGACCAGAATTTCCCTTATCCTAGTTTGAGCTATGGCGGGCAGGAGTTGAATTTGGTTCTCCAGGGTCTGCAGCGCGCTTTGGATCCTTTCACGAACCTTTGCATCCGTAAGATCTTCTTGGTATACCTGGCTTAGGAGGTCCCAGGCTTCTTGCAGTTCAGCTGCGTCCTTCTGAGGAGTTGGCGGCTGCAGTAACCACTAAGCCGAGGGATGAACTTAGAGCCAGGAGTGGTGGTCTGAGGAGAGTCTGATACAGATGGACCCTTGCTTTGGACATTAGGCTGAGGGCAGAACAGTACCAAGCTCCATTCGCCAACGCTTTCAGTACTCCTAGGCTGGGTAGGAGTCTCTATCACCTGAAAGGAACGCGGGTGTGATGAGAATTAATACTTTTACAATCTAAAACTGAACTGAATAAGGGTTGTTAGAAAGGTACCTTTGGATCAGAAGGGGTATCCGCCGAGATTTCTACCAATGGAATGGTTGGCTCCACAGGTTCACTTTGGGGAGAAGCTGGGGGCACGTCTTGGTAGGAGCTGGCATCTACCACCACGTCTAGGTTTGCCTTCAGGAACTCTTCCATGGTTACCCCGAGTTCTTTTGGCTCAGGGTCCGATTCCAGATGTATCACCCTTGGCGTTTCTGTCACGATCGCCAGTGCTGTTGGAGCTCTAGCGGATGATGTTCCTTCCACAGCTTTCTCTGCGGAGAGGGTCGGATTGGTCAAAGAATTAATTGAAGCTAAAGCTGAGGATTTGGCCAGAGGGGTGTGGATGGTACATGTATCAGAAGAAAGCCAGTTTAGTGGAGTTGCATCAATTGGAGGTTTTCTCCGACTTTGGTCAAGAAAACTTTCAAACTTTCGCCAGGCGGATTGAATTTCGTCCCAAGTCTCTGGAACTCTAAGTCCAGGTTCAGGACCACTTGAAGGTGAACTAATGGAGCTGGAAGACTCACCTGAAGAAATCTCAATTGGTCTAGTGCCGGGAGCTGGTCTCCTACTCTGTCTCAAAGTTAGTCCCTGAGGAAGAAAGTTCGCCAACTACATCAGACTTATAATTTGGTCTAAAGAACAGTTAATGGATGGCATATTTTGGCAGATTAATAAAAACTTACTGGCATATTGTCTTCCTCATCTTCTTCTTCTTCTTCAGTCACGGGAGGAGGAGGTTTTACTTTTTTCCTGCTTTGGGCCGCCGTTGGAGAAGTTTGAGGAGCTTTCCTTTTCTTTATGGCGGGAAGGACTTTCTTGGAGACCTGTGGCATAAGAATCAGTTAGTGGTTTTTCTAAACTTATCCATAATTAGGGTGGGTTACAACTTGGCGAATGATTACCTGGACTTCTTCAACTGCTAGTTCAGGGTGCAAAGGACCCCCGTCGAGCACCAAAGCGTCGTAGGCAGTAAGGCATTCGCGGTGTTTTTCGAATACCTTTACAAAATAGTAAAGGGATTCCTTTTGAAAGGCTTTCCCGCGAACTTCTTTCCACCAAGCTTCGTAGTCATCAGTGGCGTGCTTGGAAATTACAAGCTCTGAGCATTGTTCTAGAGCTGGGAGGGTTGTAGGACGCAAGGAAGAGGAGCATGGAACATTGGGGGTCACAGGAGTACTCTTGCTTGGTCGCCAAGCCGAGAACAAATTGCAGCTTTGGACTGGCGGATAGGGGGCGTGTTGTGTCAATCCAAGCTGACGAGCAAAGAGATGAGGGGCATATACTTCCGAGCCCTGACCGCCTTTATTTGAGGTAAACAGTGGAAGATCCGCCATGGATATACATTGAAGGAACAGATTCTTCCCTGCGTCACTTTAATTAGCGGAGGGGAAGAAGCCAGTTTTCAAGGCTGGAGGGTGCTTGCGAGTTAGGAGCATCTGAGCTTCCGAGTAGAAACATGGCGCATCCGTCTGGTAGATGATGTCAAAGCATGGTGCATAACTCTGCCCATACATAGGCGATTGGCCAACATATGCTGCGCCCATTATTCGGTTTTCGCCTATGTCTCTCGGCTCTGAGGCGAGTCCCGGAAAATACATATTCACCCATATGTCCAGAATCCAGAGTGGTCCGGGAACTGTGAGGCAGAAGGGGTTCATGGACAAGGTATGAAGTCCCCAGTACAGGTGAGCGAGAATTATTTGGGCAAGGCCTATCTCTTCATAGGCGTAAAGGATTTCAGCCATCCTTTTGTAGGTTCTGGACATCTTGGAGGCGGTTGAACATAATATGAACTTGTTGAGCCAAAAATCAAGGAAGACGATTCCTCCGATGTCGTCATTCCTCTTGCTGAATTCATCTATCCAGGGTTGATAGCTCAAGTTGCTGGAGATGGACATGATGGTAGATGGAATTCGGTCTTGGGGGTAATCATCTAACTCAAAGGGTTTTGTACCCAAAGGAAATCCTAGCCCGGCGTACAGGTCTAGGAGGGTGATGCTAGCCTGACCAAATCTGAAATCGAAGGTGTTGGAAGAGGGATTCCAGAAACTTACTAAGGACAGGAAGGCGCATCGATTTCCACCTTTTGGGTTCAAACTGAAACAGAGGTCGAGGACTTCTGTTATTCCAGCATGGCGCCATCTTAGGGCATCTATCTTTTGTCTGGCTTTGTACCATTTGATCATTGATGAGGTTGGTAGAGGCCAGCAGCCAGTAGTGATGGGGGCTTCAAAGTGGTTCGAGCACTTTGGAAGTTTGATGCCTTGATCACGAAAGGTTACCGGAGGCGGACGGCAGGGATCCGCGAATGAAGATATGGCTTGAGGGGTGATTTCCCGTTGTCTCGGACCGAGCCCGGCACGGCTGTAATCATCAGGTGAGGTTAGTGAGGTTTGGAAGGGACTTCCGACCTCGATAACGGAATTTTGGATCTTTTCCTTTCCGCGAAGCGCTTCTGAGTGCTTGATTTCTAGGGCCATGATGATAGAAGTGAGATTTCGGGTTGGTTTTGACGTTCCTGGATTACAGCTTTATAGAATCTGAAAGAGGGTCTATGAATTTCTGAATCGGTGTGTTTGGAAACGGTTTAGGGTTTATTGAACAGTCTTCTGAGCTCAAATTGGATAAAGTTGTATTGGTTAGAGGGAACGACGTATTCTTTAGGTTTTTAAATAAGTCCGGATGGGCTTTCTCAACCTTCTTCAATCTCAATGGGCTTTTAATTTCGAAGGCTGGGGGGCAATGTTTGGGCCTAAATTAACATTTACCCGAGACTATGGGCCGAAGCCCAGAGGGTCACCCATTTGCGGGTAATCTGATATGATTTAAATCAGTTTCCGTCTAGGAGAGGATTTGGAGTCCTACTAGGAGTCTGAATTGGGGATGGTTTAAGGTAATACAATCCTATTCGATATCAAAATCCATTATGCTTGATACATACGTATTTGGGGTTTTGAGATCACTATATAAAGAACTCTAGGACAACGTAAAAAGGGTTCTCAACCATACAACTACAAGCTTTTGCCCTGCAAATCTTGCAAGCCTCTCCGGAGCACTCTCTCTCGCGAACTGCCTTCCACCAACTGCAAACAACACTATTCCAACCAAGCCGCAAACCTACGCCCACCACCATCGGTCGCCGTACACCTACCGTTGTTGTCGAAAGTGACTTGCGTTCGTATCGAAGCATCGCTGAGACATATCGAGTCCAGTCGTCACGCCTTGTGACAAATCGAGTCGTTACCCCGGTAACTGTCTTTCCCAATCTGCCAGAGGTTGGACGAACACCATCCGCGGTTTTGATACTTAGCTCTGCTTTGCATCCCAGGATCGAAGTAAGATTATCTCAATCTACAAGAGGTTGAGTGGAAAAATCCTAGTAACCGTTTACTTAGGTCTTGTTCGAGCCTCTACGCCGGTTTGTCAACGCCCGCGTACAGTCGTTTGATCGAGAAGTCAGGTAGCAGGGAGCAGACAAACAAGTTCGCCAGAGTCATCCGCTCGCTAAGGGTGATTCGCTCACCAGACGTCGTCCGCCACCAAGGTTGTACCTAACCCAAAGGTATTGGCACACTCGCACCAGGACTGAAACGTACGTCCGCCACCCCCACGTGTTGATAGTTCGACAGGTGTCAAAACTGACGCGAACAATTGTTTCAGTGAACTAGAGCAAAATAAGCAAGATGTAAGGAAAAAAAAAGAGTGCTGTGGTTGGCTTAGTGAAGACACGATGAATGGTAAAGGTCAACTTACAGAAGAGCCTATCTGGTCAATAGTAATTTGCCTTTTCAATTTCATTTTCGGTCTATTGGAAATTTGGAACCGAGAACTAGAGCTTCAAGAAGGAGGTTGCTTTCACGTCTATATACTACGTTATTCGGAAGGGAGGAATGACTTTTCGGTCGGAAAACTTGATGCAAATCATTTGGGTATCTCTTCACATTAACTGTATGGAATTTAGAGTAAATGGAAATATAACACACTGAATCCGAATAGTCACATTTTAGTAGGTTAGCACAAATGGAACAATTGGTACCTTTAGTTTTCCTATGAACACTTTAACACGACCTCGTTACACAAATGGAACAGAAAGCACTAGGGTGATAAGGAATAGCTTATACTCGAACCGCATCTATGTTCGCTCAACTTGGATTACACTAATGCCTTTCCTTTTCTTTTCAGTAAAGCAAATAGCCTAGCATGCACAACCTCCTCCTTGTTGATCTGCGTTGGATGAATTGACAGTGGGCTTGAGGTTTACATCAACCATATCTTCCTGTTTTGTGGACGAAAGGGTTTCCATCCCTGGCAATGCAGAAGCAATCTTACGGAAAAGTGGCTGCAGTTACCCAATCATGATAGTCATACAAAAAGCATGAGCAACCAAAGTAAGGTGAAACAAATGAAGTATACTTGCATTATTGTTTAGAAAAAGATGCTGCCTGATTCAGTGACATGATTAGCATGAACCTGAGGAATCAGGAGTTCTTGTATTTTTACCTTGATATTGAATCCTGCTTTGGCGCTGGTTTCTATGAACATGACTCCAAATTCACGAGATTTGGAATCTCCTTCCTCTATAGAAACCTGTCTGTTTGATCAATCATACTACATGGTTATAGAAAAACTTGAAATTTGAAAACAAAAATAATTGAATATTTGGGCAGTGTAAAGGAAAATGGATAAACTCTATAAGTCCCTAACTAAGTAACCATACTGCTTCCCCTATATTGCGATGTAAGTTTTGTCTATTACAGACACAAAAGCGTCCCTACAGGTGTTATTGTCTTCATAGTCAATAGTAAGGTCACTTACAAAAGAAAACCTATTCAGTCATTATGAGGTTTCTGATGTATATAGCAACAAAGGAGAAACCGAGAAACATATATCACAGTTCTCTAAGATGGACACATAGCGAAACTATTAATCAGAACGGGTAGTGTAAAGAGGAGGGGGCCAGGGTTAGTATACTGTTGTGCATTACTCACCTCTTATCAACAAGATCGGTTTTGTTCCCAACAAGCACAATAATGACATCAGTACCCCGTTCTGTCCGTACTTCTTCAATCCATTTGTTAGTGTTCAGAAATGATTGTCTATCTGCATCACAACAATTCAGTCAAGGGAGAAGAATATGTGTTTATGAAGAGCAAGAACCAGAGAGTCAGAGATTAGGATGTTGAGAGCTAGAAACCACTTTTGCCATTGAAAGAGAAAGCTTTTTGAACATGAAAAACTATGATCCTAAAAAATTCTACACTACCACTCACTGGCTACATCATATACGATTACTGCAACAGATGAATCCCTGATGTAGCTCGGAATGAGACTCCTAAATCTCTCTTGCCCTGCAGTATCCCTGTAAATTCAATAACGTAAAGTCTCAGATTAAAAACATCATGTCAATTGCATAAACGAATATACACATCAAGTGGACACCCGATGAACTGACAACGCAACAAGTATAACAGTCCTTAACACTTTATGTCTTTACCTTCCCATGCTTCTCAAGAGAATCATATTCTGGAGTTACATACAAAAACTATCTTTACACAAAGGTTCACAAACAAAATTAACAACTAGACGGCGGTATAAAGAATTTCTCCTTTTAAGCACCAAAGTTGGTCAAAATAATGTTCACCAACATAGACTTCTGTTATTTCTATCTAGCAGTATTTTCATTCTTTTTATGGACAAACAATCATGTAATAGGATACATGATCACATAGAGCAGCAACATCATATGAATCAACAAATGGAAATGCAAATAATTCTTACCAAAGCTGCAAACGAACTGTCCGATCTTCAAGGTACATCGTTTTTGACAGAAAATCAATTCCAATCGTAGCCTGCAGCATTAGCATAAATCAAACCCTAGAAAATCTCATAATTGCGCAAAATTAAGAAAACGGATCGAATGAAATTACCTGATAGGTCGTGTCGAATTTGTCATACATGAAGCGGGTGATGATGCTGGTTTTGCCGACGGACTGATCGCCGAGGAAAACGAGCTTGTATTTGGCTAGAGGGGACACCGTCGCCATTTTTGAGATTCTTGTATTCTGTGCCTTTTTGGATCTGAATCTCAAAGCCAGAGGAAGAAGAGGAATATGACACTGAAAGAAAGCGTGTTTATTTCGTTTTTCTTTTCCGTTTTTTGAGTTCAATGTATTTATATAGGAAGGCGAGGAGAACCGCCAAGCACGACGAAGACGGCAACAAGTCAACGTATTGCACTTCCTTGTGGTGCTAGGGGTGTTGCCTACAGACTTGAAGGTCTCTGACAAGTTTCGTTTTGTAGTTTGATTAGTTGTTTGAGTTGTGGAATGGTGTTGTTTCCCAATCTTTTGATTTTTTTTTTTTTTGTCGAAATAAAGAGTCTTTTATGTATATGGATTATCATATATATCTCTCTTCTAGAATGACCTAGACGATTATATCAAAGTATATATAAGTTGGTGTCTAAAGACAACATAGGATTTTGTGACCCTACTCGTAGTGAGATATAGTTCATTATATTGACTCATAAGTTTTTTTTAAAATGCGATTCATTCCACATTCATTAAAATCTGTACATAAATTTTTCTTTCCATTCGCAATCAATATCCAAGTGAAAATTATTGGCAAGTATGTCATTAAAACTAATTAACAAGGTTCAAATGTCTCTTGGTGCGCAAAGAGCATTTGTGACAATGATTTAATGCCTAAAGAAATTGATGAACTGGTGATGATCCAATCATTCTATTCATAGAGGAATTATAAGGCACTGGAAATAGTTCTCGATTCCTTACAATTGTGTGGGTAGAGAAATCGTATAGAGAGAATTTCGAAATGTACGTGTATTTAGGAGTCACCTTTTAAAAAAGTTTACAGAAGACATTGTAAGTAGGTAAAAATAAGAATGATGCTAGAGACACTAAAAATATTTACAAAAATTGAATACTAAATGATGTGCCATGTGCCACATCATTAGATGCCACACTTTATAATTTCCACATGTTTTTAATAATATTATGTTTTCAAAAGTGTATATATAATTACGTAAATGAAACCCAAAATTGAAAGAAAAATTATAAATGATCGGGATTTCGTCTGATTCTTCCTCCGATCCCATTGATCAAACCCAGAATACAAGTGATATAGATTTGTAATTGAAATTCAATCAATTTGATTGTAGATAGTATGTAGGAAATTTACACATTTGATAAATGTAATTGATTAAAGTTCTATCTGGTGATTAAGGATCCTTTGGATTGATATATTGTGATTTGATTTGAAAGTTACATATGGGAAAGGATGAGGAAAGAAGATCATTGTCAAATAAATAAAACATAATTACCCAAAATTACATTTTGGTAGTGATATTTACCAATAGCAAGATCTGATTTTTTTGTATCATCAGCATGATTCAACAGTAACAGACTGTTAATCCGTCTAATGTTTAGTGACATAATTAACCCTGAAAATCTAAAAATTACAACATATGCCATATATATATATATTTATAAAAATAAAAAAATAAAAATAAAAAACCCACAAAACCCAGACCCAAACTCTCCTCTTCTCTTCTCCTCTCCTTCCCGACCAAAATCGCTAACCCTAATCTGAGATTGAGCGGGCGGCGATGGCAGAGCGACGACAGAGGCGCGAGGCAGTGAAGCGCGAGGCGGAGGCTCGAGGCAGCGAAGGCGCGAGGGCAGAGGCGGAGGCGCGAGGTGGACGACGACGACGACGAGCGAGGCGGAGGCGGACGACGACGACGAGCGAGGCAACGGAGGCAGACGCGGACGACGACCGCTGCTCTCTCTCTCTCTCAGTTTTGTATGTTGGTTTGGTGGGATTTGGAGGCGGGAGAGGGCTATGGTGGATGGGATTGGATCGATGGAGGACAGTTTGTGGAGGAGTGAGGGATCTGGAATTTTTTTGGGGGAATTAGGGTTTTGGTCGTTGAAATAGGCTCGGAGGAGATCCATCTAGGGATTGGAGTTTGAATTTGGGAGGGGGTAGATTAGAGTTCAGTAGTATTGAGGGTCAGTAGTATTAAAGCCCGGTGGAGGACGGCAGAGCTTCTGAGGATCAGTAGTATTAAAGCGCGACGAATGACGGCGGAGCTACTGAGGGTCAGTAGTAGTATTAAGTTGAGTTCTGAGGATCAGTAGCATTAGGCTCACTGAGGGTGATGTTGTAATTTAAGAGTTAACTGATTCTGTTAGTATTGGATGAAATCTTGCTATTGGTAATTTGAAAAAAGAATTTTGCTACTGGTAAATACTAACACAAAATTGTAGTTATCGGTAAAAAACCCAATAAAGAAAGAAGAAAGAAGAGAAAAGGGTGGGAGGTAATATTGCTTCGTTCTATTTGGAGACTAGAGAGGATTTTTCAATGTCTTCTATTATTGAATTTTTTATGGAATATGTAAATTATTTAATTCTGTAAATGACAAAGTGAAATTGATAAGGATAAAAGTGATTGCATGTCAGCTGCCACATCGAAATTTAATAAAACGTTTTGGAGTCTTTAGCATATTTCTTTTAAGATCCGAAATAGTAAACCTATTTCACTACGGACTTGTTCCTCCTCTCCCCACCGTCGCCCAAATCTTACTGGCTAATCCATTAAACACAGCTGCTCTGAGTTCAAAGCAAGAAATAATGTATATTGAACCCACAGACAAAGCCAGCAAGACTAGTCATACTAATGCTAACACGTGAGAAAGAATCATCAAAATACGAACTAATACTTATAAACCCTAGGTATCAGTTCAACTCCATCATTGTTGTAGGAAACTCAATTCTTTTTATGTAAATAAGATGGGTATGCAAATTGACAGAGTGGGCATGAAGAAGAAAATAGATTAGCCAAGGAATTGTTTATGGAACCCAAGCTTCATCAATGGAGTCAAAACCCAGAATTTCTTCCAGAAAATTCAAGGGCTATGGCAGAGTCTTGTCGTCATGCTTGAGATACGTATGCTCGAGTTATGCAATAGATCTAAAATGTATGATATAATTGGAAGAGGATCGGGTATGTAAAGGCAATAATTTTTGCTTGACTTGATGTTTTTATTTTTTTTTTGGCTTTCAGAATTCAGATGGGATCAGCTTGATGCATGAGTATGAGGCTCAAAAGTTGGGGGTGGATGAGTTACTGTTAAACCCTCAATGGTAATTAACATAAACCAAATCATCATCAGCCTCCAATTGCAGTGACATGATGAAAGATACATCATTTGACCTAGTTGATGAGAGAGAGAGAGAGAATTTCCAGAATGGGAGAGGAGAGAATAGAGTGAATGAGTGATCGATATAAGATTAAGAATAAAAACGCATTTTTCTTAAGAATTATTGGAGTTGATAAGTAAAATTAGAATGGGCCATTTTTGCCTTCTTTTTTTTATTAGATAGTCATTTTTCCTTTTATTTATTTATTTAAAAGTAGAAAATAAATCTTCATGGTGATGTCGATATTCCAAATTAATCTCCATTCTTACTCAGTCGTTATTTTTCTTCAGAATTACATGAAACCATATAAGCCTACAGGAAGACTTTGAGTTATGGTAGAGAATGTATAAATGCCCAACTAGGAGCACAATCATAGGTGAGACTTCCCCTAGTTCACAAAACTTGAATCAGTATGTGACCAGTGTCTTTGTTCAAGAAATTTTGGTTGAGAACTTTGAAGAAAAAAAAATGTATAATTGTATGTAGAGTTGTAGACAGCAATATTATGGAGAAACTTTTCAATAACGAAGAGAGTTAATGAAGAGGCCGTAACAAAGGCACTTTGAGAAATATTGGATGATTGACTTAATTTCAAGACACTGTAATGAAGACACTTTTTTCAAGTTAAAACTAAATTATTATATCACATGATTTGACGATTCACAGCAAAAAAAAATAAAAAAGATAATGACAACATATCGAACAAAATTCAAAATTCAAAGTTCACCTTTCACATGAAATCTTTGTAAATTTGATGTTTCATCAATAATTCTTTACAAATCGCAACACAAAGAATCTATATTCTTATATAAGAACATTATCTATATTCATGGCCACAGAACCATCTATTGGTTTCTTCCATATCTACATGGCTAATAATTTGACCTATCAAAGCACACATTCTTTGTCTCTTTCAAAACATTCACCAAATAATTCTCATGTCACAATCAGATTATGCACCACTTAGGGACATTTCACCTACCCTTTTAAGACTACACTGGTCATAGCCAGAGACTTAACTCTCATGTAATAACTCAGACAACATCCCAATCTTTTATATCATACTACTCAGAGGAATCCAGTGCCAATCAGTCACCATGAAGAAGTCTCTAACTACAACACAAAATCAAGGGAGTCATTACAATCGCAGTGAGCAACTTCACGACCAAAGTATTGTGATTCCTGCCAAAATCATCAATCTAGCTGAGAGCTTCGAAAAGAAAGAACACTCCTGGTACTACTAGACTTGCACCTTACAAATAAACAAGAAGAAAACCATTTTTTATCATTGCAGCTAATTTTCAACTGCATTTCCTCACCAACTATTTCTCATCCCGGAATCCCGGTCACTCTTTCGTTTGGTGGTTTCATGCAGGTTCATCACTTCTCATGTCCCAACAGACCTAACAATTCAAGTTCAAGAAATCACGTTTAATGTTCACAAGGTACCTACAGAGAAAGACGCAGTTTAATATCACAGGCTCGTTCCACAGCAGATTTTTCGCAGGCAGACATACGAGTGACTCACATGTCTGCAGATGAAAATATATGAAATCATATTGTGATACCTAAAATAGCTCACTAAAGCTTTCTTTACCAGAAGTTTAGGAGCACATTTTGAGCAAACCATACTTGTTATCTAACAACGATCCTAAATTCCTAATACGAATACAAATACAAGATAGTAAGTTAACATTATAGCTGTCCTAATAGGAGACGATGTTGTGTCACATTAGAACGTACATCATTCACTTCATTTTTCATAACCAACATACATATTTTCAACAGTATTAAAATTCATGTTAACACATACAAACACATTCAGTAGTAGTTTCAGTAGTAAAATTCATGTTATGTTGGATTTATTTTCTATAGTTTCTTGTCTTCGGCATCAAACACATACAGAGCATTCAGTTATTTCATGTTTCGCTTCTTTCTGTACAGTATCCTTTGGTAGCAAAATGTGGCTACATAGGTCAATTGGAAGTTCAGCCTTCGGTCTCAAATTTTGGCAATGACTTGAAGCTTGAAAACTTCCCAGGTGGACCAGAAACATTTGAAATGATTCTAAAATTCTGCTATGGCCTCCCAGTAGACTTGAACCCTAACAATATAGCTCAACTAAGATGCGCATCAGAATTTCTAGAAATGACTGAAGAACTCGAAGCAGGAAATCTGATATCCAAGACTGAAGCTTTCCTCACATTGGTAGTCCTTTCTTCTTGGAAAGATACCATCACTGTACTCAAGTCCTGTGAAAACCTATCTCCATGGGCTGAGAATCTTCAAATTGTGAGGAGATGCTGCGACTCCATTGCTTGGAAGGCTACTAGAGATAACACCACCAGTGGGGATGCTGACGGTCAAGAACAATGGTGGTTTCGTGAAGTGGCCACCTTCCGAATAGATCATTACATGAGGGTCGTATCGGCAATAAAGGCAAAGAATACAAGGCCAGAGTTTATAGGTAAATGTATCATGCACTGTGCAGAAAGATGGTTGCCAGGTCTGGATGTGGAATTTGAAGGACTGAGAGGATACGGAATAGGAAGAAATGACCTGCAGTTCAGTATCCTGAGTAACAGGAAAGATGAAGGCGGTTATGGTCACAGCCAGGAGCAAAAAGCAATTATTGAAAGCCTCCTAAGCGTACTTCCTCCTGAAAAAGAAGCTGTGCCATGTAAATTCTTACTGCAGATGTTGAAGATGGCTATGATGTACTCATCATCACCGGCTATGATTTCAGAGCTTGAAAAGAGAGTGGGGATGATGTTAGAAGAAGCCACAGTCAATGATCTGTTGATTCCAAGTTATAATAGCGCCGACCAAGGGAAACTGGATAAGTGAGTGCTCTATATTATCTATTTAGTCTATCTTGGCAAGATAATCACTGTAGAATTACCTTGCTGAATAGGTTTGTGCAAACATTTTCAACTTTCCTATAACTTTCATAACGTCTAGTGTAGGTCACCAGAAGAACGTACAATGCATGACATTGATGTTGTGCAAAGGATTGTGGAATATTTCTTGATGCATGAGCATCAACAGGAAGAGAAGACTGGTAAAACCAATGTCAGTAAGCTCTTGGACAACTACCTAGCTGAGATTGCAGGAGACCCAAATCTCTCCATAACCAAGTTTCAAGTATTGGCTGAACTGCTGCCTGAAAATGCTCGAGTATGTGATGACGGTCTTTACAGGGCTATTGATACCTATCTGAAGGTTACTTACCTACCTGTTCATCTAGGATTTACTTGGAAGACATTTTTAAACCTAAGCCTGAACCCCTGTTTTCAGACTCATCCATCACTTCCTGAGCATGATCGAAGAAGGCTATGCAGGATAATGAACTGTGAGAAACTCTCACTTGATGCATGCATGCATGCTGCACAAAATGATCGACTACCTATGAAAACCATTGTCCAGGTAACATTTCTCAGATTCCCCCAGTCACATCACAAAAGAAGTTAATAACAAAGTTTATATTTACTCATTCATGCTGAAAACTAGCTTAAAATGTTTAGTAATCAGATGTGACATTAAGCCATATGGGTCTTTCTGAAAAATGCAATCGTAAAATGCAGGGGTTCAACTAAGGTCTAACAAACATTTTAACTTTGAACTATCATTTGGTAACATGAAAAAGAATGCAAGCCAAGAACCTCCACGTAACAGACTAACTTGAGGACGCTATATAATCAGTATCATAAATGAAACTGTTCAGATGGGCTTTCAAAGAAAAATAGAAAGAGATATATTTGCATACATAAAGAAAATCCAAGTGGAAGACAGATGGAAACAATGATACTGATTGAAATAAGTATCCCATATTTTCTTTGAAAACTCAATATTCTCTGTAAGAAAATCCACACCACAGATATAAAGCAAGATTCATCCAATCCAAAGTATCCTGAGGGTGGAAGGAAAACAAGAAAGCTAACATTTCGTATAAAAGATGCATCTAAGAAGCAACTAGAATGCAATACAGAAAAAATTTACAGAAACCCAAGAATCACCAACATTAAAGAGATGCCCTTTATTAAAAAAAAAAACATTTAAGAGATTGCATATGGCATCTAATATCATGTGTGCTAATGTTTCAGTCCTGCCAAGTGACTCGAAAACCAACTAGGTACTATCCAAATCGCATGCTGTGAGAATCAATCGAATAGAAATAATAAAAGCCTACCTGCCTCAGGCTTGTAGACAAGCTATCCAGACATGAAAATGGGTAAGGCAGGTTTCTCGTATAGCAATAGAAAGAAAGAAGTTAGAAAACTTCGACATCACTGAAACACCTAGAAGCACCCTCTGAACAGCAGTAAAATAATCTCTTTTACTATTGTTTATAGAAGATAGGAATGTGATTCTCGCCGCTTCTAAAACCCAAATTAGACACTTATTGAAAGAAAAAAAGCAATTGTTCTTATTAGTCGTATTGTTGCAAAGACCATCCAAAATACCACAGGTAAACAATTCTCAGAAGGAGTCAAATTAGAAACCTCAATCTTGTATAAGCCTAGGAATCAATATATGGAATATTTGAAGAAAACTATTAGGATCATTTTTATCAAAGAAAACAACTACTTAAACAATGTACTGTTGAAGAAATAGAAATACCTCAGAAAGTTTTCAATAACGGTTCTAAAGATATGGATTCCAAAAGAATGCAGTCCATAAACAACCTAGGTTTGAAAAGCACGTACACAAAGACAAAGTCAATTAACTTAGAATGTGATGATGAAGTTCGATGCAAATCATTATCTGTCCATCAAAGTTCACATTTTTCACCAGAGATCGATTAGACTATAAAACCTGTACAGGTTCTGTTCTCAGAGCAAGTAAAGATGAGGACAGCAATGCAAGGGAAAGAATCAGCACCCACTGGCAGTAACTCTGAACAAGAAGGAAACCACTCATCAACAGATGCAGAAATTAAGAATCTTAAAGCGGAACTTGAGAATGTAAAAACAAGGATGGCAGAGCTGCAAAGTGACTACTCTGAGCTGCAAGAGGAGTATGAAAAGATGAACATCAAGCAAAAGAGTGTCTCAAGTTGGAGTTCAGGATGGAGAAAAATTAAGAAATCTTTCCATACAAAATCTGAAGCCAGCGAAACTGGAGAAGGCCAACAAAGACCCAACTCAATTGGGGGGAGAATCGGCTTCAGACGAAGATCATCCATGTCCTAATTCCAAATTACTTTATCATCTTAGACTTTTGTTTCAGGTAAGAGGTCAGGAACCCCAGCACTATAAATGCTGGTGTGAGATTTAAGCCTTGAAGGGTACCATCTGTATGAAAACACAAGGAAAACACTACACTTTTTTTTGGATGGGCATTGGGTCTTATATGGCAAACTATACATGACGTATCAAATAATCCATGACCCTTAAAGGCAAAAAATAGGGACGCCCAATTGCTGTAATATCCCTATATGTAAACCATTACATTACTCTACAATATCGCATGCTCCCATAGCAATCTAGCTGACTACATCCTTTCCTATAAGTGCAAACCTACAAACTTTCAGTACCGGATCCCACAAGACTAAAAATGACCTACATACTTAAAAGCCAGTAAACTATACACTAAACTCCAGCAGATTAAAAGAGCATTGCCACAATGACTCTCAACTAAAAAGACACTCTATACTCCTCACAACAAACATCAACAGTCAATCGAACTACATCAATCTGTTCATCAAGCAAAACACTATACCAATACGTCTAATGACATTACAATACTACTGAACAATACTCAAGCTGCCAAGACTCGAGTTCATCCCTCAATAAACATAACCATGCTGAATCAAACAAGATTAACCAATCAAAAGTTTTCACTTTGCGCAATTCATCAAACTACTAGTAACTCAAGGTCACGATCAAACAGTAAACAACATCAACCAATCAAAAGCATTCCCATTATTAACCGAATCACCAAATTTGACCTAGTGAAACTTCATATCACTCCAAGGAAACCTCCCCTTCCCTTGTCCGAAAACCGGAGACCCCCTCCTGACCTTCTCCATATCCACCTTCTCCTTCCCATCATCAAGCCAATGCCTCCTCCCTTCTCCCTCCTCCACCACGCTGCTCTTCCCGCCCTTCTTCCCCGCCGTGGCCTTCCTCTCCTCCTCCACAGGCCCAATCGGGAACAGACCCGGGTTCAAAGACAGCGGTGACCTCAGCGTGACGTAGGCCTTCTTGTAAGCGGGCTTGGCTATCAAGAGGCCACCGCGCTTCTTCTTCTTGCCGTCCATGTTGAGAGTGCGGACTTTCTCGATGTCGAAGCCGTAGAGGGACTCGAGGACGCGCTTGATTTCGATCTTGGAGGCGGATGGGATTGTTTTCAGGGCGAATTCGGTGATGTTGGTGAAGCTCGTCGGCAGTAGGAGTTTTATTGGGAGGTTCGGGAAGTGGACCACTCTACTCCCCAGTCGGCTTCCCATGCCTTCTTCTCTGTCTCTCTCTCTGACCTAGTAGACAACTCAACTCCCTTTTACAAAGAGGAGACTGCCACTCAGACTAAATGGTACTGATATGTAGTGGTAGACTAGTTTGCCCTTAGTATTATGACTACAGGAACTGATAGACTATTAGAGTGAGAAGGTGAATTGGGATGGTTTGAGAAGACATGAATGAATTTGTAGACCTGCTAAAGAGGACACTCACTTTTGTGCTGCATTTTACTTGGTGCAGTGAAATGCAACCTATAAGCTCGAATCAGACTTTTTCTTCCTCGCAACAAGTTTCTATTGAACTGCAGATGTTATAATGACAAAAGAAACAGATGGCGTTGACGACTCTGTTAAGAAGCAACAACCCTCAAATACAGTTAATATTCGGACAATACCTCATGTATTAATTGATCACTCTTACAACAATTGAAGATTACATTTTCCTTCATATAATGGTTCTTACAAAGATCAAAGAGGTCTCTGACCAAATTAGAACCTCAGTCAATAGTCTTTTGGCAGCTACATACAACCTGATATTGAATGCCTTAGCTAAAGCGTAAATCCTCACGTTTACTGATAACTCTCTATCATCTAGGCAGCTACAAGTTCCAATATGTCCAACTAATGACAACACAGGGCCAAAATAAGAAGCCCCTGATGTTACAATGGTTAGGATTTTACGATTCTTTCTTTTTAACTCGGTAAGGATATTTCTGGTATATTGAAATGCTGCTAACCACGAGGGGAAGAGATGCCAGACAATACAATGAAGGCGGTTTCCCTTCGAAAATGAACTGCAGCATCGCCGTGATAAGAAGTGCCGAAACAATAACAAACCCCTGCAACCACATTAAATAAAGCTTCTGCAGTGAGTACCTTAACAACTAAATCTGCCATTCAATAATAAACTGCATAGAGAGCTTCTGTTGAGACGGAAAGGAGTCATATCAGCCATTCCAACCAAATTGACTAGTCCCAAATAGCAAGTGTATAAACAGAACAGTTTACCCACCTTTCGTGCATTCTTGTCAAGCTTTTAAGGAATAATAAATGAAGATTTTAGCAAGAAACTTAAACCGGAAAGATCAGAATCTGCTTCCTTTACATGTTCCACATTTATGTAACCTAGCCATTACTCACTGAACTTATTATGTTGATTCAAGTGGCCAAAATAGTAAATAATAAAGTAACAAAGTACTTCAGGGTTTCTACTCGTAATTGTCTATTTGTAAGTAAATACTTAACCTAATAATGTGTTTCAGATCATTTGATCACTACCGTTAAGTTAAAGTTGCCATTGTAACTCACATTAAAAACAAAAAAACAAAAACAAAAACTTGCCTTTCTAACCCCGCCAGCATGGGTTGTGACTAAGCCAACAAGTATTCCACCAAAGGCATTGGACATGACTGGGATCTGAAACATGGAGAATCAACAAAGAGCCAAATTAGAAAGCATGCAATATCACATTTTTTGCAAGTACAAATTATAAAGAGCATCAGTCTTCTAAAAAATGAATGCATCGTTTTTCACTCTCATAATTGCACAATATTTCTACTTTTTTTTTCTTTTCTTGGTAAATTCGGGTGTTTTTGAAAGACAAAAGAAAGCAAATCCAAATATATGCCAACAGTTTGCTAACGTGTGAAAATTATCACCCACAGATATAATCATAATATCATATAACAAGGAGAAAACTAATGCCAGAAAGAGCAGAGCCAACCAAGGGGACAACTTAAAGATTCAAAACAAAGTAGGGGACACCACACCAACTTAGAAATTATGTTTTTCAAATGAACTATAGTTAGCATGCTCCTGTTATTAAGAAAATGAAGAAGGAAAACACTAGAATTCTGAAGCCAACAAAAGCTACCCTGACAGGACTATATATGATGAAACAGACCAGAAAGAGCAAGCATGATAAGAACATCTTGCTTTGAAAGGAAGCGATCATCTGACCACAAACACTAATATCCTTCATATGGACTAACTGCCTTCCAACTAAACCAATCATTGTGGCGGTTCTGACAACTGAGTATGCAAATAAATAAACTCCATACGAGTCAAGCGAATAAACAAAAACTAGAAGGAAACATAAGATTTTAATACGATCACTACCCAAGTCAGTAGAGTCCATCCATAGAAAAGTCCATGTTTTCTGATAGCTTCTCCATCAGGAGACTTGGCAGTACTAGCCAACAAGCATAAACTTCCAACAATAGACATCTCTACAGTCATCAAGTATGAAGAGTGCTTCTTAACCTATAACACAAAACAAGACAATTATGATAAATAAAAGAGAAACAACTTCAACAACACCATGACATACTTCCTCCAAAGCACGGAAGCAGCGACATTCCACTAACCTGGGAAGCCCATTGACACAGAGAGGACGCCAAACCCGAAAGCACAGAAGCCACCAACACAGGAATGATCCCATTAAACAATATCTGGTCCGAATTTCCACCACTCGACCTCTTACTTGAACCTTCCCCAAAACTAAGAAGAACAGCCGCAATAATCAACAAGAAAAGCGCCCCGACTTGCTGAATCGATTGCTTCTGCCTACATTACCACATTTCAACCAAACAAGTCCAACCATCACACTCAAAACCCCCAAAAATTTCGACACAATCACCCAATCAATTAACTCACATTTACCTCAATATCAAATACGTACACATAGCAGTAAAAATTATCTTAGTCTGATTAAGCATCGAGAACGTTAAAGAATCAAGATTCTTATACGAAATCTGAAGCAAACTATTCTGCAGTGCATAAATCGCAGCAGGAAGCCCAGAAGCGGTCAACGCACCAAGCAAAGTCCACTCTTTGTACACCTTCTTCAAGCTACCCTCCCTCGCCATGAAAATTAGGGCACATATCACCTTCGCTATCTCACACGTGAGCACCGACGACGTCACGATCACTTCTCTTCTGCAATTCCCAATCACATACATAATCTTAGGGTTGCAATTTCAGAAATGATTGGTGAAATTAGGGATTGTGGTTTACCTGATGAAGCGTTTGGAGATGAGAGGCTGAGCTCCGTACTGGAGAGCGAGGAGGACGGAGTAGAGGAATACCTTGGCGTTCATTTGCTCCGAGGTTGGCGGCGGTCGTTTTGGCTTGGCGGCGGTCGCCATTTCCGGCGACCTACAGAGACTGTTTGGGAATTTTCGGTTGCTCTTCTGTTGGGTTTTACTTTAGCCCTAAATAGTTGGGGGCTTGGGGGCACTACTTGGTTGGGTGTAGGAAATGACCACACAGTTTCAAATATTTTAACTCTTTCAACTAAAAGTGAAAAAGAATTACTGTTGATGAAACGTTAAAATCGTGTAAGTGGAGCAACGCTTAGTAAAAAAACAGTCTTTAGTGCACGGCGTGTACATACACGACTCATTATAAACTGATAAAAATTGTGACTTTAATATAAATGCATAGTGGTCAAGACTTAAGATTGCGTCGTGTACCTACACGACCGTACAGACAAGACTTTTTGGTAAAAAAAGACTTCCTTGCAGAAAGCTCTTCAAGATGGTCTAGAAAGACCTTAATGAGTAGATGTTTCTTAGAGGGTTCAAACTTTGATGGCAAGTATGGATCTTTCAATCTTTTAACGTTTATTTCTGGCATACCTATACACAAACTAATTTTGTTGCTGATGAATTAGCTTTCATAAGTTGGATTTGTTATTGTCAACTCTTCTTTCTATGATCCAAGAGTTTTGTTTGGATTGGTTGGGAGAGGCATGTGATTGTGGTTTTGTTTTATAAACTTGTTTCCTGTTATTGAAAAAAAAAATTCATAGTTTTCTTTTTAATGTTGTTGAATCCAATCGAAAATATATATATATATATATATATATATATATTGAAGGAATTTGTCTTATAAAGTTGTTTTTTGTTATAAACTGAATTCAATGAAATAAACACAAGGTAAAAACATACATACAATACATAATTACCTCGTGTTTTTACACTCTGTCATTGATCGAGTAAATGTGAAGATGTTTTGAATAACCCTGAAACGACCTTTAACTCCGACCCACCACTAGTTTCCAAAATTCCACACCACCTCCCATTTTTCCTTCATCTTCATACCCAAGCCTCGGCCGCTATCGCAAACACCAACCACCTTGATGCTACTCCAAGCAATCTAAGCGCCGCCACCGATACTATACTGTATCGCCGAGGAAAACTCAGCTCGATACGGCGGCCATTGCCATCACTTGACATCGATCCATTAGAAACATCACATAGTTCACCGCTAGCTACCATCCATATTTCATTTCATTTTACATGCCTCACATTGTGTAACACACTAGTAGAAGTGACCCATTGGTGAAAGTCACCTAACCATTCCCCTCCAAAACTCTTTTGCTCGTTGCAAATTCAAACTTCAAACCCACATCTTCTTCCATCCCAATTTCACCTACAGACTCCAGTCCCCAATCAAACACCATTACAACGGCGTCGCTCTCTGTTCCTAATGTTAAACCACCACCGCCGCAATGCCCTCAAATACCTCCACGCGCCGCCCCTCTCCCTCTCTCTCTCCACCACACCAACCCCAACCCCACCTCCCCCTCACACTCACCTCCGCCGCCCAAACCCTCCACCAAACCAAACAACTCCACGCCCTCTCTCTCCTCACCGGCTTCCTCCCCCACAGCCTCTCCCTCTCCGCCGCCCTCATCCTCCGCTACGCCACCTTCAACTCCCCCTCCGCCTCCCGCCGCCTCTTCTCCCTCTCCGTCCCTCACTCCCGCTCCGCCTTCCTCTACAACACTCTCATCCGCGCCTTCTCCGTCGCCCACGTCGACGATCGCTTCCGGACTTACAACCACATGGTCCGCCGCGGCGTCCGCCTCGACGATCACACCTTCCCTTTCGTCATCAAAACCTGTTTGGATTCAATGGAGATCAATAAGGCCATGGAAGTTCACTGTACCGCGTTTAAGCTAGGGTTTAACTCAAATGTTTACGTGGGGAACACGCTTCTTTCATTCTACGGCAACATGGGGAAGCTGAGGGATGCACGGAAGGTGTTCGACGAAATGCCTGAGAGAGATGCCGTATCGTGGAACACCATTATCGGGGTGTTTTCAGCGAATGGGGGTTATGTTGAGGCGCTGCATTGTTATAGGGAGATTAGTTTGGGGGTTTGGTGTAAGCCGAATGTTGTTAGTGTTATGCCGAATGTTGTTAGTGTGTTGCCGGTATGCGCTGAGCTGGCGGATGAGGTGATGGCGGCGCAGATACATTGCTATGTTGTGAAGTCGGGTTTGGGGACGCAGGTGACGGTTGGAAATGCGTTGGTTGATGTGTATGGTAAGTGTTGGAATGTGAGGGCGTCGAAGCAGGTTTTTGATGAGATGAGTCAGCGGAATGAGGTTTCTTGGAATGCAGCTATTACTGGTCTTTCTTATGTGGGGGATAATGTGGGAGCATTTGATATGTTTAGGTCGATGATTGATGTAGGGGTTAGACCAAACTCTGTTACCATTTCCAGCATGTTACCAGTTTTGGTTGAATTAGAATTATTTGGGGTTGGTAAAGAACTCCGTGGTTTTAGTGTAAACATGGGTATTGAATCTGACGTTTTTATTGGCAACTCGTTGATTGATATGTATGCCAAATCTGGCCATTCAGATGAGGCGTCCAATGTGTTCCAAGAGATGGATGAAAGGAATATTGTTTCTTGGAATGCCATGATTGCTAATTTTGCTCAAAACAAGCTTGAGTTGGAAGCAGTTGGCCTTGTGAGACAAATGCAAGTTAATGGTGAAATTCCCAATTCTGTCACCATCACAAATCTTCTTCCTGCTTGTGCTCGGTTAGGTTCACTTCGCCTTGGGAAAGAAATTCATGCAAGGACAATTCGCATGGGATCTGCCTTTGATTTGTTTGTCTCTAATGCTCTCACAGACGTGTATGCAAAATGTGGTCGGCTAGATCTTGCTCGAAATGTCTTTAACATATCCCTTAGAGACATGGTGTCCTACAACACACTAATAATAGGTTATTCTCAGACCACAGATTGCTCTGAATCTCGAAGTTTGTTTTCGGAAATGAAGCTGGTGGGAATGATGCATGACATTGTTTCATTTGTGGGAGTTATATCAGCTTGTGCAAATCTAACTGCAATCAAGCAAGGCAAAGAGATTCATGGATCTGTTATAAGAAAGTTTTTTGACTCTCATCTCTTTGTTGCAAACTCACTTTTGGATTTCTATACCAAATCTGGCCGCATTGATCTTGCTACTAAGGTCTTTGACCGTATTTCCAACAAGGATGTAGCCTCTTGGAATACTATGATTTTGGGATACGGAATGCTAGGTGAGCTTGACACTGCAATCAGTTTCTTTGAAGCAATGAGGGAAGATGGTGTAGAATATGATTCAGTTTCATACATTGCAGTTTTGTCATCTTGTAGTCATGGTGGGTTAGTTGAGAAGGGCAAAAGATACTTTGAGGGGATGCTGGCACGAAATATTGAGCCTGAACAAAAGCACTATGCTTGCATGGTTGATCTCCTTGGCCGAGCTGGCCTCATGGAAGAAGCGGTAGAACTTATTAAAGGCATGCCAATTGTACCAGATGCCAACATTTGGGGTTCTTTACTTGGGGCATGTCGAATCCATGGGAACATAGAGTTAGCAAGTTGGGCAGCAGAGTATCTATTTAAGTTAAAACCTGATCATTGTGGGTACTATATACTGCTTTCTAACATGTATGCAGAAGCAGGTAGATGGGAAGATGTAAAGAGGGTGAGGGAATTGATGAAATCAAGGGGATTGAAGAAAAATCGTGCTTATAGTTGGGTTCAGATTCGAGACGAGGTGCATGCTTTCGGTGTTGGAGAGAGACTGGAGAGACCAAATTCAGATTGCTGGCTGGCAGAATCTTAATACTTTTGAAACTGAAATTAATATTGAGGGACTGTTGAGATTTTGAGAAGATCAATTTGGAACTCTCAAAGAAAAGGAGTTGAGTTCTGCTAATGGCTATCAATGAAGTCGAACAGGTTTCATCAGCCTTTACTCTGAATTTTGTTTGTATATTTTCTCTCTCTTATTTCAGTGTGTTTAATTAGATAGAGTGGAACAGTACTGAAGTGGGCACTTAAGTTTTAGGGCATGTTTACTGTGATAGTCCTCCCGACAGAAAGAACCATATTTCATGAATAAATTATAAATATAGTACATCTGTCTACTTTGTGCTCTGTATATGATATTGTCCGAAAACAGATATTGATGAGAAGCTTGCCATTTCGGCAAATGCAACTACGGTTGTTTATGTGTTGTGCTTGTTGGTATAAGCTATACCTATAGTATATAGTTGTAGATGTTGATTACATGATCTTGGTTTACTGTGATTTTTTCATGAATGGTCTCTGGCATGGAGTAGAGGGTCATTTTTGTTAGTAGTTTCTCACTTGAGGGCCAGCTTGCACAATCAGAAGTAATGGGATCAAAGGCTCTTTACCTCCTCGACAGCACACTATGTCCTGTAATGAGGTCATGATAGCTCATGGTGTGTCTTGGACTTGGTGCACAGGGTCAGTAGTCTAGTATATTGCAGAACCATATAGCTACTAGCTACTGAGACTGATGATTATTTATAATCTATGTCTCTACATGAAAGACATTTCTTCTCATGTAATCTTGTCTGTTATTTCTAAGGATCACCACACACTCGTACAGAAAAATAGCTTGCATATGCTCTGAGTCAAGTAGGTAATCCTTTAGGAACTGAAGATACACAAGTTGTTTGCCTTTTGAGGAAGTCCAGTAAAATATAAATGAATTGTATACATCAATTGTCGTCAGAACGGACAGTAATAGAATACTCATTAGAGAAGAATTTGTGGAATGCACTTAGCGGTGATGCATGTCCTCCAATAGAGTAGATTGTTATTTGCAAGGAAAAACATGAAGATAGTAAGAATTTAGTCTTGATGATTCAAGTTCTGGGCGACTAAATACTCACAGTCAAGTTGCAGGGTTCGATATCTTGCCCATACTGCTCTCCAAAAATAATTAGGGGACTGGCTTACATATTGAGTAAACCTCTTTTCTCGTTTATTTTACTGTTTTGGGGTTATGTGGAGTAATCTAAGTGCTACATAAATCTATGTTCTTATAATGCTAGCTCTTCATTATGAGTCTACATTCTCTTCCAATGTTATTTCTTTCTCTTTTTGGCCTGTTTGTTGTCATCTGAAGTTTTTGTTTATGCTCCAAATAACTGACCACTTCTGTCCGTCTTGTGAGACACACTGGTTCATGTTGGTCAACACTGGTTCTTCATGTCATAATTCCTTGCGTCATTTTGAAGTTTCATGCAGTGCAGATTCTCAGTAGTTATCTTTCCTGCTTATGATGACCTTATTGCATCAGAGTATTAGTTTTTGACTCCCTCAATTAATTACTTATTTTATTGCCTCGCAGATGGTCAATTGAGCCCTTAAGCAGGATCGAGGTTTTGTCTCCAAGGTGGCTTATGCAATAGGTTTGGGAGATGAGCACTACATTTTATGTCATCTGAAGTAAGCATGTATAGTTCAAAACTATGGACTTTTATTTCAGTTGTCCAATGTTGCAAGACATCATCTCTTCTTTACATATGGGTTGCCATATTTTCTTTTAGTTTCATCTTCCTGCTGCAGGACCTTTGGGGCTCCCATTTTACCCTCAACAGACCAATGGTATTGGATCCAACCTTCTTAGGACAGTACAGTCGGAGCCAATTCTTCAGCTAACTATATTGTGGCAATTGTGATGTCTCATGGTAATTCATTTGATTTTGTTATATTAAATTTATTAATTATTTATTTTACATGGAGTTTTAAAGTTTTTAATTGAGGGTGAACATAGGAAGACAAGATGAAATGATATCTTACTATAAACTGTAAATCACTCTAGTATTAAAAAAGAGACATTAATTTGTTGATATGCAACATGTTATGTCTTTAAAAATTTAAGAATTGACAATAATTATAGTAAAATTTAATCAACAAGTATTATACGAGCAATAATGGACAATTATCTGTCAAATTTGTAAAAAAGTTATGATTGAATCGCAATTCTTTATCTTCCGAGTAAAAGAAGAGTGAAAATGACATGGTTGTCCCTCTATTTTCCGATGGCGCCAAATGATGAAGAATAAATCCAACCAATAATCATTATACGGGCAATAATAGACAATAATCTGTCGAATTTGTAAAAGAAGTTATGACTGAATGATGATTCTTTTCTTTTTAGAGTAAAGAAGAGTGAGAACCACACAATTTTCCGTTGTATTTTCCAATGTTGGCGCCAAAATGAAGAATTTGCTCGCCCTATTGTCTGCTTGCTTGTTTGACAACCAATATAAATAGTGGAATATAGAGACAGAGAGTCTATCCTATTTTTAAGAACAAAATGGGACATACAAATGGGATCTGCAACAGCTGGTGGAGTCGCTCTCTTTGAAACTATAGGTGCCAAGAGGACCAAATCACTCGTCTTCCTCAGGTATTTCATTTTCTCAGTTGTCCATCGATGAATTATTTGTAATTTATGGTACTCCAAATTGACTCGTCAATTGGTGAATTATGAATTTATTACAATGGATTTAGCCAAAGACATAGACTCTTTCATTTTCTCTTTCAGGATCCTTGGCAAATTATACAGTACTGGCTTCATCATAAATTTTGGGTTGAAATAACTTTTGTCTATGATTTGATCCAGTTTAATAAGAATTTTTGAGCAACAATTCCTGGATTCTCCTCCATTGTCTTAGACCGATTATGTCTTTCTTTATGCCTGGTTTTGTTTTTCCTTGGTTATGAATTATCTTTCCTAATTTTCTGGAGATTTGGTGATAGGATGATGAATAAAAAACATGAAGGAGGCTCCGAAAAGGCAGCAGCTGTAGAAGTAGAAGCAGCCGATCTCTTGGAGGTCACAGGTCCTGGTGGGATCAAATCAAGTGGTACTTTAATGATTTGTTTTGAGGAAGAGAATGAACCGAAAACAGCTGGCTTATCAATTGATGAAGCTGAGGATGCAAAGTTCGCAAGACTATTGCAGGAAGAATACTGGAAGTCAATGAAACAAAAAAAAGTCGGATGCATTGGTGTTGATCAACAACTGCAATGTACTCTCAAGGGATGTCATGGACAAAGGTGGAGATATGGATGACTGTATCTCCACTACAAACTAGTTGCTGCTGAATTAGCTGCAGCACTGGATGAGAAGGTGAAAAATGACTTGCCACTGCCAGGGCAAGTTGAATTTATTAATGGAGGGCCTATGGTTGTTCTGGTATGAACAGATTCCATACCAGGACTTGTATTGAGTTCAGTGTGAGATGATTTTAGCATTTCGTTCTAGGTAGGGGATTTGAACTTTGGACCTCTACCACCATTCTATGACGAGAGAAATGCCTTACAGTGGTGAAGCATTTCTCTCCTATAGAATGCTGCTGGAGGTCCAAGTGTGATTCCCACCTTGAAATTCACAAGTGTTTGTATTCATTTCGATACCTGGAATCAATGTACCAAATTAAGCCTTCATTATTGAAATATATTTTAGATTTGGAAAGTCTTAATGCCTTGTTTGGTTCACGGAATGGAAGAGAACGGAAATGAATTCTTTGCTATTTCCATGGGTATGAGAAATTTCAATTCCTATAAATTTCCTTTCTTATGTTTGAAAAGACCAAAGACTGCAAACAAAATTCATATAAACTTTTTCCATGCTAAACTTTTATTTAACTACTTTTTAAAACCCACACGACTTTCCAGAAAAATTTTAAAAAAAATTCAAGAATGAATACAACCAGAAACTAGGGAAAGATTTTCAATAACTATTCCCCAAATATCACGTGGAGGCTGATTTGAAAGTTTATCATAGACTTAATCAACAACAAAAATCCCCATCCCACTTGAAAAATTCGTACTCTAAAAAAAAAAATCATATAGCTACTTTATATGTAGAAATAAGTTTCAAGTATGAGAAACCTTGGTCGTCAAGTTCAAACTCCAACACCTTGGCGCAAAAAGCTTCCTCTTTCGGTACTTAATACCTTCAATTTCGATCAATTTAATTTAGGTGGTATGGAGAATTTCACTTTTAATTTCTCCCTTTCGAAAAAAGAAAAAGAAAAAATGGAAAATAGGGAAGGAATCTTTTCTTACCTTCCGAATTTGGATAAAAATAACTCCCAGAATCTTAGAGCAGTGAAACCCTACATAAAACAAAAATAAAATCAGAAAAGCTAGAAACCTTGCCAGCTGTCAAATCCAACGGCTGAGATCGCAACTCCTCGCCTTTATATAAATTAAACTGCCAAAAAGATTCCTGATTCCGCAGCCACTACTTTTCAAAACACTGCCACTCATTTCTCTTTGAGTTGAGCTCTCACAGCAAAACACAAGAACTTCTAGTCCGCCGCCGCCGCCGCCATGTGTGGAATCCTCGCCGTCTTCGGATGCGTGGACAACTCCCAGGCCAAGCGCAGCCGCATTATCGAGCTCTCCCGCCGGTAAACTGATCGCATTTGATTTCGAATCGAATCGAATAGGTTTTGATTTTGTTTGATTTTTGGTGATGACGAGTTGTTGAATTCGGTGTGTGTAGATTGCGGCATCGCGGTCCTGATTGGAGCGGTTTGCATTGCCACGGAAACAGTTACCTTGCTCATCAGCGGTTGGCTATTGTGGACCCTGCCTCAGGCGATCAGCCACTCTACAATGAGGACAAGACCGTCGTCGTCACGGTACTCTCTCGGTTCTTTGAATCGTTGAGTTTTGAATTAGCTTGACTTGATGCATGGTTATTGGCGTATGGAAAATTAGAGCAGTACATGTATTAGTGGCAACTGTTTTTAGATTTTGTGTGAGCAACTTAAATGTGTGACTGTTGATTAGTATTGATACTAATAAACTTCTCTTTTCGAGGCTTTTTACCTAGCCAAGTAGGGATCAGAGTTTAAAGTTTGGTTTTGGATGATTGGTTTTAGGTTAATGGTGAGATATATAACCACAAGGAATTGAGGGAAACGTTGAAGGGGCATCAATTCAGAACTAACAGTGATTGTGATGTGATAGCGCATCTTGTAAGTATCCTTGACTTGACCCTTGCTTTAATGACTGCCGTTTTTTCCCTTTCCCTTTTGATATGATCAAACAATATCTTTGGCAGTACGAGGAACATGGGGAAGACTTTGTTGACATGCTGGACGGGATGTTCTCCTTTGTCCTCCTTGATACAAGAGACAACACTTTCATGGCGGCTCGTGACGCTATTGGCGTCACCCCTCTGTACTTGGGCTGGGGTCTTGATGGTAGGTTAGGTGTAGGTTTAGTTGTGTTTCTAAAAGCACCCGATATTCCTTTAATTGATTCTTGTCAAACCATTTGCTTGATTATTGCTTCATTTTTTTTTTGCATGCACTAAAAAATTCGTTTTTAAAAGTAAATGTGAAATAGCATTTTGATTTAGCACATCCAACGTGGCTGTGCTGCTTCAGTATTTCTTTGCACTAATAAAAAAAAATTTGTGGCTTATTTTTATACCCCGAGCCATAATGAGTCTTGTATGATTTTTGATCAGTAGATATGTGGAGGCTTTAGTTATCTCAAACATTTAAGCTGATTTTTTTATTTTTTTTGTTTGCAGGATCAATTTGGTTTTCTTCAGAAATGAAAGCTATAAGTGATGATTGTGAAAGATTCATATGTTTTCCTCCTGGGCATCTTTACTCTAGCAAACAAGGTAAGTTGAGTTGAGCTTTAGATACTGAAAAGGATTTGGTTTTTTGAATCAATTAAGAGCCTGTTAGTCAGTAAAAGCTTCAATATATATCTTCTAAGATCAGCATACTTCCTCTTATCCATTGACATCGATATAGAAGGAGGAACAAATAATTTCACATGAAAAAACAAAAAACTCTAGCACACTGTATTATACATTTTATACTTGTGGTTTAATAGCACTATAAAGAGTTTATTCTCTTGGTGTAAATCAGAAAACTCACGAGTCTGAGTCAGAAGTATCTTTCTTGTTTTATATTCATTTGATTTACCAAATGACTTCCCAGATGCTTCTTCTTAGTTCACTATGGTTGAATTGATATTTTTTTAGCTTTGTATGCCTCCAGTGCTTATGTATTTACAATTTTATATGTGCAGGAGGGCTGAGAAGGTGGTACAATCCAGAATGGTTTTTGGAGAAGATACCATCGACTCCTTATGATCCTATTGTTTTACGCAGGGCTTTTGAGAAGGTATGCATTGATATGTACCAATTATAATCCTACATTTTTTTCTATTTCTGTTTTGTCTTTGTTCCCACTCTCATTGATTGGTTGCAACCATCACGTTGGAAATTCTTCTCGAACTTGCTTTTTGGTTTTGAGAACTGTGTTACTGAGATTACTATGCTGATCATTTTTTTTTTGTACACCAAAACCTTGCATTATATCGGGTTGATTTGTGTGGATCCTGGAATTGAAAGGAGATCTTGAAAAGGGGAGGTTGATGCCAATTTTGTCTCTGCTAATTAGTGTTATTTACCTGGTGTGCAACTCTGCTAGTTGGGTGAGATTTGAGGAACTTACTGTGACTAATATATATAGATCATTCCTTTTGTTTACCAAAACCTTGTTGTTATATTGAGTTCGTTCTGTGGAACCTGTTATTGAAAGGAATTCTTAAATAGGAGAGGTTGACTGATGGCAGCTTTTTCTCTGCTATAATTAGTGTTGAGAGTTGTTTACTTGGTGAGCAGCTCTGCTAGTTGAGAGTGACTTGACAAACTTCCTTGAGTGGAACTTTAATGAGGAGGACTTGTGATTGGTTTTTGTTTCGTTTTGTTTTTGGTTGTATGCCAGTGACATTGGGGTTTGAATGTTTGTTATACCTTATAGTCCCACTTTTACGATTTGCCATAAACATTTTTGAGACTTAAACAAGTGTGAAAGCTCAGTACAGAGTGTATAGAATGGGCAATGTTACCTTTGCATCTGGAGGTTTATTATCTTCTTCTTTTTTATGGTCAAAGAGGCTTAATATCTCACTAACCCCAATTTGGTATATATGCATAGTTACTAGATAATAGCAGAACCCACGGAAGAGTTGATGAGTAGGCATAAATTTGAAATGACTATGTTATTTAAACAAAAGGTAAATTTGACTTCATTTGAGAAACGACTTGTGAAATTTATTAGTACTTAAATTGCAAGATACATTCCTACTTTTTTCTTTTCCATTCTCATATTATGTCAGTTATAATTATGGAAATTTTGCATAATGCACATCCTTTTTATTTAAGTATATAACTATTGCTTCATAGTAGTGGTTTCTAATGAAAAAGATATAGTATCAATTCAGCTTTTTTTATCGAAGCTATATTTGATCATCAGATATGTGATTTGTTAAGAGAGGTTTCGATTGGCCTCATTGCCTCATTCCATTTCCACTATTAGCTTCATGCATTTCCTTACATTTTATTCTTCCCAATCTTGTAGGCTGTGTATAAGAGACTTATGACAGATGTACCATTCGGTGTTCTTTTGTCCGGAGGATTGGACTCATCGCTCGTTGCCTCTGTGGCTTGTCGCTATTTGGCTACATCAGAAGCTGCACGTCAATGGGGGTCACAGCTACATACGTTTTGTGTTGGCTTGGAGGTAATTATACATATCATATTTGATAACCAAATCTGACGTTTGATCAGATGCAGTGCTCTTTCATATAACCATAATGGTGTCTTGTCAGTTCTCTTCCCTTTCCCTCTATATTCTTTTCCCAACAGTAGCTTCGGAAAATGCTACCTACACCATTTTTTTTTTTTTATAAACAAGAAATGTCTATTCATACAGGTAGACAGCTTAAATCTTCTTTAAGCAAGTATAAAATTCAACCATGGTTGGGTTCTTGTTGTTTAAGCCTAATTGCAAAAAGTTTGAGAAAATTGTTAACTTGGTATGTTTAAAGGTTAAAGGGAGGGTCTTGGTGTCAATGTTTTATAGCCTTTCCAGTGCAAACTTTGGTACTGGAATGCTTAGGTGCACTCTCTTGTAGTCAAATTTCAGCTGAGATTTTGTATTTATGATACTGTTTCTCTATATTTAAATGCTTTTCATTTTCAATCTTCAGGGTTCTCCAGATTTGAAAGCAGCGAAAGAAGTTGCAGATTATCTTGGAACTCGTCATCACGAGTTTCACTTTACTGTTCAGGTAATTTATAAGGGATGTAAAAAGAATTTTTACTAAGGGTCAAGGGTGGTATTGATGTGATTCTTATACAGTTTTAATTTTACCTTATTAAGTATCTAATGCTTGCTTGAAATAGGATTCAGATATTCATATTGATTGGTGATTGGAAATACAAACTGCGTTCACTCTGATTTTCTGGCTCCCACTCATACTTCTTTCTTGAAGTCCTTCTCTCTGTTTTCTAATCTATCAAAATTTCTTGCTTTAAATCAAATGTTTCTACATGGGTATTTTCAGACAAAGGCCTGGATATATGATTATATATTAATTCCAAGAAATAATTTGTTTCTTTGCTTTGATATATCAGGAAGGCATAGACGCACTTGAAGAAGTTATCTACCATATTGAGACATATGATGTGACCTCTATTAGAGCCAGCACTCCAATGTTTCTTATGTCTCGTAAAATTAAATCTCTGGGAGTAAAAATGGTCCTCTCTGGTGAAGGTTCAGATGAAATCTTTGGTGGCTACTTGTATTTTCACAAGGCACCAAGCAAGGAGGAGTTTCACCAAGAAACATGCCAGAAGGTACTCAGTTACTCACACACACTATCTCTAGATTGCTCTCTGCTTCTCTTGTAGTATTACTATATTTTATTTTACTACCCTTGATGGCCATTATGACTTAATTTTGTTACTGAAATTTTGTCACTATCTAACAGATTAAAGCTCTTCATCTGTACGACTGTCTGAGGGCCAACAAATCAACTTCGGCGTGGGGTGTCGAGGCTCGTGTACCGTTTCTCGACAAAGAGTTCATAAAGATTGCTATGGACATTGATCCAGAATGGAAAATGGTAGCAATCATTAAACTTTCTCTTTTCTTCCAATTTTATACACGGTTCATGTATTGTAGTGATTTGAAGCCTACCATTTGGTATAGTGGGAGCTCATTATAAGACTGTTGGGATAGGAATATCTTGTTTCGACTCTATGAAATGATCTGCTACATGTAGACGTTTTTCCTATTATTGATATAGATATAGAACCCATTGCCTCACAGAATTCATTTTTCTAATCCATCAGGACATTGTCATGTATTATGAACTGTCATTTTGTTATTCATCTTATGCTGAGTCGTGGCTGTCAGACATAATCATGATTTGTCTAATCCAATGGACGATCTATGGTATACTTAGTCTTATCAAATTATATTTTCATTGCTGTAATGGCGTTATTGGGTTTTTTTTTGCCAAATTTGATAACAAATGTAAGTTAATATTAATTTTCATACATCTGAATACTTGCATTTGTAACTGCAGATCAGGCCTGATCTTGGGAGGATCGAGAAGTGGGTCTTACGCAAAGCATTTGATGATGATCAGAAGCCATATCTACCAAAGGTTGTTAGCTTTTACTTTGCCCAACTGTTTCATTTTTTTTTTCTTGAAAAATTTCCACTTTCGTGGATACTTGTGCAAATATCTTCATGCAAGAATTGATATATTTTCAACAATTCCTCTTTTTCCTTTTGGGTTATAGCACATCTTGTACAGGCAGAAGGAGCAATTTAGTGATGGTGTCGGTTACAGCTGGATTGATGGCTTGAAAGATCACGCCAACAAACAAGTATGCTGCATTTTTTACATGTACATTTTGGACAGAAATTTTCCTCTCCAACTAGTCTCATATATAATGTTGCCATGCTCCCAATTGATTCTACTTGAAATGTGTGTTCTGGATTAAAAATCTATAATAACTCAAATTAACAAGATAAAAATTCCATGTTATGGATTTTTTTTTAAGTTTTCAGCTTCTAGACAACTCAACTAAGCAGACACTAGAGATGATTGCTTCTTTCTTGGCTGTATGGAATTATTAATTTTTCATTTCTGTTTCTAACTGGACAGATAACCGATTCGATGCTGATGAATGCGAGCTTTATCTACCCTGA
Source organism: Potentilla sterilis (assembly GCA_963682095.1). Lineage (NCBI taxonomy): Eukaryota > Viridiplantae > Streptophyta > Magnoliopsida > Rosales > Rosaceae > Potentilla > Potentilla sterilis. Next base: position 31,431,461 of record OY821764.1, read on the forward strand.
AAACACTCCAACCACAAAAGAAGGATACTACTATAGGAGTATCTTTGAGAAATTTTTCCCAAAGGTGAAGCACCTTTCCTCCCATCTCTTACAATGTCAGTTGACTGAATTAGATCGTATACATGAGCCTGTTTAATTTTCTATTTATGGACAGAATGCTGCAAGATCAACAGTTCCCGGTGGTCCAAGTGTGGCATGCAGCACAGCAAAAGCTGTGGAGTGGGACGCGGAATGGTCCAAGAACCCTGATCCATCTGGTCGTGCTGCACTTGGTATACATACAGCAGCGTACGAGGATTCAAAAGATGTGAAGACTGGAAGTCTTGCGAGTGACTCTCCACAGACACTTGTAAAAGGGGTTGCAGAGAATGTGGTTGCTGTAGTTTGAGTGGAATAAAAAAGGTACTAAATGTTAGAAGCTTTTCTTCTGTAAAAATTGCGTTGACTGTTCTTTTTAAACAATGCCAGACGACATATACTATACATTAAAAAAATATTCTGATTCCGTGGCAGATGAGGACCAGAAGGCCTTTGTAGGGAATAACGTTACGACTGTTAGTAAGTTTATACAACTAGGAAGGCCTTACTAATGTCTCTTAGATGCGACCAGACTAGTTGATGCTTATATTTTCAATCTGTAATTTTCTTTATTTGGTTCGACAATTCAGATAGGTTTCTGTTTATTTTGTAATAAATGAGTTAATTATTTCATATATAGAATGTGCTTCTGATTTTCCTTTATTTGCGACAATTGAAATTCAATAGTATAAACTGGAGCAGTATTCAGATTCAGTTCTTTATATGGAGACAAAAGATGTAAAGAAAGAACACAGTATATGGAGGAATATGGACGCCAAATTTATTGAATAGGAACTTAATTACAATTGCAATTTCTATTTACATTGTCATTCCCCTAATACACATCTTAATTGAGAAACAAAACAAAAGATTTGGGCAGCTTCCCTTCCCATTGCACTTGTGCCTTGAAACTCTTCAACTCAATTCCTCCTCAGACGTTTCCGACTAGCCTCCGGCCAGCATTCGACATGGACTATAGGACCCAACAGCGACCTCTCCATCTCCGGTGGCGGCCCCTGAGGCGCATTCAGGTACACAGCACCTTTGTACATCCACTCATCTGTTACATGGCTATAGAACTCATCAAAAGCATCTCTACACAAGGCACACCTACTCTGATCCTCATCGGCAGGAACTGCAGTTTCTTCATCACTATGCTTCCTCTTCTTTTCCTCCACACCAGCAGGCAAAGCCACACCACAAAGTAACACCTTAGCTGCACCCGCAGCCTCTGCATCAGAACCATCCCACATGCTTGTAGTTGCAAAATAGTTACGAGAGCGGATATGCTTGACGTTCTTGGACATACGATTCTTCTTGACATGCCAATCCATATGGCTGCTGTGCTCTTCTTGACACTTGAACCGCATGCCACATGTTTTGCACTGCTTTGGCAGACCACCCTCATACAACCCGGCCACCACCGATTCGCGGCGCCGATTCAGATCAAACTCCGAAAACTCACATCCCACCACATCATCCTTCTCCTCTTTCACTACTTTCGTTTGTTTGATCACACCTTGCGCCAAGAGAGACTCAATCAAACGAGGAAGTACAACTGGAACATTAACAGCACTTTGAACAGGGTTTACTGAACTAACACCCTCCTGTCTTTCTCTGCTTTGGTTTTTCAAGGAGATCACTCCTTGTCTCATAAGCGACCCGAGTAGGTCTGAGACTACAGGACCAGTATAGTTGACGCTGAGGGACAGATTGATAAGGTGGCGCTAGAGTTTGCGGAGAAGGGTAGAAACTTGGTCTTGGTGAAAGAAACTGAGGCTGGAAATGGCCGGCCGGCGGCGTCTGGTTGCGGCGATTGGCCGGGAAAGACATGTAACGAGGGTTACATGGACTTTGACCCATGGAATTCATCATTGGAGCATAAGGACCTCTCTGCATCATCATCTTGAGAATATTTGGGGACAAGAATTCAAAAGAAACAGGAAAGCAGATTGAGATGTGGGAAGTGAGGAGGGTTGTGTGTCTATTTATAAGGAATGAGAATAGGAAACTAGACGAGAGGCGTGTCCGTGAGTGTTTAGGATTTGGGTGAATTCCGAATCCTTGTGGGTAAAGGATTTGGGGTTATAATCCCAATAAATAAATATTAGATTTCTAAGAGACAAGATGTCAGACAAGAAATCAAAACTAGTGCATTTTTTTAAAACAAAAAACTAGTGCATTTAAAATCTCCAGAAGCTTCAAAGCATGCGAGATTAGTTATAACCACATGATGACTATGTTGAGAACATGAAGAATTTGAGAGAATCATAGTGCTATGGTTATCTACGCAGCTAGCAGCCCAGCCTAATGTTGAATACAGAGCAGAGAAAAAATAAATTAACAAGCACACATTAATCAAAACTCAGAACCACACTATCATACAATTACATACGGAATCAAATGGCACGCCAACATATGTCGACACATGTATTAAAGGGTTACAAAGCACGACGACGGTTCAACACCACAACTGCTGCAGCAGCATCCTTTAAAAACTTGATCTTGATTCTTTTAAGCATGGCTACAACTTCTTGCATGTTTATCCTCTGTTCCGGTGACTCTGCTGAACATGTAATAGCTAATCCCATAATAGATGATAGGCACTCTCTCTTGCTCACAAAGTCATGATCCCCCTCGTTTCCAAGTAAAGTAGCATCCACAACTTCAACTGTCGAATTGGAAACTAGAGAATCTGCAACCCATTGATTTAGTCTCAATTCCCCAACGAAGATCTCATCGGTCGGCTTCCTTCTTGTGAATGTTTCCAGCAGCACAATACCAAAACTATACACATCCCCTCTTCTAGTGACTATTCCTTCCATTCCATACTCTGCATATATAACATTGATCTTTCAAGACATACAATTTCCTAATTAAGATAACATATAGAATAGAAAGATAAAGTACTGACAGAGTAACAAATACCTGGAGCCATATACCCAATTGTGGCTAAGGTCATGGTTTGAGTCATAGAATCTCCTCCGCCCAAGAGTTTGGCAATACCAAAATCAGCAACATGTGCAACCATATCATCATCGAGTAAGATGTTGCTTGGCTTCAAATCACAATGAACAATCGGTACTTCATAACCATGATGAAGGTACTCCAATGCCGAAGCGACATCTATCATTATATCCAACCTCTGCACTAAGTTTAAAGAAGAACTCTGAGAATGCAACCACTTCTCAAGGCTCCCATTAGGCATGTAGCTCAATACAAGACCTTTGAAATCAATTTGACTGCAACAACTGATGACTTTGACGAGATTTCGGTGACGAACATTACTTAGCATTTCACATTCAACCTCAAAGCTTGTAAATGCCTCTTCCAACTCCAAGTTGAAAACTTTTACTGCAACTTCTATCCCATCTGAAAATGTTCCTTTATATACTGAGCCAAAACCCCCAGTACCAAGTAAATTGCTTTCATTGAATCCATTTGTCGCACTTAGGAGCTCCAGGTATGAAACTCTTCTCCATAATACTTGAGGCGTCAAGATATTGTCTACAACAGCTCTACGTACCAGCAATAACCAAATTATGAACGTCGCTAGAAGTATCGCTGACAAGATCCCCGGAATAACAAATTTCAAGATAGACATACTAGTTTTTCTTTTGCATGGCGGAACTTGAAATTGGGATGCACCACAGAGTCCAGGGTTTGAAACAACTGATATAGCAGACAAGTTTTTGAAAGGACCGCCAGTTGGAATCTCTCCTTGGAGTTTGTTGAAAGACAAATTCAAGTACTTGAGATATAGGAGTGTTTCTAAAGACTTTGGAATCACTCCAGAGATATTATTCTGAGATAAGTTCAATCGTTCTAAGCTGAAACAAGTTGCAATGGAACCAGGAATAGGGCCTTCTATATTATTATGTGCTAGGCAAAGATAGACCAAATTGGATAAACTCCCAATGCTACTTGGTATACTACCAGATAATTTGTTGTATGATAAATCTATGTATATAGCAGCTTTCAAATTGCCAACAGCACCTGATAGAGGTCCGATAAGAGAATTGTATGATAAGTCTATTTTCAAGATATCTGTAAGTTCCCACAAGGCAGAAGGAATTGTGGAACTCAACAAATTGGACCTTAAGTGTAGACGACTCAGAGATGTTAGGTTACCCAAGCAAGGAGGTAGAGAACCGGAGAGTTGATTCCCGTCCAAAGACAAATCATTTAAGTTTTTTAGTTGACAGAGTTCATCTGGAATGTGTGCTTGCAATGTATTATCATACATATACAAACCTTGAAGATTATGTAGTCTTCCCATTGAGCTTGGAATTGGCCCACTCAATTGATTCTGTTCAAGGGATAAAAGTAGCAAGCTACTAAAGTTGCCTACATCACTGGGGATGTTACCTCTCAAGCTGCAATTTCCTAAATAAACATATTCAAGTGATGTAGAGAAATTACTGAAGGAAGTCGAAAGGTTCGCATTTAATGGAAAGCTTTCTAAGTCTAATAGCGTCAGATAGTTTAAATTTGCAAGACATGACCAGAAATTAACTTCTGGGGTAGAGATATCAATGGTCAAATTATTGTAAGACAAACTAAGGATTTCAAGGTTTGTCAAGAGGCATAAAGTGCTTGGAATAAAGCCATAAAAAGAGTTATTGCCAAGGTCTAGCATCGAGAGCTTAGAAGCATTGGAGATGGAGTTGGGGATTACTCCTGTGAGGTGATTTCCTTGTAACTGAAAGAATTCAAGGTTTGGAAGGCCTATGTTTTCTGGGAGGCTACCTGAAAGCTGATTGAGGCCGAGATCTAACAGAGTTAATGTGGACATATTGAAGATTGACGAAGGAATATGGCCATTTAAATTATTACTATCAAGCGACAGTTCCTCTAACTTTGGAAGATGCCCAATCTCATGTGGTATAGTGCCTGCAACAATTATATCAACACTTTGGCATTAATAAATTACTAGATGGCCAATCCCATAATCTCATGTGTAAAATTATATCAAATTTTAAAATGGCCAATAAAATATTTTCACTGATAGTTCAGTAATTAGATAGAGATATATGCAAATTATCAATACCTGTCAAGTTGTTGGTATCGAGGTAAATTCTCTTAATTTGGGTCAAGTTCGCTACGTCTCTCGGTATTCTTCCACTGAGTCTGTTTTCCTCCAAGTATAAATTAAGAAGTTGTTTGCATTGCCATAGCTTGGATGGAAGTAGACCATTAAACTGATTGGAACCCAAATTCAAACCTTCAATATTGGGAAGATGTTCACATATGTTGTCTGGAATTCTACCTTTCAACTTGTTTCGATAGAAAGTTAGAGTAACTAAAGATGACATGTTGAAGATTGTCATAGGAACATGCCCTTTTAAGGCATTTTCCTGCACAAACAATTCTTGCAATCGACTTAAAGTTCCCAACTCATTTGGAATTTCTGAAGAGCAAACACAAAATTCAGCTGATACAATAACATAGATTTATTTCATACAATTTCAAGTTTAGACATGCATGCAGGGTAACTAATTATCCATTCAAATCAAAACCGATAGAAGTCGTACCTTCGAAATTATTATCATCAAGATTGATCTTCTGTAACACTGTTAGGTTCCCGATTTCTCTTGAAATTTTACCTGTTAATATGTATGAAAGTATGAATTATCACAATCGATATCGTTACCTTAACAAGCTAAGGTGTCGAGCTTATAGAATAGCGAAAAACTTATAATCATTACAACTACGTATCATGTAGATCGAGCTATCTAAAATCAACAGTGTTTAGTTCGTACCTGAGAGTTGGTTGAATCCCAGATCAAGTATTTGCAGAGCAGATAGGTTGAATATGGTCGCTGGTATGGAACCTGAAAATTGATTACCATGCATCCAGAATCCTTGAAGCTTGGACATGGAACCAAACCACGACGGAATGAGCCCTGTAAACTCGTTGTACCCCAAGTTGATAACCTTCAACCGGCGCAGGCGAGCCAATTGTTGAGGCAAGGTACCATGAAAACTGTTATTTCTGAAGTCTAGATAGCCCAGAAATGATAAGTTGCCCAGTTCAGGAGGAATGTCGCCAACGAGATCAAAGTAAGAGAGGTTCAACTCTGCGACTCGATGATGGCGCGCACCACAAGTGACGCCAACCCAGTTGCAGACAGGGATAGTGGTTGACCAGTTGGGGAAGATCATGTTTTGAGGGTCACTGGTGATCCGAGCTTTGAGAGCAAGAAGAGCAGACCGGTCTGTGGTGACGTTATGGTTGGTTTGTGCTGCCATAGTTAAGCAGCTATCCGCCTCACAGTAGATTAAGTATACCAGGAAGAACCAAGTAACTCTCTCCATTGTTTGAATAACGGACACGCGAAGTGTCTGAATTTGTTCACTAAGACTGGCTGGAGATAGTTGCAAGAGGAACTGGCTGGAGATAGTTCAATATTTATACACAGTTACACACACTGCTAATATAGTGAGATTACATTGTATGCCCTTATGTTTCGATCAAAGACGTTATCAAAGACTTGTCTAGTACACATACAACTATGATTGAGAAAGAAATGTGTGGATCAAAATATTAATGGATGGAATGATGAATGCAAGAGGAAGATTGACAAGAAAATGTGTGGATCAAATTGCCAAAGGATGGAATCGTTAATCCAAGCGAAGGTTCATAGTAGCTAATAGCTATACTGTTGTTGGAGAGAGAGTGGTTGAAATGCGTGAAAGACAAGCTCAAAGTCTTGAAAAACATAAGGACCCATTACTGTAAGACTTTGTCGATCAATCATCCCACAGAAGACTCTCATTAGACTCTCCAATTCTTACAATTGCTGTAGTGTAATTAAGATGTGATTGATGAGGAAATGTGGGGATCAAATTGTGAATGGATGGCATCATCAACCCAAGAGATGGTTCATATGGAAATGGAAATGCGTGAAAATAGCTCATAGACTTTAACAACAAAGACTTCAGTGCTCTCCATGCAGAGAAGACGGCCAAAGTGTCTTGTAGTACACAAATTGGAAATTTGAGGAAGGTCATTCCAAGTTTCTCAAGAACTGTGATTTGACATCGGGTTGATGGTGGGGTCTTTATTGCTTGAATCGAAGTTGAAATTTCTATGACTGTGTAATTTTATGGTCAGACCAGATGAAACAAGATGGATGGGTGGATTAAACAGCAGTAGTTCAATGGCCCTAGAATCAACAATACAGCCCACACCCATCGGTTTTAAACATCGCAATGAACTGGTATAGGCGTTTTTCTCTGTTAAAATTATCATTAAAAAGTAGTACACTCACTATCTAACCAAAACCGTTTGCACTGTGATTGTGTATTCTTTTTTATGTACATGGAAGATTTGTATATACAAACTCCAAAAGGAAAGGCAACATCGTTTGCATCCAGCTCCAGAAACACTGATAAGCCTCAGCCAAGGTGAATACTAACCACCACAGTAAATGAGGTCCTAGGGAAGCATTTACCACCAGCAAATCCCAGGTGCCTCCATACGGCTTTGAGCAAGTACTTCCCCATACTTAGTAGCATACACAAAATCCCATAACTGCATTACACAAACATAAATGCACGGTGATATTTATGGGCCTAAGAGTGCCCTAACATGTGTGTATGTCAGTATGTGGGTGTGTCTGTGTCTAGCAAAGAGAGAAGAAAGACATTGTGCACACCTCTACTTCTTTCACATCAAAGTCTTTTGAGTTTGCAAGACATGGATTTTCATAGGTTTCTGGAATTGAACTTGATCCACTCAATCTTGCATAAAGATAAGACAATTAAAGAATTACGAATTACAGTACATTTGACTAGGAAAAACAAGGTTCACTGAAATTAAGGAACATAGAAGAGGCCAAGTTCTCACAGATCACTGTTCAAATAGAGTGCAAAATGACCACCCCCCACCAATAGCTAAAAAAGTCAGTAGCACACAGTGTGAAATAGCGGTTGGCACCTGCGTTTACGTTTCATAGTTAGTTCCAAATTAATAAGTAAATGATTTTCCATTCAGGTATAAATAAAACAAAACATAATAAATAAAGAAAACTTTTATACAATTGTTTATTTTTTCCTCACAACAATTATTTTATAAAGGACAAACATATGCAGATATCAAACGCGAACTGTAAAGTTCAGGCATCAAGTAGTAATTTTTTTTGGACGTAACATAGTTGTGCAAGAGCAATTTGAATCATTGCACAGTTTATGCCAAAATTTTAATTTTGCACCTATCCTTTGATCGAATTTCCTTGCAGCTATAATTCAAAGAAGCAAGGGGCTAACTGGTGCATTAATTATAAAGGGGTAATTTCAAAAAAATGATAATACAAAACAAAAACAAGAGGTAACTTCTTCAGCATTGGAGGTAACTTCTTCAGCATCCTTTAAAAACTTATAAAGAGGTAACTTCTTCAGCATTGGGGATCATAACTTATAAAGAGGTAACTTCTTCAGCATCCTTTAAAAACTTGATCTTGATTCCTTTAAGCATGGCTACAACTTCTTGCATGTTTATCCTCTGTTCCGGTGACTCTGCTGAACAAGTAACAGCTAATCCCATAATAGATGATAGGCACTCTCTCTTGCTCACAAAGTCATGATCCCCCTCGTTTCCAAGTAAAGTAGCATCCACAACTTCAACTGTCGAATTGGAAACTAGGGAATCTGCAACCCATTGATTTAGTCTCAATTCCCCAACGAAGATCTCATCGGTCGGCTTCCTTCTTGTGAATGTTTCCAGCAGCACAATACCAAAACTATACACATCCCCTCTTCTAGTGACTATTCCTTCCATTCCATACTCTGCATATATAACATTGATCTTTCAAGACATACAATTTCCTAATTAAGATAACATATATAATAGAAAGATAAAGTACTGACAGAGTAACAAATACCTGGAGCCATATACCCAATTGTGGCCAAGGTCATGGTTTGAGTCATAGAATCTCCTCCGCCCAAGAGTTTGGCAATACCAAAATCAGCAACATGTGCAACCATATCATCATCTAGTAAGATGTTGCTTGGCTTCAAATCACAATGAACAATAGGTACTTCATAACCATGATGAAGGTACTCCAATGCCGAAGCGACATCTATCATTATATCCAACCTCTGCACTATGTTTAAAGAAGAATTCTGAGAATGCAACCACTTCTCAAGGCTCCCATTAGGCATGTAATTCAACACAAGACCTTTGAAATCAATTTGACTGCAGCAACTTATGATTTTGACGAGATTTCGATGACGAACATTACTTAGCATTTCACATTCAACCTCAAAGCTTGTAGCTGCCCCTTCTAAATCCAAATTGAAAACCTTTACCGCAGCCTCTATCCCATCTGACAATATTCCTTTATACACTGAGCCAAAACCCCCAGTACCGAGTAAGTTGCTTTCACTGAATCCATCTGTCGCACTTACCAGCTCTAGGTATGAAACTCTTCTCCACAAAGCTTGAGGCGTCAAGATAGAATTGGCTGCAGCTTTCACATTGTTTTTTCTGCGGAACATCAGCATCCAAAGTATGAAGGTCACTAGAAGTATCGCAGACAAGATCCCGGGAATGACATACTTCAAGATAGATATAGTAGTTTTTCTTTTGCATGGTGGAACTTGAAATTGGGATGCACCACAGAGGCCATGGTTTGAAACAAATGATTCAGCAGAGAAGTTACTGAAAGGACCGCCGATAGGAATTTCTCCATCGAGATTGTTGAATGACAAATTCAGATACTTGAGATATGAGAGTGCTTGTAGAGACTTCGGAATTACTCCAGAGAGACCGTTATGAGATAAATCTAATCGTTCTAAGCTTAAACAGGTTGCAAATGAACTTGGAATATGACCTGCTAGATTATTATGTGCGAAGGAAAGATTGATCAAACCCAATAGACTCCCAACGCTACTTGGTATACTACCAGATAATTGATTGTAGGATACATCAATGTATCTAGCAACCTTCAAATTACCAACAGCACCTGATAGAGGTCCAATTAGAGAATTGGATGACAAGTCTATTTCCAAGATATCGGTAAGTTCCCACAAGGTAGATGGTATTGTGGTATTCAACAAATTGGACCCTAACAGTAGACTTCTTAGAGATGTTAGATTACCTAAGCAGGAAGGTATTGAACCAGAGAGTTGATTCTTACGCAAATACAAATAATTTAAATTTTGTAGGTGACAGAGTCCATCTGGAATGTATCCTTGCAATGTGTTATCATCCATAGACAACATTTGGAGATTATGTAGTCTTCCCACTGAGTTTGGAATTGGCCCGCTCAATTTATTCTCTTCGACAGCTAAAAGTATCAAGCTATTCAAGTTGCCTATATCAGTGGGGATGTTACCTCTCAAGCTGCAATTTCCTAAATAAACTTGCTCAAGTGATGTAGAGAGATTGCTGAAGGAAATCGAAAGCTCGGCATTTAAAGGATTGGTATAGAAGGCTAAGCTGTTCAAATTTCTAAGATTTGCCAAACAAGAAAAAACATTTACTTCTGGGGTAGAGGTATCAATGGTCAAATTATTGTCACCTAATCTGAGCCGTTCGAGTTTTGTCAAGAGGCATAGACTGCTTGGAATAAAGCCAGAGAAAGAGTTACGACCCAGGTCTAGAAATATGAGCTCTGAAGCATTGGACATGGATTTTGGGATTGCTCCTGTGAGGTGAGTCCCTGGTACTAGGAAAAATTCTAGATTTGGAAGCGCAAGACCTATGTTTGCAGGGAGACTACCTGAAAGCTGATTGAGGCCAAGTTGTAAATATGTTAGTTTTGACAGATTGAAGATTGATGATGGGATATGGCCATTTAGATCATTATCACCCAGCGACAATTTCTCTACATTTGAAAGATAACCAATCTCATATGGTATAGTACCTGCAACAATTATATCAACAAATTTGACATTATTAAATACTCCTGTGAGAATATTTATATAGGAGAAAGAAAAGTTGTGGAAGTTTTTTATTTTCCTGAAAGAAAAGTGAGTAGTATTTAAAAACAAAACGAGTAGCGCTCTACTCTACTGCCTAACGTTTCATGATACGAAACTGACCAACTTTTTTTTTTTATCACATATTGCATATTTAACGTTCAGCTTTTGGGTTCCTCAGAATATATCACCTCTGTAAAGTTTCAGTCAAATTAATTATCATTTGGGTTTAAACAAGTTCGAATTAATGGAGGAACTGAGATTTCGTCAGAGGTGATCTACTCATAGAGACTCAATAGCTGAATCGTGAAGATGCGATATGTGATCAAAAAGTTGATCTAAAGGCTGGTCTACAACGCTACTCAAAACAATATAAGATGATTATAATAAAAATATAAATTGAATATCATCATTTGGAGCAGATATATAAAAATAAACAATGGTAATTTTCTTTTTTTTGGAACAGAAAACAATGGTAATTAAATATGGGTAATTGTGACTGAATATACCTGTGAAGCTGTTGCTAACAAGGTCTAAGATCTTTATCTGAGTTAAGTTGGCAATGTATTTGGGTATTCTTCCACTGAACCTGTTTTCTCCCAGCCCTAATAAATGAAGTTGTTTGCATTGGCCAAAGTGTGGAAGTGGACCATCAAACTCATTGGCAGCCAAATACAATAATTGAATATTTGGAAGACGTTGACATAGATGATCGGGAATTCTACCATTGAAGTTGTTTCCATATAAACTGAAACCAGTCAAAGAAGACATGTTCCCGATCTTGGTTATGCTTCCACTAAACCTGTTTACCTGGAGGACTAATGTATCAAGTTGTTCGCATTGTGAAAACTGCGATGGTAGTGGACCTTTAAACTGATTATCTCCCAAATTCAGTATTTGGATATTAGGACGATGCTGACATATATTGTCCGGAATTTCACCGTTCAATCTGTTTCCTTCGAAAGATAAACCAGTTAAAGACGACATGTTGAAAACAGCTATAGGAATAGTCCCTTGTAAAGCATTTTCTTTCACAGACAACTTTTCCAACTTATTCAAGGTGCCGATTTCATTTGGAATTTCTGCAAAAATCAAAACACATCAGTCATGATTTATGATGATATCCTATATATACTCTGGACTATTTCATTTGGCAAACAAAATCGATGGAAGTCATACGTACCTTCAAATCTATTAAAATCAAGATGGATCTCCTTCAACAATGTTAGATTCCCAATGTCTTTGGAGATTCTACCTATTAATGACAAATAATCAAATATGGATCTCCTAACCTTAACAAGTTAAAAGCATCTCCAACAGTTTCTCCATAATTTTTCTATTATATGGAATCAAAAGTTAAAATCTCCATAATTTTTTTTTGTTCAAACTCCAACAGCTTATCTATTTTACAGAATTTCATATTTATTACAATAGTATAATATCTTACACTCTTATTTATTACAATAATAAAATATTCTATTTTCCTATTTAATAATATACTAGCCTTTTGACACTCACTATATGCATGTGCGTGTTAATATGTTTTTTCCAGTCCTAAAAAGTTAAATTATTGATTATCCAATAATGTGTTTGTTTGAGTTTTTCTGTTAATATGATTTTTTTTTTTTTTCTCAAACAGAAATAAAAGAAGAAGAAAAGGTAATTGGTGAGTAGTGGGGAAGAAAATTCTCCATAGCAATTCTTTTTTGGAGAGTGGCAGTTCTTAGATAAGAGAGTGGTTGTTCACCCGCCATCTCTTTTATTTTAGGGTTGTTGCTTCTAGGTCGATTTGGTTGTTGATTAATAATATCAACTTCTATTTAAAATAATAATAATAATAAATTTAAAAAATAAAAAAAATCTTCCTAATTAGCAATAAGCCTATACCATACCTTAACATGTTAGCTATCGTGTTCATAGTGTGAGTTTTCAGATAATGTTGGAAGATATATTTAGTTCGTACCTGAGAGTTGGTTTTGCCTCAGATCAAGTATTTGCAGATTAGATAGGTTGAACAATGTAGCTGGTATGGAACCTGAATATTGATTACCATGCATCCAGAATCCTTGAAGCTTGGACATGGAACCAAACCACGACGGAATGAGCCCTGTAAACTCGTTGTACCCCAAGTTAATAACCTTCAACCGGCGCAGGCGAGCCAATTGTTGAGGCAAGGTACCATGAAAACTGTTATTTCTGAAGTCTAGATAACCCAGAAATGATAAGTTGCCCAGTTCAGGAGGAATGTCGCCAACGAGATCAAAGTAAGAGAGGTTCAACTCTGTGACTCGATGATGGCGCGCACCACAAGTGACGCCAACCCAGTTGCAGACAGGGATACTGGTTGACCAGTTGGTGAAGATCATGTTTTGAGGGTCACTGGTGACCCGAGCTTTGAGAGCAAGAAGAGCAGACCGGTCTGTGGTGACGTTATGGTTGGTTTGTGCTGCCATAGTTAAGCAGCTATCAGCCTCACAGTAGATTAAGTATACCAGGAAGAACCAAGTAACTCTCTCCATTGTTTGAATAATGGACACGCGAAGTGTGTGAATTTGTTCACCAAGACTGGCTGGAGATAGTTGCAAGAGGAACTGGCTGGAGATAGTTCAATATATACACGCACGCTACTAATACAGTGAGGTTATCTGTATGCGCTTATGTTTCGATCAAAGACTTGACTAGTACACAGACAATGTCAATCATAGAACAAATCAAAATATTAATGGAATGGAATGTGTGGGTAAAGCGAAGGTTGAAATCGTGAATCCAAGCTAAGTGAAGGTTCATAGTGGCTATGAGCCTATGAGTGGTGGAAATGAAGCTTATTCAGTGCGTGTGCGTGAGTCAAAAAAGGTGATGTGGCTGTCGGTTGCAAAACCACTAAGTTAGTGCGTGGAAGACTGGACCCAATAAAGACTCAAGTCCTCTCCTTAGTCGATCAATCGCAGAGAAGACTCTCCTTCAATTCTTAAAATTGTTACAGTGTAAAATATGATTGATGAGGAAATATGGGGATCGAATGATGGTTCATAAGGAAATGGAAATGCGTGAAAGAAGCTCTAAGACTTTAACAACAAAGACTTCACTAAACAAAGTTTTGTAGTGATGAAGAGAATTCTGAAACTATATGAGTACAAAATTGGAAATTTGGGGAAGGTAGAAGTTTCTCAACTACTATTATTTGACATGGCACTGGGGTCTTTATTGCTTCAATCGAAGTTGAAATTATTACTATCAAGTTAGACAAGTCGATCCATTAGTGGAAAGAATTTGATTAATTAGAGGAATCTGCCTAATAATTTTAATCCATTTTCACACCTCGAAGCATGTTAACAAGATACAGTAGTTCAATGACAGCAAAACAGCCAATACCCCTCAGGTTTTAAACATCGCAATGCACTGGTCTTGGCGTTTTTCTCTGTTAGAAGTATCATTGAAAGTAGTACTCTCACTATCTAACCAAAACTGTTTGCACTGTGCTTGTGTATTCTTTTTTATGTACATGGAAGATTTGTATATACATACTCCAAAAGGAAAACCATCCATATAATGTATGCATTCAGCCCCAGAAACACTAATAAGCCTCAGCTAAGTGACGATACTAACCACCACAGTAAAAGAGATCCAGGGGAAGCATTTACCACCGGCAAATCCCAGGTGCCTCCATACGGCTTTGAGCAAGTACTTCCTCATACTTAGTAGCATACACAAAACCCCATAACTGCATTACACAGACATAAATGCACGGTCATATTTATGAGTCTAAGAGTGCCCTAAAAGGTGTGTGTATGTGGGTGCGTCTGTGTGTCTAGCAAAGAGAGTAGAAAGACATTGCGCACACCTCTACTTCTTTCACATCAAAGTCTTCTGAGTTTGCAAGACATGGATTTCCATAGGTATCTGAAACTGAACTTGATCCACTCAATCTTGCATAAAGATAAGACAATTGAAGAAATTTAGAAAATACAGTACATTTTATTAGGAAAAACAAGGTTCACTGAGAATAAGAAGTATAGAAGAGGCCAAGTTCTCACAGATCACTGTTCAAATAGAGTGCAAAATGACCACCACCACCAATAGCTAAAAAGTCATTAGCACACAGTGTGTAATAGCGGTTGACACCTGCGTTTACATTTCATATTTAGTTCCAAAATAATTAGTAAAAGATTTTCCATTCTGGTACCAAAAAGTATAGATAAAATAAAGAAAAAATTTATGTAACAATTTTTTTTCTCACAAGACAGTTATTTCATAAATGTCAAACATATGCAAACAGCAAAGTTGAGTCATCAAGTCGTAAATGACAAACATATGCACAACCAAATTTCAAATGCGAACAGTGAAGTTGAGTCATCAAGTAGTAATTTTTTTGGACGTAACATAGTTGTGCAAGAGGAATCTGAATCATTGCACAGTTTATGCCAAAGTTTTAATTTTGCACCTACCCTTTGCTCGAATTTCCTTGCAACTATACTTCAAAGAAGCAAGGGGCTAACTGGTGCATTATAAAAGGGTAATTTGAAGAAGAAGAAAAAATTGATAACCAAGTTTATTACACAAAGCAGAACAAAAGGATATATAGAGAATTATTTAGTAGTATCTATGAGTTTGTGTCCGCCAGCATCATGTAGTACAAGATTTGCTGTAGCTAGAAATTTACCAGTAACCAGTTATCATGTATTATGCAATGACTTTTGTGCAGTATTTTGATGATTCAAACTGTAAAGTTTCAGACCCAAAAAAAAATGTAAGGTTTCAAATAGGCCCTAAAGTTTAGTGCAGAAAGTTATCACATTATACAACCACTACATCAGAAAAATGAGGTGGTGAACAAAGATCTTATGATTGCATATGTACATCTCTACCGAAAACTAAAAGATGATTCATAAATATATATTTTATATTACATACTCTTCTTCAAAATGAGCACATCCGCTACTCCCTAATCATACCCTTATGTACGTACAGTATACAACAAAACTGTCTCCTAATTAATGTGTGGAGAACATACACTTTAACACTTTAAAGTGGATGACATCTTTAAAACTTACTGCAAGAATAGGTAAGCAGAAGGTATAAAAATTGCTTTCACTACCTCGTATATTTAAAACAAAACAAAAACATTTCAAGACACTGACAAGTTGATGATAAATCAGAGACTGTGTTTCATAGGAAGCAAAAACGATAAATGTGTACCTGTAGGGCGATATATAACAGGATGGCCGGGTGTATTTGTGAAAACAAATGTATCATTTGTTCCCTGTTCAAAACACCAGTGTGAATAGATTTATAAAAGGAAATAATTGTAGATAGTTTCAGGATGTATTTGCTTCAGCAAGACCTGATACTTCTTGTCGGTTGGTCTTAGAGGTGCCTCCACCAAGCCACCAAATACTGCACCTTTACGGTCTCCAACAACCTGAAAGATTTTATAAGTAGAAAGTGCTTATTCGGGACTATGCATTTGTATGAACTAAGGAACCACATGTCTAAGAGAACATTAGTTAATGACAATGATTCAAATAAATAATCATGGAAATTCTTTCGCATACTTTACTAAATAATCGGCGCAAGGAACTTGATAAATGTTTACCTTGTGTCAAAACCATATTACATTATATTTTATACAGTAACAACAGATTTTTTGTTGGAAGGGTTGATTGGAAATATTTTCAAAATGACTGGTGCCAGTTTGTGAGCAATTACCAGCAAACTGAGGCCAGGCCAAAGCATACTTCTTCTGTAGAGGGTTGAAAGTGATATGCCATGCCTCCATGTACTGCAAAACAAGAAGAAACATTGATGTCATTGTACAATAATTGGTTTGTAATGATATAAACTAGAACTTTCAAGAGACCTAACTAAAAAACTCCTAATTTCCCCACCTATATAGTAGCAACCATCGTCTTCCCTGTACTAGCGCCGGGAATGAACTGTAAAGAGCAACTCTAGTTTTCTCAGTAAGAAGTAAAGAAGGTTCAGAGGTGTCTGGTAGATGAATCAAAGCCACAGGCTTCTGTGCTTTCTGCAAATGCTTCATCTCAACTCCAGCGAACTCTGAGTCCTTCCCATCATCACCTTTTAAATCAAGGTTACCCTTCCTCTCTTGACCCCGATACCCACCAAATCTTGCAGCCTGGTACATAGCTTTCCCAAGCGTGTGCTTCCCCTTAGAAAACAAGCTTCTCTTCCCACCATTCGCTTTCACCACAGAATCAGACGACGAGTTGCTCTTCTCCATTTGCTCATCATCCTGTTCATCTGAACTTTTACTCTTGTCTCCCGACTCCGATGTCGTTAACAGCGAGTACATAAATGCAGTAAATGAAGAAGTGTCAGGCCCATCAACCGGATTAGCTGTACTCTCTTCACTCATAGTTCCATTCTGACTTCCTTTCGACCCGTCAACATCTTCCTGCTGACACATAAATTACAAATTCATAGATTCCTCTAATACACTAAACTCAAAACAAAACTTGTTCATACATACAGCTATGCAAACTCAAAGTCTCATTGTTTCCCAATAAGTAAACAAAATGCCTCCTTTATATTTCCTTAAACTTAAAAACAAAAAATACAGATAATTGCATCATAATTATAAACAGTTATCAACTTTTCATGGGCACAATTTCATAAAAAAACAAAAATTGAAGAACAGAAAAGCCTCAATCTTTGGACCAATAAGAGAATTGGGTACAATAAAAACCCACCAAACACATCATAAAAGTGAAAACCCAGAAAGGGTTTTGAGTAAAAAAGAAAGAAAGAGAGGTAACTTACAGGAGGAGGAGGAGAGGGTTTGGAGGGTTTGTCAGAAATGGGGTTGAGCAATCCGGTAGTGATATCAGTGACAAAGTGGGCCGCTTTGCTGCGGAGACTGCGTGGCCTACCCATGTGTTCTCTGATTTTGGGTGATATATATGTGACTGATCAGAATCGATTCACATCACTCACATATGGCTCGGATTAGAAAGATGTGTGTGAGATTTTGTACCTAATATTACGAGTTTCTTTGTTTTGGTTTGTGTTTGTGTGTTTGGTTGTTTTTGTTTTTTGGGTTTCTCCGGCGGGTAGGGTGGTGCGAAGTAGTGATGGGCACATAGAAAAGGAGGAAAGGTTTTGGTTGAAAGAGAGAGAGGGGAAGAGTGAGGTCAAAGCTACTGTCTTTTCAAGCTTTGTTGGGGTCACACCTAAGAAAGTTCGCACCAAATTTGGATAGGCTTTGGAGAGTCCGGTTATGTTTTTGTTTTATAGGTTGTTTAAGTTGTGAGGGTCAACAAGGACTTCATGGCCCAATGGATAAGGCGCTGGTCTACGAAACCAGAGATTCTGGGTTCGATCCCCAGTGAAGTCGATTCTTTTGCTTTAACTTGTTTGAAGCCAAGGCCACTGTCCCTTTACTCTGTTTTCCATTTGTAAGTGTGCACCTAGGTCGATATTTTTCTTATTTTTTTCCTTTGGGAAAGGAAGGGGAGATAGACGAACTTTTAGAAGAAATCTCGCTCAATTCACATGGATGCAAGAAAGAAGGAAAATGGTTGTTAAAACTATAAACATGTCCAATGACTGTGGAACAAGTTGTTACATGTTCAGGTTAATGCAAGTATGTCTTTTTGTGCGAGACAATCTCACTACTCCGTGTTTGCCTATTTGTAAAGTTATGAACAAATTACGCCACAACCAAATGTTATACTTTTAGGTTTTTTTTTTTGTTTAGAATGATTATACTTTCAAGCTTTTAAACCAAAAGTTTTAGATTTGAATAGTAGAAAAACATCACAATTACAATTATTTGATAAGGAAAGTATGACTGACTAATATGGCATTAAATTTCATCACAATTTTGATAATGGAAGTCTGAATATTATGCCCTCTCATCCCTCACTATATATGTAGAAGATCACTACTTCCCTATTCCCTCCCAAAACCCCGTTTTAATCCCTTTTACTAACTCTACATATCAAAGTTCATTTTTTGTTCTAACAGGAAATTCAATACTTTCGATTTATAAAAAATATCTTGTATACTGAATTTCAGTCGATCAATATTAGCGCTTAACTACTAGTTTCGAACAACTTTTCATTCTGCTCAAGTATTGACGAGGTCAAACTAGAGTCTTCTTCAACAAAATTACTTCAGTCCCTTCCTTGACTGATTTAACCAAAAGAAACAAAGTAAGTGTTTGTTTTACTGGTGAAGTTTTTACCGGGGGAGCGCCTTAAATCCAGCACAGGTGTGCCGCGGCCAAGATTTTCAACGTGCTCCCCACCGGGTCCCACCAACCAATGTGTACCTGCCGCGTCCAAGCTTTCCACGTGGCTCATGATCAGATATGTACGTACTTCAGTATCCGCCTGTCAACACCAACCCCCTCATCTTGTCCTTGTCTATAATTAGAAAAAATTATCCCCCTTTTTTTACGGCGGTAATTATTTATTTTCCTATTTTCCTATTTTCATCCTATAAAAGGCAAACCTCCCTCGTCTCTCTTTGCATCATCAGTCTCTCTTCTTATTACATACAACTAAGAATGGCAACTCTTCAAGTTCCAGCTTGTGTTCCTTCTCCAGCTGAGGACGCTGCGCAGATTAAGAAGGCCTTTGAAGGTCTTTTACTTAAAACACTCATAACTTCACTTTATAACTTCATGCTATATATATTTTTCTTTATATTCTGATCTTGTTATGATTTGTGTTGATTTGATTGATTTGGTCATGTGTCTGTTATGATCATCTGAAACTTTGATCCATTTAGTTGCATATGGCTGTTACCTTTATGTGAGTTCTGGGTTCTGAGTAACATTGGAAGTAATCTTTATCAAGCTTCGAATGTCAATGATAATATGGTCATGATCATGAAGATTTTTTTTTTCTTCTCTTTTCTTTTTCAATGTTCTTGGCTTCATACCTGGTGGATCAAAGTTTAGATCTGGATATTTTTATCGATTGTGTGGTGGAACCACTTTGAGCCTTTGAGGTTCACTGTTGACTACTGACCAGTAGTTGATGTTTGTCATTTTTCATATAATCTGATATGGATGATCTTGAATTCTTGATCATCTAAAGATCGATCTGCTACTATAAAAATCTTTGCTAGTGGGTTGTCATTATGTGTCTTCTGGGTTTTAAGTATAATGGGGTTGCAACCTCTGTAAAATTCAGAATAGTGTGATTGTAAAGATCATGTTGGATTTCTTTGTCTTAAAGTTTTCTTTCAGTTTTGCTGTTATCACTTTTTATTGGATCAATGTATTAGATCCAGATCTGCTTAGCAAGTATCTTGTGGATTCATCAATAAGGTTCACTATAGACTGAAAACTTTTTGCAAAGATATAAACAATACCCTTTTAGACTTTTAGTCCCACTAAGTATGGCAAAAGCAAAGCCTTAGTGCTAAACCACTATATTCTTTATCTGACTTTTTTTTCTAATTCATTCTGTCAATCATTCATTTTCTATGATATTTGTATCGGTTCCTCTTCCACATTATTCACAAGTTGACCCCCTTGCTTGAATATTTCATTGGATCCTATTTTCTTAAATGGCAAATGTTTATGATTCTTCTGATGAATGTAGCTGAGGTGAGTAAACCACTTGAAACAGGAAAGTTGTAAGCTATAGATTGAGACAATTATGGACACATGTTTTCTCCATCGAGATAATAACTTTCACCTTATGAACATAATAGTGGTTGGATCACCCCTTAAGTCTCAGAGTGTTTCAATTTTAAAATTGCAGTAGCTGAGGAGTTGACATTATTAAGATCATTGCATAGAATTGCTGTCTCCTAATCTTAGATAGAACATTTCTGAGCTAACTTTGGTAATTTGTTTGCAGGGTGGGGCACAAATGAGGGATTGATCATTTCCATACTGGCTCACAGGAATGCTGATCAGAGAAGACTAATTCAGGAGACTTATACTGAAACATATGGGGAGGATCTTCTCAAGGCACTGGACAAAGAACTCTCAAGTGATTTTGAGGTCCGATTTTGAATACTATTACATTTTTTTTTTGTTGAAAGGTGATTACTATTTAATTTATAGTTGCATACTGTTTTATAACTGATTAAAAAGCAGCAGTTTTGTCTTTTCACACAAAAAAAACAAAAAAAAAAAAGCAGCAGCAGCAGTTTTAAGTTCCAAGACCATGTGAATGGTGTATGTCGTTTTAAAAGGATACTGCTTTATTGTTTTCATATTCTGATTTAATACCAGCGTGCTTTGCTGCTATGGACACTGCCTCCTTGTGAGCGTGATGCACTTTTGGCTAATGAGGCTACAAAGAGGTTCACTTCAAGCAATTGGGTTCTCATGGAAATAGCTTGCTCTAGGTCTTCACATGAACTACATCTGGTAAAGCAGGCTTACCATGCTAAGTTCAAGAAATCCCTTGAAGAGGATGTTGCATTTCATACATCTGGAGACTACCGCAAGGTACAACCTTGTTCCTCTAAAATGATTAGTCATTTCAATTGTGCTCTGAATGGTCTAGTTGGTATATTGAAATGTATCTTTTGTACTATCCGTTAGTCATTTCTCAAGATATTTCTACAGCTAAATCCCAGATAATGACCTTCCTTCTGCCTAGACTTTCCTTCTTTTTGGTCTTCCTTTGTCTTTGTTGCAGTTTATGCGTTTCAGTTTACCATTTATTTAACTTTTGACTCTGTCACAGCTTTTGATTCCTCTTGTGAGTGCTTTCCGATATGAAGGAGATGAAGTGAATGTTACGGTGGCAAAAAGAGAGGCTAAGATACTTCATGAGAAAATCAAGGACAAACACTACAATGATGAGGAGCTCATCAGGATCATCAGTACCAGGAGTAAGGCACAGCTAAATGCTACTTTCAACCAGTACAACAATGAGTTTGGAAATGCCATTACCAAGGTGACCATCTCTGAGAAACTTTCAGTGAATGTGGAGTTCAAAAATTGAAAGATATGTATACAAGTTATTCATTTGACCATGTAAACCAAATTCTCAATTGATTCCTAATTGAGCGAAATTGCTTGCATCGAAACTGATAGTGTGGCAAATAATATGCAGGATTTGAAGGCTGATAAGGATGATGAATTCCTCAAACTACTGAGAGCAACTGCCAAACTCTTGACCTTCCCTGAGAAGTACTTCGAAAAGCTTCTGCGTCTATGTATCAACAAGCTCGGGACAGATGAAGGTGCACTTACTAGAGTTGTTACCACCAGGGCAGAGGTTGACCTGCATCGCATTGCTGAAGAATACCAGCGCAGAAACAGTGTTACTCTGGCTCATGCAATTCAGAAAGACACTCGAGGAGACTATGAGAAGCTGCTTCTGGCACTGATTGGACATGATGATGCCTGAGCTTTGTTACTAAACCTCCCAGAATAAAGATGAACAGTGTTAAGTTATTTCCTATGACTCTTCTTTGCTTGAATGCATTTTTTTTATCTTTTTAAATGGTTGCGTGTGTACCCGGCCTGTTCCATTTATCTTGCTAGTTTGGCAACAGTACAATGATGGATTTAGTTGGTGTTGTTTATGGAGTGAGTTCCTGCTGTTAATGGAGTTACACGAGAGTTCTATATGCTATTATATGAGAGTACATGAGAGTTCTATATGTTATTATTTGATCACCCTCTCCTCTTTTTCGTTCTGAATTGAAGTAAGAGATATAAACTCGTTGCCCATTGAGAGCTTCAAAGCTCCAAAGGTCCAAGTTTCAGCTTCATGAGCTGCATTAGCTACTAAAAAGCAGTATCAGACCAGCACCAAGTAC
Organism: Potentilla sterilis; assembly: GCA_963682095.1. NCBI lineage: Eukaryota > Viridiplantae > Streptophyta > Magnoliopsida > Rosales > Rosaceae > Potentilla > Potentilla sterilis. The sequence continues at coordinate 31,454,225 of OY821764.1, forward strand.
TATCAAAGATAAAGGAAACATACATATCATATGAAGTCATCAGTCATCACATTATTGATGAATGTGCATCCCTAACAATGTACTTAACGACTCAATCCTTTAAAAAAACAAAAAAAAAACTTGAGGAACACACTAGGAATTTCCAATCTAAGATGTGATTTAGACTGGGATGCAGGTTATATTAAGGTTTTCACGATCTTGTTCTTAAACAAAGTTATGACCCCATCAACTATGCTAAACTCATTACTTTGTGTTGGAAAAATTGGAATGCCAGAAATGATGTCATTTTCAGACAGACCCTTGGTAATCCAGTTTTGTTATATATATATATATATATATATATATATATATATATATAACTTATATATCAGCTGCTGCTGCAACATATTGTTTAGATTCTATAATGGAAAAAACTTAGCTGACCAACATGGGTCAGCTCTAACAGACACAAGCCAATCAGAGCATGACAAGTTGCATTTCAAGAGTATAAAGGACATTTGCAAACACTCACCCAGCCCCTGTAAATGTCCTTTATGCCCCTGTAAATGTATTTTATGCCCTTTTAATTGTCACGTGTCAATCTCTGATTGGTTTGTGTCTGTTAGAGCTGACCAACATGAGTCAGCCAAGTTTTTTCCATAATTTAATACATTCCACCACCAAAAAGGGGCAACCTTCTCCCTGTGATATACTAAATGTTGGAAATATGGTGGTGGTATGCTTGTGCTCATCAAAGCATGGTTATAACCAAATGATGCATGATTGCTATAGTGTACTCACTGTGCTTATGTCCAGTAGATACATGGGTGTTGTGGTGTCTATTATTTGCCTTACTTGTTATTTTCCATACATTACTCGTATAGATAGTCATAGTCAGCTGATAGGAGAGGTGCTTGTTGTGCTGCCTTGTTCATCAAATTAAGGGTTAAGCATGTGTGTGTATGGGTGATGAAGTCTGTTTTATCCCTCAATCTCTGCCATATATAGTTTAGGGTTATAAACTTATTTTCAACCAAAATGAATATTAGAAAAGCTTCCACAAGTTTGTGTTCAGTTTTTCAACACTAAAAATCAACTTTGACAGGTCGGTTCGAAACTTCAAATAAACTTTCCAGTTAGAAGTTTTGTTATTAGAAATTTCGATGGTGGTACTGCAGTTACAGCTATAAAGAGGATCAGAATGGACAACTGTTCCTTTTTTTTTTAAGTTAAAGATCAAATCCACAAGTCAGCGGATAAAAGTTTTAAAGACATTACATATATTAATAAGATGCGCAGCAGTTACTAATACTAGATCTGTAGTAAGGCTTGTCAGTGTCACTCCTCTCCAGCAGCAGCTAAATTGAAGGCCTGACCCCCGTTTCGTGTGAACCCGGATTCTCTCCTCATAAAGGAGGTCCTCATATCTCCTCATGAGATCTGGACCATCCAATTTTAATTCGATGGCCCAGATTACTTTGCAAGGGAGTTGTGTGAATAGTAGCAGAGGATTGTGAGCCATCAGATTAAAATTGGACGGTCCAGATTGCTTTATGAAGAGATATGAGGAGAGAGATGAGGAGAGAATCCATTTCGTTTCGGGTCAGGAATCCTTTTCCTTTGAACCTTCTTCCTTTGAACTTTCTTCCTTAATTTCTTTTCTGATCCGACATGGACCACATCATTAGCACGACCAGCTGTCCCAGCAGCAGCAGCACGACCAACTTTTTCTTCATGCTTCCGTTCCTTCCCCTTTGCAAACTTCACATCCTTGGCACTTTGTTTCAAACAAGACACATCTGGGAGGTAACCCGGCTGAGCCCTGCTCTTCTGTTCATCTAAATGCATGTGATGAACGCCCTTGCTCTTAGAATCTATTCCCTTGCCTCTTTTGTGCCTCATCAAATTTAAGACTAACAGATTTGGTTTCTCAAACTTTTGACAACTGCTCCAGTTCTAGAGCGCACTTTGACAAGGCTTTTCTAATGCCCTTCAAAATAAATATGTGAATTTCTTTTTTCTTTTTTCTTTTTAGTAAATAAACGACTATTAAACCGAAGAGAAAACAAAGCAAACCTAAACGACAATAAGATGCAAAGCAAGAACACATATTAAGTATTAGCTAAGTTTCACTTTTCAGCAATGAATCTATTAGTACTAGTAGACTTAAAGGCCAAGCTTCTTAATGGTAGAAGAGAACGAGAAGCCCGGCAAACAACAAATAGACACCAAGGAGGGTTCAACCAAGACACCCCACAAGAGCAAATCTTCTAAATATGTAACGACAAATAGTACCTCGGTTGAGGACTTGAGGGTGATTCCAAACTAGTCATTGACTACATTACTAGTGTCATTTCACCTTGATGACTCATGAAGACTGCCCAAGACATAAGAAGGCTTGCACAAGATTTCGAGCCAATTCCCTTTAAGCATGTTTTTACATAATTTTGTAGTAGATGCAATTACAAACTTAGATCATAACTATGACCACGCCGTATGGAATCTCTTGTTATTTTCGAATCTGATTCCAAGGAGATTATTGGTGATATACAATGTTTTGCTCCTTTTGTTATGTTTTTTTTCTACTTTTGTCCCATGTGATTGTAATCGGACGACACATTTTATTACGAGGAATGCGCTTATAGTTCTCGTTTTTCATGTTTGGGTCAATGATAGTGACTATCATGTACAGGTAACTTTTATGTATGTCAATTGTTTGTTATATGCAGTTTCACATTCTTAAAAATATATATATGTAAATTGTCACTAAACTAGAACTTTGACTTTGTAAATTTGTTCTACTCTAACCAAAGAAAAATAAAATATGGGGAGCTAGAAGGCGCGCCATATATTCAGAACAAGTGTGGTGAGCTCAAATCCTGAGAAGCCGCGTCCAAGATTTCCAACGTGCGCCTCCCGGGTCCCACCAATCATTGTGTGAATGCCGCGTCCTGGTTTCCCACGTGGCTCATCGTCAGAAAAGGTGCCCTACATTATCTACTCCGCCCGTCAACACCAACCCTCATTCTGTCCTGCCTAAATTTATCCCCCCTTTTTTTACGGCCGCGGTAATTAATCAGTTCCCCTATCTCATTCCTATAAAAGCCAAACCCCTACAGTGTCTCTTTGTATCATCACTCTTTCTTCTTCTCATTACATACTTCAGAAAAAATCATGGCGACTCTTAAAGTACCAGCTTCCGTTCCTTCTCCCGCAGAAGACGCTGAGCAGCTTAAGAAGGCTTTTGAAGGTCTTTTATTTGACACTAAAATGCATTCACTTTACATAGACTCTCATCTTGTTCTAGTTTTTATTGTTTTGATAGATTCGGTCATGTCTATGTTTGATCAGATATGCTTCGCCAAATGATCAATCATCTGAACTTTGATGCATCTGCTTCAATGTTGTTTTTTGGCTTCATGTGATTTCTGGGTTCCATGTATTATTGGGATGCAATCCATAGTGCATAAAACTTACAATGTCAATGATAATATGATCATTAAGGTTTTTTTTTTTCTTTGTTTTTAATGTTCTTGGCATCAGTTTTGGCGGATCGATCAGTTTTGGCGGATCGATCAAAGTTTAGATCTAGATTTTTATTATATAAGTTATCTTGTGGAGCCAGTTTTTGGTGCACTGTTGACTGACTGGTAGCTGATGTTTGAAATGTTTTAATACAATCTGATATGGATGATCTTGATTAGCTAAAGCTTGATCTGCTTCCTTAACATATTGTGAGTTGTGATTATGTGGTTCTGGATTTTGAAGAATAATGGGGTTGCAGCCATTGTAAAATTCAGTCTGCTTATATGATTATAATGGTCATGAGGGTGTCTCTCTTAGATTTTTCTTTCAATTTCATTCTTATCGTTGTAGTTGGGTGAAAGTATTAGATCTAGATCTCTTTCAAAATTATCCTGTGTAGTGATCAGTGAGGTTCACTATTGACTGGAACCTTCTTTACCATATATTTAAACAATAACCTTATTTAGATTATGGCAAAAGGGGCTTAGTGCTCAGCCACTATATTCTCTATTTGACTTTATTCCTATTTATCCGCTCCAAAGTCCAAACTATATCAGCTCCCTTGCACATTGTTCACATGTTGACCACCTTCCTTGAATTTTTCATTGTTCCCTAATTTCATAGATTTGTCAATACCGAATTTGTATAATTCAACTGATTGTGGTAGCTGAGGTGGTTTAACCACCGTAAGCAGGAAAGTCATAAACTATTGACACAATTATGGACACTTGTATAATCAATCAAGATATTGAATTTCACCTGGTAAAAATAATAGAGGCTGTTTCTGTCCTTGAGTCTCAGAGTTGAGATTTTTTATAATTGCAGTTGGAGAGGAGGTGAAATATTATAGGAGCTGCATGTGTACATCGATTTTAGGATCTGTTGCATAGTGCTGTCATCTATTCCTGAATTGTTGATCAGGAACTAACTCGTGTACTTTGTATGCAGGATGGGGCACAAATGAGGCATTGATCATCTCCATATTGGCTCACAGGAATGCTGATCAGAGAAGACAAATTCAACAGACTTATGGTGCAACTTATGGGGAGGAACTTCTCAAGTCACTGGAGAAAGAACTGTCAAGTGATTTTGAGGTTAGATTTTGGTTACTCTTTTCATTTGTTATAGAGGTAAAGCAGTCTCTTCAAGTTTCAAGTGCAGTGATTTATAAATTATAAGCCTTATTTTTGTTTTTTGGTTGCATAACAGCGAGCTGTGCTGCTGTGGACACTGCATCCTTCTGAGCGTGATGCACTTTTGGCTAGTGAGGCTACAAAGATGTTCACTTCAAGCAATTGGGTTCTCATGGAAATAGCTTGTTCTAGGTCTTCAAAAGATCTACTCCTGGTTAAAGAGGCTTACCATGCTAAGTTCAAGAGATCCCTGGAAGAGGATGTTGCATTTCATACATCTGGAGACTTCCGCAAGGTACAACCTTGAACGTCCAACATGATTAGTCATTTGATTCTGCTCTGAAGAGTCTAGTTGGTATATACTATATAGGAATATATGTAATTTGTCCATTTCATTCAAACATGTTTGCGTACATTGTATCCCTTTTTATTTTTTATTTTTTTTAAAAAGATATTCTGCATTTTAATCTTAGACACTGACCTTCTGCCTAGAATTTTTCTTTCTTTGCATTTCTTTATCAGTTAATCAATTTGCTCTATTACTTAATTGGGTTTTTTACCCAAAACTACAATTTTGAGTACATAATTACCAATAGCAAGGTTCCCTTTTTAAATTACCATTAGCAAGGTTCCATCCAAAACTAACAGAATCAGTTAAGTCTTAAATTACACAATTACCCTCATTAAGCCTAATGCTACTGATCCTCAGAACTCAACCTAATACTACTGACCCTCAGTGAGCCTAATGCTACTGACCCTCAGAAGTCAACCTAATATACTGACCCTCAGTAGCTCCGTCGTCTTAATACTACTGACCCTCAGTAGCTCCGCCGTCGTAATACTACTGACCTTCAGTAGCTCCGCCGTCTTAATACTACTGACCCTCAGTAGCTCCGCCGTCTTAATACTACTGACCTTCAGTAGCTCCGCCGTCCTCCGCCGTCCTCCGCCGTCCTCCGCGGCGCTCCAATACTACTGACCCTCAATATCTCCCACTTAAAACCCTAATTCCCTCAAAAAAATTCCAGATCTCTCACCCCTCCACAAACCGGCCTCCACCGATCCAATCTCAACCACCATGGCCCTCTCCTGCCTCCAAATCCCACCACACAAAATCAATCCAACATAAAATAAAACCAACACAAACTCAGAGAGAGAGAGAGAGAGAGAGAGAGAGAGAGGGAGGTCGTCAATTTCATGGTGCGCCGGAGCTGAGCTTGTACAGGCCGGAGTTGTTCCTCGCTCGTTGCCTCCCAGCCTCGCCGCTCGTCACCTCCGGCCTCGCCCAGCCTCCAGATCGGACCTCCTGCCTCGCACCTCCAGCCTCCGGCCTCGCGCGCCTCCTCTGCCTCGCACGCCTCCTCTGCCTCCGTCCACCTCGCGCCTCCTCCCCTCGCGTCGTCGTCCACCTCCCCTCGCGCCTTCGCCGGCCTCGCGCCTCCGCCTGCCTCGCGCCTCCGTCTGCCTCTCGTCTTCGTCGTCGTCGTCCTACTCCGCTCGCGTCGTCGTCCACCTCCTCCGTCCACCTTGCGCCTTCGCTGCCTCGGGTCTCCGCCTCGATCTGCTCCGGCCTCATGCCTCCTCGCGCCTCGATCTGCTCCGGTCTCGCGCCTCTCAGCCCTCGCTCCTCGATCTGTTCCGGCCTCGCACCTCGATCCGCTCCGGTCGTCGTCCGCCTCCGCTGCCTCGTCGTCGTCGTCCTCCGCCTCGCGCCTCCGCTGCCTCGCGCCTTCACGCCGCCACCGTATCTCAGATTAGGTTAGGAATTTTGGTCGGGAAGGAGAGGAGAGGAGAAGAGAAGAGTTCTGAGTTTGTGGTTTTTTTTTTTTTTTTTTTAATATATATATGGATGGCATATGTTGTAATTTTTAGATTTTCAGGGTTAATTATGTCATTTAACATTGGACGGATTAAAAGTCTGTTAGTGTTAAATCCTGCTAGTGGTATAAAAAAATCAGACCTTGTAATTGGTAATTATGAGTACAAAATTGTAGTTATTGGTAATTATCTATACTTAATTTTGACTCTGTTACAGCTTTTGGTTCCTCTTGTGAGCACTTTCCGATATGATGGAGATGAAGTGAACGTTACAGTAGCGAAAAGAGAGGCTAAGATTCTTCATGAGAAAATCAAGGACAAACACTACAATGATGAGGAGCTCATCAGGATCTTCACTACCAGGAGCAAGGCACAGCTGAACGCTACTTTCAATCAGTACAACAATGCCTTCGGAAATGCCATTACCAAGGTAATAAATATCTCCCTCAGATGCAGTGTAATGCAGATAGTTTGAAATGCCAGGATATACTTTCGCTATTCATTTGATTTAATGATGTGTTGCTGCTAGTGAGACTGATGATGTGGCATCCGATATGCAGGATTTGAAGGCTGATCTAGATGATGACTTCCTCAAATTGCTCAGAGCAACTGCCAAACTCTTGACGTTCCCTGAGAAATACTTTGAGAAGCTTCTGCGTCTGTCTATCAACAAGCTCGGCACAGACGAAGGTGCGCTTACTAGAGTTATTACCACCAGGGCAGAGGTTGACCTGCATCGCATTGCGGAAGAATACCAGCGCAGAAACAGTGTTCCTTTGGACCGCGCAATTGAGAAGGACACTTCTGGTGACTATGAGAAGTTTCTTCTGGCACTGCTTGGACATGGAGATTGCTGAGCATTGCTCCTATTCCCAGAATAATCATTATGCAGACAGTTCATGTTATTCGCCATGCCTCGTCTTTGCTTGTATTCCTCTTTTTTATGGTTGTGTGGACTATATTCTATTTTCTTGCTAGTCTGGCTATAGTAAGATTATGGATATAAGTTGGTATTATTTATGGATTGAGTTCTTGTTATTTATGGAGTTACTGTTAATTTTCGATTCCCTTCCCCTCATTTTTTTTTCCCAGAAAATAGTTAGCTAACTAAGTTTGGTAAGTTTACAAAAGCTCTGAATCTCTTAAAATCTAACTCGTTGCCCAAATGAGGGAGCTATGGGTATAAGTTTCAGCCGAGGCAGCTACTTTAACTGGCAAAGCAAAACCATCCTTGAGTAAAACACTAAAACTAGACCCTCATAATCATTTTCAACCCAGGCAACTGCATGTTCCCCAAAGAAGCCAAGCAGCATCAATTATGAAGAATACATCATAAAAGTCCAAAACTATAATACTACTGTTGTACTGTACTACTACTACTACTCGCTCATAGAAACCCTGTAAGGCTGTAATCCTATATTGCAATTGAAGGAGTCTGAATAAATTGATGAACCCATTTTTGCAGCAGACTATCGAAGTGCAGGACTGCAGAATCTAACAATCTAGTGTTCAAACTATGGCTTAAAAGTTCATAGTTTCATACCACACATAAATAATAAAGATCTGAACCATTAATTGCTGGCATAAAATATAAAGCTCTTCTGAAGAGAAATTGATCCATGATCAAGTAATTACTAATTAGTAAACACATACTTGAAACTGATACATAGAAACTTGTAATAACCAAATTAGCCAAACCTCATGCTTTTCTGACTACAAGTTTCAGACTACCGATCTATAAATATATCACCACTACCGCTTCAAAACTCACGGTGCTGATCATCACAAGGGCATGCAAGGGGTTTACATGTCAAAACAGAGTTCGCACTGAGATACACTTTATTTTAAATAAAGGAAAGTGACCAGTTAGAGATTATGACTGACTTAAACCAATGATATGCTGCTCTCGCCACCAGGGGGCTTGCGAACACCACCTAGATAGTCTCTTGATGCCGCCTTTCCATCAGCAAAGATGTTGCTGCCACTCATTTCTCTCATCTTAGCGGTGCTTATTGGCTTTTCAGCAGATCCTGGAGAAACATCTCCTTTGAATATGTCATTGCCTGTCAGCTCTGCAAACTTCTGGTTATGAATTTTCTTGGAAGTCTTGACGACAGGGTCCTCGGTGAACAAAATTTTACTCTGACCTCCAGCAGGCTGCGCAAATGAAAATAAAGACGTGTTTAATATCAAGTTATAGGAAAGAAAAAAAAAAAAAAAGTTATCTTTTCAGATAGCTATGCATTGCCGGTGTCTAGTATGATATGCTACTGGACATTAATCTGACGCACTGCAACCTCGGTTGATCTGATTGATCAAGATTCAATCTCACAACATGACATTGCGCGCTCAGAGTGTCACAACATCAAATGCAAGATTGTTTGATAAAGAACACTACCTAGCTTCTCAAACAGTAGGCAGTGATAAAGTTTAAAACCATGTTTTCAGATTTAATTCTTCTTTTGGCCCGCTAACTAGGTATGATCATAAGCCTGATAACTGAACTATGGACATGTAAGCAGGTACATTGTTGTTTTAAGATATATTACCATAAATTGTGCACATGTTATAGCTAAACAAGTAATGTACCCTGTGTATTACCGATTCCATTGTAGATGACTTTCTAATTTTCCTACTTTGTAGTCAAGAAACAATTTATATTCGAAAATTGACCACATTATCATACTTTCAAACTCACTCACATTGGAAACTTTGACAGAAGTACGAACATTCCTTGGCGCCGGCTCCGCGGAATCTTTGGGACTCTTGTTATACTCATGAGTACCAACAGCATTAACCGATCGCGGAACAATCTCCGGGGGAGGGCCAAAGATGTCATTTCCACTAAGCTCCCTAGTCTTGGACTTTGACACCCCCTTCTGAGTCTTGGAATCCAACTCCGACTTCAAATTTCCACACAGCTCCCTCTGCTTCGCCACCTCCGGAATACTCGTCGGCTTCTTCGGAGTCACATGCTCGTCAACACTGAACGAGATTTGACTGATCCCGTTGACCGCCTGATGGTAAACCCGACCCGGATGCTCCGGAGCCTCCGCATTTCCCTCGCCCGCGAATATTCCGCTCCCCGTTATCTCCTTCATCTTGTAACCCGAACACGGCTTCCTGCGTGAACCAAAAACACGGATCTGAGAGGGGCAAAATCGGAAACACAACAAAAAAATTATTACCGCCGGATCTGGAGAACAGGATCTTACTTCTTGTTGAGGCTCTGAGCTTCTTCCTCGGTGATCTGACCGCCGTGGAGCACCTTGCTGATCCCATCCGACGGCTGTGAAATGCAATCTGAGCTGTTAGATTACTTGTCATCAATTTAATTAGTTTTGGAGGGGTAAAAAAAGTAAAATTTGAAAACCTGGTGAGAGCGATGGGCGGAGGAGGGGGTGGCGGGGGATTCGGAGCGGCGGATTTCTGGCCACGAAAGCATGTCGGCGGTGTCGCGGCGGGGCTTTCTGACTGGAGTGGCCATTGTTGCTCTCTCTCTCTTACTGTGTTTTAGTGTTTTGAGAGAGAAAGAGAGAGATGTGGTTTTGTTTTGGGTTTGAAATTTGAAAATAATTAAATAGTGAAAAGGTACGAAATAGTATGACATGTTGTCATTTTCGAAACAAGGAGGAGTGAGAGAGATCTGAAGGGAACATGCAGCCCATAATGCTTACACGTGGACGAGATACTTATACGGTGTATGGCCGTATGGCATACGACATCAGAGATACTTATATGGTGTATGGCCGTATGGCATACGACATCGGAGATACTTATACGGTGTATGGACGAGATACTTATAAGGTGATTCTGATTAGATACTCTCATACATGTGGTTCAAATTTATGATTGATAGCTACTTCATGATAGAACTTCATATTAAAACCAAATTATGTTAGAATGATCTAGCGGGTGAAACACTAATAGCTAATAACTAGATGAATGAAATTGAAGATTGAAGAGGGTGGGAAAATAAATTAGGTTAAGATCACGAGTTGGATCGCCTCTATTTAATGTAACAAAAAAAAAATTACTTTTACAAAATATTACTATTGAACTTCATTCCCGTCTAACGGAAAACGAACAAACAAACGATGACATTTCCCAACTGATTTAGATTATTATGTTGGATTTTCCAAATCTCAAATCCCAACTAAACATATTTTGGGTAAAAAGTTGAGCTAGAATGATAACTACTTAACTAGCTAAAAACGAAATATTCATCGTTGCTTTAGTTAACAACTTTGAGTAGAGAACCTTAGTCCCCTAATTTTCTCCATTCTAGAGTTCTAGTTGTGTTTATTAACTTTATTCACTGGACAACAAAAGAATAGTAAGTAGAATCTCGATAAAGTAATAACTTCAAGACCGGTAAAAATTATTAATTTAGGAAATTATTAATATATCGATAAATTAGTAACTTATTAATTTATTGAGTATTAATTTATCAAACTATTATAAATATTTTTTCAGTAGTTATAAATTAATACTAATATAAAGTATAAAAAAAAATATGTTTTGGCTAGCAAACCCTGTTTCTTTAATAATAGTATAGATTAGTGATTATTAATTTATATATTTATTGGGGTCTATGTGAACTCTCTAATTTCTTTATCTTATAAATTTAGCGAAATATTAATTTAACACGTTGGTCCCGAAACGGAATTGGCAAAAATTATTATTTTACTAAAATTATTAATTAATCGAGTATTATTTTATCGAGATTCTACTGTAAAACTATTAACTAACCCATTTTCCTATTGCAATTTAGATTATTTGTTTTGGTTGTTTGGTCAATTATTGCAATTTAGATTGGGCTGGGTTCTTAATAGGGTTTAGGCCTTAAATTTGGGCCTTGAACTTATAATTTACCTCTATTTTCTCCTTTATATTCAAGCTGCTTCTTCTTTTCTCTATTCCAAAGCTGGAGATAAATGCAAGCACATAAACCCTCACAAAATCCCTCAGATGGCTGCTGCTTCAGTTCCCCTGACTGTTGAGACCCAACTCATTCAGTCCCTGTTTGCAATTGCACTCAAGGGTCATTGGAACCACCTCTTGAAACCCAAGCTTGGTTCTTGTCTCACCTCATCCACCATCCACCAGGTACTCCTCCAACTCTCACTCTATAACTACAGCCCTTCACTTTCCTTATCTTTCTTCAAATGGGTAGAGTCCCTACCCAATTACAAGCACTCCTTGCAGTGCTCTTGGACCATGGTTCACATCCTCACCAAACACAGACACTTCAAAACTGCGCATCAGTTACTTGAGAAGATTGCGTTTAGGGATTTCTTGTCGTCCCCATCGGTTTTGAATGCTTTGATTCCGACCCAAGATGACCCCGATGTGAATTCCCATGTTTTGAGCTGGCTTATGATTACTTATGCTAATTCTAAGATGACCCAGGATGCTATTCAGGTTTTGGAGCATATGAGGGTACATGGGTTTAAGCCACATTTGCATGCTTGTACTGTGTTGTTGAATTCTTTGGTTAAAGATAGGTTGATTAGTTTGGTTTGGAAGGTTTATAAGAAGATGATTAAGACAGGGGTTGTGCCGAATATTCATACTTACAATGTGTTGATTCATGCTTGTTGCAAGTCTGGGGATGTAGAAAAGGCGGAAGGATTGGTGAGTGAGATGGAGTTGAGGTGTGTGTTTCCCGATCTTGTTACCTATAATACTTTGATTTCTTTGTATACGAAAAGAGGTATGCATTATGAGGCTTTGTGTGTTCAAAATAGAATGGAAATGGCAGGTGTTAGTCCTGACATGGTGACATACAATTCTCTTATGTATGGTTTTTGTAGAGAAGGAAGGATGACAGAAGCTGTGAAACTTTTCCGTGATATTAAAGGTTGTGTTCCTAATCATATAACTTACACTACATTGATTGATGGGTATTGTAGAGTGAATGACCTAGAAGAAGCTTTGAGATTGTGTGAGGTAATGAAGTGTAAGGGGTTGTATCCTGGAGTTGTTACTTATAATTCAATTCTCCGTAAGTTGTGTCAGGAAGGCAGGATGAGGGATGCGAATAAGCTTTTGAATGAGATGAGTGAAAAGAATGTTGAGCCTGACAATGTCACATGTAACACCCTGATTAATGCTTATTGCAAAATAGGAGATATGATGTCTGCAGTGAAAGTGAAGAACAAGATGTTGGCATCTGGATTGAAGCTGGATGAGTTTACATACAAAGCACTAATTCATGGATTTTGTATGGTACCGGAAATGGACGCTGCTAAAGATCTTTTATTTGACATGCTTGATGCGGGATTTTTCCCAAGTTATTGCACATATACATGGATTATAGATGCTTACTGCAGTCGAGGCAATGATGAAGCAGTTATAAAATTGCCAGATGAGTTTGTTAGGAAAGGTATTCTTGTTGATGTCTCTCTGTACAGGGCTTTAATAAGGAGGTTATGTAAACGAGAGCAGCTAGATTGTGCTGAAAAGGTTTACAGTCTTATGCAAGAGAAGGGTATACTAGCAGACAGTGTAGTATTTACTAGTCTAGCATATGCTTACTTGAAAGTGGGAAAGTCAAGTATAGTTTCAGGGATGTTAGATGAAATGTTCAAGAGGAGGTTGATGGTAACACGCAAGATCTACAGGTCTTTCAATGCATCGTATGCCAGTGAAAGTGACATCTTACGTTTCTTTTGGGATCATATGGTCGAGAGAGGCTTGATGTCAAAAAATGTTATGCTTACTGAAATACAGCAAACATAAATCAACATTGGAGATGTCACTTGGAGTCTGATAGTGGACTCGATCTTTCATTCCACAAGGGTTTGTGACACAAACATCCTCTGAATCCACATGTCTTGAATTTTGTTAGAGACTGTTATTAAACCAAGTCCCGAGGTACCCGAAGTTATATGCAATTGTGGAAAGGGTAATATACAATTGTAGTTGCTTCTGCCACTCATTTTGGTATCAAGTCTAGCTATTTACCCCCTCTTTATGCTCTAGACTATTGTGAAGACCAAGAAAATTTATGGTACGGGTGGAATTGCAGGCAGGTCACATTTTTGTAATGTGTTATGGAATAGCCAACATCGGGGAGGTACTGATTTTGCTTACAATTTAATATGGCACTGAAAAACAACTGCCAAGAGCACCACACAGCCTTGGTGGGCTAAGGATTGGTTGTCTAAGTTACTCAGTAGCTGTGGTCTCTACTTGTTGGAGAAGTGCTTCCTACCATGAGTGTGACAATTGTATCTTAGAGCGCCTCAGCTTCAACTTGGTCTGAACATGCAAGTATGCGAAATGGGTTCCTACAAAGTTGTATAACATTTAGAAGGAAATGACTGAATTGGTGATGGGTTGGAGGATACTGAAATCTTGATTGACCAAGCAGTATCAGAAGCCGCCATCTTGTAAATGACAGGTAAATGACTGTTTTTCTTTTGGCATATGTGAATCTCAAGAGATAAATCATATACATAGTGCAGTGTTTATTGATATATTTAACGTCTTTAATAAATCAGTGAGGATATTTGTTTTGCTTGTATTGTTTTAGATGAAAGAGTAGACAAAACAACTAGGATAGTACTTGATGGAACAATTTCACTAGTTTATATTCTCAAAACCCATTTGGTTTGTATCTCTCATCCTCTGGTTCATATATACAGTTACAAAGATAATTTCACCACTGTCCTCGTTGTAACATTTCAGTCCTAAAAGAAAAGGGGTTGGCAAAAATGTGGACATCAACTGACTTGCCTTGATGCCTTCATGCTTGAGCCTAGAGAGCCTCTAGTAAAGCTGCTAGTGCAAAGATTTCGTAATCAGAACAGGTGCAACTACAACCATGATCATCTTCGCAACCACACTCATTCCACTTTTTCGTCCTTCTCTGCCTCCTTTTCTCTGTTCCCACTTCTGCCTGAACTGCAACTTTGATCGATACCTGTAGCTTAGGCGGTTTGACGCCTTCAAGAGCACGGCCACTAGTACTTGTTGGAACCATCATGACCCACTTGTCCAATTCCATGTTTGGTGACTCTAGCACTTCTTTCCATGGAACCTCTGCCCTGCCCAGTAGTTGTGATCGCCCAATTCTTCCAAAAACAGGCACAGTGCTCCTCCACCGGAGCTCAAAAACCACAGTGTCTTGCACAAACCTGTCGCTTGCATTACACTCCAAGGAAATGGACTCGTTCCAGATGTGGTCAGCCTTGGCGGAGATTTCTCGAGTGTTCAAACTGATTCTCTTGCTGTCGCCTGCAGAAAGATAGTATCTAACGAACAGGTTTCCCGTTGTCTTTAAGAACTCTATGTTTTTGGCTTGTATGATTCTCAGCTCACAGCTAAGAGAAGAAAGCTCTAGTGAAATGCCCATTTTGTGTGTGTTTGAGGGAAATTGGAGATGGAGATGGAGATAGAGAGAGTTGATTGATTGTGTGATGAAGATAAGTAATGTGGCTCTTATATATAGTGTCTGGGATATTGGTGGTGAAGGTGGCATTTATTTTTGAGGAAGCTGCAATTATCCATGTTAAAAATGTGATTAGAGTATATAGTATCACTAAGAAAGATCTGAGATCTTGGTATAATAATGTAATAATGTAATATGCCTCATATTGGGCATTATTAAGGAATCATGAGAGGTTGAGTGGAAGATCATGATCACTTATTATATGTAAGCTCCTTTAGATGCTTGAAGAGCTGGATTTCAAAAAATGACCCTGCTTGAAAGTTGCAAGTAGCAACACTTTGAACTCATTGCTTTTTGACCCGGCATGGGAGTATAAAAACTATAATGTATATGATATATTTGAAAGTGGAACCTATGCATATATATGTGGACTGTAGTTTGTGCTTCCACCCACAGATCCTTTGACTTCAGAATCTAAACCATGTGTGGTCTTGTATTATTGGAGCTGTTGCTCCATGGAAACTAAAGTAGTCGAAAAACAAGACCTTTCTTTTAATTTAATACACCAATTTTATATACTCCGGGTGATTTGTTTGAGATCTTTTAAAACAAAATCACACATATATATATGATAACTCATAAAAATCACTCCGGCTTTCTCAGAGTTTGAGAATTTCAAACCCTAGGGTTTTGGTGTAGAACGGCGGCGAATTCGGTGGTTCTCCGACGGCATTGAAGACGCTGTCTTCCAAATTTGGTCTGTGCGACGCGCTCTAGGGTGGCAGTACGGTTGTTGGTGATCCTTGCTTGGTGTTGGAGTGGTTGCGAAGCGCTCCTGGGTGTTTTCGGGGCTCTTTTCTTTTGGTTTTTGGCAGCTCTCAACGGAGTCATGAACGTACTCATATGGAACTGTCAGGGGATAGTAAACAAGAGGACGAGATATGCGCTTTGTTTGCTCATTCAGAAGCATCGAATTAATATGGTTTTCCTATCAGAAACTCACTGCAATTCGGATCATCATCGTTCACGGGTCGATAGGATTGCAGAATATAGTGTCATTCGAGAGAGTAGGGTTGGCCGGTGGAGTAGCTTTGTTATGGGACGATTCACTGATGATCAATGTACGTGCAGTCCAGTATTATTTTATTGATGTCGATGTTTCCGGTCCTGATATTGAGCTGTGGAGGTTTACCGGCTTCTATGGTAATCCGGACACCGGTCAGCGGGATGAGTCGTGGGAATTGCTTCGGTCCCTTCGGCGAGGTTCCTCCGAGAAGTGGTTGGTTGCAGGTGATTTCAACGAAATCCTGGAATTAGGGGCGAAATCGGGAGGTCGTCGTTGCTCCTTGAATCAAATGCAAGCCTTCCGGCACGCTTTAATGGACTGTTCCCTGCAGGATATGGGGGCAGCAGGAGGATTGTTCACCTGGAGCGATTCTCACACTAAAGAACGGCTGGATAGGGGAGTGTGCACAGAGGCATGGCAGCGTGCTTTCGGTTTTTCTCGGATTATTAACCTCCCCCCTAGTCGTTCGGATCATGTTCCGGTGCTGTTAGAGGTTCGCAAAGAGGTCCATCTGGTTACTCAATCTCGTCGGCAGTTTCGTTTTGAAGAGATGTGGAGTCAGCATGAAGGATTGGAGGGGGTAGTGAAGAGTGCTTGGCTGTCGGGACAGGGGGGGCAGTCCTATGGTTCAACTCTGTCGGCGAATTAGAGACACGGGTGAAGCTCTCTTGCAGTGGGATCGTTCAACATTTTAGAGCAGGAAACTGGAGCTGGAAACGGTGCGTTCAACACTTAACTCTCTGCTTCAATGTCCGGCTGACCAAACGGACCTGGAAGAGAAAGCCAGGCTCTCAAAACGGCTGAATGAACTTTTATCGATGGATGAGTCGTACTGGAGACAACGTTCCAGAGCGATTTGGCTCAAGGATAGGGATCGTAATTCCACTTTTTTTCATAAACGTGCTTCTAACTGCCGTCAACGGAACAAGATTAAAGGCTTGTTTGATAGTCGAGGTATATGGCAGGATGATAAGACAGGCATTGAGAGAGTTGTGGGTGAGTATTTCGAAGACTTGTTTTGTAACTCCACTCCTAATCCGCCTGCTCAGGCAACAGTTCTTAGGGCGATCCAGCCCCGAGTTTCTAGTGAGATGAATCAAGTGTTGTTAGCTCCTTATACATCTGAAGAGGTTCGTGTTGTTTTGTTTCAGATGCATCCTTTTAAAGCTCCAGGCCCTGATGGTATGTCACCTTTTTTCTATCAAAAATATTGAGATATTGTTGGTGAGGATGTGTGTAAGGCAGTTATATCCTTTCTCACTACAAAAGAAATGCCCCATGATTTGAATTATACTCATGTTGTGTTGATCCCTAAGGTGAAAGAGGTGTTGAATATGTCTCAGCTTACACCTATAGCACTGTGTAATGTTGTTTATAAGATTGCTTCTAAGGTTTTGGCTAATCGGTTAAAGACTTTCCTACCGACTATTATCTCACAGCAACAGAGCGCTTTTGTTCCGGATATACTTATTTCGGATAATACTTTGGTGACCACAGAACTAGCTCATTATATGCATCACCTCTGACGAGGTAATGAAGGGTTTATGGCCCTTAAATTGGATATTAGTAAAGCATATGACCGCTTGGAATGAGAGTTTTTGCAACAGGTAATGCTACGGATGGGGTTTGATCCGTCTTGGGTTGCTCTAATTATGTGTTGTCTTTCCACAGTACGGTACTCCTTTTTAGTGAATGGTCATCCATATGGCTCTATTATTCCTCATCGTGGTCTCCGCCACGGGGATCCTATTTCACCATATTTATTTCTTCTATGTGCCGAGGGCTTATCAGCGTTGATCTCTGATTCTGTCAACAAGGGTCTACAGGTTTGCCAGGGGGCTCCCATTATTAGTCATCTTTTATTTGCTGATGATAGTATGTTGTATGCTAAAGCTTCGATTACAGATTGTCTGCTAGTGAAAGAAATCCTGAAGGTCTATGAACAAGCTTCTAATCAACAGGTCAGTTTAGAAAAAAGTAATGTACACTACCAGAAAAAAGGCTTTTCCCGACGAAAAAAAAAAAACGGCCGACGAAATAAAATTTTCGTCGCAAAAAAAAAAAATTCGTCGGCTATTCCCCTAGAATGGCCGACGATTTTTTTTTTCGTCGCTAAAAAAAAAAATCGTCGGCTATTCCCATAGAATGGCCGACGATTTGAATTTTCGTCGGCTATTCCCATAGAATGGCCGACGATTTAAATTTTCGTCGGCCTTTCTCTGAAACTTTAGCCGACGAAAATTTTTGGAAGTATGGCCGACGAGTACTAGGTTTGATTTCGTCGGCTATGATTAAAAAAAAAAAACAGCTTCCATTTTCTATCACTATCGACAAACCATTGCTTCGTCCTTCAAATGCAAATGTGTCGTGAAATAAGATATGACCGAAATAATGAAATACGTCTACGGTTGAAAAATGAGAAGATTCCGACAAAATCTGTGTGCCGAATGTTGCGGTTAACTGTTTTTTACTTCCGTTTTCCTATGGGTAGCCTGACGGTTGGTAAATATTTTGAGGAAAATTTTTATACGATTAGTTGCGTCTCATCGATTTGAAACTATTATCTGTTGAAGGTCAGGCCAAAAAACGTCATTTAGACAGGCCAATTACCATTTCTAAGCGTTTGAAGGGTTGACTCACCCGGTTGACCGTCCCGATCGAGCCTTTAACGTTGTCAGATGTAGTTGGATTTTTTTTCATACATGTATTTAATCTTAACGGTGATATCTGACGGTTGGAATAGATTTTCCAAACTTTTAGATTCAAAATCGGAACATATGCACTAATGTTCCTTAACTTGTTTACTAAGTGTTTAAGTGAATGTATAGTTTCAAATAGTTACTATACGTACACTCTTCAAATGCAAATATGTCGTCAAATAAGATATGACCAAAATAATGAAATACGTCTACGGTTGAAAAATGACAAGATTCCGATAAAATCCGCGTGCCGAAAGAATGAAATCAGTCAAAACCCGGTTTACTGTAGATTTGGCGTCCGGCGTCCGAATGATGATTGTGATACCATTCCGGAAAGGGAACGACGCCAGGAACAAAACTCGTTGCTTTGCCACGACGTGTGGGCTTTTTCGGGCTTTCGAGTTCGTTTAGGGCCTCAAAACGGCATTTTAGTATGTTTTCATAGAATAGCCGACGAAACATTCAAATTTCGTCGGCTATTCTCTAAGTATAGCCGACGAATTCAAATATTTCGTCGGCTAAACTCTTGATCCGCGCCTTTTTATTGTCCGCCGTTGGATGGCTCAGATCCGACGGCTGTTGATTTTCCAAAGTATAGCCGACGAAATCTTTTATTTCGTCGGCTATTCTCCTTCTAAATCTTTTAAATCCTCCCGCCTTTTTTCTCTCCTCCTTCCCCCCCTCCTCCGGCCTCCTCTTCCTCCTTCCCCTCCTCCGGCCTCCTCCTTCCCCTCCTCCTCCTCCTCCTTCCCCTCCTCCTCCGGCCTCCTCCGGCCTCCTCCTCCTTCCCCTCCTCCTCCGGCCTCCTCCTCCTCCTCCTCCTCCTCCTTCCCCCCCTCCTCCGGCCTCCTCTTCCTCCTTCCCCTCCTCCGGCCTCCTCCTTCCCCTCCTCCTCCTCCTCCGGCCTCCTCCTCCTCCTTCCCCTCCTCCTCCTCCTCCTCCTTCCCCTCCTCCTCCTCCGGCCTCCTTCCCCTCCTCCTCCGGCCTCCTCCTTCTCCTCCTCCTCCGGCCTCCTCCTCCTCCTTCCCCTCCTCCTCCTCCTCCTCCTCCTCCTCCTCCTCCTTCCCCTCCTCCTCCTCCCTCCTTCCCCTCCTCCTCCGGCCTCCTCCTTCTCCTCCTCCTCCTCCTTCCCCTCCTCCGGCCTCCTCCTCCTTCCCCTCCTCCTCCTCCTCCTTCCCCTCCTCCGATCCGGTATTTTTTTTTGCCCAAAATGCAGTTATAGCCGACGAAATTAACATTATTTCGTCGGCTATAACTGCATTTTTTAATATATTCCGACGAAATAGCCGACGAAATAGCTCAAATTCGTCGGCTATACTTCAGAACAAATAGCCGACGAAACCAAATTTCGTCGGCCATACTCGAACAAATAGCCGACGAAATCATTTTCGTCGGCCATAATTCGTCGGCCAAGGTTGGAATGGCCGACGAAATGGTTTTTTTCGTCGGCCATTGGTATTACCGACGGGGTATTTCCGACGACTTATAGCCGACGAAAATTTCGTCGGTAGAAGGTATAGCCGACGAAAAATTGGCATAGCCGACGAAAAAAATTTCGTCGGCTATTCCCTCCGATTTGGTAGTGGTAGTGTTCAGTGGTAATGTCCTGCCTCATATCAGATAGTCTCTGGCTAGCTGTTTGGGGGTTCAGATGGCGGAGAAGCATGAAAAATACGTGGCAGCCTTAGGGATTATTTTGATCCTTGTATTCACTGGGTCTCAGACTTAATTGATAATTCAGGTGGTTGGAACTTTGCTTTGTTACAGGAACTGTTTCTGGCTCATATTGTTTAGCAAATAGGCGCCCTTCCAATGAGTCATCGCAGGCATGTTGATAGATAGAGATGCAGTGAGGATAAGAAGGGAGTCTTCTCAGTAAAGTTAGTTGATCACCTAGCCCGAAGAAGGGTCCTTTTGGAGGAAGGGGTGTGCCCTAATCCTAGTTTCCGGTTACGGTCGAAAATTTAGAGTACCTCTGTTCCGGCTAAGGCTAAGGTATGTGTTTGGAAAACTGCCTCTAATGTTCTTCCCACAAGAAGCAGACTGAGTCAACGTGGAATTGATATTGACACACATTGTCCTTTTTGTGAGGAAGAGGTGGAGTCCCCTCTTCATGTCCTACGTGATTGTCCTCATGCTGCCTCTATTCTGCTTCTAGCCCGGTTACCAACTTCTGGCTCGGCCTCAAGTGTGGTCGATTGGCTGATTCAGTCTTATGCACAATATCCAACCTCTTTTGAAGCCCTAATGATGTTTGTCTAGGCTATTTGGAGAAATAGGAATGCACAGGTATGGCGTAATGATGTCAAGCTGGCAGATGAGATTGTCCCGGTTACCCTGGACTGGTGGGAGGAGTATCGGTTAGCTCATCCGAAGGGGAGAGGAAGGAGTCCTAGGCACACAGATGTTTGGAAGAAACCCTCTCAGGGGTATATCAAGCTGAATGTGGATACTGCTTTCAGGTCTCCTACAGGAGCCACAGGACTAGGAGGCATCTTTCGAGATGCGGAAGGTGTGTGCATGGGAACATTTCTGTTGACAGTAGATATGGTGCACCGCCAAGCATATCCAACGACCTCGTGGACCGTCCAAACGGCGCGATAGGTCCTGCTTTCGGCATACATCGGGTAGACCGACACCTCGGCTGCATCTCCATTGTGGAAGATCACCGGTGCCGCATCCGGAAGGCATGCCCCCGGGCACCGAAAGTAGCTTCGTGAGTAGTATTTGTGTGTTCGCATCCCACATCGGAAACATTGTAAAGGAGGGAGCCTTCCTTGCTTATAAATAGAAGGCTTCCCCATTAGATATCAAATAATTGGCTACTTGCTATTCTAAGCATGTAACCACCTCGATGGCTTATTGGCTGATCATAGTATATTCCTAAGTAGACGTAGCCATGCCCGCCGTAGGCATGGTGAACCACTATAAATCATCGTGTCACACTATCTTTATTGTGCTTTTGTTAGTCTCCGGATTCTGACAGAAACACCCGGTAATGAGCCCAATCTTACTTAGGGAATTGGGGGACTAGTGGGGGTGACGTCACTCGGTCGTCACCTACCCTTGGCAGTACATGATTTTAACTCCCCAAGTAAGATTGCACTCTTACTCGAGAACTTGGGGGACTTGTTGACAGTAGATATGGTGCACCGCCAAGCATATCCAACGACCTCGTGGACCGTCCAACCGGCGCGATAGGTCCTGCTTTCGACATACATCGGGTAGACCGACACCTCGGCTGCATCTCCATTGTGAAAGATCACCGGTGCCGCATCCGGAAGGCGTGCCCCCGGGCACCGGAAGTAGCTTCGTGAGTAGTATTTGTGTGTTCGCATCCCACATCGGAAACATTGTAAATGAGGAAGCCTTCCTTGCTTATAAATAGAAGGCTTCCCCCTTATATATCAAATAATTGGCTACTTGCTATTCTAGGCATGTAACCACCCCGATGACTTATTGGCTGATCATAGTATATTCCTAAGTAGACGTAGCCATGCCCGCCGTAGGCATGGTGAACCACTATAAATCATCGTGTCACACTATCTTTATTGTGTTTTTGTTAGTCTCCGGATTCTGACAGAAACACCCGGTAATGAGCCCAATCTTACTTAGGGAATTGGGGGACTAGTGGGGGTGACGTCACTCGGTCGTCACCTACCCTTGGCAGTACATGATTTTAACTCCCCAAGTAAGATTGCACTCTTACTCGAGAACTTGGGGGACTTGTTGACAGTAGATATGGTGCACCGCCAAGCATATCCAACGACCTCGTGGACCGTCCAACCGGCGCGATAGGTCCTGCTTTCGACATACATCGGGTAGACCGATACCTCGGCTGCATCTCCATTGTGAAAGATCACCGGTGCCGCATCCGGAAGGCGTGCCCCCGGGCACCGGAAGTAGCTTCGTGAGTAGTATTTGTGTGTTCGCATCCCACATCGGAAACATTGTAAATGAGGAAGCCTTCCTTGCTTATAAATAGAAGGCTTCCCCCTTATATATATCAAATAATTGGCTACTTGCTATTCTAGGCATGTAACCACCCCGATGACTTATTGGCTGATCATAGTATATTCATAAGTGGACGTAGCCATGCCCGCCGTAGGCATGGTGAACCACTATAAATCATCGTGTTACACTATCTTTATTGTGCTTTTGTTAGAGTCTCCGGATTCTGACAGAAACAATTTCGACGTCATGTTTCGGCTTCTAGTTCGGCCCGACATGGGGAGCTTCTTGCTCTCTTGGAAGGGGTACAATTGGCTCAGCAACATGGCTACTCTCCTCTCATTATAGAATCAGACTGTCAGGTTCTAGTGGATGCTTTGGGGAGTAGAGTTCTGGATTGGTCAGATCTGGGTTACCTCTTGGTTGATCTCAGAGAGATGCTACAGCAAATCCCATCAGTACGGGTTCAGTTTATTCATCGGGAAGCTAATAGAGTTGCTCGTAGTCTGGCATTTGATGCTCTAGATTCAGGGTTTAGTGAGTTTAATCTAATTCCCCCTCCCTCTGTCATAGAGTTGATAAATGCTGATTGTAATGACGTTTAGTCTTTGAAGTTATTCATCCACCTCAAAAAAAAAAAAATCACACATATATATAAATACTCAAAATAAAGAATATTTGTGTCTGAACTAGTATGTATGTGTGCATCTGAACTCTCTCTTATTTGCATACTTTTAACATCGTAAATTCATGTTAAAATTAATTTAATCAATAAAGATCATCTAGTAAAAATTTGATATAAACAAAAATCGTTGCTTCATTTGCATCAAACAAATGAACAATTATGGTGAAAGTTAATAGTCTAACGACCAGCCGTCTATTTATGTATTCCTCAAAATAACTAAGTGAGGATTATATTAGTGATATCACTGATAATAAGTTGTCTAAATTATGTTACACAAGAATTAGTATTGGAGCTGAAAGTTCAATTGAGACAGTGGATTATCCTCATTTTGTTGCATAGTAGTGTAAAAACCAAGAGATTTGTACTAAAGTTCCATGGAGCTCCGGCAATATTACTCTTTAGTTGTTAAGTAAGTGCATCGCTACATAGACTTTTTATCCCCAAAGACTAATTCCTTAGGAGCCCGGACAACCAATAGGCATTTCAGCCCTTTTTTTGGCCACATTTATAATTCAACAATTATATTGAGTGGAGGCAACGTTCGAACACAGTATATAGGAGTTCTACATCAAATGTTCTCATGGCGGGACTCAATATAACCACTGAACCACTTGCCGTGGTAGAAGAAATGTTATGGACTTGTGGTAGAGGAAATTCCAAGATATGAACGGCTTCAATTATAAAAGAGTAGCTTAATTATGCTAGTATAAAGTTATTATTCAAGTCATTTGTGTCTCACATCCTACTTATCATTGCTTTGGAACAACTTCAACATATCTGATCACATTATCTTAGAGTTAAAAACCAAGATTGCCTTAGATTATGCAAATTAGCCAACTGTACCTCGGATTTGGCAAACAAATTGAAACTGATGCTCTCTAGCTAGTCTCTACAGCTAGCGAAAGAATTAAGCACCCTAAGATATACTTGGAGTGGCCAACTGGGCAAATAAAACCTTTGCAACATGTAATAATGTAATATCATACTGAGTGCCGGAAGATATGACTTTACAATGCAAAAGGCTTCGAGAAAGAACTACAATTCTACCCCCGGCCTCGAGTATCCTTAGCAGGATATGCCTGCCGCCATGCCCACTAATTTAACTTCGTTAAAAAAAATTATAAATTGGCTCTGCATAAAGGAGGTTTTGAGTTCTTTGGCTTTTGTAATTGTATAATGGGAAGCTAGATTGCACTGATCATCCAGTTGGAGGGAGATTATGCTTCACACATAAGATATTGTTATGGTTCTTATCAAGATCCTTTGTATTATCTTCAAACAAGATAGATTAACTACTCTTTGTTACTTATCTTTTGTCAATCGGGTTCCGTCTCATCCTTATTTTCTTTCTTTTGGGTGGATTGAGGATTCATTTAGAGTAGTCAACTTCTTTTTGGGTTTTTAGTTGAAATCTTTTTTAGATGTTCTATTTTCCTTTGTTTGGGACAATAATTATGTATTCAGCTAAATACTCATTTTTTAACTTTTTTTTTTTTTTACTACATACTAATTATGTTAGCATGTGTGGGTTTAGGGTTCATCACATAGAGATCTCAGTCCGGCGAGAAACACGGCATACTCTTGAAAGTTATGGAGGTTTATTGAAATAGAAATGAAGAAAATAAAGGAAACACAACAAAGACATGTAAGCTACATTGGCGATGCGCAAGGAGTGCATAAGCGTGATAAGGCTATGTGGGGGGGGGGGGGGGGGGGGGGGGTGGGGTGGGGTGGACTCGTTGTGAGCTCTTAACTTGTGGCGGATCCGGTGGCGGTAAAAAGTTCCTGCAGCCGATCTAGGGAGGTCCTGAAGGTGATGACTCAGTCGGTGTTTTGCTTACAGCCGCCCGGAGACACGCCGACGAAGCGATCAACGTTTGATTCAGACATTCGGTACGTGTTAATGGACTGCATACCTGTTTTCTTTTCACAAAATTGTCGGCTTACAATCAGTACGCATGCATGGTTTCAAGTTTTAATTAACCAGAAGATGCGAGCTCGTAATCGGTGTTGATAGACCAGAAAAGTAATGCGAGCTAGAGAATTGAAGACGATCGAGTTGCATTGGCATCAAGTTTAGGGTTTATATTCATATAAACAGTTAAACACAATCATTTGGGTTGTTTTAGCCAATAATTAACATGTCTTGATTCCATATATTCTCTTTCCAATAATTTCCAATTCCTCAAACACATTTAGACCCACAAGCGTGTTCCATAAACCAACTCCTTGATTACATTATATTCCTTTTCCATCCGTCTTAACTTCTTTATGTTTCTATAAATTATAGTCGTTACCGTTGTATTATTATGGAGCATTGCTCTCACAAATTTCTGTAATCGATCTGTAATTATCTGCTGCATGTGCCTTCAAGTCGTCGTCTCCTTTTGTCACACACATCAAGTGGATTTATAATATTGTTTTACAGGGAGCTAGAACCTTCTTTGATTTGTGCTAATATATTAGGACATACCAACCCTGATGACTCGCTTGCTACATAGGGCTCGTTTGCTGATGCCTTTGTCATCGAAAATGAGCTTTTCTTCTCCAACATGTTCAAGTCATTGTGTTCCACCAAAGGAGGAAGAAGACTTGTGCCTGGGAGATGGAGAAAGTATACATATAGGCTGAAGTGATAGATATTTTTACACATGCATGGTGTTAATTCTTGATATATAACACAAGTTATTGAAGAGAAAATGAAAAACAATGGAACTTGTCTCAATTAATTTAGTACACCCACTCAACGAATGCATAATCCCAAATCGGTTTGTACTCCTTACATAGCACCGCTACCAGTTAATCCCACGAAAGAGATTCATCCTCAAGGCTAAGGTCAAACATATATTTTTATTTTTATTTGGTCGAACATATATAGAATTAGCAAAACAATTGCTTATCCTATTTTCAATAGGTGGCTGGCTGGTGCTATAGCGTCCTCAGTAAGAACCTTTATTCGAGCCAGCAGGCAAAAATAGAATGCGGAAGAGTACAATCTTGATTTCAGCCGTTTATTAAGACTCGAGACTTCATCTTACAATATAGAACTCTGTATTCAAGTTTTTGCTTCTTCTTCTTCTTCTTCTTCTTCATGTTTACTGGCGAGAAAAAACCTCCGACTCTTCTCCGGTGCAGCTCTTCTCTTCTTCTCTTTCTATCTGCAGCTTGCCTAATCTTTTGGTTCCCATCATCTCATGACACTCTTATCCAAAAACACCATGATCACCACATTCAACATCACGATGATCCTCGTCATGTTAATCAAAATCAAAACCAGAACAACAGCAACAACAATAAAAACGGCGACGTTCTCATCACCCCCACAACACCATCCGTCACAGTTCCGACATGCAATAAAAAAGTCTCCGTCTACGTATACACATTGCCGACGAAGTTCAACTTCGGACTCCTTCACAACTGCCATGACCTGAATTTTCGCACCGACATGTGCCCCCACGTTGCAAACTCCGGACTCGGCCAGCCACTTCCAACTACCTCTACATCAGCAACCAACAACAGCAGCAGTAGCTGGTTCGCCACCAACCAGTTTGCGGCGGAGATGATCTTCCATGAGCGTCTCCTCAACCACCCTTGTCGCACGTACGACCCTACACGCGCCACTCTCTTCTACGTACCCTACTACGGCGGCCTGCATGTCTCGAGCAAGTTCAGAGAACGAAACCAAACCGCTCGCGACGAGCTCGACATCAGTTTGGTCGACTATCTACAATCCCAACCCACATGGCAGAAGCACAACGGGGAGAACCATTTTATCGCCCTGGGACGCATTGTACGTGATTTCACGTCGTCGTGGCAAGGAGCCGGCCGCCTTCTTAAACTGGCCGGAGTCGAAAACATGTCGGTTCTGATCATCGAGAGAAACCCTTTTAAAGGCTCAAACCAACACGGCATACCCTACCCTTCTTACTTCCACCCGTCTACTTGGCACGAGATGTCCACGTGGCAGACTAAGATGAGAGAGACTCACCGGCACCACTTGTTCTCTTTCATCGGCGCAAAGAGAAGGAAGGCGGAGATCCGGAACGAGTTTATTAAACAATGTGGCGAGTCAACTCGGTGCATGTTATTGAATTGTCGTGGAGGTAATGAGGAAGCTAGAAAATGCCAAGAGCCGAGTGAGGTGTTGAAGGTGATGAGTGAGTCCGTCTTTTGTTTACAAGCCCCCGGTGACTCGTTCACCCGGCGGTCAACGTTTGACTCGGTGCTGGCTGGCTGCATTCCGGTGTTCTTTTCGCCGCACACGGCGTACAGTCAGTACCAGTGGTATTTGCCGGAAGAAAGAAGCGAGTATTCTGTGTATATAAATCAGAGAAGTAAAGCGAGGAAGAGAATTGAAGAGGAGCTGTTGAAGATTCCGAGCGAGAAGGTTAAGATGATGAGGGAGAAGATTATAGGTTTGATACCGAGACTAACTTATGCTAACCCGAATGCGAGTGATTTTGGGTTTGAAGATGCTGTTGATGTTGCCCTTGCATCATTGGCCAAGAAAGCCAAAAAAAATTGTTGATTGACTTGTTGGGACTTGGGAGGGAGGTGCTAACTGGATTTTTTAAAGATTTGTATAACGTTGATTGGTTTCTTGAGGTGGAGATGAGAATTATATTTGTGTAGCAATTAGCAACATGTTGTGCTAGTCAATAATAGTTCAAATTTCTCGTCTACTACTGATGTATATATCTAATACGTACCCCATCTAACAAATCATTGAAAGCCTATAAATCTATGATACATTTACTTGTCATTTTTTCTTTCCTACTTCTAAAGGAATGCGAGCTTTAATAGCTATATATCAGCTGCATGAAATCATTATCTTATTTTTTTGAAGTAAGACCATTTTATTTTTTTTAAGTAAGAACCGGTGCGGCTGTACTCAAGTCTTGATTAATAAAACTATAGAATACATGGGAGAGACATGGTGCCTATACCTCAAATTACATCTCATATTAAGAGAACTTCCTGAAATGATAACAAGAGACTCAACTACACACATGTACTCTAATAAGCACTAACTAGCGAAGAGTGCACAACTGGCTACTCTATTCGCTTTACTATTGTTTCTGTCAGAATCCGTAGACTCGCAGAGACCGGTGGACCTTGGTCTGATTCATTCCTACAAATCCTGCTAACTAAGGGAATACCAGGCGGGCCGGTCTATTCCGCTCCGATTCTTAAGTCAGTATAGTTGGGATAAGCTGATAACTTAAGCG